>CM065637.1:65672654-66872654 GCA_033220585.1 Dipteronia sinensis | reverse complement strand
GAGATTGGATTGAATTGGATTGAACTAGCCTAAATTAATATTATTCTGTGTTTGGAGAAACATGAGACTGGATTGAATTAACACTATGTTTTGTTTGGTGAAACATGAGATTGGACTAAATATACTAATATTTTAATATTGAATAATAAATTATTGAAATATGCATTTGAAGAAAATATATGTTTTAATTTATATATTATTAAAGTAAAAGTATCCAAAAATATTTTTAAAATATAGATTTATATTATTTTTAAATAAATTTAAAATTTTTTAAATTTATAATTTGTTTATTTAATAAAATATTTAAAAACAAAAGAATATATAGGTGGGATTACGATGAGCCCAACGAATTTAAGTTCTTCAATCCTGTTGAGAGGAATTATGATTGAAATAATATCAGTCCATAATAATCAAATGAAAATTGAATAACAAATTATTGAAATAAAATTATAAAATTATATTAATTTTAAATAACTTTTAATTTTATAATTAATTTATTATTAAATCATTTAAAAAAAACTAGAATTTTTTTTTATAAAAAAATAGTCAAGCGTTGAGATATGTTGAAAGATAGAAAAAAAGTGGGTTGGTGGGATTGTCGATGTTAAAGAGAAAGATGAATTAAATATGGTGGATCCATGTGTAAATAGTGCACTAATAAAGATAGGGAAGGAGATGGGTTTATTATATCCCATTAGTATATATATATGACTATTTTACTTTTGGAATTATTAATTCCATGTTCCAAAACAATACCAAAAATCTGATAAGGACTAAAATTGTCTAATCCAGTGTGCCAAACATAGCCTTTTGGTTTTGTTTCGAATTTCTTAAATTGGACAAGTGACTCTAAATAGTAAAAAGATTAAGGTGGCGATTGATTACCATGACGGAATGGTAATAAGAATAAGAATTGGAATGAAAAACTGATTTCTTTGTTTGGTTGAGACTTTAGAATCCGTATCTAAATCAGTATAATTTTGTTTGGTTAACAACTGAATGAAATTGAATTAACTGTATTTTGACAAAAATACCCCTAATTACAAAACATTTATAATAACATGATATATTATGGATAATAATAATAAAATATGAAAGTATATATAATATTATATTTATATATGATATTTACATAATAATATATATAATATAAATAATATTATATATATATATATTTTTAATATATATTTATATACAATATAATAAATAATATATATATATAGTATATTAGTAATATAAATATTATTATATATTATATTGTTATAATTTATATAATGATATATAAATATATTATATATATATTATATTATATTATTACATATATATTATATATATATATTATATTATATTATTACATATATGATATAATATATATATATATATTATATTATGTAATATATATTATATGTATTATATAATATATTTATATATATATATATATTATTATATATATTATATGTATTATATATTATATATTTTTTTGGATAATAATAAAATATAAAAGTATAAATTATATAATATATAATACATATAATATATATTAAATAATATAATATATATATAATATATTATATAATACATATAATATATATTATAATATATATAGTATATTTATATATCATTATATATATTATAACAATATAATATAATAATATATAAATATATTATATATATATATTATATTATATTATTACATATATTATATAATATATAATATATTTATATATCATTATATATATTATAACAATATAATATATAATAATATATAATTTTGGAAATGAGGGTATTTTTAGAATAGAGTTGGGGTATATGAGGGTATTTAAGGAATATCAATTTTAGTTTGGAATTGGAATGGGCATTTCATTGGTTTTTGGATAGAAAACTCATTCCACTAAAATGATGGAATCAACATTCCAATAGAATTCACATTCCATTATATTTTAGCAAACCAAACATTATGAATGGCTTTCTTTATTCCATTCCGTTCCACCCAACCAAACATGCCATAAGAGAGTAAGCTATGCTAATTAAGCATGGTAAACTGATCTAGGCTGGACCAAAGTCTAAAGAGGGTGGAGCTTTGCCTACCCAACACAACATGTTCTTTCTGAGATCAATTTTTCATCATTAACTCAGTCGTTGTGGTTAGCAGAAAAAAAAGAGCCTCTTCTTCTCACTTTGACTGCTTTTGGATCATTAACTCAGTTGTTGTGGTTAGCAGAAAAAAAGAGCCTCTTCTTCTCACTTTGACTGCTATTGAATTTTGATACACCTATGTATATAGTTTATGTTTGTGATTGCATATACAACTGATTCTTGATAAATTGCTTTCTTCCAATCTTAATTTAAAATAACCAAGGCATTTTCTTTTTCTATCTATAGATTTGTAAAATAAAAACACAATGTTTGTAAATTGTACAGTATGGGCTCACCTTGTAGATATGGAGAATTTTGTGTCTCTATTCCACCACCATATAACTAATTAATTGTCCCCATTAATTATTTGTGCATAAAAAAAACCAGTACTTTAATTAGAAGGAAAGCATTCTGGAAAAGCTTGATTATTATATTATAGAGCTTAAACTCCTATGATATTAATGTTCTACATCATATGATTAAATTATTTGGCATTTGATTATCTATAAACCACCTGTAACCGTAAAGCACTCGATCAACTTCTATTATATCTTTTGCTAGCCCGACTTCCACTTGCACATCATCTCTTAATAGAGATGGTAGTACACTTCTCTTCCACAATGACGGTAGTTATATTGTAATAGTTTTAATACTTCAAAACTACATATACTCTTGTTAAACAGATATTTTACAATTGTACTTATAGCAGTTGATCTTGTCTGATCTGATAAACCCCAACTTAATTGGGGTCATATATATATATATATATATATATATTTTAAAAAAAGTATGCAAGTCCTAGGTCTTCTTCCGATTATTTTAGATGATCAAGGACCTTCATGACTTCATCAAAGATACCCGGAAAAAAAAAAACATGAAATAAATATTCTACAACTTCCCATTTAATAACATATTAAGCTTTTTGGGCTAAAAATATAGATATGGGTCCATAAATAGGCGCCGCCGTTGTATAGTAAAAAGATGAGGCGTCGTTTTTGCAGGTTCGGTAGTAGTAGTTTATTTTGGCAGAAGAAAATAAGGGGCCTATATCTAAGGCCTGGTGGGTTTCAACTCTCAAGCTTCATATATTAATTTACACCTGGAGGAAATCTGTCAATTTTAGTAGGTCCAAATAATTCGAAGTTTTGCCCAACTTAATTGACACCACCGAAAGTTCAAAACCAGATCATTCATTGCACATAATTAATTGTTCTTCTTCTAGGTTTAGAAGTACTTGAAGTTGAATCAGAAATCTGGACCACTATATATAGCTTGTAGTTCAAAATTCATTAACTTACGTTTGATCTTCTTCTAGGGTTTAGTCTTTACTATAGCCACGTACCCTCTCCCTCTCTGTAAGCTTTTGACTAATTTGGCTCTGAAATAGGTGAGTTTAATTATTATTTTTTGGCTGGAAATTAATTAAAGGCCTCTGAGACTGAATTTGAATCATTGGTTGGACCGTGCAAAGTTCATGCTGATCACATGGCCTGATGTGATCACAAGTTTATGTTGATGGCTTCTATTTCTTGATCTTCTTATCGAGAAACTACTAGCCCCAAAAAATTTAATGTCAAAACTTGATGTTAGAAATATAGAAACCGTACCCTAATAAATATGATCCTTAATTGTTATAACTGTATCCATCTATCAGTAATAAAAATAAAAATGAAAATAAAAATAGAAAAGAAGAAGCAGAAGTTTGGAAATTAAATGTTTTCGAACCAATTGGAGATGCAGTGAAACTTAATTTCTGGAAAGAGTTATATGCAATAGCATGCATAATTATGATTTATGAGTTGGTCCATATATGATGAAATCTTAATTGGATATGCATGGTCATAGTGGTTCAACTTCAAAACCTATTTTTGTTAGTTTCTGTATATATTGGCTAGCATTTATTAATTTACTGCCAATGGAGGCACCAATATCACTGATCAGATTGTTTGAATAATACAGATAGGAGGGAGAGTAAAATCGATGGAAGAGTACATTTTTATTGTTTGGTAAACGTTGTAATGAATTCAAATATGAATTATGTACTGTGGAATTGCACTTGTTTCTTTAAAGATTTACTGGTTAATTGGTGAGAGAGAGAGAAAAAAAAGAGAGGTGAAAATGATGAGAGTAGTTGAACAAACTGTGAAAAGTACTGTACTTATGTTATGTTGGATTGTGATAGATTGAGTCTATTGTAATAAAGCCATGAAGCATTACAAGTTCTAAAATGAATAGATCGAGTTCGAGTACATTATAATGAAGCGTTTATATATTATAAGATAACATCTTATTATTTGCGGGTCTCTCTTAATTTAGATGGTGTGCATCTATCCTTTCATGTTTATGATGGAGTTCAATTCCAATTATACACATTTTACAAGCATTATATGTGAGATGAGAAGTTTTTTCCATCATATTGTGTGAAAGTAGATATCAAACACACATGTATTGTTTGATTTCAGAAGATTTCTTATCTTTTTGGTATCAAATTTATAATTAAGTTGGGTTTATGTAACTTTCATTGGTACATGAGGGAGATGAGTTAAGTTCTATTACACCAAGAATTTAATTCGTGATTTATGTGTGAGGTTCATCTAATTTGATTTACAATAGATTTTAATAAACAATCTAACTAGCTCCCTTTCCGGCATTGAGATTCCACATTATTAGTAATCGCGTCCTAAAATGTAAAACGTTATGCCTTAAATTTTTAGTTGCTTGTCATTAATCAAACTCTTCCTGTGTTAGGGACCACAAGACAAGTCTTCGAAGCAGACAACTTCTATTAGTCAGATTTGCACTCATATATGTATATACATGTTCTCTATTGTAAGGAGGCATAAGTTTAATGACAAATAAATATAAAAATACAGTCCCCGTGTTGATGTGAAAACATCTTGAGACAAGAAAACAGTGCTTTTCTACAAGTATTTTTGTTCATCATTATTTTAGTACTTCTTCTTTTTTTGTCTGTCAATCAAAGAAGGTAAAAATTTGAATTATTTATAATTTTAATGAAAACAAAAATGAGATAGATAGTTTGTTTGTTTTTTTGTTTTCTGGGCTTTTAGCCCTCCTGTTCACCCAAAAAAAAAAAAGAGATAGATAAAACAAAATAAGAGAGAGTTTGGAAATTAAATTCACATTGATTTCAAATCTCACTTTTGTCTATTAAATTATAAAGTGTTGGGAGATTTCTTCTGTAAAGTGAAGTTACATTCTAAACTATACTTATAGCAGTTGATCTTATTAGGTTTGAACAGACAATGATGGAGCCACCTTATGATGAGGAGGGCAACTGCCCCGCATGAAATTTTGCAGTTTTAAAAACTTTTCCTCCAAGTTTTAGAATTTTTATGTTTTTCCCTTATTTCTTATTTAAATTTTCTAATTCTTTTATAAATTAGACTGTTAATAATTTTCTCTTAATCATGTAGAAAATATATTTGATTCGAATAGTTTTTGGATATTATAAAAATATAAGGAGTATAGTTTTAAATATCAATTTGTTTTCTAACTCGTAAAAAATATTATTGAATCTTGAATTAATAGCTATAAATTTTAGTGTATATTATTTTTAGAGTAATGCTAGACATAACCCCAACTAGTTGTGTATTGATTGACAAATAGATACATAAATATTAATTATGATTTTTTTCATTCATCACATTTATATGAATTAAATTGTCTAAGTTACAAGTTGAGATATGAGTTGAAATATCTAGTATTTTTCTTATTTTTATTATGTTTTCATCATATTTAAGGATCATTTTAAATGGACAAGATAATGTTGGTCTGGTGGTATATCCCTCACACCTACGTACCCTACGCTATGAGGTCATGGGTTCGAGTCCTCCCTCTCCCCCAAAAAACTCTGAATTTATGTAATATTTCAAAAAAAAAGGATCATTTTAAATGTTTTTCATAAATACACAAATTAAGATAATTTATCTCAATAAAAAATTATTATTCTTTTTAAATAATTAATAAAAAAATTAATGTTTTAAAATATAAACAACCTTATTTTTTAATTAATGTTTTGTTTAACACAACTTCTAAGATATATGTCGATCTAACTCATTATTTCATGCCTTTCAAAAAAAAAACTTATTATTTCACTGTGCCCCCTAGAACATAATTCTGGCTTCGTCCCTGCTCGCAGACCCCATATATAAAGACGGTTATGTATATATTTGAGTTCTTAAACTTGATATGTAGTTTTGAAAAATTCATCAAAAAATCTTAAAATTTGATAGAATTCATCAATTTTATGTCTTCATATATATCCTTAGAAAGGAAAAAAATTAATATTCACATGTGTTGCCTTACCTAAATATATAAATCTCTAAACAGTAAGTAAAACTACAAATTAAAAGAACTTAATTGAGAACTGATCGATGTAAGACGTTATACATATCTAGATACATAGTGAGTCTCTTATGAGAGATCCCTTATTTTAATTTCAGTAAGGATTTTGATGAAAATATATCGATTTTAATGAATCTTAATCTGATTTTTTTTAATGGATAATGAGTTCAATGAAATCTATATATAAACAAAATTTGAGAATTTTTCAAGCACTAGAACTATTTATCCAAATTTTTTAAATATGAATGTATCGGAAAAATAGGTGAAATATAGGAAAATAAAAAAAAAATAGTTTAGCATTTGAAATTTTTTCAAATTTTGTTCATAGATAGATTTTAATGAACTCATCATCCATAAAAAAATTCAGATCAAAATTCATTAAAATCGATATATTTTCATCAAAATCCTTACTAAAATTAAAATAAAGGTTCCCTCGTGAGAGACTCACTCTCTAGAAACAATATTAATGTAGATATGAAATAAGATAGAGTTTTACCGACTCTACATAATACTGTTGTTTTCACTAAATGTAAAATCCATTAATTGGTGTAATATCATGGTGTTCCCTCTATTTATAGCAAACGTACAAGTGATTTATGAGAATGGTTATAACCATCCTATATAGAAATTACAATAAGGGGTGAAAAAACAAAGGAAAATGAAGTGAAAAAAAAAACATATCAAGTAACAGGATATAATATAGGGATCTTTGATCCTGTAATTGTACAATGTATTTGCATATGTAGATGAAACATAAATGATTTATTTATGATCCAAATTAAAGATAAAATAAAAATTTTCGTGATTGTTATTTTTGATTTTGTTTAATATTGTCAGATTGAATGACTGCTTTTACAATATAGCCATATTGGACGATAGTGGTTGTTAGCCTTGATTAATCCTCTTTAATTGAGTTAAATGCATATAAATTTTGAATAGTTTTGATATTTGTTAATAGACTTTGGGTACTTTATTGCCACTTATGTTTTATTAAAGCTTTTTAATATTACAAAGGAGTCCTTCAACAAAAAAAAAACCAGACAAATTAAAACCAAATAATATCTAAGCAATTAATCCACATCCATGGATAGTGAAACGGGTGCCGATATTGACACCCATAAAACTTATTAGTACACCTATATTTTATTAAAGATTGGTGCTATTGACACATCTATACCGGTCTATTTATGCTCCACTTTTTGATTATGTAGTATACCTTTGAGTGGTGCTATTGACACATCTTCTCCTGATCTATTCATGCCCCACTTTTTAAAATTTAGATTTATTTAAATTAAATTAAATGTTTTTATTAATTTTTTTGGTTTATTGCCAAAACTACCCATTTTACTTATTTTTCAAACTTAATACATACCATATATGATTCCTCTATCTCTGATTACATCTTTCTCACCTCCATTGATTTTTTTTTTCTTCTTATTATTATTATTTTTTAGTTTTTTCTTCTTCTTATTTCATGATGGAAACGAAAAAAATAAAAAATAAAAGAGTATTTCAACACAACGATAACTTAATATCATTCTAAATAAAAAATAAACTTCAAACTTATTTCCAGAGAATGAATTGTTTCCAGATGCTTACTATCATTGTCAGACAGTTCTTGTTTTATGTCATTCTCAGACAATTCTTCAAGATGTTTAATATCATTCTTAGACAATTCTTCCATATTCTTGATATCGTTCTTAAACTCTTCCATACTATTTTATATGTATGTAAGAAGCAGATTTTAGGGTTTAAGAGATAATTTTTTTTTAAAGAAACAGATTACAGGTTTTTTTTTTGAAAAAGAATGTGAGATTTTAATAGATTTACTTTGTAGAAGATTTCTTTCCTAAATTGTATGTCTCTTTAAGTAATTTTGATAAAGGAAAAAAAAGAATATTATATAATTAAAAATGTGGGGCATGAATAGATCAGTAGGGGGTGTGCCAATAGCAACACTCTTTTCCTTTATCAAAATTACTTAAAAGGGACATAGAATTTAAGGAAACACAATCTTTTACAAAATAAATCTAATAAAACCCCACATTCTTTTTCTATAAAAAAAAACCCCACATTCATGTAATCTGTTTCTTGAATTTTTTTTCATAAACTCTTAAACCCTAAAATTTGCTTCTTAGACACATACAATATATTATGGAAAAGTCTGAGAACGATATCAAGCATATGAGAGAATTGTCTGAGAACGTTATCAAACATCTGAAAGAATTGTCTAAAAATGACATGAAACATCTGTAAGAATTGTTTAAGAATGATATCTAGCATCCGGAAACAATTTCTTCTCTAGAAGTAAGTTTAAAGTTTATAGTTTATAGTTTATAGTTTATTTTTTTCTTTATAATGATATCAAGTTTTGGTTGTGTTGAAACAACTCTGTACTTTTTTTTTTCTTTTTCACTATTAAATAAGAAGGAAAAAAAGGAAAAAAAGAGAAAAAAATAATTCGTTCAATGGTGGTGAAAGAGAAACAATTTCTTCTTTAGAAATAAGTTTGAAGTTTACTTTTTCTTTATAATGATATCAAGTTGTCGTTGTATTGAAACAATTTTTTTTTTCTTTTCCACCATGAAATCAGAAGAAAAAAAAGGAGAAAAAAAGAGAAAAAAATAAATCGTTCAATGGAGGTGATAAAAACAATTTTTTCTTTAGAAGTAAGTTTGAAGTTTACTTTTTTTTATAATAATATTAAATTGCCGTTGTGTTGAAACAACTTGTTTTTTCTTTCTTTTCCACCATGAAATCAGAAGAAAAAAAAGGAGAAAAATAAATCGTTCAATGGAGGAAAGAGAGACGTATATAGAAATAAGAGATGAGGTATTAAATTTGAAAAATAAGTAAAAACTGTAGTTTTGGAAATAAATCAAAAATATTAATTTAAACATTTAATTTTATTTAATTAAATCAAAAATTTAAAAGTGATGCATAAATAGATTGATAGAGGTGTGCCAATAGCACAACTCTTTATTAAAAAAATTAATTACAAAAATATCCCTATAAAAATTTACCAATAAGGGCAAATTACTTTAATTAAAAATATACCAACTACTATATACACTCATTAATTACAATCATATCTTCAACTATATTTCTTTATTAAAAAAAACTTACCTTTCAAAAAAAAAAAAAACTTTGATAAATCCTAACATATGATAAGCCTAATTTTTATGATAAACACTAATTAAACTCTAATTTTATTTCAAGTATCAAACTTTCTCATCGTCATATGATTATCATATTGTTTTTGTCTTTCTTTTATATATAGTTATGAACTCTATTAATAAAAAAAATGGTCAGTGATATCTAAAGTCACTGATTTGGTGAGGCAGTCCCAAAATAACCATTAATTTTTCAAAATGGCTCAAATTAGCCATTTTATAGAAAAAAGTATCAATTGTTGTCACTTTAGCCATTAATTGTTTGAAGTCCGTTTGCTTATATCATAAATTATTAGAATACGGGTCAAAATAATAAAATATGTTTTACACCGGTTTTTGAAATGGTTTTTAAAATGTTTTAAACTGGTTTTTTACCTGTATTTTGACTATTTTTTTTTTACCATGATTACTTTATAAAACAGAAAATATTACCCATAAATTCTTATAAGCAAATCATTACTTTTTATATATAATTAAATAATAAATTTATCAGGGAATAATAATAAGTTTTATGTTACCCATAAACATGAAGTATTGTCCATAAAAATAATAAAATAATCAAATCATTAATTTTTATATATAATTAAATAATCAAAATATATAAAATATTGCCCATAAAATTCTTTATGGGCATCATATCATACATAACGGTAGCTTTCTGTTAGATTTTAACAGAATGGCTGCCAAATGAACAATGTTTTGCAAAATGGTGATTTTGAAACAATATTTTGTCAAAATAGTGATTTTAGAACAATTTAAATAGTCAATGGCCTTTTTGGGACTTAACCACCAATTAATGGTGTCTAGTGCTATTTTCTCTAAAAAAAAATATACTTTTTGTAACAATAGCTGTAGATGTTAACAAGTTTTTTTTAAGATAGCTGTAGATATCAATAAGTTTTTTTTTTAAATAACCATATAAATAAGAGAATTCCAGATTGAAAATCTCTCAACCCCATATGTGGTTCCCCATATTCCCTTTTATAAGACTCTTACATTCGAGATATTTCCAAAAATAATTGGACTACCATTAAAAGAGGATTTGACTCTAAAAATAATTTGATTTTTTTTTTATAAATTGGGTGTGATAATAATTTAAGAGTGTTTAAAAATAATATGTATTAACATGAATATATTTATTTCAAGGAGGGTACTATCAGCATTATGATGGGTGCTTATAGTAATATTTATTTTTTAAGTTAGAAAGGTGAGGACATGGCATGGTTTGCTCATATTGGCCCTTAATCCCCATAAAATCGAAATAATGTAAAAAAACACCCCTTGTGCTAGTATTTCCGTCCATATTAGCGTTGACCGTAAAAATTGAGAGGGCAAAATGGTAAATGACTATACTTAAACAAATTAAAAATTTTTAAAAATCTTTAAAAGGAATGTGTGGTCCCAAATCCACAACCATTTAATAATAATAATAATAATAATTAAAGATATTTACATATCAACAAATAAAAATAAAATAAAACAAAAAGAAAAAAACCTTTCCAATCCACCCAAGGCCCTAGCCACCCTCTAACCACCATCATCAACCAGAACCACCATCACCAACCCACATTTTCTTCTTTTTCAACTTCTGCTTCTCGTCACCACCACCACAACAACCACTGTCGCCGATCCATTTCTCTTTCTTCCCCATCTTTTCTCTCTTTCCAGTGGCCGAACTCGATTTTGGGTTTCCGATTTTGGTTGGTTTTGGGTAGTGGTGGTGGTTTGAGCTGAGAACGGGGCTCTGTTCGCCGTGAGAAGCTGTTATAGATGAGTTGGTTTTGGTGATTGTGTTCCGAATCTGGGTTTGGTGGTGGTCCAAATCCTGGTCGGGGTTATGTTGGTGATGATGATGGTGGTTTGGGTGATGATGTTAATGGTGATGATTTGGCGTTGGAAATTAACTCTCTGTCTCTCCCTAGATTTCTTCTTCTCTTCTTCTTCCTAAATAAAAATCCAAATTAAACGAACTCAAATCAATTTTATTTGAGATTCTAAAAAAAAACAAACGGGTTGCGACCGATCTCTCTCCTTTTTTTTATTTTTTTTTCTGGAATTATTGTGATTGCAGTTTGGTGGTGGTGGTGGTGGTGATCTGATTTTGGGCTTTGGGTTTGGTAGTTGTGATGGTCTGAATCTGGGTTTTGGGTTTGGTAGTTATGATGGTGAGGATTTTTTTTTTATTAATCTGATGAATCTGAATCTCTTGAGATTAAAATTTTCGAACCATCATCACTACCAAACCCAGATTAATCCAAAAAATTTCAAACCATCATCACTGGGTTTTGGGTTTGCTAGTGATGATTGCAATTACGTGACGGTGAAGATTTGTTTTGGATTTAAGTTTTTTTTCAATTTTTTTTTATAAAAACTAAGATTCGGTGGACATCCAGATCTTATTATTATTTTTTAATTTTTTAATTTTTTTTGTTTTAAATTCTTTTTTAATTTTTAATATCTGTTTTTAAATTTAAATAATATGGATGGGGATGGGGGAGGCCGGCTAATATGGACAAACTCTGTCCTCACCTTTCTAATAGGGTAAAGGTCATGGGGTAAAACGATCTTTTTCCTATAAAAATGAGTATATTAATAAGTTTTATAGACGTCAATATCCGTACCCATTGTTAAACCCTAATTTTGTTCCAACAATCAAACTAAAAGAAAAAAAGAGATTTGGATCATCTGTTGATCTGATTATTTTAAAGTATGTAATTGGTTGTTGGTAAAATGGTGGTGGAAACCAATCACATTTTAACCACAAAACATTCACTGCAATACTTATGTGTCATGAGATTATATGACGTCAGGAAAAAGATCAGATCAACAGATAATGCAAATTAAAAAAACGGTGAATTTAGTGTTAGAGAATTCCAATCACAAAGAGATATATTTTTCTTTAAATTATAGTTCTCATTTTATTAAATTATTGAGATATTAGAGAGAGAATGAACATAAAGCAAAAACAATTACAAAACCTAATTGTCAAATATAAATCAAAGGACAAACAAATAATCATGGGCCTCATATTATTATTATTATTTTTCCTGATAGCAATTTGAAATCAAATGAACGAAAATCAGAGAGAAATGCTAACTTGAGCAAAAACCATATTGATCAAAATGCCAGATTTCTGCGGCTGTCTATAAAGATAATGACCCAGTTGTAAAACAATTTCTCTTACAAAGGTTGTTTCATTTACATAAAAACTAAAATCAAACCCTTCCATATCCACTACCACTAGCCACCCCTCTCTCTTAACTCCACTTCCTTAATTCTTTTGGTTTTTGAATTTAGCACTTTTATTTTGATTAAACAGGGTGTTTTAATAATTTGTGAAGTTTGGGATCGGATTACTAATACAATATATAAAAATATATTAATAAATTCATTCTAATAAGGTTTCTTTTGGAATTTGAATGGGTGTTTATAGTAATGATCATATTTTAAAATTTACTAATTAGTAAATTGAGGGAATGGGTCTAAATAGCACTTTTTCAATCTTAATTTGTGTAACTAACACCGCTTTAATAACTCATGTTTTATTGGCACCAAAATAAGTGGTGAGACCAAAATACCCCCACTTATTATTATTATTATTATTTAACTTTTAATTTTGGTCTTATTTCTCTCTCTCCCATTCTCTCAGGATTTCTCTCTCTCTCTCTCTCTCTTTCTTCCCAATCTCTCCGGCGATCTCTCTCTCTTCCCAATCTCTCCGGCGATCTCTCTCTTTCTTCCTCTCCTCTCATTCATCTTCTACCTCCAACTCAATCATTCTCCGTCGATCGATTCGCGATCATTGTTTTGACTTGTGGGTTTGATTTCAGTTCGAATAACAAAAGAGAATGGCGGTGGAGAGAGAAAGAGAAGAGCGATGGTCCAGAGAAGAGCGCTGGTTCGATCGACGTCGTTCTCGCAGTTCCCGATCTCACTGCCGGATTCGATCTGGACGTCGCCGTGAGGCTCCGGCTGAGAAGATGAATCTGAATGGGGTTTGTTTGAATTTGAGAAGATGAATAATAGTTTGAATCTGAATGGGGTTTGAGAGATTCGATTTTTAAAAGAGAAATTAAAAAAAATGGTGGGTTTCGAATCTGAGAAGATGAATCTGAATGAGGTTTGTTTAAATCTTGAATTGGTGGGTTTGGGTTTGGGTTTGTTGAATCTCAGAAAATGAACAATAGCCGATGTTGAGAATTTATTTTTAAATTTCGAGACTTATTTGTTCCATTTCGAGACTTATTTGTGAATATCCGAGACTTATTATGATTATTTGAGACTTAATTTATGAATACCCGAGACTTATTACGATTATTCAAGACTTACTTATGAATTTTCGAGACTTATGCGTTTTCGAGACTTATTCATGCGTTTTCGAGACTTAATTCACGAATATTCGAGACTTATTCATTCGTTTTCCAGAAATTGTTCGATCTTCAAAGCTTAAACATGAGTGAACTTAAGGTAGCGAAAATGATTCGAACGTTTTGGAAGAGGAAGAAATAAGAGAGCTGAGAGGATAGGGAGAGAGAGAGAGGTGTTGTTTGGGAGAATCGGAAGAGAGAGAAATAAGTAGAAATTTAAGAATTAAAAAAAAGATGAAAAAAAATAAATGGGAGTATTTTGGTCTCAACACCTACTTTAGTGCTATTTAAACAAGAGTTATTAATGTGGTGCTATTTGCACAACACCCATCCTAAAAAGTGCTATTTAAGTTTTTGACCCTTAGTAAATTTATAAATTGGGTGTCTAAATCATATTCTAGATAACAATATCTAGGCCTCGAGACTTTTCTTGAATTTTTTTTTTTTTAAACTTATCACAAACCTTCCATAAAATTAATCGCTTGAAAATCTCGACAATTATAGGGCATGCATGCAGTAATGGGCAAAGAGACTGTTAAATTTACTATATAACCGGATCTTTTAGGCTTTGCTTAAAAAGAGCGAGTCCAAAAATAAAACTGAAATCTGTCATCAGAACACAACTAGGTATGAAGTATGCGTTTGATCATTCTCCAAAACAACAACAACAACAAGAAGTGTCATTTTCAACGAAAGTGAAAGAACAAACAAAAGAATGACAATGTATAAGACACTTTGTTCTAACTTCTAAGCCTCTAATCAAGTGTATATATACAAGTTAAACCAACTTTTTTTTTTTTTGATCTTGCAGTGATGGAGCCTGGAGGTCAATATATCGCAATTTAATTCATATATGAAGTGTTATTATCACCAACTCAGAAAAAAAAAACAAAAAAATAACCTTTAATTAATGCAGACAAGAGAAAAAAGAAAGAGATAGAGTGCAGAGACACACAGGTTAAGTGATACCACTGTCTCTTCTCAATCAATATTTTGGGCTCAATGCATGCCTAGCTCCTTGTCCTGTTACCGTTAATATTACACCTTCCTCTCACACATTTTTTTTTTTTTTTTTTGGGTTTACTTAGACTGAGCCCCACAGCCCACATAGAGAGAGTGAGAGAGAGATTCAGCTTTCTTCTTCTGATGCACTGCAAGTTAATTAAAGAGTGGGGAGGGTAAAACAATAGGAAGAGATCGATGGCAGATTTTTGTGTACTGAGTAATAGTACTGATATGGTTGTATTTTGGCCTCACTCTAGGCATGTATTTATATTATAGTATGTATATATCATGTATATATGAATATATAGAAATTAAGAGAGAGAGAGAGATTTAGTAGTTGTGATATTGGCGTGAGAAGAGGAAGGGCATGTTGTCAGTTGTGTGTGTGAGATGGGTTTGGAATTGGGACCAGATTGATGGAGACTTGTGAATTATGATTCCACACCCTCATCTTCCAAGCTTCATTTTTGTTAAGCTGTAACCGACAAGTCTCTTAGCTCTTCTTCAGAATATTAAATACAAACTTTGCTGCATGCACCCCCAAAAGTAGAGAGAACCTTCCACTTTCTCTCACCAATTCACTTTTGTTAATTTGCGCCCCAAAAGGCCAACTAGTTCACAGTTACAAGTAACAACCTTTACAAAATCTATCATCCATCTCTTGCCAGTTGCCACGCCTCTCTCTCTCTCTCTCTCTAGCTAATTAGTCTCAGCCACACATAACATTTCGCTGCTTCAATTCTCTCTCTCTTTGCTGTCCATTTCACATTCAATTAAGTCGATCCAAGAGAGTATCATAATCACATATATAGGATATATAGAGAGATAAATTTAGGGTTGAATATATAATATTTGAGAGAACAGACAGAGATAAAAAGTAGCCAAATATGGATTGGAGTAGTAGCAACTTAAGGACCTTTGTTCCTGTTCGACCAGAAACAGCTTCCTTTGACTTCCTCTACAACTACAACTACGACCAATTTCCAGGTAAATACTCGCTGATCTCTCCTTAATTTGTTGACCAATCTCAAACCCACATTACTCATCACATATATGCTTTGCATATATTTCTTACATATTTATGGTTTTTTTTTTTTTATATATACTATTTACGTTAGACCCTGGAATATTATCAAGTTTAATGAAAGTATTTTATCACCACCAAATTAAACCTCATTATGTTGTGGTTCTTATTTATGGTTTTAAGAAGCAATACATGAGCGATTTGGAACTGTTTTTGTCCGTGACCTTGTAATGATAATTTTTTTTCATTTCATGCTTGAGTTTAGGTAATATGGAACTGAAGCATACATCAATGACAGAGAAACCATCATCACTCGGGTTGATTCCAGCAATGGACAAGAACAACAACTATGGCAGTCATCAAGACAAGAAGAAGAGGTTGACATGCGATCAACTAGAGTCATTGGAGAGGAGCTTTCAAGAGGAGATAAAGCTGGACCCTGACAGGAAAATGAAGCTGTCAAGAGACCTTGGACTCCAACCAAGACAAATTGCTGTCTGGTTCCAGAATAGGCGTGCTAGGTGGAAAACTAAGCAGCTTGAACTCCTCTACGATTCACTCAAACAAGAGTTCGATCTTGTTTCCAGAGAGAAGCAGAAGCTCCAAGACGAGGTTGGTCAATGTCCAAAAAATTCTTCTCTCTCCCTCCATGCAATTCATGCACACTCCACTCATTTTTTCAAACCAATTTTGTCTAAAGTTTTTAAGAATTTTTAATACAATTATGTAAATCTTAGATGAAGAGAGGGTTATTTTATTACCACCACGCATTGTAGTTTGACAGTATAAGACACTCATTCAGTCTTGTAATGTTTCAGTTTCGAATTGTAGTTTCTATCCATTAATTCATGATCAACCGACTGAATATGATTTTGTAGGTTATGAAATTGAAATCTATACTTAGAGAGCAAGCTACCAGGAAGCAAGTCTCCACCGGTTACACTGAAATCTCCGGCGAAGAGACAGTTGAGAGCACATCAATCGCGATTCGAAGCTCAAACAAGCCACGAGGCAGCTTGAACCACCACCACCAACACCATAGTCAGATTGGAGATCAAGGCAACTATCTCTTCAATGTTGAGGAGTATAATAACCCAGCAGCGTCATCTGCTATCTGGGGTCATGTTCTTCCTTCTAATTATCCATAACCGGTGGCTTATTTGATCAATTAATTAAGTCTGTTCACATCTTAGATTAGAGAGCTAATTAATTTATCTTATTATATATTGTAGGAGTACCTTGTCCTTCTCCTTAATTTGTGCAAGTTGAGCTATGGTAGTATGATGATATGACTGTTAGAAGCCACTATAACATTTTTAGGGCATTTAATAACTTATACATTTTGTATCAATAAGGATCTTACTATCAGTGGTAGTAGTAGTAGTGTTTTTATTATTATATAATCACTAAATTATGTTTCTTTGTTGCTCATTATATGCATTATTTCATATTATTTAATTAGGTTTTTGTAAACACTAACAAATTCGGTTGATCACTGAAGTTTATCGATTGATTTTTTTCTTCCCATAAAGAATACAATATTTTTTTACCGAATAACTTACCTTCCATGAAAATTACAAGAAAATCTTGACATTATGATATTGTGATCTATAAAATCTGAACATTATAGCTTGATACTACTCACACGATTTTGGAATACGAGATAATATGATTACATACCAAATTAGTGAAAATTTATCATTTTACCCTTGAACATTAAAGTCAACCGTTAAATCTAACATTTGACCACTAATGGCAGAGGTTGTTCATGTAATTAATACCATTTGTTGAATATTTTACTATAAAGGTAAAATAGAGGGTAAGTTTGTGTAATTAACCCTTTTTTATATTTAAAAAACCAAATGAAAAACTGATTGGGGTTAGGGATTTAGGATGCGTAGTGTTTCATTAAGGATATTTGGGTCTTTTTCTCCTATACATTGGTCAGTTCTGAATTTGTTTTAGGAAATGGTTAATTTCGTTTTTCTCCAAAAAATTTTGGTTCAAATTTTTTTTACCCCTTGTTAAAAAAGTACTAAATTTATTTGACAGTCAATGTTCAAAAGCATATTTGTTTGTTTTCATCCTCGTAATTTTACCAAATCGATGTCGACGACGACACTGCACTGAACCATTTTTTTTTTTTTTTTTAAGATTCACTGAATCATTTTATTATATGAGTAATAAATAATATTATCCAAATAGAAGCGGATCCGGACCCGGTTTATAAGCTATGGTACGGAGGGCCAACAACAGAAAAACCAGTTCGAAGTCGGAGCACTGAAAAGAAAAAAAAATAAAAAAATTCAGAGACTTGATTCTTCGTTTGTCCTCGGAAACGAACCGATCTGTTGTCGACACTAACCCTAGCTTGAATTCGATCGATAATCAGTCTCCGAAAAGATGGCGGAGAAGCTGTCGGAGGAGGATCGGAGCAGCGGAGAGAGCAGTGACTTCACATCGGAGGACGAAGGGACCGAGGACTATAGGCGCGGTGGTTATCACGCCGTTAGAATCGGAGACGCATTCAATAACGGCTGTTATGTCGTCCAATCCAAGCTCGGTTGGGGCCATTTCTCCACCGTATGGCTCGCCTGGGACACTATTCACTCCGTACGCTTCTCTCTCTCTCTGATTTCATAATTTTCTGTTGTTTATGCGAATTATCTGTTTGAAAAGTTGCTTTATATTGTGATTCAATGCGGGTGTTATTAGATGTCTATCGGTTTGTTTCAAGTGAATAGAGAGAAAAACAAGTCAGGATTTTTTTTTTCTCTTTGGGTTGTTTTTGAGGTGATTTCAGTTAATTGTTTCCAATTTTTTGTGATTGATTTTATTTCTCTTATTTTATTTGCAATGCCTAATTGCTTTGATAGTTGATCTTGCGACTAAAAATAGCTTTATGCTATGAAGCGTCTCTTTTGGTGCTTGTTGTTTGAGAAATTTACTTATATGAGAGAAATAAGAGTCTTCAGTGCTCAGAGTCCGGCTAATTTACTGATGAGTTATATGTCATTATTGTTTATTAAAATAACATAGAACCTTTGATACAATATTTACTTTTCTATATCATGCATTGTCTTAGCAATCCAATGATATTTAGCGAAATGTTTCTGATATTGTTGCTTTCTTTTTTATCTATTCTTAAACACTGCAGCGGTATGTGGCTCTTAAGGTACAAAAGAGTGCGCAGCATTATACTGAGGCAGCCATGGATGAGATAACAATCTTGCAACAGATTGCAGATGGAGACCCAGATGACAAAAAATGTGTTGTAAAGCTTTTGGATCATTTTAAGCATTCTGGCCCAAATGGGCAGCATGTTTGTATGGTTTTTGAATATTTGGGGGATAATCTTTTGACGCTTATCAAGTATAGTGATTACCGTGGAATCCCCATTCATATGGTTAAGGAGATTTGTGTCCATATTTTGGTGGGTTTAGATTACTTGCACAGACAGCTTTCTATTATACACACTGATTTGAAGCCGGAGAATATTTTACTATTGTCGATGATAGACCCCTCTAAGGATCCCAGGATGTCCGGTACTCCTCTCATTCTTCCCAATAGTATGGATAAGACTCTTTTGGAATCTGCGATTGGTAAGTCAAATGGAGATTTGACTAGGAATCAGAAGAAGAAGATACGAAGAAAGGCTAAGATAGCAGCTCAGGGGTGTGTTCAGAAGGATGTTTCTATGGAAGCTCATACAGATCCTGAAACATCTGGTGTAGTTGAGTCACCTAGTGCGAAATCAAGCACAGGTTCTGCTGGAGACCAGCCCAGTAGTTCTGTCAGTACAAGATCATCAGATGCTGATGCAACAAAGGGCAGTGGGTTAGATAAGCAGGGCAAGAGGGGCAGCCGCTCCACAAGGCAGAAACTGGTGGCGGCAGTGGACTTGAAGTGCAAACTGGTGGACTTTGGGAATGCATGTTGGACTTACAAACAGTTTACAACTGACATTCAAACAAGACAGTATAGGTGTCCTGAGGTGATCTTAGGTTCTAAATATTCTACATCAGCGGATCTTTGGTCCTTTGCTTGCATTTGTTTTGAGCTTGCGACGGGTGATGTACTCTTTGATCCTCACAGTGGTGACAACTTTGACAGGGATGAGGTACTAAAGCTATCACTGTTGATTGTTTGCTTTTTGTACTGCACATAATACACTTGAATTGTGGGATAAGTCAATATCATGGGATAAAAATGACAATTTTAATAATATTTTGCTAAACAAGAGTAGGAAGTGCCATTGTAATCAATTTTAAATACACTGCTAATAGGAACAAATACATATTAACCTCAAATAGAAATTGGTCGTCCAATCATTACTGAGCTGAGCCTGATCTGAGCACTCCATCCCAGTATAATTTATAAATTTAGACACAACTATACGCATTTGCAGCCATTTTCCTAAAATTGGTGAGATATGGTACACCATTAAGAAAGTGAAATTTTCATTCCACTAGTTGAACCTGGGTGCAAATTTAGTTGTGCAAGTTTGTATCATGTTTGTTTGATTTTTGAGCTGAGTAGTAAACATGGTGGGAGAGAGGAAGAATAAATTGGGTAGGTTTGAGGAAATCATGGAAGAGCCTTGTAAAGTGGATGATTTTGAATTGCTCGTTGTATGGTAGTTGCATAGAAGCTGGAGAGAAGGGGGACTCAATAATGACATAATAATTTAGTAATAACAAATGTATGTAAATCCATGCTAACAGGATGAAACTTGAAATCCTCGATTCCCGTCATTGGCCATCCTTTAATAGTCCAATTATCCAGTACATTTTCTGGAATTCACATTGTTATTGGTGCCCAATCCTTTTATTTGTTGTTTCATTTACTATTGAAAATGAAATTTGAACATCTTATATGGGATCAATTAATCTTTGTTAGCAGCAATTGGGTGATTTGTGAGCAGTAAATTTTTCTGGCCATGTATCCTTTGGAAGATAACATACTGACTATTAAGAATGTCTATTTGGTTGAATAGTGATTGCAATGAGAATTTTATCCATCTTCGATGTGCTATGTATTGCTAGCTGCATAGGCTATGAAGTAGACTTAGAATTAGGAACAATATACCAAATAGAGTGGGAAACTTAAGGTTTCTGGCACCATCATTTAATCATGATGAGGAAATACAGATAGCTGTTTCCAAAATGATTGTATATTTCCATCTCTAATGTTCATTGGGTGGAGTGGGACGTTGTCTGGTGCAATCATAATGGGTTTGGATTGCTCCATTCTCCTCCTCCCTGCCCCTGCCAAATTTCTTTCCCCTTTCTCCCTGGATGGCTCAGCCCTGTGAAGTGTGCAGGTTTGGCCTTGAGGACGGCACTTTTGTCAAAAGTTCTAAAGGGACTATATCAAAATCACCAATCATTTGGGATGGCCAGAAATATGGCATCTCTATATTTGTTTATTTTTTATTGCTGTATGTGCTTGATAGCTTTAAATTTCCTTTTGGAGGAATGCTATATTTGCTTTATGCTCTATTTTTAACTTTCTTTCTAAGTGCCATGTGAACGGATGAGTGTGTGAATTCTGAAGCACATGGAATTTGGAAAAGGTCAGTGTTTCAGGGCTAACTATTATAGGTTATGCATTTATGAAAAGTGGCTAAAAATTGTTTTTCTTTTCTAATTCTTCATATATGTCTGACCAATATAAGTTTTTTTTCCAATTTTCTATAGGATCACTTGGCATTGATGATGGAGCTTCTCGGAATGATGCCACGCAAGGTGAGTATCTTTCCACCATTTAAAAAACCATTTCATAAGAAACTTGTGCTCACTTTCAACTTTAATGGCAATTATTATCCAGATTGCTTTAGGTGGCCGCTACTCTCGGGACTTCTTTAATAGATATGGCGATCTGAGACACATCCGGCGGTTGCGTTTCTGGCCCCTGAATAAGGTTCTCATGGAGAAATATGAATTCAGTGAGCAAGATGCAAATGACATAAATGATTTCCTGGTTCCCATCCTTGATTTTGTCCCTGAGAAGCGACCTACTGCAGCTCAATGCCTTCTTCATCCATGGATCAATGCAGGCCCTCATTGCTTAGAGCCATCGATGCCTTCTACTCAAAATCAAGCTGCAGACAGTCTTAATTCTGAGAAAAAGGAGAGAGAGAAAGATGAGAGAGAGGCCATGGAAGCTGGAATAGGTAATATTGCCATCAGTGCAGACTCTAAATCAGTCAAAGATACCCAGTCTAGTAATAAACCCGCAAAGGCACTCACCAATACTGCCTCTAATTAAGACTCACACCTACACCTGGCATTCCTGAGAGGTCATGATCCTACTGGTTTGATTTTTCATATTTGTTCCGCTGATGGACAGGGGAGGAATACTCTGGTTGTATTCCCGAGCAGAGCGGCTTACACAGGATTAATTTTCACATCACAAGAGAATCGTATATGCAGCCACAGTTATTGGGAGGGTACAGTTCCTGCTGCATCTCTTGATTTTTTTTTACTATCTTTCAACTTAATGTGTGATTAATGTACTGCACCATTCTTTACATGGTCTGTATCTCTTCTCTTCATGTTATATTAACTGTAAGATAATAAATTTGTTTTTAAAAAAAAAAAAAAAAACTTTTCAGTAGTCTGTTACAGTAGCTCTTCCAGACTTGCAGCTGCAGCATTCACCAGTATCTGTCGACAATTTTAGCCTGGCTTGAACATTTTTCAGTGAAGAACTGTTCCTAGTAATAGAATTGTGCGTGGTACAATCTTAAAGTTGATATTCATCTATCATAAAATTTATACCAGCTTCCTTGGACATTGGAATTTTTCTGGCTGATTTCCAATTTTTGTAGTGATGGTTTGTCCTAAATCTTGTTTCAAGTTATCTCCTCCAAAAACACATTAATTTTATGTTTAGCTCTAAGCATATCCGGACGTGCATTAGAGTGAATTGTGTTTTCGATTAGGTAATTTTGTGATAGATGTACCCAAAATATGAAGCAAGAAGCAAACGGAAAGAAGCCAATTCCAAATTTAATACAACCAAATTGATCTGTGAAAGCAATTTTCACAGCTTGTATAATAAACACAATCAACGTTTTTAATCATCATGTGTACTCAAATTATGCACAGCGTTGTCTTTGCTTGTACTTCTAATTTTATCGGTATAGTAATCAACCAACACGAAAAGCAGGAGAGAACTTGATTGCTTTTTAACCTTCGACAATTTTCACCGGAGACCTGCAGAAGAAAGCAAGCAATAACTAATGAATATTTTTGCGACAGAAATGAAAGGTGTAGTGTACTGGAGAACTCATTGTTATATGCTTCTAAGCATAGATCACTTACCCAAATGGACTTTGTTTGATTGCCAGAAGTTCAACATCCAACTGTACATTCAGAAATATAGAAAAAAGTAAACATAGAGAACAAGTATGGAGGACATTGATCGAAACGTTGGGAAAATAACTACTGAGATTAGTTGGATGATACACTAGAAGAATGACCAAGAAACTCAATGGCAAAACATCACCCCGATACCCGAATCACAGAAACAGGAAGCATTTGAAACTATATATATGCCAATATGTTACCTCTATTGTTGCATTTGGAGGGATTTCCTGGACTCCTTTTTTTCCATAAGCAAGCTCTGGAGGAACTATTAGCAGCCGCTGCAACGTAGCTAATAGATTAAACACTTGACTAACAGCTAACTGATTGAAAACTTCATAAATTTATATACCAGTATCCAACTAGCAAGCTAATTTAAATGAACATCTTACTTCTTGCTTGGCTACAATAGATTTCAGAATGAAAAGCAAGCTGCTAATAATCTTTATGGATTACAGTTCTCATTTATATGACTAGATAGGATAAGAAGAAAGATGTGAATTTCGAGACTGATAAAGTTTTTTCGTTTTTGAGTTATGCTATCAACAGTTTTATGTATTGCCAGAAACAGGTCGCACCTGTCCTCCTACACGCATGCCTTCAACACCAAGATCTAATCCTTTGAGGACTGCTCCCCTCTCAGATTGTCCCACATCAAACCCATAAGGCTGCACAATTCAAAGCATACCAACATTCACAAATAGGCAAAGAATAATAAGTAGATAAGCATCAGATTTGTATATTTATGTGATCACTGGAAAAATGTAAAGACTTATGGAACCTAGGCAAGTTATCTTTGTTATTCAAACATGGCACAATAATGAGTTTAAGAGTACATGAGTTCTCGGTATTACATAAACATGACTTAGGTGCTCGTTATCAACACAATTTTAAGAATAAGGGAGTTGATCTTTCTCACTATGTTGGAAGAATTTCATACGAGAACTGGTTTGACGATACAGGCTTCTATATCATATGGAAGAAGAACCATCTAACGATGTTTCTACGACAATGGGGGGAAGAAAGATTGGTGTAGACAATAAAGCATGCCTGAAAAGCTCTAGTGTACAAGGACTGATACGCTGTTATGGAAGATATATATACTTTGTATCGCTATGATGCCTATTCACATAAATAGATTGCCGCCTTTTCTTCTCTTAAATACACTAAAAATATGTTGTTTTCAAAAAAATAAAATACACTAAAAATATGTAGCACTTCCATAAACATCAAGATTTATAGATGTTACGAAAATTGCACTGCTGTAATTAACCATACCGTTCCACCACCAACACCGAGACCTTGTCTACTGGTCATGAAAGTGATGCCTCTCCATTTCGCAACGTAGTGAACCTAAAACATCAGATCAACGGAATTAAATGAAATAGATTTTCCAGATAACTCTAAAGTTTCCATGTTAACCATTAGCAATATAGGAGTGCTGGTGAGTACATGCCAACATTTTGTTTTTTCACCAACTCATTTCTTTTAGTTTTCACAATGTATTATTGCTACAGAAGTATCGGAATGACAATAACTGAACTAGACCACTGATCTCAGAAACAATACATTTTTTTCTAAAGGCAGCGACTTCTCAGAGGAAGCAAAGAATCAAAGATTTACAGGTACCCTGTGAGAAACATGACTGATTTGAGTATCGGTACTACAATTCAGGATCTAGTTGAAAACATATACTACAATTAAAAATGGAAATATAACTGAGTCACAACCGTACTGCAACCCGGGATCCTTTCACAGCCTTTAGTCCGCTCCCGACCTTCAAGTCATAGTACCTGAAGGATTGGTGCCACCATCAGTAGAAACATTTGACAATTGTATGCTCATCACAAACACAGAGTGTCACAACCTTGACAATCTCATACTTGCAAGTGATTGATATTTTAGGCAATTATTCTACAAATACATACATTTTTTCCTATGAGGAAGAAGCAACAATTACACATCTATTCAAAGATGCGGAGAATTGTAAAAGCTAGCATTGAGAATTCAAAATCTGATCAACTAGGAATGTAATAGGTTAGAGGATATACTAACTTCAAGCCATTGGGAAGGGTTGTGAATTCAGTCTCAGGTATTTTTGATCCTCTAAGCTGCAGCAACCAAAAAACAAAGAATTTTTTTTTTTTTTTAGAAAAAAAAAAAGCACAATCAAACCAATTGTTACATTTAATAGCATCAAAACCTCATTAAAGAGGGTATATAATAATGAAAAAAAAAACTATAATAATTTGAAACTTACAGCTCTTCTACTAGTGCTAACAGCCTCAGCCACATCACAGACAACAATGCCAGCACCTAAAGTTCAAGAAAACATGTAATTAGGTTCAAGAATATATACTTCTAAATACCGATTAACCCTTCTTGCAAATCAAATTCTGGTAATTGAATAATTGGTAAGACAACTAAAGATAGAAAAGAACCAGCTGTGAGGAGAGAACCAATCAGAGCCCTCCTTCCCTGGTGCTGTAAAGAAAGCAGTGTTGCTGGTTTTGCAGTTTCATCTGGGGAAGACAATGCAGCACAGTGACAAGGCAATGCTCTTGAATATCTGTTGGGTGGTGATCTCTTCCCTGGAGATTCAAACAAAAGCACTTAGCATTTTGTTAGTGAAACTCAAAATAAGTATTGCATGTCTCTCATGTGTATGTGTGTGTTGAGAGAGAGAGAGAGAGTACTTGTGATGGGAATGGAAAAAAGAGGTTTGTGCAGGAGAGTTGGATTGTGTTGATGAGAGCAAGAGAAGAGGGAGAGTTCCATTGAATTTAGTTAAAGAGTGACAGTTAAGAGAGATTCAACTGGCCTATGTCATGTTGTGTGTTGTATGAATGAATGTGTGTGAAGAGCAACATGACTACATGAGAATTAAAAAGAAGATAACATTTTCAATGCCATCCACATATTAAGCTCCCAAAAAATCACTCAATATTGACATGTCAAAATCTCCCTCTCTCTCTCTCCCTCTCTTTATATTTAAAAAATATGATAATGTACATACATACTCAGTGATATCAAACCATTCTAGCATGAAAGTTGAAACATTAATATTCAGGCAAAATACAACATCACGAATTTATATGTTGAAGCTATAATAAGCTAGCACTCTTTTAGAAGAGCCATGATAGAAAAATATAATTGATTTAAAAAAAAATAGTAATTTTTGTTCTAAAAAAAAATAGTAATTTTTGTTCTAAAAAAATATAGTTATTTAATTTTAGGGAATAATTTATAATTTTTTTTACCGAAGAAAATATATATCTTTTTGGGTTCAGGGCTAGGTCTCTATAAGAGTCTGGGCCTTGCTCTCACCTCCTTGGTTCCGCTGGTGCTTATGGATGTGATTTGTTTGTATTTACTTGTAGTTCTATTTATGTAAATTTATTTGTGTAAATTTATCGGGTGTAGAAATCTCATATGTTTTTTTTAGTGGAGCCGGTGTTAATCGAACATTCTATATTGGATACAAGTCAATAATGTTGGATCAACCCGGCACAAATTTGGTGCACATGGACAGTTAATATTCAAAGAAAAATAACTGTACTTTGATTTTCAAAGTGGAGAAGAAACATCAAATTGAAATGATGATTTACATATATAAAATCTGATAATATATCAAAGTCATGCAGTTCATTTATTAAAAAGTATGTTATCAATTTTTGGTTTTTTCACATTTTATTGACTTCTAAGCAATAAATGAGATGTTTACTTAAGCACTGGAACATGACTTCCTTGCATGAATGTGATGTTCCTGTTCTGCTTCATCAGAACCAGAATGCCTCCCAAAGCAATTGATTTCATGCTTTTCTTTCTCACCAAACTTGCAAGACTTCATTTTCTCACTCCCATCCACCCATCTCCTCAACTTTTTAAGCAACTTTTGCTTCTTTGAACAAGTTGTTGCACTTTCCCCATTCAGGCTACAAGGCTCATCATGCACCAAAGCCAAGCCATCCAAATGGTTCTCAATGCCACACTCTCCAATCCCTTCAAATGCTAAATCAACAATGTCTTTCTCCTCCTGATTTTGCTCTTTCTCTGCTTGATTCCTCATCAACTCGTGCCTTAAGCACGCGTTAGTCCATCTTAAGTAAACCAGTTCCTTGACTTCAGCTGCTCGATCCTTCTGGAGTTGTTCGTGTTCATTTACGAGCTGTTCGTAGTCTTCCATCTGCAATTATTTCAAGTCCCCAACTAGTTACACCATCAAAACCAAAAAACAAGAAATAGAAAACAATGTGAATCTTCTTATGCATACAAGTACAATAGCCAAAACCTTTGAAGAATTGCATTGCTCTACCAATTGTAACTTGTTCATTAGTTCACTCTTTTGTTCCTGCAATTGATCAATCACAGCTTGTAAACCTTTCACATCATCCTCCAATTTCATGATATCATTAGACTTTTTCTCCAGCGCGTCTTTGTCTGTCAGTAATTCTGCTTCTCTAGCATCAAGCTTTGAGTTCTTTTCTCTTATGATGCGCGATTGCTCTTTTGTTCTCTTCAAAAGCTTCTTTACCTTCCTTTGAAGCAACCCATTTTCTGATTTCCAATGATGAAGCTGCTCTAGTATTTTCACATATTCAACAACCAAGTTAATATGCCTTTTGTTCTCTGCCTCCATGGATGAAATCTCTCTGTCCAAGAATTCAACATAAGCACCCTCCAATAACAACAGGTTTTTCAGCTCTGCAAGCACAGATTCTTGCTCTTTCAGATCATGATAGCAAGCAAACTGCATCTTTGTCTCCCATTCTTTCTTTTGTAGCTCTTCAACTCGGCGTCTTAAGTCCGAAATCTCTTGCTCATAATCAATCTTCTCCTGATATTCTGAAATTGCTATTGAATTCATAAAATGGGCACTTGTGACAATCTGTCCATCTTCTTCACAGATTGAAGATGCATAATTGAGATTGTTGTAGCTCTCATCATCTCTCAACTCCTCAGAAGAATCACTTGTCTTTGAATCTTTAAGTAATATAGTTCTTCTTGCCATGATTTTGGCACAGATAAAACCAGCCACAGATATAGCCAAAGGAATGCCAGCTTTGAGAAGCACTGGCTTCATAACTTGTACTTTTGATGTTGAACCATCCATGCTAACTGTTTTGATGTTCAAATACAATCTTTGATTGCTTGTTTGGATTTTGGTGATGATCAAAATGAGTTTGTTGTTGTTGTTTTAAGGGATATTATAAGATTCTTTACCTTTGTGTTTCCATTAGTTTTCTTGGCTTATAGGAATAGTGGTCTGGTCTGTTGCTTTTTGACTACTTTAAAGGCACCTATGCCACCATCATTTCACTTTCCTTCCTGCTCTTTGGAAAATTATTCTTCTTTTCTGAATTAACTGCTTTTTTGAAATTGATCATGGCCCTTCCATGATCATGCTTGCCAAAATATTATAATTGGTTTAAGTATTTGATAAACTTAACTTTTCAAGATTATGATGTTTCATCATGTTTAAGATATGAAAGCAATGGTAACATTAGAGTTAGAAAAATAGTGTCATGTTATGCTTTGCAATAAGTTAAGAGAAAAAGTCTAAAAGTAGCACAATCATATGAAACAATAAAATGAAAAGGAAGTGGGATTTAAATAGAAATCGTTAGGTGCATGATTTTGTATATTTTTTGGTATAAAATCCTAGATTATCAAATCCGATGATGTTTTTTGAAGCGATTATCATATCGGATAATCTAGATCTCATACCTGCTAGGGATTTACAAAGAGAGTAGGGATGACAATTTCACCAAAACCGTGTGGGTCGGGCATGAATTTTGTGATTTGGGTTACAGGTCGGGAGTAAAATGTAAATTTGCATATTAAAAACATAAACCCAAGTTCAAAACTACGTCGTTTTGAACAAATTAGAATTATAAACTTAAAACGACGTTGTTTTGGATTCACGGGTTGAAACCTGAACCTGAATTATTTCGAGGGTTTGTAGACGGGTTTGGGTTTCATTAAAACCCATCGATGGAAACCCAAACCCACAAAATTATCCGGATTCGCAGACGAGTTCAAATTGGATAATATTTCGCACGTTGAAGTTTGGCAAAGCCCAACCCGTTGCCATCCCTAAAAGAGAGCAATACATAAGTGATGGTGGTTCATTTAGAAGGTGTATCTTGAGGTTGCTGACTTTGAAGTGATGAACAATGCCATTCCTCTCCGATGTCAAGTGGGCTTTTTGTCTGGAGTGGTGCAATTGTCCCAAAACTAAACAACCCAAATATGTTGTTTTGGTCCCCCAGTAACCTTGCATCAAGCAAGCTATAAAATATCATCTTGGTGCATTTCCAATCTCCAATTTGAAGAAGTTTGCTTGTGCACCCAAAACTTACCAATTACCATTCATTGAAGAGCGGAGATATTATCACCCTGTAAAATTGTATATACATCTCATTTAGTAGTTTTATTAAAATTCCAACATTACCCTTTAAGTAAAGTTATTAGAAATATCAAAATAATAATACATCTCATATATTTTTTTTTGTCTTTTTCTCTCTCCGTCTGTTATTTCTTAAAAAACTAAGAACTCCCAGGGTATCTCCAACCTAATGGTGTCCACAGTTAGGTTTCGGGACGGTTTCGGTTCCGTGGGCACCTCAAACCGAAACCGTAACCGGCCTAACCGGTTTTAGTTTCGGTTTATGAAGGTTTCAGTTTCGGTTTTGGGCGGTTTCGATTTCGGCTTTGGGTGGTTTTGGTTTCATTTTTTTTTTCAATTTTTACGTCCACGTGGCACTTTTCTATTGGCTGTAATTTTTTTTAATATATAAACTGCCCAAAACCGTCGGTTAACGATTTTGGGCGGCTTTAGGACACCTCTAACCGTAACCGAACCGGCTCGAAACCGGTTTTCAACCGGTTTCGTAACCTACAGTTTCAGTTACGGTTCGGTTTCGATTTTGGGTGGCCGGCTTCTACTTGGTACCCACAGTTTAACCGAACCGTGGGCACCTCTACTCCAACCCTACACCAAAGCACCAAATTAGAGCAATATTTGCTTTCTAACCCTGCGCCAAACATTTGCATTCTTTTGCCTCCATCTAGCGCAACACTATAGATTTGGCGCAACACTATTTTTTGTTAATTGTTTCATTTTTTTATTGGCATAGTCCACTGTCTTTTTATTGAGAAATAATAATTAAAAAAATGAAATATTCAAGAGAATATTTTTTTTAGTGTAACATTTGGTGTAATGAATTAGAGATGGAAAAAAATAAATACTTGTAGTGTGAAAGTTGCACCATTTTAGTGCAAAAGTTGCACTAAATTGGGTTTTTGGATTGGAGATGGCCTCAAATGAATCCAAATGTGCAGACCGGAGGCTGCGGCTACGAAGATGAAGCTCTCTTTGTTTCTTTTGATTATTTTATAATTTTATTGTTTGTGGAATTTATAAAAACTTTAGAGTAAGGATAATTTGGTAAAATGTGAGATGTATTTACAAGTTTGAATATTTTAAAATTTGTAAATGGGTTCACATATCCTTTTTCATGGGTGTAACTATTGAGACTCTTCATTGGAATCGAGACCCGATTCTTCAAAGTCAAGGTAGCTTTTGTTTGTCTTCACTTGTACTAAGAGTATCTTCAAAAGACTCTTATATTTTCACTCTTCAAATGTTGTTTATTTGTTTACTTATGTGACAATTTGAGATTAGAAATATGTTTATATTATTTTAATGAAAGCATTCAAATTCCCCCCTCCTCGCGGAGCTCACAGACAAATCTAATTACCTTCCATTTTTTTCAAGTTAGAAATAATAATTTTCAAATGCATTAATATTATTTTTAGGTGGATATGAAAATCATTTAAATGACTTTCCAAATTATTAATATGTTATTATTAAATATTCAATATTCAATATTACTCTCGTTTTAAAGATATAAATGAGACATTTCGAATGATATAATTTTTGTGATGATAAAATTTATAAATTAAAACTTATTATAAATTAATTGAATTTAATTAAAAAGATAAAATGGATATAGATATCAAATATTAAAGAAGATGGGAAATAAAAAATAATATAATAATATTTGAAAAGAGAGAAGTTGCTCTTTAATATTGAAGAGTAAGAAGAAACAAAATCGTATTTGAAGAGTCTATTGGAGCTAAATTTACTGATGTAGAGCGTTTAACTTTAACAAATATCTTATTTGTAGAGTCTTTTGGAGATGTTCTAATGTCACTGGTGTATATATATATATATATATATATATATATATATATATATATATATATAAACATCAATCAATGGGCTTTGGGCTTTCAATTTTTATTTTTATTTTATACAAATTTCATTCAAATTTTAAATTATCAATGGGCCTTGGGCTTTCAATTTTTTATTTTTATTTTATATAAATTTCATTCAAATTTTAAATTGTCAAACATAACATCAAGATCGTGCACAATTTTTGTTTATAAGATAATTTTCTATTTTGGTCATCCTCGTTCCACGTAATATGCATGCAGGACAACGATTATTCGAATTTGTTAAATGATATTGGACAGAATGATATTATTATAATTTATTTTAAACTGTAATTATGGATTTCGACAAAAGACAATCTAAGGAGACCGAGATTTTTTTTTTTTTTTTATCGTTTTAATTTTAGTCCGTTCATGTGACATGTTAATTCATTATTTTCTAATTCTATAGTTTTCCTCTGGTAGATGAAGAGCGTGAACAGCGCAGGATCAATTTTATATTTTTTTCTATGTGTTTTTTGTTGGTGATAATTTTGGTCTTATTTTTTTTAACTAATATTTATATATCTTTTAAACAACTCATAATAGTAGTTTCTATGAAATGAAATTGGTTTATAGTATTTCTCTCACACCTATACTATTAACATTGTGAGCTCCAAACTTCCGGTCCGTATGTTCTTCCCTCATAAACTTTGAATTAATTCTTTTAATAAATTTAACATTTGAAAGTTTTCGATTTTGATTCTTTCTATAAAGAATGAAAAAATTAAATAAAAAGCTCGAGTAGTCTAAGGCATGATGGTGTTTTTTCTGTTTAAAAATAAAAACTAAAAAAATTGGGGATTGAGAGAAGATACAATTTGCACCTATAACATCATTAATATTAGTTAAACAAGGTTTTATTTGGGGTGGTCTCAAAGTATATAAAACAAATTAACCTTTATCATACAAGATCTTCGTGAAATTTAAGAGAAGTTTAAAAGGATTGATATAAATAAAAAAATTTGTTTATTTTTATAATATTTTTTTTAAAAAAATAATCTTTATAATAATATCACTCTTCAATCAAAATGCATATATCATTTTTAGCATAAATTGTGAATGTTGACATAAGGGATTATGTTTCAGAGGGGGCACCTTGAAATAAAGAGTTAAATCGACATATATTTTAGAGATTACATTAAAGAAAACATTAATTAAAAAAATGTTGTTTATATTTTAAAACATTAATATTGTTTCATTAATCTTGAAAATGAATAATAATTTTTATTGAAATAAATTATCTTAATTTGTGCATTTATAAAAAATATTTAAGATGATCCTTGAATAATGATAACAACATAATAAAAATAATACCAATGCTAGATATTCCCGCTCATATCCCAACTTGTAACTTGGACAATATAATCCATATGAATGGCATAAGTGATAAAAATCACATTTAATATGTATCTATTTTTCAATTGACACATCACTAGTTGGAATACAAGTTAAGATATAAAGTTGACGGGATATCTAGAGTTACTCTAAAAATAATATAAATTAAAATCTATGGGCATTAATTCAAGATTCAATAATAGTGTTTAAGAGTTAGAAAATAAATTGGAATTTAAATTGTACTCCAAATATATTTTTTTAATATCCAAAAGCTATGTTAATTGTTTTATAAAATTTTGTTTAATAAAATTTCTTAATAATTAACATAAATATATGTCCGTCAAAAGTAGGCATGTTTAATTATATTAATCAACACATTTTTATTTATTCAAGAAAATAAATAAACAAAAACTATATAAATAAATAAATAACCTATCTGAAGTATGACATGATATTAAAGTGAGTTAAATAAGATTTGGAAAGAGAGAAAATATTTGAAGGATATAATAAAATTAATTAAGATAGAATTGTACAAGTGTAATTTTGATAAGAATAAGAATTATAATTGATATAATAAAACATATATATTGTGGTTTGATTTGATTTGATTTGTATTTGAGATATATAGAAAGAAATAATATATTTAGAATCAAATATATTATCTACGTGATTGATATAATTAGAAGATTAATTTATAAAAGAATTATAATTCTAGAAACGAAACAAGGGTAAAAACAAAGAATCTGAAAGTTTAGAAAGCAAATTTATAAAATTGTAAAACTTCAGGGGGTCAGCGGTTCCCCTTCATCCTAAGGTGGCGGCCGTGGCGCCATCCTTGTTGGCACAGTATATGACACGAGGGTGAAGACAAAGTAAGACAACATTATAAACGTTGGCACAGTGTGTATGACATGCACGAGAGTGAAGACAAAGCAAGACATCATTATTTATATTATGAATATAAACTTTCACGTGACTCCAATAATACAATACTTGAATTAGAATGGGTATATATGAAGGATTATTCAATACTTTTATATAGTTAAGTAATTTTTGCTTTCTGAAATCTTACATTGCAAAGATCAAAGATATATCGAGAGGCTTGGATGACTCAGTGACTCGGACCTTTTGAAAACGAGAAGTCGAGAACTATATTGCAATATTGTATAACCTAAATATTTACTTTTACGATATAAGATGAAAAACTTTCCGTACATACTTGATATATATAAATAATTGTCCGAATATTTATTTATATATTACTGGAAAAAAATTATCTACCATATTTATGCGAGAGAAAGACTCGAACCCACAACTTTATGGTATAGATGTGAGAGGTTTTACTACTGGACCAACCTTATATTCTCTTGTTATATATATTTTTTTGGGTAATTACCAATTAGGTTTTGAACTTTTTTTTAAATTCCAAATTGTTTGTGACTTCCTGAACTTTTTTTTCAAATTCCAAATTATTTGTAACTTTTACGAAAGTAACCAAATTGATCTTCATATTTTTTTCAAGTGTCAAATTAGTCTATCTCTTTTTAGAAGTGACCAAATTGGTCTCTCTTATGATTTAATGGTGTTAAACATAACAATTGATTTTAACAGTTTAAGTTAAAGTACGTAAATACCATTTATTTGTCATATTAGAACAAAGTTGTTTTGTTTTTTTGTGTATTAAATTCACTATTATAGTTACAACAAAATTCAAATATATTATTAATGAAACACCATTTGTACCTTTTTAATTAAAATTTTCTAAAAAAACCCAAAAATATTTTAATAAAACAATGTTAATTATACCGTTATTTTATAAATAAAGTTATCATTCATTTCCGGTTTAGTCTTTTACTATTTTTATATGGTTGTTTTTTTTTGTTAATATTATGTAAGTACTGTTGTCAAAATTATTTGAAAATCAAAACCCACAAATAAAATCAACCAAAATATATATGTGTTATTAAAAACTATGCATGTGTCATTATTATATTGTTTAGGAGTAAAATACAATTTTACCCCTATAAGGTTAAATTGACTGACGGAACTTAGTTAGAAGGACTAATTTAACAATTGAGAAAAATGTAAAGACCAATTTAATCATATTTTTAAAAGTCACAGGCAACTTAAAATTTTAAAAAGAGTATAGGATCTAATCGGTGATTGTCCTATTTTGTTTTTTTTTAATAAATCAGAAATTCATCGCATGTCGGTCCAGTTTGATTTCTCCCTCGAAAATAAATAAGAGAAAGTATAAAACGACTTGTTGCCTAACCCCTTCACGTTACAAAATCGCTACGTGTACTTCTTTTATAGGTGACGTTTAAAGTATATATAAAACGACCATACGTTTGATGAATGATGATATAAATTAAACCCAAAGAGAGCGTTTGAAGAATCTCTCTCTCCCACAGTCCCACCTCTTTCTTTGAAATTGCAGCAGCAGCCGCCACAACCACACAGGACCGACCTCAATGGAGTCTCTCCGCTTGAGGCCGTCTCACTCTCCTCTCCTACGCCCGACACGACAAGAACTGGCCGCTCCATTTCCCACCCGAACAACAACCTACAAGATCAAAATGCCATCCATCAAGGCTACGCTGTCAAAACCGACGGCCGAGATCTCACCTGCCGTTACTTCCAGCGATAACCCCTTGCACTCTCATTCTCCACCTCCTGTCAAGAAAGTGTCTTCAAATTCTCTGCAGTACCCCGCCGGTTACCTCGGGGCCGTACCGGACCGTACATTTGGCGGCGACGGCGGCGAAGAAGGCGACAATATTACCGATGCCATGAGCTATTTGACCAACATACTCGCGTCGAAAGTATATGACGTGGCAATCGAAACGCCATTGCAGTTGGCGCCAAAGTTGTCGGAGAGATTAGGCGTCAACCTTTGGCTCAAGAGAGAAGATTTACAGCCTGTAAGTTCTGCTTTTCAATTTCCTTCTTTTTGTGAATTTTGATTGATTCAAGCGATGAATTATTGCTTTAATTGTTCATTTCCAGCTCATTTTGCCGTTATTTTATTAGAATCAAGTGCGTGAATTTCCATTAATGGAAATTTTTCCACGTGCTATGGATTGGTTGTTAAAATGTTTTAAGTTCTTAATTCTCATCAATTGTAAGGTTGTAGTAATATCTTAATGTTGTAGTTTGTAGATGGATTAACTAGCCTTTGTTTGTTTGAATTCAATAATGGGAGTGTTAGATTTACGTTTTTGCATCTAATTATTCATTTTTAATTCATTAATGTCAGTTGTTTCCAGTTTTCGTTAATTAAGCCAGTGCCATTATTCTCTAAACTTTTTGACGGTTCAGTTTGAATAATTTAGTATTTTTCATTCCTCATAAAAGTATATTTATTGTAAAGTGGTTTGCTGCTTCAATTATTAATCAATTAAGACTAAAATTTGTTTGTGTTTTGTTGGTGTGAATGAATATAAATCCTCAAATAGGTTTGGTCAATTTGGTATTGAATTTCAGGATACTTCCTTGTTCTTCATTCATGAGATAACTGCTTTATACATATCGGGGGTTTTGGTGTTAACTTTTTGTTTGTCTGTAATGTTTTTGTACATTGTTGTGTGTTCTATTATTTCCTTAGTCTTGCTCTAAATATTAAACAAAGATTGTGAGTTCAAATAGGTTCGACCATATACCCTCTTATATCCATTCCATTTGGATTTTATATTTGATGTTGCCGATGGTAACAAGAAGTCCTCAAAGAATCATAGGTTCTAACTATACCATTATCTTAGATTTCATGTTCAACCTTTTAGATTGAAAACATTAAAATCTTTTTATTTTTTTCAATGTGGATGTGTGATTTATTTACTATCTAGAAAATTTCGAACACCAAAAATTCCAAAAATAACAAACCATTAAAGAATGAAAGTAAAGGTAAAACCTCATTATCACCTTCAAGCTTTCATTAAAAGTTCAATTTAGTGTTTCAACTTTCAAATAGTTGAAAAAAGAAGAAAAAAAAAGAAAAAAAGAAGAAGAAAAGACTGATACTAAACGACTTCCAAAAAATAGAATTCAAACTTTTAGAATTTCAAGTTTTGATTCTATAGACTTCGATAAAAGCAGAATCCTACTTTTTTTTTAATAGGATAATATTAATTCTGATTCATTTACAATTCAATTCTGACTTTGTGCAACTAGATTTAACTTGAATTTAATTTTGAGAAAGTAGTCTCCTCTTGGAGTAATCAATTCTTAGGCTTTGTATGCTTGAATTGGAATTTTTTTTCTTGTTAAACCAAATTATGGATACAATGATCTGTCTCTTTCAGGTTTTCTCATTCAAGATCCGTGGAGCATATAACATGATGGCAAAACTAACGAAGGACCAGTTGAAAAAAGGGGTTATTTGCTCATCGGCTGGAAATCATGCTCAAGGGGTTGCATTCTCTGCCAGGACACTAGGCTGTGATGCTGTGATTGCTATGCCAGTTACTACTCCGGAAATCAAGGCATGTCTTGTTTGATATTGTTGGTATTGTGTGCCAAATTATGGTTTGTTAATTGAGTTGTGGATCTCTTTTCCTCAGTGGCAATCTGTCAAGAGGTTGGGTGCAACAGTTGTTCTTGTGGGGGATTCTTATGATGAGGCACAGACATACGCTAAAAAACGGGCCAAAGAGGAGGCCCGTACATTCATACCTCCTTTTGATCACCCAGATGTCATAATGGGACAGGGAACAGTTGGGATGGAAATAATCCGTCAGATGCAAGGACCATTGCATGCGATCTTTGTGCCTATTGGGGGTGGTGGCTTAATTGCTGGCATTGCTGCTTATGTAAAGAGGGTTTCTCCTCAGGTCTGTTGCTTGTTGTGCAAGAATTTATTGGCAATCTTCATTCTTGTAGATGGCAAATAAGATTTCTTTTTTGAAAACATATGTTTTTTTTTTCCAACAGTTTTTTTAATTATTATTTGTGAAATCCAGGTGAGTGCTAATTCTATCAAACTAATTAAATGTCAATTTGGTTTTATGTGGGTAGATCAGATTCAAGGATGTTACCAGAATAAATTAAAATAAAGTTTTTATGTCATTTACCAATGATATTCAAGTCAAAATGATGCGATGTTAAACTTTCTTGTGCCGCTTACAAATCCTCTTATTAACCTTAGGAGTTAGGAGATGCTATAAATTGACATGTATTCCCCTGGGTTGTCTGCTGAAACAATTTTCTTGTCATGTCCTGAATCAAGGAGTGAAATGGCCAGTGAGGCTCATTAGGATGTGTTATTTTTGCAAGTTTAATGCAGACCATGATGGATTTTGGCTTGTTAGACATATTTTTTTTTGAAGCATTGCATCGCTGATAATCTTCATCTTTACAATTGACACATTAACTCAAATATGTGCAGAATTTATAGGCTGGCAACCCCCTTTGGTTTCATTTGGAAGACAAATAGAACTATTGGCTTCAGTTGCTAACATGCTTTACACCCCATGATATTGGTTGCAAGCTGCAACTACCATGCTATGATATTTTTTAGTATTGGATGTTTTATGTAATGTTGGTTTCTCGTTCTTAACTATTATTTTGCTGCCTAAAGTGCTGGAGTCAATGGGGTTCAGATAGCTCCAAATCTTTTGGCCATAGAAGAGATTCATCTTCTAGAACTCAATATTAAAACTGAATCCACTGCACTCATGCTTCCAGTTCTCATCTCTCCTCTTCATAAACTTTGCCCTTATACTGAATCAATCCTTATCTTGATTTCGATAAAGTTACAAACCACTTCAATCATATATAATATTTTAATTTTCTTTTTGTACCCTTCAAACAACACAAGTTTTACTAATTTTTATATATTTATTATGAGCTAATTCAGAACTCCTGCTCACTTTTTGTGGTTCATGTAACACGATCTTACTGTTTTTAATTCAACATAAAACGTATTTTGGGGAAATTTTTATGGGTTATAGTTTTAGAGTATGTAACAAATTGATATATTTCTAAATAACACAATCTATCAGACCCTTACTATGATATTACTAATTCAGGTGAAGATTATTGGAGTAGAACCCACTGATGCAAATGCAATGGCATTGTCACTACAGTATGGTGAGAGAGTAATGTTGGACCAAGTTGGAGGTTTTGCTGATGGTGTGGCTGTTAAAGAGGTTGGGGAAGAAACCTTTCGCATATGCAAGGAATTGGTAGATGGTGTAGTTCTTGTAAGCCGTGATGCAATTTGTGCCTCAATAAAGGTGAGCCGTCTTTCAATTTTGGGAGCTTGCATGTAATTGATATCAATTTTACTTTTATCTCTATATGCATTGAGAAATTGCGATATGTTGGTATTTTTACATTTTATGGGGAAATAAGAAAGACTTGTTCCATGTAGTTGTCTTATTTATAAAGATCGACATGCTGTATGGCATATCTCATCCTTCTCTCTGCTTCCTGCCCTCCCCTCCCCCTCCTCATTGCGCTCGTGTGTATTTATCCTTGTTCAGATGATACATCTTCAAGTTTATCAGCACTTTGCTTGCTAGAATGCTGCATATTTGGTGCAATTGCATCTCAATGGAGAAACGATGGCCATCACTGCAAACTGGAATATAATAGTGTGAACCCTGATTGATTGACAATGTTAATTCTGGTGTTCAGGACATGTTTGAAGAGAAAAGGAGCATTTTAGAACCTGCAGGTGCTCTTGCCCTTGCTGGAGCTGAAGCATATTGCAAATATTATGGCCTTACAGGAGAAAATGTTGTGGCAATAACCAGTGGGGCAAACATGAACTTTGATAAATTGAGGGTGGTGACTGAACTAGCTAATGTTGGTAGGCAACAAGAGGCTGTGCTAGCAACTGTTATGCCAGAGGAGCAAGGGAGTTTCAAACACTTTTGTGAACTGGTAAGTTGTGATGGCTTAATAGATTTCTGAAGTTATTTATAAGGTGTCCTTGGTGTGAAATTGAAAATCATTTGGGTTGGCAGGTGGGGCCTATGAATATTACTGAGTTCAAATACCGATGTAGTTCTGATAAGGAGGCTGTGGTTCTGTACAGGTAAGTTATTTTCAATTTGGATTATCAATAATAAAATGCTAAATTCCTTCTATTGAAATTGTCATTGAAATTTTAGTGTTATTTTTTCTTGATTATTTGGTTACCGATTGTCATATAATTGCATTTTGGTAGTTTATAATGAGGCATCTCTTGATAAGTAATATGTTAAAAAACAAGAACATATTATATCCTTTTAATATTTGTATGCAGTGTTGGGGTTCACACTGCTGCTGAACTTGAAGAAATGCGAGCGCGCATGGAATCTTCTCAACTTAGAACTTACAATCTCACCAAAAGTGACTTGGTTAAAGATCACTTGCGGTATTTGGTAATTATACTCATTTATTAATGATCTATTTAAGTTTGATCTGCATGCTGATTTCATTTATGATGCATGGTTATTAGGCAACTATTTTGGAAGTGTCAACGTGTTTCTTATTGGTCTAAACTAATGTTTGTTTACTCAAGGCTCATCTTTCATAAGAAATGTTTTCAACTGTTTTTTGAATTGACCTATTCATTTTTTTCCCCATAAGAAATGAAATTCTTTTGATGGAAAAAGATGGTACAAAGTGGAAATATAAAAGAATCCCCCATCTCTGTGTACTAACTTAAGAAAAATATATTCTATACTACACAGACCCTTTCAAACACAAGAAAGATCCAAAAAAGACTGTCAAGCTATCGTGACTTTCCAATTATTCTGGTTAATAAAGAAAGAAATTTGTCTGAATTCAGAGGCTACTAAAGCCCAAAGAGATCCTACTAGCATAGTCAATTGTAATCTGCATCACCGGAACAGTCTTGAGAGTACTTCTGTTTCTTTCCAACTAAATAACCTTAAACACTTTCATAACCATACAATTCAAAAAGGTAGCAGCTCTCTTGCTCCTACGAAAACATACAGTAGCTTGTTTGCCCTCGCCCAATAACTTAATTTTAAATTGTGCACTCTCAATCCCTAGGAAAAACTGCTCCCAAGTTGGAAGAGGTTCTCTTATTATTACTGTGGAAACTCAAAAAGAACTCTGCAAGATTTTAGATTGAAATCCTCCTATTTTGAGTAAGAATTGTATTATGTACTTCTATTTACAGCCTTGTTTTCTTGGAGAAATTAATAACTGAACATGTCAAAATTTCATTGCATTGTGGCGAAAAATCAAAATCAAAATTTTGTGTTTATTGACATTTAGTTATGTAATTTTTATTTCTTAATATGTTTATTGATTGACCTTTCTGTTACTTAATAAAAAGCTGCATGTAAGTAAATTAACATCATAGTCTACTTTCCTTGCCGGTGAAAATTTTAAAATAGATATATTTACAAGAACAAAATATTTGATTATTACTTTGCCCTTTCATAAAAAGAAAAAATGAAACCCCTACGGATGGGCTTGAGTGTTAAAAGGCTTTTGGTTTGAACCAAGAGGTTATGGGTTCAAATAAATAACTATATTGTTTTCTTTGGTCTTCTGCCCTTTCATTGTTTACGCTATAAATAATAAATTGCAAAAAATAAGTAACTTTCTCCGCCATAATGTTTTACCTATTTAAATTGTCTTGTTTTGTACATTGTGGCACTAAGTTTTTACTTTTGTCTGGATTCTCTTTCAGATGGGTGGCAGATTAGATCTTGAAAACGAGGTCCTTTGTCGTTTTGTGTTTCCAGAGAGGCCTGGTGCTTTGGTGAAGTTCTTGGACGCTTTTAGTCCTCATTGGAACATTAGTTTATTCCATTACCGTGGTCAGGTAGGCATCTGAAACCTTGTGTTCAATAAATGTTAGTATTTCAATATGGTGCACCATGTCAAGGCCCCTTACATTTATATCCTCCAACAGGGTGAAACTGGTGCCAATGTGTTGGTCGGAATCCAGGTTTCAAAGAATGACATGGAAGAGTTCCGCAATCGTGCAAACAGTCTTGGATATGATTATGTAGTTGTAACTGATGACAATAACTTCCAACTTCTGATGCATTGATTGGAGCCAGCGCTGTGATCTTTGCTCAGTTGGGTGATAAGTAGACTCGGCACTGTGCTTAGAGAAAGAGAGAGGAAGGGGAAAGGGGAAGGACCTCCAGATCTTTGTAATCAATAGAGAAGATGGAGGTGGCTGTTGTGCAAGGTGCAAAGCAGAGATGTTGCCTGTATGTTGGAGGGAGCAACTCTGTCAAGAAGCACTGCATTTATGTTACCGGCATAAAATATAGTTTCTTAAGCTCAACTATCTCCCTCGTCATCTTTTTTGTATTTTTGGTCATAACTATTTCCCTCAATGTACGGACATGAAACTTTATGTGTTCATGATATTTAGCTAATTTCAATCCACAACCCATCTATAAGTACAGCTTTTCAATTGACAACTTCAATCAAATTAGTTAGTTTTCTCACAAAATCAACAATCAAGCAATAATAATCAATTTGCAAATTAAGATAATGGCTCCTGGTCTAGTTCTTGTTTTCGCCATTTTCTTGTTCGTTTCCGGGTCTGTAATGGGGTGCAGGTTAGTATCAGCTGAATCCTTGTGTTCCGGGTCTGTAATGGGGCGTCCCTGAAGCTTCATAATATTCTTCTCCTCTTTGTTTACTTTTGTTTCTCTGGCTTCACGTGTCAAAATATGGTTAGATTGATGATATAGGAGTTGTAACATATTGATATTTTTTGTAATAATCGCTCATGCTTGCAGAGTGAGCAAAAAAATATCCCCAATAATTTTCAAAATGACCGATGTATTACCTGGGCTGTTCCAGCTTTGTAATTCTTTTATGATCGGAAATACCAAGCCAAGTAGTGGTTATGTGATGCAGCTAGGAACTTGAAAAAGTACGCAACAGACGATGATGACTGAGACGACGATCAAGCAAATTAGGATGTTCTGAATCAATATATACCACACTTCCAAGTAAGGTCAAGATCCAGAGAATAAAACCATCCATACAAAGAGAGACTCCATCATCTTCGCATTTTATCAGGTTCCCGGCTGCATCACAGCAACTACTACTAGGCTTACGGCCGGCATCATTGATCATAAAAAATGTACAAAGAGACAGTCCAGGTAATGTCGGTTTAGCATGACCATGATGGTGTAGTAGTAGGCATGTCTTGTTTGATATTGTTAAGTGAATTGTGGATGTTTTTTTCAACAGTGGCAATCTGTTAAGAGGTTGGGTGCAACCGTTGGTCTTGTGGGGGGATTCTTATGATGAGGCAGACATACGCTAAAAAAGGTGCCAAAGAAGAGGCCCCGTACATTCATACCTCCTTTTAATCACTCAGATGTCATAATGGGACAGTGAACGGTTGGGATGGAAATTATACGTCAGATGCAAGGACCATTGCATGCGATCTTTGGGCATGTTGGGGAATGGGGGTGGTGGCTCAATTGCTGGCATTGCTGCTTATGTAAAGAGGGTTTCTTCTCAGGTCTGTTGCCTGCTGTGCAAGAATTTATTGACAATCTTCATTCTTTGATAATTTAGATGGAAAATATGTTTCCTTTTTGAAAACGTTTGTTTGTTTTTTTTTTATTTTTTCCTCCCAACATTTTTTTAAATTCAGGTGAGTGCTAATTCTATTCAAACTAATTGGTTTTATTTGGGAAGATCAGATTCAAGGAAGTTACTAGAATAAAATAAAATAACTGTTTTTATATGTGATTTACCAATGATATTCATGTCAAAATTTGTTAAAACTTTCTTGTCCCACCTACAAATCCTCTTATAAATCTTAGGAGATACTTTAAATTGATGTGTCATCCCTTGGGTTGTCTGCCTGGACAATTTTCTTGTCATGCCCTGAATCAAGAAGTGAAATGGCTAGTGAGGGTCCTATTTTGCAATTTTTAATGCATGCCATAATGGATTTTGGCTTGTTAGACATGTTTTTACTTTGCGTGAAACGTAGGCCCATCTGGTTCGTAAACTGAATCCTTGATAGTCTTCATGATCTTTACAATTGAAACCATAACTCAAATTTGTACAGAATTTGTAGGCTGGCAACCCCCTTTGGTTTCATTTGGAAGACTAATAGAACTATTGGCTTCAGTCATTAATAAGCTTTACACCCCATAAAATAATTTCGAAGGAGACCTTATGATATTGGTTGTAAGCTGCAACCACCATGCTATGATATTTTTTTAGTATTATATGTTTTCTGCAATGTTGGTTTCTCATGCCCGGAGTGTTGGAGTCAGTGGGATTCAGATACCTCCAAGTCTTCTGGCCGTAGAAGAGCTTCATCTTCTAGAACTCCTTATTAAAACTCACTCCACTGCAGTCATGCTTCCTGTTCTCATCTCTCCACTTCATAAACTTTTCACTTATACTGAATCAATCCTTCTATTGCTTTTGATAAAGTTACAAACCATTTCAATCATATATAATATTTTAATTTTCTTTTTGTACCCTTCAAACAATACAAGTTTTACTAATTTTTATTTTATATTATGAGCTACTTCGGAACTCTTGCTTACGTTCTGTTGTTCATGTAATACAATCTTATTGTTTTTAATTCGACATAAAACATTTTTTTAGAAAAAATTAGTTGTAGTTTCAGAGTATGTAATAAATTGATATATTTCAAAATGATACAATCTATCAAGACCCTTACTATGATATTACTAATTCAGGTGAAGATTATTGGACTAGAATCCACTGATGCATATGCAATGGCATTGTCACTACAGTATGGTGAGAGAGTAATGTTGGACCAAGTTGGAGGTTTTGCTGATGGTGTGGCTGTTAAAGAGGTTGGGGAAGAAACCTTCCGCATATGCAAGGGAATTGGTAGATGGTGTAGTTCTTGTAAGCCGTGATGCAATTTGTGCCTCAATAAAGGTGAGCCGTCTTTCAATTTTGGGAGCTTGCATGTAATTGATGTCCGTTTTATTTTTATCTTTTTATACGTTGAGAAATTGCGATAAGTTGGTACTTTTACATTTTAGGGGGGAATAAGTAAGACTTGTTCCATGTAGTTGTCTTATTTATAAAGATCAACCTGCTGTTTGGCATATCTCATCCTTCTCTCCGCTTCCCCCTCCTCATTGCGCTTGTGTGTATTTATGCTTGTTCAGATGATACTTCTTCAGGTTTATTTCTAAAATTGCAGCCCTTTGCATGTTAGCATGTAGTGTATTTGGTGCAATTGCATCTCAATGGAGAAACGATAGCCATCACTGCAAACTGGAATATAATAGTGCGAACCCTGATTGATTGACAATGTTAATTCTGGTGTTCAGGACATGTTGGAAGAGAAAATTAAGGGAGCAATTTAGAACCTGCAGGTGCTCTTGCCCTTGCTGGAGCTGAAGCATATTGCAAATATTATGGCCTTACAGGAGAAAATGTCATGGCAATAACCAGTGGGGCAAGCATGAACTTTGATAAATTGAGGGTGGTGACTGAACGAGCTAATGTACGTTGGTAGGCAACAAGAGGCTGTGTTAGCAACTGTTATGCCAGAGGAGCAGGGAGTTTCAAACACTTTTGTGAACCGGTAAGTTGTGATGGCTAATTAATAGATTTTTGAACTTATTTATAAGGTTTCCTTGGTGTGAGATTGAAAATCATTTGGATTGGTAGGTGGGGACTATGAATATTAATGAGTTCAAATACCGATGTAGTTCTGATAAAGAGGTTGTGGTTCTGTACTGGTAAGTTATTTTCTATCTGGATTATCTATAATAAAATGCTAAATTTCTTCTATTAAAATTATCATTGACATTTTTTTTTTAAAGATCATCATCGATGGTTTTAGCATTATTTTTTCTTGATAGTTTGGTTACCGACTAACATATAATTGCATTTTGGTAGTTTAAAAAAAGGGCATCTCTTGATAAGTAATATGTTTATAAACATGAACACATATTATATCCTTTTGATATTTGTATGCAGTGTTGGGGTTCGGGGTTCACACAGTTGCTGAACTTGAAGAAAATGAGAGCGTGCATGGAATCTTCTCAACTTAGAAGTTAGAACTTACAATCTCACCAAAAGTGATTTGGTCAAAGATCACTTGCGGTATTTGGTAATTATACTCATTCATTAATGATCCATTTTAAGCTGATCTGAAGGCTGATGCATGGTTAATAGGCAACTATTTGGAAGTGTCAACAATGTTTTTTGTTGGTCTAAACTAATGTTTGGTTACTTAAGCTCATCTTTCATACGAAATGTTTCCCGCTATTTTCTGAATTGATCTATTCATATTTTTTCCTGTTAGCATTGACATTCTGTTGATGGAAAAAGATGGTATAAAGATCGGTTCTTTTTTGTTTTTAAAGCTATTTAAAATAAGTAATATATTAAAATATGTTATAATATAGATGGATTTTCACCACCTCTCTTTTGCTTATCTTCTTGGGTATCACCCAGTTGATTTGCTTAGTTCTTAATTCCTTATCTTCTTGGGTAACACCCAGTTGATTTGATTAGTTATTAAGTTAATAATTGGGATATTACCTCATTGTCCCTCTCTTAATTGCCTATATATATAAACTGTTCACTTCATTTGTAAGTGTGATATCTCAACATCAAAGAAACAAAACATATATATATATATATATATATATATTTCTTTGTCTTGTTTCTCTCTCTTCTATATTGGTACCAGTTCTCCCATCTTTTATTTTATTTATTTATTATTCATTAATTTTACAACACGTTATCATCACGGTGCTGCTATTTCCAGAACCTGAAAGTTCTGAGTTTATTACCACTAGAACCTGAAGTTCTTAAATTTATTACCAGAACCTGAAGTTTATGAATTTATTATTATTAGAACCTGAAGCTTCTAGATTTTTATTTATTAAATACCAGGACCTGCAGTTCTGAATTTACTTTCTCGCATTTTATTTTTACGCAATTTACTTTCGCGCACTTTATTTACTTTTACACAATTTTTATTTAAACAATTTGGTCACCCATCCAGAACCTGAAGTTCATGGATTTATTTATCATTACTGGAACCTGAAATTTCTGGATCTATTTACTTATAAATATTCCTTTTATATATATGAAGATTTAAATTCCTCAGATTTTTATCAGACCAGAAGTTCTGACTCCGATTGTGATTTTCAGATACCAAGAAGCTGTAATAATGTCAAAGCTTGCAAGTTTGAAATTTTATGCACTAGAAGTGTTTGTGGACAACTACATGTCCTTGGTTATTGATGCCAGATTACTTTTGAAATCAGAAGGCCTGTATTACACTATTGAGGAAGGGGCCGAGGCAAATGAACAAGATAAATCTACTGCCATGGTTATTCTCTGTCGCCATCTGAATGAAGATCTGAAAGCCCAATACCTAACTGTCACAAAACCAGAAGTTCTATGGCAAGAACTAAAAGACCGATTTGATAACCAACCTGATGTTGCATTACCAAATGCAAGATATCAGTGGCAACATTTACGCTTTCAAGATTTTAAATCAGTCTCTGAGTAACTACACAGCTGAAATTGTGTGGTCAGGATGTAATAGAAAACGATATGCTGGAAAAAACATTCACAACCTTTCATGCCTCTAACATGATATTACAACAGCAATATCGAGAACGACGAATCTCAAAATATTCAGAACTAATCTCATGTCTTCTGGTTGAAGAGAAAAATAACGAGCTTTTGATTAAAAATCATGAATCACGCCCGACCGGCTCTACAGCATTCCCAGAACTGAATGCCAACACTATTGGAGGACATACTCGCGGTTGTGGTCGCGGTTGCGGTTACTACCGTGGTCGTGGTCCTAATCGTGGTCGGGGTCGTGAAAGATCATTTGGTTATTTTGGTCCAGGTAATTATAGTCAAAACACTCCGCAGAAGTGGAATATTTATAAGGCCAGACCAGACCAGATAAAGGGAAGAGTATCCAAAAATGGCCTAGGAAGGATGACAGCTGTTTGTTTCAGATATGGCTGTCATAACCATTGGTCACGTACATGCCGCACACCTAAACATCTGGTTGAGCTTTATCAAGCATCGATCAAAGAAAAGGGAAAAGAAAAGAATCCTGAAACCAACTTCATGGAAGATTCAGATTTTATGGATATCACTCAGTTTAATGTTTCTGATTTCCTAAATGATCCGACTAATAAAGTGACCACTTCAACTGGTAATGGAAATGCCCATACCAATTAAGTATTGCTTGTAATTTTTTTTGTTATCCTGTGAAATGTTTATGTAAATATTCCTTACGTATATATATATATATATGTTTTTTTTACCACTCTATTTGATATGTACTTTATTTATTTTTGTTTTTGTTTTTTTGTTGTTGTTGTTATGGATAGATATGTCTTTAAACGATAAGTTGGGTGATATTGAAAAGCAAGATATATGAGATATATATGTCTAGCCGATAGTGCAACGACACATACGATTTTGAGGAATCAGAAATTCTTTCTGAATTTAACCCTGCTTAAAGCAAATGTTAATACAATATCAGGTCCAGCAGATCTGATAGAAGGCTTCGGTAGAGCCATGCTATTGTTACCAAATAATACTAAAATATATATCAATGATGCTTTATATTCAAGTGGGTCCAGAAGAAATCTACCCAGTTTCAAAGATATACAGTGTAATGGATATCACCTAGAAACTATAAATGATAAGAATATTGAGTATCTGTGCATTACTTCTCATGATTCAAGCCAGAAACTCATTATGGAAAAGATGCGTGTTTTATCATCTGAATTATATTACACTCCTATAAGAGGTGTAGAAGCTTATGCAGTTATGAACCAGAAGTTCTCAGATCCAAAAATATTTATGCTCTGGCATGACCGTCTTGGTCATCCGGGATCTACGATAATGCGTAAAATCATTGAAAATTCTCATGGGCATCAATTAAAGAACCAGAAGATTCTTTTATTCTATGAAAATTTATGTACTGTATGTTCACAAGGGAAATTAGTAATAAAACCATCTTATTCTAAGGTTGGGTTTGAATCCCTTGCATTCCTACAAAGAATTCAATAGGACATATGTGGACCTATTCATCCACCAAGTGGACTGTTCCGCTATTTTATGGTCCTAGTTGATGCATCCATCAGATGGTTACATGTTTACTTATTATTAACATGCAATGTTGCTTTTGCAAGGTTACACGCACAGATTATCAAGCTTCAGACACATTTTCCCAATCATCCGATTAAATCAATACGTCTTGATAATGCGGGTGAATTTACTTCCAAGACATTTGATGAATATTGCAGATCAGTTGGGATTGATGTTGAACATCCAGTTCCACACATTCATACTCAAAATGGATTAGCATAATCACTTATCAAGCATCTCCAGATAATTGCAAGAACTTTATTATTACGAACACAATTACCAATTTCTATTTGGGGACATGCTATTTTACATGCTGCTACATTAATTCATCTTCCTCCCACTTCTTACCATCAATATTCTCCAATGCAGCTTGTATTTGGCCATCAACCAGATATTTCTTATTTGTATACTTTTGGTTGTGCAGTATATGTCCCAATTGCACCTACACATGGAACTAAAATGGGACCTCAACGGCGTTTGAGAATATATGTTGGTCTAGATTCACCATCAATTATTAGGTATCCGGAACCTTTAACTGGTGATCTTTTTACTGCACGATTTGCATATTGTAATTTCGATGAGAAAAATTCCCATCATTAGGGAAAGGTAAAACTTCTCCTGAAGAGAAGTGTGAATTTTCTTGGAAAGTCCCTAGTCTTATTCATCTTGACCTATACACATCTCAATGTGAGAATGAAGTACAAAAGATAGTTCACCTTCAAACAATAGCAAATCAGTTACCAGATGCATTTACAGATGCTACTAGGGTAACAAAATCATACATCCCAGCTGTTAATGTACAGACACGCGTGATTGTTCCAGAAGAACTATCTAAACAAATAATAGCAAAATAATCATCTACTGTACGCCAGAAGCGTGGTAGGTCTCTTGGTTCAAAAGATACTGTTCCCTGGAGGAAGAAATCAAAATATCAGGATCATACTCCTGAAATTATAAATAAATTCACTTTCTTTAAATCAACTCTACAAGAGTTAGATGTCCTTGAATAGACACAAGAAACCCCCGCAGGAGAAGGAATCTATGAAGAGATACAAGAACTTAGAAATGGGAAATTTCTATAAATTATACAGTAGGAATGTGAAATCGTGAAGAAACAATTATGGATGGTATATTTTCGTACACAGTGGCTACCGAAATTTTAAATGATGATTATGAGCCTTATAACCTCGACGATTGTAGGCAAAGGTCTGATTAGCATAAATGGAAAGAAGCAATTCAAACAGAATTGACTTCATTAACCAAGCGTAAAGTATTTGGACCAATAGTCCAGACGCCTGAAGACGTCAAACCTTTTGGACACAAATGGGTTTTTGTACGGAAACGTAATGAGAAAAAGCAGGTGGTGCGATATAAGGCACGACTCGTAGCATATGGTTTCTCATAGAGACCTGATATTGATTTTGATGAGACGTATTCACCAGTGATGGATACAATTACGTTTCGATTTCTGATAAGTTTGGTTGTCTTAGAAAGACTTGAAATGCATCTTATGGACGTAGTAACTGCCTACCTATATGGCTCACTCGATTCAGATATTTATATGAAAATCCCTGAAGGATTTAGAATGCCAGAAGCATATAGCTTGAGACCTCGCAATTTATATTCGATTAAATTACAAAGGTCATTGTATGGATTAAAGCAATCTGGGGGCATGTGGTACAAATTGGGTGGTATATTTTAAAAAACGGTTCAAAACGAGGCGGAAGGGAAAAAATTGGGTGGTATATTTAAAAAAAATTTCCTTTAAAAGAAAAAACCTTAACCCTTGATTAATTAACATATAATAAAATATCGTACATTTTTCACATGACGATTGATATTGCGTCGATTTGAATCCGCTTGCTTCGAATTGAATCCGCAAGATCTTCTAATAAAATCATGAACTTGAATCACCTAGGAGTGTGAGCTCCCTTTCTTTAATTGTATACATGAGGATGAAACAAACAAAATCTTCTTCTTTGTTAGTCACAATAATCCTCCAAGAGAAAACCCAAGAACGTCCAGTCACTTGTGAATTATCAATCTATTTGATTGAAACTTGCGTGAACCCGATTCGATTTTGTACACAAAATCCTTTTTGATGTAAATGATACTAGTGTATTATCGAAAATAAAAACGTTCCCCTTTTCTTTTGTCTTTGGCCGTGAAAATACACCTCAAGCGTGTGTCTAAACAACCTAGCGGGGGGGGGGGGGGGGGGGGGTGTGAATGAGTTGTTAATCGATTATTACCAACTTTTCGATTAGTCAATATTAAGCACAATTAACTCAAACAATCAAACAATAAAAATCAAGTGTAAAGTACGGAAATATAAAGAACACTTGATTTTTACGTGGAAATCCTTCAACAAGGGAAAAACCACAGGCTATCCTTCTAGCCACACACGATCATATAAATCCACTATATGATTAAAAAATTACACCCTCAAGTGATACTCGGACTCTCACTCTCGATAACCTCAGGCTATGGACACTACCACTCGCCACTATTGGTTCAATACCTAGTGATATCCCCTGATCCACTACTCTTGGCGTGAGCACCTTCTACTCTACCCTGCTGGCCTTTTACAGTGGCACTTGATCAAGTGATACTCGGACTCTCACTCTCGATAACCTCAGGCTATGGACACTACCACTCGCCACTATTGGTTCAATACCTAGTGATATCCCCTGATCCACTACTCTTGGCGTGAGCACCTTCTACTCTACCCTGCTGGCCTTTTACAGTGGCACTTGATCAATGCTTGCCAACCACACCTTGGTTGCAAGACTTGAATGCTTGTGCAACTTCACCCCGAAGCCATAAGACTTTGACTGAATGAAGAGTATTAAAGTCTAAGTGTATATATGACAATATACTCAATGCAATAATGTGCAAGACCAAACACAAAATGCTTAACTAGATGTTATAATGCAATTAAACAACCTAGTTATCAAACAATGCATACATACCCATAAATAAGGACTCAATTAGATGCAAAGGGATTCTAGCAACCTAATTCTCAAATAAGTCCAACCAACACAAGTTGTCACAATAAATAACAAGGGCAATAAATATGCAATCAACAAATGCAATCAATTAGGCATAAAATCAAGGTCTAGATGCAAAGCATAAAGACATAGCTAGAAGGGCAATATGGTCCTAATTCTAGCTATCAACAAACAAACTCAATCATGCAATAAAGACTCATAAATATATGCAATAAGTAGAGTCTAGATATTTAATCAAGTAATAAATATCTAATATAGAGTAAGAAGAACAATAAATGATATTTAAAGAAGTTCTTGCTTACCTAGTCATGAAACAATGAAGACCCATGCTTAAATTATGTGGAATGATGTAAGAATGAGATGAGTTTTGGGTTTGGAGAGTTAATGAAGCTCAATGAAGCTTTCTCTCTCAAGAATCTCTCTGTCTCTCTCTAGGGTTTCTGTAAAATGTAGGAGAGTTGGGTAGAAGAAGAGAAGGATGAGATCTTATAGAGAAGAAAACGAGCTGATGGGAAAAGTCAAATATGCCCCAGATTTTACGTCAATCGCGGGAGGCGTTTTCCTCGCTCCTCCCGCGACCTCACTTCTAGTGGTTTTCACGGGACAAGTGGCCGTCTCTCCTCCAGCGATCCTCTCCCGCGACCACATAGATACAGCTCTGCAGTTTGAACTTCAAACAGCTCAAAACATGACCAAACGACATCGAAATTTATCAAATGATATAACGTTGGAAAGGTATGGATGTCTACTTTCTACTCCAATTGACAAAACAAGATTTGGATATCTGTAGAAATATTTATGGTTAAAAGAGTGACCAAAGGTCAGAATTGGTCAATAACAATAATCCCTAAACTCATGGTATAAGACCATGTAACCAAATACCAATCCAAGAGAGCACAAATAGAGCATCTCTATGGTCACAAATCGCGTTCAAGCACACCAACGTGCAAACGCGGACACAACACAAGCACACCATCATGCGAGTGAGGATGTTTCTGAACACACAAGGAAAACGTAAAACAAAACAACCACACATAAAGACAAACAAAGACATGCTCGTGTGAGTTGTGTAACGGATGCACACATATACACAATAAAGAACACAAATGCAAGATGAAAAAAACATGCATGAAGTGTGTGTGTGTGTGTGTGTGTGTGTGTGGTGTGTGTGTGTGTGTGTGGTGTGTGTGTGTGTGTGTGTGTGTGCACCTAAACTCTTCAAGAGACAAAGTCAAGTGAGTATACATTTTGCTCTTGAAGTCATGGAGATGCTTGAAAGCTTGCCGACACGGACCTAAGCTACCCATTACACAATCATCCCCAATGTGGTGTGGTTTGTCATGAAATAAGCCAATCATAAAATAGAGGTTCTTACAGACCGAATTCATTACACCCCTTTCTTGAGTTGAAAGTTTTTTTTTATTAAAAAGCAAGAGAATAAAAAATTCTTTCTCTAAAAAAAAACTTTTTTTTTTCAACTACGACTCAAAAACGAATTTAATAATATATATATATATATATATGTATATATATATATATACAGGTGAATGTCTAATCCTCACTCAAGTAGGATTTCTACCTTGTAGTCAAATCCTCACACAAGTAGGATTTCTACCTTGTAGTCAAATCCTCACACAAGTAGGATTTCTACCTTGTAGTCAAATCCTCACACAAGTAGGATTACTTCTTCTCAAAGTCTCCTTTCAACTTTGAGTTTTAACCTTATTCCAACTCATGAGTGTATTATCCAATAATAAATTATTGAATATAAAAAATGTGACTATATCAAAAACTTCATAATTTGACTAGATAAACAAAATACTTTTATTTATCTATTTATCAAATATAGTCTTTGATACTTATCATACTACCAACAATATTATGACACTAGAAATCCTTCTCCTAGTTAGAAAAAGATTTTGACTTTTAATTAAATAAATAAATAAATAAATAATTAATTAATTAATTTCCATTTAATTAATAATAAAATGAAAACAATATATAAGACTAATAAATAGTCCCCTGCCGCCCAAGCCAATATATAAGGGCCAATATTGTTTTTTCTATTTTATTAAATCCATTGGACCTTAATAAAAAGTCCACATGTGAACTAGACCCATTCTTACTAAAAGAAACAAGTCAACATGCCTTAATACAATTCTAGATGGACCCATAAATTGGTCCGGTAGAATATATCAAGTGATCCATGCAAGTTCATGTGAATTGGGGATTTTGGCGGGCTATCTAAATTTAAGCTTCAATAGACATAACCTAATCACAATCAACAAATGATTCACTTAGGTTCGATATATTAATTTTAGTTCAGTCCACTAAAGAACTAAAATTGAACTCTTAAATAAAGATAGAATAAGTTAATATTGCTCATTCTTATCCTAGACAATCTTAATGGAGATAGTGTATCCTCGTGAAGAATACCAGTAATCGCCAAGAGCTCATAGACCGCCTATAGCTCTCCAAGTTATCATATTTACCCATACGACCACATTTTGAACTTGGATATTTTGACTTGTCCAGAAGCCATATTTCAATATACACTATTGAAAACTTAACGTTAAGATTTAATATCCAATACCTCAAAACATCCATATGATGATATTTTACTCTCATTTAATAAATGGAGCCACGATGTCCATATCTATAAATAAAATCCTTTATCGATTAACAAATGAATACCACCAAACTATCGAGGATGGACTATGCTATATAATCGTACTCATTGATAGCTCAAATAATAACACTTGCAACCATAAGTCCATCATTTATCTCAGGATTGAGATAGACTCTCCGATTGTCTTCAAGTGAAAACTTTTATCCATTGACGGTTCTGGATAAAGTATTTCACTATGATCATATTCAATGCATCCAGTGCACTAGATTCTTTTGCCCAAAGACACCACACTTTGATGATTTTAGACTCATCATAACACATTTGATCACACTCAAATGCCAACAAAAGAATGTACAACTTTAACAAGATAAATGCGCCCAACCTTTATCTTAAATTGTGAATATTATTCAAGACTAACTAAAGAATTGTGTCTACCTCATACATATCTAGATGTACGAACACTTCTTCTTTTCTAATAGTCTTTTGACTTTATGATTATTTACTTTTGACAATTATAATAATTAAACTATAAATGCTATAAGATTTGTTAAACTAGAAATCACTTTATTAATATGAAAAGATTGTCAAATACATTATTACACTCTTGCTATTGAGCATAATCCTAACAACAACCGCCTTAGTGAATATTTGATTAAAGAAGGATATATTAATAATCCTATATGCCCATGTGCCTTCATCAAGAAATCAGAATCTGGATTTGCTATTATAGCAATTTATGTTGATGATATGAATTTAATTGGAACTCCTGGAGAGCTCCTGAAAACTGTCGAATATTTAAAAAGGGAATTTGAAATGAAAGACCTCGGAAAGACAAAATATTGTCTCAGCCTGGAGATTGAGCATAAATCAGATGAAATACTTATCCATCAATCAGCATATATTGAAAAGATTCTGAAAAGATTTAATATGGACAATGCTCATCCATTAAGTACCCCTATGATTGTTAGAAATCTTGATCCTAAGAAAGACCCATTCCGGTCACTTGAAGATGGTGAAAAGATACTTGGTCCTAAAGTACCATATCTTAATTCAATTGGTGCTTTATTATATCTGGCTTAATGTACTAGACCAGATATCGCATTTTCAGTAAATTTGCTTTCTAGATTCAGTTCAGCACCAACTCGAAGACATTGGAATGAGATTAAACATCTTTTTCGTTATCTTCGTGGAACAAAAGATTTAAGATTATATTATTCAAAATCTAACAACTTTTCAGGTTTACTTGGTTATGCTGATGTAGGGTATCTATATGATCCCCACAAAGCTCGTTTACAAACGGGATATGTTTTTACCTAGAATGGCACAACAATCTCTTTGCGTTCCATAAAGCAAACTCTTGTAGCTACCTCCTCAAATCATTCGAAAATCCTTGCACTTTATGAAACAAGTCGAGAATGTGTTTGGCTAGGGTCAGTTATTCATCATATCCAAAAGACATGTGGATTCTCATTATCTACAGAAATGTCGACACCGATATTTGAAGACAATGCAGCTTGTATTGCTCAAGTTAGAGGGGGATATATCAAAGGAGATAGAACCAAACATATTTCTCCTAAATTCTTCTATACTCATGAACTTCAACAAGACCAACATATCGATGTTAAACAAATACGATATACTGATAATCTTACAGATCTGTTTACCAAGACATTGCCAACATTAACTTTTGAGAAACTGGTATATGTAATTAGCATGCGTCGGCTCTGTAAATTATAGGATTGTTATTGAAGTTTTGTTCAGGGGGAGAGTTCAATCAGGGGGAGCAAAATTTGAATGGACATACAGTATTCTTTTTCCTTTACCGGATTTTGTCCCACTAGGTTTTACTGGAAATGTTTTAATGAGGCAGTTCTGAACATGTCCAATATCACTTGATCCAGAAGATTATTGTATATATTTTGCTAAGGTTTTTATCCAACTGGGTTTTTTCTAGCAAATTAAGAAAAGTGGTGAAAATCCAAGGGAGGATGTTATAATACAGGTGGATTTCCACCACCTCTCCCTTTGCTTATCTTCTTGGGTATCACCCAGCTGATTTGTTTAGTGCTTAACTGCTTAACTGCTTATCTTCTTGGGTATCACCCAACTGATTTGCTTAGTGCTTAATTCTTTATCTTATTGGGTAACACACAATTGATTTGATTAGTGATTAAGTTAATAGTTGGGATATTACCTCATTGTCCCTCTCTTAATTGCCTATATATATAAACTGTTCACTTCATTTGTAAGTGTGATATCTCAGCATCAAAGAAACAAAACACACACATATATATATATATATATATATATCTTTGTCTTGTTTCTCTCTCGTCTATATTGGTACCAGTTCTCCCATCTTTTATTTTATTTTATTTTATTTATTTATTATTCATTAATTTTACAATAAAATAAAGATTTTTATACCATATATAATTATGTTAAAATTGAAAATATGTTATATATAGAGATAGTATCGGAAGAAAAGATTTTGGATTGCATTTAATGCAATTTAATGATTTGTAATTAAGTGAAAAATCATGATTTTTTATTTTTTATTTTAAGTTGTTTTTTTTGGTATTTTTAAGTTGTTTGACCATTTAAAAAAACAAACAAAATAATTTAATAATTATGATTCAGACCCATTAATGTTTTCAGTGAAAAAAACATACGACCCCTAAATAAGTACCTTTTTCCACCATGGTGTTTTACCTATTTAAATTGTCTTCTTTCGTGTATTGTGGCACTAAGTTTTTACCTTTGTCTGGATTCTCTTTCAGATGGGTGGTAGATTAAATCTTGAAAACGAGGTCCTTTATCGTTTTGAATTTGCAGAGAGGCCTGGTGTTTTGGTGAAGCTTTTAGTCCTCGTTGGAACATTAGCTTATTCCATTACCGTGATCAGGTAGGCATCTGAAATCTTGTGTTCAATAAATCTGGTGCACCATGTCAAGGAATCTTTCCAGCAACTTTTACATTTTTATCCTCCAAGTTGATAAGCCAAGAAGATCGCAACATGTTCCTAAGAAGAATCTAAGGTTCCTAACATGAGAAACATGCAGGGTACGTGGTATGTGGGACGATCGTGCAAGGAGCTGTTGGGGATTATTTGTTGGCATAGTTCCATTATAAGACGTGGTCTAATGTGTCTGTCAGTTATTTGTTTGCTAAGAGTTGTAGAGTCCTTATTTTTAGTAGTTAAGATTGTAAGTTTAGGAGAAGGTTGTTTTCTTTTATGTATTTAAACCATTCCAGTATGAAGTAATACAACAAGTTTATTCAAAAATCCAAATACTGTGGCTCATTCTCACCATAAGAAGAATTCTATATAATAGCTTTGACTGGGACCTATCAATGGTATCAGAGCTATAGATATAATACGATGGCAACTAACAAGGAAAGAATCGAACAATTGGAGGCTGGGCTAGGAGGATTTAAAGACAGTATAAGCCGGATGCAACTTGTCAGTAATAGAACTTGGTCTTACTGACAAGTTGCATCTAATGGAGGAAACCATCATCAGGTTATCAGAAGCTTTGCTCTCTAACAAAAAGGGATCCAGCAACCATGCCAATGACAGTATTGGTCTTTTCCGTAACAATAAAGATGACTCTAAGGAGCATACAGAGGGGGGAAGACAAATGTTCTTATCCAAGTTGGCAAAGCTTGAATCCCAAAATACTTAGGCGATGATCCAACCGCATGGTTTAACAGAGTGAACCAACTCTTTGAATACCAAGGCACCACGCCAGCACAAAAGGTGTCTTTGGCATCACACCATCTTAAGGGTGAAGCTAATCAATGGTGGCAATGGTTACATAGATCCTACAAAGAAGAAGAGAAAGAAGTGACGTTGGCAGATTTTAAAGAAGAACTTTGGGCTCGTTTCGGACCTACGGACTGTGAAGACTTTGATGAGGCTTTATCAAGGGTGAAGCAAGTGGGCTCACTACGAGACTATCAGAGAGAGTTTGAAAAGCTAGGAAATCGGGTGCAATGATGGACATAAAAGGCGATGTTTGGAACGGTTATGGGAGGTCTTAAATCGGACATTGCAGATGGCATTCGGATGTTCAAACCCAAATCATTGAAGGAAGCAATCTGTCTGGCACGAATGAGAGATGACTAGCTAATTCGCCAATGAAGATTCACACGGCCTTTACAACCCAACCGCTTGCAGCTTGACTTTTCTATCCAAACAAAATCCAAACCAACACAATCCATGAAATGTCTCTCTTGGGAGGAAATGCAGAAAAGGAAAGCGCAAGGCCTTTGTTTCAATTGTGATGACAAATTCACCTTGGGTCATAAGTGTCGAGGACCTCAACTATTGTTGCTAGAGGGGAGCTCCAGTACTAAGAAAGAAGATGACACAGATGAAGAGGTAGAAGAGGTCGTTGCCAACTAACAAATTGAACCCGAAATCTCTTTCCATGCTTTAACCGGGTGGTCAACTTCCAAAACCATGCGAATTACAGCTAAGATCGAGCATCATGAGGTGGTTGTCCTCATTGACAGTGGTTCCATACACAACTTTATTAATGAAAAGATAGCCAATTTACTACACTTACATATGGTTCCAACCGAGCCATTCAATGCCAAGGTAGCCAACGGAAAACCATTGAAGTGCCAATGGAGGTTTGAGCATGTGCAAGTGTTACTTCAAGGTATCCCCTTTTCTCTCACTCTCTACTTTTTGTCACTAACTGGGTTGGACTTGGTGCTAGGCTTACAATGGTTATAACAATTGGGAACAGTTGTATGCAATTAGAAAAAAAAGACACTGGAGTTCTAGTGGAAAAATCAAACTCACAAGCTACAAGGGACAGATACACAACCCATCCAAGATGCATCCTTGAAAGTTATTTCAAAGGAATTACGGCAAGGAAGTTCTATGTATGCGGTCTGTCTGCAATCAGCAACGAATGAAGTACAACAAGATATTTAGCCGGACATGCACCAACTGATTAAAGCATTTGAGGATATTTGTCAAGAGCCAAATCAACTACCTCCGGCAAGAGAGATTGACCACCGAATCACTCTGAAAGAAGGAACCGAGCCCATCAACGTGAGACCCTACAGGTATGCCTATTTTTAGAAAGCTGAAATTGAAAAACAAGTTCATGACATGTTAAAATTGGGGCTAATAAGATCAATAACTAGTCCTTTTTCATCTCCTGTTTTATTGGTTAAAAAGAAAGATGGGACGTGACGCTTTTGTACTGACTATAGAGCACTTAATGCCGTAACCATCAAAGACCAGTTTCCAATTCCTACAGTTGATGATATGATTGATGAGCTCCATGGGGCAACTTACTTTACTAAGCTCGATCTAAGAGTTGGCTACCATCAGGTACGGATACACCCTCTAGACATTCCTAAAATTGCTTTCCGTACTCACAATGGTCATTACGAATACTTAGTCATGCCTTTTGATCTTTGTAATGCACCATATACTTTTCAAGCAATTATGAATTCTATATTCCGACCATATCTCCGTAAATTTGTGCTATTATTTTTTTATAACATTTTGATTTATAGCCCCAATTGGGGCATGCTTCTTGAACATGTTAAACAGGCTTTTGAAATATTAAGGCAACACCAATTTTTTGTTAAAATTAGCAAGTGTGCATTCGGCCTGCAGGAGTTGGAGTATTTGAGTTATATTGTTACTTCTCAAGGCGTAAAAGTAAATCAAGGCAAAAGTAAAACAATGCTAAACTGGACAAGGCCTACTAATATTTTTGGATTGCGTGGATTCTTAGGCCTTATAGTTTACTACAAGAAGTTTATTGGTGACTACGGCATCATTGCTCGGCCCTTTACCAATTTGTTGAAAAAAGGACATTTTGCATGGACAGAAGATGCTGAAACATCCTTCTAAGCACTCAAAGAGGCTATGACTTCAACTCCTACATTTGCTATGCCTAATTTTAATGAACCTTTTATCATCGAATCTGATGCATCGGGGGATGGGATTGGTGTTGTTCTAACTCAACAAGGAAAACCAATAGCTTTCTTGAGTCGAGCATTGGGAATGTCTAAACGATCATGGTCCATCTATGCCCGAGAAATGTTGGCCATTGTTCAAGCCATCCAAACTTGGCGACCATATTTGTTAGGATGAAAGTTCTATATCCATACTGATCAACAAAGCCTTAAATACTTGCTAGAGTAGTAAATAGCAACACCGGAGCAGCAAAAATGAGTGGCAAAAGTGCTTGGATACAACAATGAAATTACTTACAAACCAGTACGGGAGAACTTAACAGCAGATGCGCTATCAAGAGTGGTAGACAGCCCTAGTCTTCATGCTTTATTTGTTTCACAAGCTCTAATTTGGGATGAAATCAAAGCTGAGGCTATTGGACATCCATACATGAAAAGAATTGGCAAACTGGCAACTGAAAGTCCAGGTGTTCCTTACACATGGAGTAATGGGCTGGTGTGCTATAAAAATCGAGTGGTGGTACCTCCAATTCTCAAGTAATCAAGCAACTCTTGCGAGAATTCCATGATTCTTAAATCGGTGGTCATTCAGTGGTGTTACAGACATATAAAAGGCTTGTACAACAATTCTATTGGCCGTCAATGTTTCGGGTAGTGCAGGACTATGTCTCTTCTTGTGATGTATGCCAACGAGTTAAATCTGAAACTTTAGCGCCAGCATGACTCTTACAACCATTGGCCATTCCATGTCAAGTATGAGACGACATTATTATGGACTTCATAGAGGGGTTACTCCAACGGCAAGAATACAATCCTTGTGGTGGTAGATTGCTTGAGTAAACAACATATTTTTTGGCCTTAGCCCATCCCTTCACTGTAAAAATGGTAGTTGAAAAATTTATTGACAGAGTAGTAAAACTTCAAGGCATGCCCAAGTCCATCATTAGTGATCGGGATCCAGTGTTTATTAATTATTTTTGGCGAGAGTTCTTCAAGTTATCAGGCACACAATTGAAAATGAGTTGATCATACCACCCTCAAACGGATGGACAGTCCGAAGTAGTTAACAGATGTGTCAAACAATATCTTCGCTGCTTTGTCCATCACTAACCACGAAAATGGAGCTTTTTTCTTCTATGGGTAGAATTTTTGGTACAACACAACTTACCATGCGTCAATGGGAATGACACCATTTCAAGCTTTATATGGGCGTCTACCCCCACACATTCCACACTATCTGATGGCCACTTTTCCAGTTCATGAAGTCGACCAAAATCTTGCCTCACGAGATGCATTATTGTGCCAACTCAAGGCTAATTTACATGCTGCTGCCAATCGCATGAAACAAGTGGTTGACTCCAAACGGCGAAACATTGAGTATCAAGTAGGCGACATGGTTTTCCTTAAACTACACCCTTATCGGCAATGTACGGTATTTCGCAGAGCTTCTTAGAAATTAGCAAGTCAATTTTATGGTCCTTTTTTGATTGAGCAACGTGTTGGCAAGGTAGCGTATAAATTGAAACTCCCCGAAGGATCCCAAATTCATCCCATTTTCCATGTTTCGCTACTTAAAAAAGAAATTGGGTGAGCCTAGTGATACTATGGTTGAGTTGCCTCTTACTGAGGATGAAGGAGAAATTATCTTGGAACCTGAAACCATCTTGGATACACGTTGGGTTAAGAGAGGGTCACGTTTGTTGAAGAAAGCCTTATTAAATGGAAACGCCTACATTTGGACGATGCTACATTGGAAGACACTATGGAGTTCTGGGATCAGGTTCATTAACATGAACCTTGAGGACAAGGTTCCAGTGCATGACAGGGGTATTGATGAGCCAAGAAGATCGCAACGTGTTCCTAAGAAGAATCCAAGGTTCCTAACATGAGAAACATGCAGGGTACGTGGTACGTGGGACGATCGTGCAAGGAGCTGTTGGGGATTATTTGTTGGCATAGTTCCATTATAAGACGTGATCTAATGTGTCTGTCGGTTATTTGTTTGCTAAGAGTTGTTGGAGTCCTTATTTTTAGTAGTTAAAGTCGTGAGTTTAGGAGAAGGTTGTTTTCTTTTATGTATTTAAACCATTCCAGTATGAAGTAATACAACAAGTTTATTCAAAAATCCAAATACTGTGGCTCATTCTCGCCGTAAGAAGAATTCTATATAATAGCTTTGACTGGGACCTATCACAAGTCTCCAACAGGATGAAACTGGTGCCAATGTGTTGGTCGGAATCCAGGTTTCAAAGAATGATATGGAAGAGTTCCGCAATCGTACCAACCGTCTTGGATATGATTATGTAGTTGTAACTGATGACTAACTAACAGAATTCTGATGCACTGATCTTTAGCTCAGTTAGGTAATATATAAGTAGACTACTAGACTCGGCTGCTTAGAGAAAGAGAGAGGAACGGTAAAGGCGAAAGGACCTCCAGATCTTTGTAATCAATAGAGAAGACGGAGTCATGTCTTTTTACTTTTTTAGTTTCTACTCTTATATGTATTAATATGATTAGGATGTCATTTATTCCTAATCAGATGACTTACTTCAGCATAATGTATTTAACTTCTACGAAAATGATAACCGTATGTATTTGATCGTTGATTCCTAGTTATGTATGTCAGTGTGTAATGCAAAATTTTGTACCGAGTGTAACTCTCATGGCCAAAACTTATCTTGTGTATAGTTCTGTAAACATTGTTAATTTATACAGTTGAATTGTTTTATTAACTTGACAATTAAACGATGAATGTTGTGAAATTGAGGCTTAATTTGTTTTGCTTTACACCTTGCTTGTTCATTATCATATATGATACAAGTTTGTCCAAAATGAAGTAATATGTTTGAATTATAATCAGTAATTTTTCAATTTTATTCACTCATCGTTTTTGTATTTTTCCATTTTACGGACATAAAATATAGTTTAATTTCTTGGATCACAAAGCTCAACTATATACCTCACTATACGGACCATGAAACTTTGTGTTGACAACCTATACATCATCGTTAATACATTAATATACAAGTTGTTTCGTAAATCTGTCAGTTATATAAAATCATGAAATTTATGTGTTCATGAAATTCAGCTAAGTTCAACAAATAAACCCGTCTATAAAATGCAAGTTGTTTCGCAAACCTGCCAACTATATGAAATCATGAAAATTGTGTTCATAGCTATAGTTTTCTCACAAATTAAACTATACATGTTTAACTGAACCTAATTATTTGACCTCCTACAACAGAAGCAAAAAGTTATTCATATATTCTCTTCGCATCAAATAACAACGAGAGAAAATTAATCCAGATTCTTGAATGCACCCCAATCACTGAAAATAAGAAGTGATCATAGACAAATCATACGTGGTTGTATATTTTCTCTAACAACAAATATAGCAGTACATTTACACTGATCACCATGAAAAAAAAATCTCGATAATAGTCCGAGATTATCTTTTTTTTTTTTTTTTAAGTCGGAGACTTATCTTGGCCAATTTTTTTTTTCTCAGATTTGTTTTATCAACAGATAGCTATGGATGTCAATTACACCCGAACCCAAAACCGCGTGGGTCGGGTTCAAGATTCGATATTTGGATTCTGGATCAAGTTTGGTTGGTACAATGCGAACCCGAAACGGGTTCAGGTCGAGTTCGTATATGAAAAAATAACCGTACCCGAACCCAAACCTGTGACCTTTTATATTAAAAACTTTATTAAACCTTACTTGAAACGACATCGTTTTAAGCTCTTAAATTCATTAATTCAGAACTCAAAACGACGTAGTTTTGATTTATACAAAAAATACAAAAAAAAAAAACGTAACTTCATCGATTTTTTTTTTTTTTTAATTGGGAGAGAGGTGATTTGAACTCAAGACCTCAACTTTGTTGATAGATATGGTTACCACTATCTCATCATTGATCATTCACTACAGCAGTAAGCCGTCTTCACTCTTCACTAACCAATCAACACCAGTGAAGTGCCACCGTACCATCACCGCTTACAGGATCTTCTTGTTGTTGGCCTCCTCGCCATCACCGGACCCTTCAAAGTGTTTATACAGTATTTGACATCTTCTCTTCTTCTGCTTCATGTTCTTATGATAGTTTACATGTTGATTAAGAAAAACAAAAATTGAAGCAGATTTCGTAGCTTTTTCACTTTTTTTTTAAAGTATAAATATATATAAATATATATATATATATAATATATAAATATATATAAATATTTATATTTATATTTATATATATATATACAATCTTTCTATCAGTTCCATGTATGCGGACCATTGGATTTAAAAGATGCTTTGACAAGTGCATACAGCCAAGTTGAAGAATTTAAATCTAATAGTCCATATGCAAAAAACTGATATATCTTATATCAGTTCGAAATGACAATAGAAAAATTATATATATATATATATATATATATATATATATATATATATAACCATACTTTGTATTGTCATGATTCATGAATAATTATTCTTGATCTGATCTTCTTTTCCACATTCTACTTGTAATTAGTAATTAGGTCGGTTTACCTGATTATATTTTATTATTATATATATTAAAACTCAACTTCAATTTCAAACAGTGAAATTGAAGTTAATTTTGATTTATTTATAAAAATGTCATTGCGATTTATTTATAAAAATGTCATTGAATATATAATAATAATATTAATTAATATATGTACTAAATAATTAAATAATTAATATTAATATTTACAAAAATACCATTGCATATTATAAATTAGGCATGACGCCGATTCTGGTTCCGGTTCCGGTTCAGTTCCACCGGTTCCGACGGTTCCTGTTCCTTTTTTTTAAAAAAATTTAATTTTAATTTAATCTTATTCCATAAAAAAATTAGATATGTAAAATTGTAATTTGTAAATGCATCTTATTGGGTCACCTACAAAATAAAATAAAGTAAATAAATGTATTTTATTGGTTCAATCAATTTTTTTTTTTAAAAAAATTAAAGTTGGAACCGCCCGGTTCGAACCGGAACCGAACCGCCGGTTCCGATCCAGTTCGAACCGAACGGTTCCTCCAAAAAGAGAACAGGATACCACCCCGGTACCGGTTCAGGTGCGGTTCCGAAACCGAAACAGGAAAAATCGGTTCTGATTCCGGTTCCGGTTTTCCTCCGGCGGTTCCGGTTCGGTTCGCTGCTTCAAACCAAACCGGCAGCATGTCTATTATAAATTGAACTGTTCACATGAACAGTGAAATTGAATAGATTTCTACTTATCTATAAAAATGTCATTGAACAGTAAAATTAAATAGATTTCTATTTATCTAAAACAAGACTTTCAATTTCAAACAGTGAAATTGAATTGAATTTTAATTTATTTACAAAAATACCATTGAATATATTATTATTATTATTATTATTATTATTATTATTATATTAATATTATTATTAATTAATATATATACTAAATAATTAAATAATTAATATTAATATTTACAAAAATACCATTGAATATTATAAATAAGGCATGACGCAGGTTCCAGATCCGGTTCCAGTTCCACCAGTTCCAGCGGTACCCGTTCCTCTTTTTTTTAAAATTTTTAGTTAATCTTATTTCATAAAAAAAATTAGATATGTAAAATTGTAATTTGTAAATGCATCTTATTTGTCACCCACAAAATAAAATAAAGTAAATAAATTATTTTATTGGTTCAATCAATTTTTTTTTTTTAAAAAAAATTAAAGTTGGAACCGCCCAGTTCGGTTCGAACCGGACGGTTCCTCCAAAGAGAGAACCGGAACCGGAACCACCCCGGTACCAGTTCCGGTCCGGTTCTGAAATCGGAACAGGAAAAATCGGTTCTGGTTCCGGTTTTCCTCCGGCGGTTCCGATTTGGTTCGACGGTTCGAACTGAACCGGCGTTATGTCTATTATAAATTGAACTGTTCACATGAATCGTGAAATTGAATAGATTTCTACTTATCTATAAAAATGCTATTGAACAAGAAAATTAAATATATTTCTATTTATCTACAAAAATGCTATTAAACAGTAAATTGAATAGATTTCTGTTTAGCTATTGAACTGTTCATTAAACTGAAATCTATTCAATTTCACTGTTCATATGAACAGTGAAATTGAATAGATTTCAGTTTATTTACAAAAAATGCTATTGAATATTATAAATTGAACTGTTCATATGAACAATGAAATTGAATGGATTTCTATTTATCTCAAACAGTAAATTGAATGGATTTTTGTTTAGCTATTAAACTATTCATATGAACAGTGAAATTAAATGAATTTCTATTTTTCTACAAAAATATCATTGAATAGTAAAATTAAATAGATTCCTATTTTCACATATTAATATTCAATCATTTTAATTTTTTGTGTCATAATTTAAATAAATAAAATTTATTAAAATTGAATAATATTCCAGCAGCAAAGCGCTGGTCATTTTACTAGTCTATACTAAAACACAAACTCAATTTTATACGGTGAAAGTGAATGAGATTTTGATTTATTTACAAAAATGTCATTGATTATATAATATAATATATTAAAGGGCAAACCGCATTGACACCCCTGAGGTTCGGGTTAATTGCACCTAAATAGACAAAGACGATTTTTACACAAAGACACCCCCTGAATTTCGGAAGTTACTATTCTGTTAGTTTTTTTTTTATTTACAATTCCGTTAATTTGATCAAGTGTGACTCATATAATGACAAAAACACCCCAAGTAAATAAAGAAAAATAAAAATAAAAACATCAATTCAATTTTACACAGTGAAATTGAAGTAGATTTTGATTTATGTATAAAAATGTCATTGACTATATAATATAATATACTAAAGGGCAAATTGCATTGACACCCCTGAGGTTTGGGTTAATTGCAGCCAAATAGACTAAAGATGCTTATTACACAAAAACACCCCTTGAAGTTAATGGAAGTTACTATTCCGTTAGTTTTTTTTTTTACAATTCCGTTAGTTTGACCAAGTGTGACTCATATAATGACAAAAATGCCCCAAGTAAATAAAGGAAAATAAAAATTAAAAATTAAAAAAAAAACATAAAGGTAGACGACGCCTCCTCCCATCCACCGACTTCAAAAAAATAATAATTTAACCCTAAAACTTCAATTATTTTCACGATCCAATATCAATTCAAATTGAAATTCATAAAACCAAAACTTATTTCAAATCAAAATCCAAAACTTTCAAGTTCCAACTCATAACATCAAAACTCAAAAAATTTCGTCTACAAACAAAATCAGGAAATACAAAATCTCTACTCAATTTTGAATGGATTTTTATTTATTTACAAAAATACCATTAAATAGTAAAATTAAATAGATTCCTATTTTTACATATTAATATTCAATCATTTGAATTTTTTACTGTGTCATAATTTAGATAAATAAAATTTATTAAAATTGAATAATAGTCATGCAGCAAAGCTCGGGGCAATTTTACTAGTTGATATCTATTGCGTGTATAGATTCACTACCATTGTTGGACAAAAGTTACATTTATAAAATATACAATTAATTACAATTAAAATGACTTTTTCTATCTTTAATTGATCTCAGAATGCATGCGGTGGCATTATTAATACCATATGCATATAACTAAAAGAGTGAATTGAGAAAGAAAATCAGAGAAAAAAAAAAAAAGAGAATGCGAGAGAGAAGTGGTTGTCTCACAAGAGATCAGGAAGAAAGTACTAGAGCTAAAAATTTGGAGAGCAAAGAGAGTTGTTTCAAATTGCCGACTTAAAAAAATCATGAAACTTGTGTTCAACAACTTCAGCTGATTTTAAACAAACCCAAGAAATTAAAATACTAACAATATAATAATTAAGATTAGATAAGCTTGATTTAAATTTAAAAACTAAAAGAATTTTAATTATGTTTTTTTAAGTAGGTGATCGTAACATTTGTGTGTTCATGAACTTCTACTGAGTTCAAACAAACCTATGAAATTCAAATAATAAAATATAACTAAGATTAGATAAGATTGAATCCTACCTAATAACAACCTAATTTAAATTTAAAAACTAAAAGAATTTTAATTATGTTTTTCAAATACGTACGTGTTCATAACATTTGTGTGTACATCTATAAATTAGATCATCATAGCTATAGTTTTTCACAAATTGAACTTTCAAAAATGGCTCGCTTTGCTATTCTTTCTGTCATTTTTCTAGGTCTGTGATGGGCATCATGGACATGCTCGATAGACATAATACCTGGTCTGTCCCTCTGTACTGCTTTCATGAACTATCATGTCAGTAAGCCAAGTAGCGGTTGCTGTGATGCAGCCGGAAACCTGGCAAAGTATGACAGTTCCGACGACGATGATGGACTCTCTCTTTGTAGTTGCATTAATCTTTGCTTCTTCCAAGTATGGATGGTTTGATAATTACCAGGCCTATGATCTCTCAAATGAGTGTCACATTGATTATGATTTTGCTCATTTTTTTGATCCTCGTCTCGGAGGGAGTACTTGTGCTAGTACGTAACTCTTTTTTCTTACTTTTATATATACACTTGTGTTCCCCCACACACAATTTAGACGATTGTGAGTTATGTATTAATCTTGGGCATTTTTTGCAGTTCCGGATGAGAAAGAGAAGAAGAACTAGTACTACTACTTCAGCAATCAAATAAACCTGTTCACTAGTGTTGGCCGGGGCTTCTAAATGAAATGTATTTTTTTTTTTATATATAATGAGTGAAATGTATTAATAATGAATAAGACTACTTTCAAGTAACTAATTTTCAACTGTACTAGATGCTCTCTCTCAGTCTCAGTAGTGTACTATAATTTTCATTATATATCTCGTACTACTATTACCACCTTAGTGACGGTATTATGTGACCGATCAACATGTACATGTCTTAGAGAAATTGCCACAAAATGATGTTGAGACTAAAAACACCGACTCGGTGTAAAAGGTTGCTCCAATGCAACACTAAGTAAAGATAAAATTCTAATTTATATAGCAGAATTTCATGTAAGTCCTACATTTTTAAGTGATTTGTTACTTTGTAAATGTAATTCCATATTCATCACTTTAGTCCTTGCTTTTTTCAAAATTTATCAATTTAGTATATTTGACTAAATATTTGAAAGCTAACTATTTTAAAACATGTGAAAGTACATTTTTGCCCTTATTACTATTTAATTTAGTTAAAATGAGTATATTAGCTTTAAATTAAAATAAAAAATAATAAAATTCTCAATAATAAAATCTTAAATAAATATATTATAAAAAAATCTTAAATAAATAACAATAATAAAATCCATTAAATTTTTTTTTATATTTTTATCATAATGGATATTTATTTGACGAAATAAGCCCTTTTAGTCAAAAAATTAAGAGGTTTATTGTTTTTACCAAACATTAGTATTTTTATTGTTTCTACCCAATAATTGGTTGTGAAGACCTAAATACCCCTCATTATTTTTTTACCTCTTCTCTCTCCTTTAGTCAGAATCATATTTTTTCTTCTTTCTCTCTTTTCCTTCGTTCTCTCTTCATTCTCTTCATTCTTTCTCTCTTTTACTCTCACGCCACTCATTTTTTTTCTTCCTTCTTTCTCTCTTCAATCTCTTCTTTCTCTCTCTCTCTCTCTCTCTCTTTCTCTCACGACTCTCTCCTTTCTCCACCACAAATTTTTTTTTACAATCAAGTCTCCTCTCCGGATCTCCTTTCTGACACCTTTCTCCTCTTTAATCCAAGAATTTGTTTTCCTCTTCTCTCTCCTTTGGTTTGCAGATCTGGTTGTTATTGATTTTGTTTTGGAATTTTTTTGGTTAGCTGTTGATTTTAAGGGTGGTTGTGGTTGTGTTTAAGTTTAGATATTGTTTGTTTAAAAAAAATCAAATTTCGTTTGTTTAAAAATTTTCAGATTTTAAAAAATTTAGATTTTGTTTGTTTAAAATGTTTGTTAAATTTCTTTTTCCATATTTTGTTTGTTAAATGATTTTTCAGATCTGGAAAAATTTGTTTGTTAAAATCTGGAAAAAAAAATTCCAGATTTTGTTAAATGATTTTTCATAATGTTTGTTAAATTTTTTTTTTCCAGATTTTGTTTGTTTAAAATGTTTATTTTGAAAATTTTCTTGATTATGTTTTTTTAAAAAAAAAATTTCCAGATTTTGTTCCATTGAAACAAAAATTTCTTCCTAAAAAATAACATTTACTAGAGATCCATTGTTTCAAATATTTTTTAATTTTTTTGGTATGAGGAAATTTGGAAAATTTCCAAATCTATTCACATCTGGAAATTTTTCCAGATTTCTTTAAACACACTAGACCACCAATTAAACACATCATTGCAACCAAATTAAACACATTCAGGGCATACCAATTGAACACACAAAGGCAGACCAATTAACCACACCAGACGTAAATCACAACAATCCAAATTAAACACACCAGGGTAGACCAATTAAACACACAAAGGCAGACTAATTAAACACATCAGGCGTAAATCAATACACATCAAGCGTAAATCAATTAAACACACTAGTGTAGATCAATTAAACACATCAGGACAACTCAATTAAATACACCATAGCAGACCAATTAAACACACCACGGAAAATCAACTAAACACATCCGGGAAGAAGAAAAATAATACTAGAGGTCTGGAAAGAAGAAGAAGAAAAAGAAAAAAAAAGTAGAAAAAAAGTTGCTTTTTTCTGGGAAGAAAAAGAAAAAGGAAATAGAGAAATTTTTTTATAAAGAAGGGCAATTTTGTCCAAATAGTGGATATTTTGGTAGAAACAATAAAAATGTTAATTTTGGGTAAAAACAATAAACTCATTAATTATATGGTTAGTTTTAAAGTTCTCTCTATTTATTTAGTTAAAATGATTATCTTAACTTTAAATGATTTTTTTCATAATTTTTTTTTTGCAATCTGTTTATTTAAGATTTTATCATTGAGAATTTTATTGTTTTTCATTTTAATTGAAAGGAAAGATAATCATTTTAGCTAAATAAAAATCAATTATGAAAAAAATACAAAATAAGAAAAAATTAATGGATTTTTTAATTATTTATTTAAGATTTTTTTTGTAATATATTTATTTAAGATTTTTTTTTGAAAATTTTATTGTTTTTCATTTTAATTTAAAGCTAAGATAATCATTTTAACTAAATTAAATAGTAATAAGGGAAAAAGTGTACTTTCACAGGTTTTAAAATAGTTGATTTTCAAATATTTGGTCAAATTGACTAAAGTGATGAGTTTTGAAAAAAATAAAGACTAACAGGGACGGACCACAATGGATGACCCCCCCACCCCCCCGGCCCACTGGAAAAAAAAATTATAGTTTTTTTTTTTTATAAAAAAATGAATTTTACATTTTAGTACTATAATTTTTAAGTTTTTATCATATTAGTCTGCTTCCGCCGCTGAAGACTAAAGTGATGAATATGGAAACATTTATAAATGTGACAATTCACTAAAACCGTAAGATTTATATGAAATTCTGTCAATTTATTCGGAGGACAAAACCCATGAGGCTTTATTATGGGGTGCTAATTCCAGGAGTTGTACAACTTTATTGGAACCCTGTAGTTACTTCACTCTGACCATCACTCACCAAAACCTACCTTTATTAAATTCCCTCTCACCTGCTTCCTCTTCACCTCATTCACCACTCATCTGCATTCCTCTCTCTTTTTCTATAGCTTGTGAGAGCTGAGGCTTCAGTTTTGGGACAAAATTAAAAAAATTAGGGTTTTTTGTCAAGTATGTTTGTGGGTTTCTTTTTCTTTGCTGTTTTGGTTTTCTATGTGAATGGGCAACCTCTCGTGCCAGCATTGATCATCTTTGGGGACTCTATTGTTGATGTGGGAAACAACAATAACCTGAATACAGTTATCAAGGCAAATTTCCCTCCTTATGGTAGAGACTTTGTTAATCACAGACCAACTGGAAGATTCTGCAATGGAAAGTTAGCCACAGACTTCACTGGTAAAATTTCTCAGGAACTAACTTAAAGCTATCTTCTGGTAAAATTTCTTATGTTTTCATTTTCTTCATACACAGCTGAGTTCCTTGGATTCACTTCATACCCACCAGCTTACCTCACCCAAGAAGCCCAAGGGGAGAGAATCTTAACTGGAGTCAACTTTGCCTCTGCTGCTTCTGGCTTATATGACGGGACAGCCCAGTTATATGTACACACGGTTCCACTTGTGTCTCTAATGTTCAAATATGACTACTTACATACACAAAAAAGTGACAGTTTTTGTTGGCTTTGCAGAGTGCCATCTCATTGACCCAACAGCTGAATTCCTACAGGGAATATCAAAATAAGATAGTGAGTATGGTTGGAAGAGAAAAGGCCGATAACATTTTCTCTGGAGCGATCCACCTTTTGAGTGCAGGGAGTAGTGATTTTATTCAGAATTACTACATCAGTCCCCTCCTTAACAGAGTCTACTCACCCGATCGCTTCTCAGATACCCTCATGAATTCTTACTCTAGTTTTGTTCAGGTATCTTCTGACTCCTTAAAACTAAATATCTCTTGACTGCATCCTCAATCTAGACCATCTAAATGAAAACACAGGAACATTTTGGATAAAATGATGCAAGTCTGTCACAAATCACAAACTTTTTTTTTTTTTTTACAGTCGATTACTCCTATACTTTCAAATGATTAAAGTCAAAATCCCCAGAAAGAAAAATGACACCAATATGAAAAAGGCTGTACCTTTTCTCACCGAAACTCACCATGATAATTAGTGTCTAATTTGCATATTGGACATGGATTTATACAGAATCACAAAAGTGTTCAATATATACACACAAAAAGAAGCTAATTTAATTTCTCTTTTGTTTCTTTGAAACACTTTCTTTTTGGCAGAATCTATACCAACTTGGAGTGAGAAAGCTAGGAGTGACAAATCTACCTCCAACTGGATGTCTACCAGCAGCCGTCACCCTATTTGGTGGAGGAAGCAATCAGTGTGTTGCAAGGTTAAACCAAGATGCCATTTCTTTCAACAAAAAACTGAACAGTACATCTCAGAGCCTGGTGAATAAGCTCCCTGGCCTCAAACTTGTGGTCTTTAATATCTACATGCCTCTATTGGATATCATCACTACTCCTGGTGAAAGCGGTAATATAACTTTCCTGCAAGAAGTAGCTAGTCAGTATGGCATGCTTAACTGATCCACTTTTACTTCAAGAAGTGATTAATATCTGGCAGAAAATTTATAAACTGAAAAAATAACAGAGAGGATTAAGCACAAACATTAGTATCGTCTTGATTTTGTGCTTTCAAAAATCACAAACATTTGAAATTAAAATTGTCACTGGAGTGTGATTGTAAACAGAACAGGATTAGGCACATATTGACAGCAGAGAGACTTGATTCCCTTTGTTTCTTTTCTTTGAATTGAATTTTTATTACAGGGTTCTTTGAGTCAAGGAAGGCTTGCTGTGGAACTGGCACTCTGGAGACCTCAGTTCTATGCAATGCCAGGTCCATAGGGACATGCTCAAATGCTACACAATATGTGTTTTGGGATGGTTTCCATCCCTCTGAAGCTGCCAACAGAGTCTTGGCTGGTGTTCTACTTGAACAGGGTTTTGACCTAATCTCTTAAAAATGATTTACTACAATTTACAATGTCATATATGTCTTATCACAAACAGAAGCAGTTTGGAAGTTTTAGAAAGACAGTGTATTGTGTAACCTCATGGTCTGTTGTTTGGAAGTCTCCTTGGTTATGTGTGTTAAGGACCATTTGTTACCTCTCCCTTTTATGTCAACAAGATGATTATGCTAGCATTATTGGACGTTTGGAACTATATTTGTGTAAATCCGTGCAAAACATATCAACTTTATGCAAGTGGATAGTTAATGATTATCAAGATCTATATACGTCCTAATTTGCACACTTCTATTAGAAGAATTTTGTAACCAAATTCCTCATCAAATGAAATAATTTATAATCAATACAGGTTATTGAGAAATTCTCTACTTCTAACTAGAAAAATAATTTTCAAAAAGAAAAAGAAAACCTTTAACTCCCTGCAAACAAGAATTGCATTTCTATTAGTTATTTATAGTTAGATTCTTATCTCTTTCCCCCACTTCCAATGTTATTTTTCTTTCAACTTAGTCCCTCCTAGAACTCTTATAGATCAGCATGATAAGAAAATGAATAAATGGCATTAGTGCTTTAAGTCAATCTCATATAGCATAAAAAACTTTACAATCACGAGTCACGACCCCTACCATCTACTACAGAATCATGGATTCAGGAGGACAAATGTAAAACAAATTCACCTGAAGCATAAGTCATATCCCTAAGAAAGTTCAAATCCTGCATTGGAGTTGATTGCATAACGAAGTTTTTCTCTCAAAGTGCCCGAACGTTTGTATGTTGGAAGCTGCAACATCCAATGGAGCAAGAAATAATACAAAAAAATTTAGAGGTAAGAAAAAAGATAAAAGCTGCATTCTGAAAGAAACAAAAAATGATGTTATTTGTCCTAAACTTGCAAAATATATCATTTGCAAGGTAATGGTACCTTAAGTGTATTGTAGCATGTAGAAGCTGATGGAAGCCGGTCCACGTCCTGTCCTCCAAGTGTTGCCCAAAGAGAAGTGTCACATGCAACCTAGATAAGCCAACCAAACAGGATATTGTCAGCCTATCTTTTTTTTTTTTTTTTTGAAAAAGAAAAATTAATAAGTGACTCATTATAAAAGTAATTTTCATCCCTGAAAAGCAAGACATTTACCATTTTACCCACACTACACAACAAATTCAATAGACAATTTCATTAAAGAAGTGGCACCAAAGACCAAAGACTTTCTATTCAAGCAGCAGTCTCTCCATCAAAAATTACCAGAGAACTAGGATCACATGCTGTCACTAACAATTGATCCTATTCCTAGGTGAATCAAATTATTACCCTACAAATAATCTCTTCATATGGTTATTAAAAGTGAAATAAATGGAACTTCTTTTGTTGTATACCATGTATCAATACTCATTTCTTGCAATAAGCCTCTGATAACTATTGAGTTATTATCTATACGTATAGTTACAGATTGCCATCACAGGAGAGGCTTTCTTTGAGTGGTTTCTCTCTCAGAAAGATGTCCAGTGCCAAGACAAACTGCAGATTGTCATCAAACAGCATATGTATCACCTTTTGCTTAATTTTTTTATTCTCAAGGTGTTTGAAGTATAATGCGGTATCAATGCTAATCTTGCATTCCAATATCACAGATATATCATCAAGGGAAAATTGACTTGTTATGCCAAAGATAAATGGGATAAACAACGCACTATTTATTCTATATTTCATTTGTTTCACCACTTGGTTAAATTATGGTTCACCATATTGTGTCAACGAACAATCAAGTCCTTATATTAACTGCAACTTTACTACATATATAACTAATTAATTCCATAACTAGGGGCAGTTACTATCCCTACAGAGACGCCAGATGGAGAGCATAGTTGACTTCTTGACAATATAAGCTAAATATTCTTTTTCTGAAGATGCAAGATGAAGAACATACCTTATTTTTCTTTTATTAACGTTGTTTTTCCTATTTTGGAACTATTACAATTTGGGGGTTAGGGGAGGGGGAATGACTCGAACCACAAGCTCATCCATGAGTGTGAGGGGCATACCTTATGAATAGTAAAGGATGGCTGCAAGTGTTTGAATCCAAGTAATGGACCTCGAGAACAACTAGTCACAAATTTAAGCAGCAAACAACGTTCATTAGGTTCAAATCCTTCAACAACCTGCATCAAATAATCAGAAAAACCTAAATCAAGCTGATTAGTTATAAATATCCTCAATCAAAAAGGAATCATCAAATTATGGAGTGGATTAATGGGATTTAACAACATAAATAAGGAAAACCAGATTCTAAGGACTGTAAGATTGTATCTCTTCACAGAAGAACAAGAATTTCCATGCATAAATTACCAATACATGGAGAACAAAACATGATAATGTGAGGATTAGAAAGTTGATTATATCTTACTACTCGAATTAATCTTGACTGTACAGGTAGCATAAAAGCTGAATCCGTGCTAGTGGGTTGTGTAAGGAAACTCTTTTTTATTTTTATTTTTAATTTCAAAGAAGAGACTTATATAGGTATATACAAGAAAAATGAGGCCATTCAACTTCTATTTGAATGTAATACCTCCCAAAAGAGTTTAATCGTCCGACTCCCTTCGGAATAGCCACCAGTATACCGTGTGTTATTTCTCAAATCAACTACATCGATGTCATGTTTTCCGCCTGAAAGTAACTGCACATAGATAGCTGGATCAGCCTTTAACCAACAGAACAAAATCATAAAAAAAAATTGTTAAAACAAAATTAAGCACCACAAATGATATAATAAAATACTAAACCATGAGAAATTTTTTTGTATGGAACAATTCCAAACTGCTCAAAGTTGATCATCTAATTGCTGGTGCACTAATCCCTACAGATTTGGAATTGACAGCACCCAACATCCACTTTTTTCACTTCATTGCCTTAAGAATTCGGATTCTCTTTATCCACACGTCCACTAATTCATAGGATATGTCAGCCATATACCTATTTCTAGAACTTCCTTCCCTTTCTTGTTAACTTATCAGTACCCTATCTGAAAAAAAAAGGACACATACACCTATGTCTTTCTCCCAAACTTCCATCCTTTCTCCAAAAATTCAGTAAGTAATAAACTGAAGTCCTATTAATTTGCATGTAAATAGATTAATTTCCTTAAGCCTATCCACCAATCCACATTGATATTAAAAACTAAGTCACAAAAGAGGCAACTGGTTTCAATTTCTATTTATAGCAATCACACCCAACCAGCAGATAACAGGGAGAAAAAAAAAACACTGGCCACAAATATAAAGCAAAAATACCTGATTGAATTCATTAGCATTGAATAACTTCAACCAAGATGGTGCTATGAGATCAGTTAATCCACTATAAAAGGCATTTGAAAAAGGCAGCATCTGCAATTTAACATTAAAAACAAGGTAAATTTGTAATTACAAAAGAAAATACGGTTTCATATCCTAGAGCCAAAAGAAAATGAAGATATACTCTTTGAAATTTAACAAAGACAGTAATTACAGACCTGTCGGTTGAGTTTATAGTCTGCCATTGCATGAACATACTGCATCTTGTTCTCATTGGTCAAAGAAACATCCTTGCCACCAGGTTTAAGTTCGATAATATACCTTTTACCGAATGATTCTTCTGTCACTGTGAAATCCAGACACAGATCCTGGACATCGCCATCATAATGCTGTGGTAACAAAATTTACAAATGTCAAAATTTTGAAAATTAAAAGTAGATATGTGCATATCTAGCCTAACATATGCTACATTTATACTTTATAACAAACATGATAAGATAGAAAAAGTTGGAAGGGTGTTGAAATACTCTAAAAGGATCAATAAGCAAGCAACAGTATCTAAATTGCAAGCCATCCAGATAATGATACATATAGGGTGCGTTTGGCACCTGGATGAGACAGGACAGGACGGGACTGGACAGGACGGGACTGGACAGGACAACAGTTCCGTATTGTGTTTAGAAGACCTGGGACAGAACAGTTAATTGTACTGTTTATAAGTTTGGTATGGCTGGGACAGGACTGGACAAGAGGTTCAATGACCAAATTGCCCTTTTTTGTACAAAAAAAAATCAAATATTATTGAATTAAAACTAATTAAAAATCATTAAAAATTAATATTTTCTTTCATTTTCTCGCTTCACAAACACCACAAAAAGTTTCTTCAATGAAATTACATAAACAAAAACAACAAATCAATTCCACAAAATTCATCATAATAATTAATTTGTTCTTAAATCAATTAAACAAAGAAAAAAAATCTAGGAACACAAACATGGAAGAAAATATTTTCTGGAAAAATTGATTCCCACAAATCATCATCACCATCAACAGTCAACACCAAAATTTTATACAACGTATCAACCCATTGAATTCTGGAAAAATTGATTCCCACAAATCATCATCCCATCTCCGATTCACCCCACACGTACACAACCAATCACATACCCATCAACCCATTGAATTCATTTATCTACAACAATCAAAGACCCAAAAATATCTCAAACCCAACAACAATCCATCTCTATCATCATCAACCTTCATCCCCATCAATCAATTCACACACCCATTCACGCAGACCAAATAAATCTCAAATCCACCATACACATGAAACCCACAAACCCCAATTCCACCAATTCAAAAATACTCATGAAAATCAATTCGAAACCACAAAAACCCATTCTCATTTCAGCCCACCAAATCGAACACAAATCTGAAGAAAAAAAAATGGAAACACCACAAATCTGATGTGGCTTCGGCGGAGGAGCGGAGCAGCAGCGGCGGGCGGAGGAGCGGATCAGCAGCGGCAGGCGTCGTCGGCAAGCGTCGTCGGCAGCAGCAGCGTCGTCGGCGATCTGATCCGGCCTCGGCGACGATCTGATGTGGCTTCGGCGAATGGATCTTCTGGTGTGAGAAAGAGAGAGAGGGGCAGAGCAAAGAGGGGAGGAGCAAATGAAAATTGATTTGAATATGAGTTTTATTTTATAGTTGGTATAGTTGTAATTTTTAAAAGAATTAAGGGCAAAAATGTCTTTTCCAGACTTGTCCCATGCATGGGACAAGTCTTTGCATGGGACAAGTCTGGCCTAGGGTCTAAGGTGGGACAAGTTTTTATGGTTTTTGTCCCATACAGTACTGTCCCGTCCCATGCTAATGGCACGCCAAACGTCAAACAACAAAAAGTTGTCCCGTCCTGTCTCGCGTACCAAACGCACCCATAAGGACTCTACACAAAAGAAGGGAGTAGTATATGAGATAATGTACCAGTCTAGTTAGTAGTCATTATTCAAAACTTCTGCAATCTTTTCATTTAGAAGGCACTTAGCGGTTTCAAGAAGGGAACTCAATTTAACCACATTTGATGGAGAAGACAGAAGGGGCTTTGCTCCACAATATACCCTCCTCCACCCACCATTACACTCACCCACTCCATCCTTCTTCATTGTCCATTTCCCCTGTATTTCAACTTTTCTCTTTTGTTTCATCTTAATTTCACTTCTCCTCTAAATGGTTTTCTATATCTATTTTAAAATAGGAAAAAGGAATAAATTTGTTAATGATAACAGAGTTCAGTTACAACAAATGTGTCCTTTCTTTACTCCTATGATCTCTTTCTTTTATTGAATAATCTCCTAGTGACAGCGATACACAGTAGATGTGCTTAGCACCCTCTGCCACATAATCTTCTTTATTGCTTTGAAATTTTTTCTACTTACCATATAAGATCACATAAAAAATTATTACAACATTTGTCCTCGGTGCTCGAAAAACTACCAGGGGGAAACTTACAGTAGTTCCAATCTTAATTCTTGTCCATTCTTTCAACTTCTGACTGAATCCAACTAATTCAAGCAAACAACACATTTCTTGTCTCAATCATTCAATTTGCAAAAAAATAATTATGTTTAAATAATATATAATATTTTTTCTTCAAAGAGCTTTGTACCTCATCTATTGTTCTAAGAGATTTATTTTGCCATCTTCTTTTCATCTCTCTTATGTTGTAATAAAGAACATGGACACATATCTCCTAATTAACATTGTCATTTGAGCAATACAAAATTAACCAGTGATCCTTCCATCTTAACATCGATTGGGGATTTGTGTATCATCTTCTCTTCTATTGCCAATAATCTTTCAATCTGCAAAAACGTATTTAAAGTGGGAAAAGAAAAAAAAATCCTAATTTGTACGTCATCATTTCCGCTTAGAAATCTTATGTCATATTTCTGTAGTTGACACTAATGAGTGCATATCTTCTCATTGGAAAAATTGTCTTCATTTGTCCAAGAAAAATATAAAACAATAACCCTTTCATCTTATGACTTATTGGGCCTACTTCTAGATCATTCTGAAGATTCAATATTCTAATACTCGGCTTCTCTAGCCACAACATTCATCTACCTCGATATTTTGTTTGCAGATGTAATTTGTTAATTCTAGTCGCCCAGCAATCAACTCCACAGGCAAAGTAGTCTAATTGTCTTGTTCAGTTGTTTGCAGCAAAAATGTCCCTTTATTAGTAATATCATAGCATATTTCCACATTTAACACCAATATTAACTTTATAGAGCTATATGGATATTCACAAATCGATTAGTAATGCACTAGCAAGGACTCGAAATACAAGGAACAAGAACAAATTAAATATACACTTGCAATCACAGTGTTAGTGATCCAGCTGGTTTACCTTGACATACATGAGATTCCTATAGAGCTCTGGATCAAGTGTTGACAGTTCATCGAGAAAGCTATAACGGCCCAACAGCTTTTGTACGAAAACATGTGAAAAGGCATAATCGAGTAATATTCCCTCATAAAGCGCTTTACCAACAACTCTTCCAAGGAACTCAAACATCTGGAAACCATTCTCTAGATATCTTGCAGCTGCATTAGGGATTAGAAGTCTGTCTGAAGTTGAGGTTTGGGAAAATAGTCCATACCTTTGATAAAAAATAAAATTAATATCCACATGAATAAATAATCATTATATGCATTTAGAAGGTAATATAGAAACTTCAGAAATAACATAATCATAATGTAAAACTTACTCATGAGAAAAAGCTGACTTTGATATATCAGTTAAGAACTCTTTTGATAATCCACCATAATCCAGGCCAGCCTCCGGAAGGCCAGATTCACTAACAAATGAAACGTGAATAGAAGACTTCAACCTTGATCCAAGGGAATTTAATTGTCGAAATCCATCTTCAACAACATGACCTCGACGAACAACTATCTCAATTGATCGTGAACCAGGTCCTGCAACTTCACCGGCCATTTTTCGGGAGACTTTATCCATGTTGATGAACTCTCGAAACATCTCAACTCTGCCAATAACAACAACTATGTCTAAAACGTTCTTTGGTTTGGTTAAACAAAATTAAAATTCGATACTATATCTTTAAGTAGCTCGAAAGTTTAAGAAATAATTCCCTATAAAAGAATAATAAGATGTCACCTCATACTTTCCATATAACCGGACAGGGAGATTTAGTTTCTTTAGACATCAATAAATAATAGCTGCCAATTTTAAGGATGAAATGTTACTATAACAGAAAGATATGATGAAAGAATGATCAATGCAAATATGACCAAATATACCAAAGACTGGGAGATTAGGTCATAGAGTAATTGATTTGTAAGACAGTATAAAACTCTGGTTCTAGACAAAAGGGCTACAGAAGAGGTGCATACTGATTAGCAAGGTCAAAAGAAACTTGATGTTATCACATAGAAACTTAAAACAGATTTGGATGGGTTAGATAAAGATTTTGCAAGCAAATTTTGATGACAAACAATACTAAGTCCACATAAATACATAAAACAGTCATTAACCTCAACATTCCACTCCCCCTACCCAAAGGACAACAACAATCCTCAGTAACTCAACCCATTTCACACATGCAGCCATGCCACTGGCACAGCAGATACATGCATATATGCATACTATGCATCCGCAAATATGCAGATGGAGAATTCATTGTTGCAAGGTCAGCTTATATCTTCTTCGCCAATCATAGATTGTCAAAAAGCTAGATTTAGAGTTTCGAGATAATGTCACTTTTCAAGCTGCTACAACACTTTCTTATGGCAGATTGAAAATAAAAATTAAAAAGAAACATAATAGGAAAAATCTGGATGGGGCAAGATCCATGTCACTGTATGTGGTACAGATGTCTTGATTAATAATAGGAAAAATATTATCTTGTAAGGGAAACTTTTGGGATCTCATTGCTGGCATACACTAAAGTCCATTTACACAAGGGCTGATTCAGAGGAAAGCAGTATTTTTTTTTCTTCAAAAAACAGTAGGTTTTAACAAAGAAGAGATGTATGAGAGAACAATAATATTAAGACTGCCTTTCTTTAGAAGACTTGCTTATCAGACATTACTTTCCTTTTGCGATTCTAGAAGTCTGAAGTGACTCTGATGCACCAAGAAAATAGAGGCATTGAAGCTGTCAAGTATAACAGGCTCACCTTTCCTCAAATGGAAAGACATGAGGAGTAGTTGTGATAACAGAACCCAAGATCGGAGTGGTGGAGGCATCGTCTGATCTCATATTAGCTGATAAAACTTCATGAGTTCTGGCAGCAACTGCAATTGGCGGCCGGTTTTCTCTAGCAGGTGAAAGCCATAAGACAGGGGGGCAAAACTGGTGCCTGCAATCCCTTTCGTACATCAAATGCAAGCATTTGATTGCAGAATCCATAAGTGGTCTATTCTGCTGACCCATATTTTGGTTTAAGCAATTATACACCAGTGTATTGAGCATTGATGCGATCCTGCGCTGCTGCTCCAGCATAAATGGAACCTAACTCAAGTAATAAAATGCTCAAAATAAATATCATTCACAACTCCAAACAGTCAGAAAAACCTATGACCAGTTTACCTGTTTCTCATAGAACTCAATGTCATCAAGAACTAGCAGCAGGTGCGAATAGGTGGCACAAAACATATGAAGAAGACATGATATATCTTTTGAAATTCCTTCTGGACCATGCCTCAGAGATTCTATGTTCCAAATATCACAAGATTCCTCATCTACCTGGCCTGGCTCAGGTTGCACATCAACAGGATCTGTATAATTAACCTCTGCCTGAGACTTGCCAGTAAGCTTTTGTAGTGCATTGACCCATTTATAAACTCCATCCTTATTGAATTGTTTTTGTTTTTTGTCCACAATCCCAATTTTTTTGTTTACTGAATTTTTAATAGTGCACAGATATTCATCTTTAGTAAACTGTCCCTTTCTTGGGAAAAGGACATTTTCCACTTCTCCCCATAGATCAACAAGATATCCAGGAGTAAAAGATAGCAAGTTAAGAACAGGCAAGGCACCAACTGTGGGATTGAAGATTGAAAATATTCTAAGCATGTAAGAGTAAAAATATGCAATATCGAGCAACTCCAACTTCCTGACATGTATTGAATTGTTTGCTGCCCGAGTTTCAGCCCCATGAAAACTAGCGTCAGTTTTTACAATTGCAACAAGCTTTGTAAGATGCCACAGCTTACAAATAGGTCTAAAAAGGTCCGTGCATGTCATCTTTAAGGACCCACATATAGACTCTTTCTCATGTGAAATTGCTCCAATGCCTGCCGTGGAAGTTTCAACATTGTCTTGAAGATCTAGGTTGTCCTTTTTTATCAATCCAACATTATCATTCCAAGCTAATAAATTTTCTGCAAGGGTAATAAGAACCTGGACATAGGATGCATGGTCTAGATCTTGGTTGAACCCACCAGAATCAACTAAATCATTCTCACTCGTAGCCAGACATATGATGTTTGCAAGAGCCCAACCAACAGGTGGAAAACCCATGGAATGGCGTGTTTCCAATTGATTCATCCCTGACATCTCTGTTAAGATCTTATCTTTCAGAATCTGCCATCACCTGCCACAGTTTGATAAGTCTCCACATGTTTTGAATCATAAAGTGGTATAAAAAGTTGCATAAATGAGAAAATTAACATCTTATGATTTGAGGAATTACTTATAGCAGATATCTGTTAACATGCTCTTGAAATCTAACAGAATTACTGTCAGACAACATACATATGAATAAAGTGGATGGAAGCAATGTCATACTGAACTAAAACAGTTGAATGTGATGATTAAATACTGAATGTGCCAAGTGTAAGCGACTCAAATTTCAATATTTAAAACTTCTGAAAAAGCCATTGACCACTGCTCATGATATTGTTCCAATATTTTAATTTTGCCAAAGTATTTACTAAAGTTTTGAACAAAAATAGGAACCGAATTTTTTTTTTTTTTTTGATAAGAAATTAGAACGATTTCATTAAGGATTTAGGAAACAAAGGTGAACAAGATGTCCACAACTCAAAAACCTTTTGTGGACTACAAAACAAGTATAGAGACTTTTATGAACATAGTCCCACTAGAAATATAAAAAAAAAAAAAAAGCTACCCCAAAGTAGTGAAGAACTAAGATTTGACCAAGCAAAAGGTCCAAATTATATCTAATTATAGATGGGGAAGTTGGCACAACTTGTTTAGAAAGCTTTTTCTGAATGACGTTCACAGTTAAAATACGTCTCAAAGAATGTCAAAACATGCATCATGAAGAAGGTGGAAGAATTTTGTTCAAATTTAATGAGCCATACCAGCAAAATCTGTAAGCATGGAGACAGAACAGACTTATGCTTCAGAGCAGGAATAAGAACAGCAGGTAGACGTTGAACAAGCCAAGGAATTGTTAGTAGAAACAAACAGTACTGCTCAGCTGCAAAATGAACGCCCGCCGGACCAGGGCATACAACTGCAGAATTTGTCATTTGAAATGGCCTTAGAGCTAAGGTTACAGCACTGGCAGTAATCAGGAATCTATCATCTGTTTGGACAATAGTTTTCATTTGAGGAGAAAAAGGAACACCTAATTTGTTAATATATCTTCTAATTGATATGTAAAGACCACTTTTACAACTTCCCATAAACCAAACTAAATCCTTCACAGCCATGTCTGCATCCTGACTTTTATCGTTAGTAATGCTCTTCCACCCTTTCCGATCAGTTAAGACAATAAGAAGACGAAGTGACGTGAGAACAACAAAATTTTGACCCCCTGGATGGAAATTATCACACTCTGAAAGAACAAATGAGCAGAGAGAAATCAGCTTCTTTGCTTGACAAGACCATGTTCTTCTCTCTTGAAGTGTACCCACTGCCAATGAGCAAAAATTCTTCCCTGAATCTACACATAAAAATTAAAATCAATAAATCAGTACTCTACCGAAGGGGCAAGATGAAACGAATGACTAGGCTGTGTGAACTAAACAAGGTGCTTCGAGGACATAAGAAGGAACATATAACATCTAACATCTGAAAGCTTAGTTGCTGTCTTCCTTAGTTTCCTCTCATACTGGTTATCCCAATTTGACTATTTTTTTCTTTGATTCTTTCCTAAAACATGCTTTTCAAAGAGTTTCAATAGAATGATGAGATGATTGCAGACCATTTAACACACGATTGATTAATGTTTGTGAAAACTGGCTGGACTGATTAGCACCGTCAGATGAGATAAAAATTTGAGGACCAAACAAGTAACCACAAGCGAGAAGCTTTTCAAATTACATCATAAAAGCTTCATATTTTCTGAAAAATCTAAAAAAAAATAAAGGAATACATTTTTGCTTCAACAGTTCTTCAAAATAATGAAGTGGCTTGATTGATCCACAACAAATGATATATTATCAGAAGTAATGCGACAGAACATTGTTGCTCTTTCAAGTTTAAACCTCTCTATGTTTTAGGGAATTCCACTAATGTTCATATTCTGATAGTAGGTTGTAGTCATGGTCAATGGATCTTATTTTGGGGACTCTTTAGCAGTTTCAGCTTCCTCAATTTATGCTAACCACGCACCCTTTTTCACAGCTTTTAGAAAACCTCGCTTGTAATCTCCCAAGCCAATTCAAACCAATCTACCTACTTTAAACCGTTACTCATTGATGTTCAAACTACTTTAGCAACCTGTTTCTTCAAGTCTGCCAATCTTTTGGACTTCAAACCTTGAGCCTCATTAAGAACCTAATTGATCTGCTAACTCCTACCACTTTTTTCCCACATCAAAACTTTACAATTCTGTTCTTACCAATATAGTTCACCAAGTAAGCATTAGTAAGCAAATTTTCAAATCTAATGTCAACAACTTAACTCCAGGGATTGGGGACCTCAGTTGATGACGAATAAACAATTGAAAAGAAAACTGCAGATACAATTAATTTTAAGAATTCAAAATAAAAGGATGAAGAAATCATAAGTATCCAACATATTAGCTGACACATGAAACGATGGAGGATGCAATTTATTTAACCCCTCACAAATTTCTGTTTGTATATTTACCAATTTTTGAAGCATCTCAGGAAAAACAAATCCGATAATGGATATTGGCTATTAAAAATTTCAAAATAAAGGACTGGTAAAGATTACTAACATTGAAATAGTACGAGGTAACTAAAAGCATAACTTGCATAAGTGAGGAATCTAATGTGTTAAGGTTTAAACAAGTAGCATACCATTAGAATCTATGCTTTCCAACAGAATTTTAAAGCACTTCTCCATGCAGTCTACATCTCTGGTTCGAATCTTCTGATGCTGAGCTGATAAACGTGTAATAAAGAAAAGAAAAGGTCTCAAGATGCAGCTGGAAATCCATGTTCCGGTTATTAAGCCAGAATGATAATTCAGCAAGGATTCCCATTCTTCCTGAAGCTGAATGGCTATATTTCTTGTAACATAGTAGCGCCTCCAGACACTCTGAAAATGTTACAGAACCATGTCATTTTCCCAAGTCGTGGTGAACTGCCTTACAATTTTTTTTTTAAAAGGTTACATTCTAGTGTTGGATTTTCCCATATTCGAAAACTAAGAAGATAAAGTTTTTATGCCCTGAATGACCAACAATTTCAATGATGAGTAGTGAAAAATGAAAATGACAAACATTTTTATTATATACACAGTATTTATCTTTATGTATGTCCAGCTCCATTTTTTAGCAAGCTTCAATAGTAGTAGTTGCAGGGGAGATAGTTAACTGCTTTTATACCAATAAAAAGCTTTTGCTCACAAAAGAATTAACTTGTTCTACTTGCAAACCTGCTGGGTGGTTATATACTTTCACGGTAGACCTTTTCTTTTTCAACTTTCGCACTTGACCGATTGAAGCACGTGGCTCCATCATCACCAACTTTGCCTCTAACATTTTGCAATGCTATCTTATTCACACATTTTTTTATTTATATATTTATTTTTTGGAGTTGAAGGTTTTGGAACCTTGCAATTACTTAATTATAAGATTTAAACACATGTTGCAGAAAAAATTAATACACGTATTATGGTCCATCAGTTGCAAGATACAAACACAATATGGCCATCATAAAAGAATTTTGTGTGCATTATAATCCATCAATTACAAGAATTAAACATGAAACGATTGTTAAAAGCTTACTATACACATTACGCCTAATCAGACTAACCATTTAGCTAAGTAATACATTAGTTATTATCTAAGCCTGGACACTACTATATACAAGTTTAAAATCTCCACAAGCCATCATACAAACAAGTTATTCTCCACATAGACTTTCTTTTCTCCTAATGCATACAACCTACGAACTTGGCATCCTACAAAAAACACTTTTTGCGACCACAATGTTATCGACTTGATGTTTAGTTACGGTGATCTTGCTCATCAAGAACTTCAGCTGAGTGCTTTGAGATTATACCTTAAGCCCCATAGAAGTCTTTATCCACCCGAAGGGATGACTCCTTGGCTTTAAAAAACCAATTTGGGTGCCTCCTAGTTACACAAGCTAAATTTTCTTGCTTTCTCGTATAATTTATATAAACTATGCTGCTAATTTATATATTAAATATAATTAGTTAGTTAGTTGTAATAAAGCTTTGTGATATATTTGATAGGAACATAACAATATAAATGCTCTCGAGTTCTAACCGGAAAAAATCATTTGGTCCACTACACGCTAATGCAAGCACTACGTATCAATTATACAAAGACAAACAATCTTACCAACTAAGCTAACTAGCATTTCCAATGTAAAAGAAAGTAGTTACTTTGCATTAAATTTCTTGATATATGTAACAGTACGCAATAATTTACCAAATGACAACATTATATATACATTCTTTGAAGTAATCTAAATTGAGAATTGACAAATAATCTGAATGCATACCAATCAAAGTTGAACAACAGATAATGAAAAAGGGAAACGCGAACACCTGAATAAAAATTGCAGCAGCCGTAGCTCGTCTGGCGTAGTTACGGAGCTCTCTTTCGTGCGAGAGTTTCTCCAAAAGCGCCTCCCTCGAAATCTCCTTCGCACTCGATCCTCTTAATGACACCTGATCCAACAACAACAACAACAACAACGATCATCCAAATTTCAATACTGATTGAATTAGAAAAACGGATTGATTTTAAAACCTTGACACGAATTTAACTGGTAGAAAAGAGTACCTGATTCTTGCGAGAGAGGTCCATGAGAAATCAAGCGATCGTTGAAGATAAGGGGATGTTAAAAATAAATAATAATGATTTGTGTTCTAATTCGCTCTACATTCTTTTACGCGCCGTTGTTGCGATTTTCCTTCACTTTCTCCTCTCTCGGGATATTATCCAAATGGCCCCTATAGTTTGATATATTAGTCAAAATCTTCCCTCTAGTACTATTAATGACCATTATCCTCTCTCGTTCACACTATTCATCCCCTGTTAAGTTTTTAACCTCTCACGCATACCCTTTTGTTTTCGTCCCCTTTTGTGTAGAAAATAATTGATAATCATTATATAGAAGAGGGTGGGAGTGGGACATGTCTTTTATGTATAATCGATATTATTTCAAAGATGAAAGTTCATAATAGATATCATAGTGCTTGTTAAGGATGAAATTAACAAGCACCTTATTCAAGTTGAAGGATTTATTTTGGGTTTAAAACTTTAGAAGAGTACTAAGATGTCAATCCACCATTAAACTTAAGCGATTGGTTCTCCATGACATGATTTTGTTGGTTAAGATACAACAAAGTGGATGTATTAAATGTTTTTTTCATTAGTACAGGTTTGAATATTGATAAAACTCTCTTCCCCGCCCTAATCCCTACTTCAAAAAAAAACGTGGAATCCCCAGTAGAAAAATATAGGCAGCAAAAATCATTTCAAAAAGCATATACCGGAGTCCATCATGCACTGCACATTTTAAAAATTATGATTCCAACTTAAGACTTTAATCGTTAGTATTTTACAAGTTTTCTCCCATGAAGACCAATTTATGTTAGTTAAAAAAAATCAAATTTCAAAATGGTAGAATAATAAGGGGTTGTCTGGTATGTGTTTTTTTGTATGTTTTCATTTTTGTTTTCCAATAACGATTTTGAATTCACGTTCATTAATCGTTTTTCATTTTATTTCAAAAATTAAAAATAAAATTAAAAACAAAACTAGTGTTAAAATCGAAAAACATGGAAAACACATTATTTCCCATGTTTTTCATTTTGTTTTTCAAAAAATCTATACGTCTCTCTTTCCTTCTTCCTTTCTTCTTCCTTCATATGCATACTCTCTCTTCGCCTTTCTTCTTCCATTTCGGTATTCTTCGTCCACTTCCTCTTCTTATTTCTTCTTCTCTTCCTCTTCTTCTGCCTACTCTATGACAGCTAATCTGGAGGAGCATCGATTTGCTCCTCCGGTCTTGGTGCCGTGTTCCTCCAAAAGTAAATCGGCTCTTTATTTTTATTTAATTTTCCTTTTTTTTTCTTTTGAAAGATTATAATTTTATTTTGTTTCAGGAAGCTAATTAGTTATTATGAGTTTTTTTATTTCTAAATCATGAGTTATTTGATAACTATTTTTGATAAATTATTGACTTATTTTTTATTCAAATTAAAATATTATAATAGAAAAAATAATAAGAAAATTACATAATTTTTAATATTTTTCGTTTAATCTATTAGACGCGTTTTTTCCGATAATTACAGATGAAAAGCGTTTACCGGACGTCCCCAGGTGAGACAAAATAAAGCTACTTCCCTTTTTTAATTTGTTTTTCGAAAGACCTTTTTAAAATTATTAATGTTATATTTTATAAGGTTTATTATCTCTGCAAACTGGATGTAAGAGGCGCGTGATATAAAAGATAATCTAAAACCCATGAAGCAGTTAGTGATAACAGAGCACCGGTGATGGTTCATGGCCACCGCTATCCACCCCCAAAACCCACTCCTTCACTTGCGCTCCTCTTCTTCTTCATCTTCTCTTTTTCCCTCCAAACCCAAAACCCATCGCCTTCACACCTCCACTGCCACCGCCACCGCCACTCAACACCTCCTCTCTCTTTCTGAACCCCAACAACGACTACCACTTGTCTCTTCTTACCCTCTCAACTACTGTTCATCTTCACTAATTGACATTGACATTGACAGGTTCTTCAGTTTGCTTCGCTTGTCAGTTCGCTCCGGCGACTTGTCACTTGCCAGAGCCGTACACGCTTCAATCATCAAACTTCAAGAAGACCGAGACACCCACCTCGGTAATCCTCTTATTTCAGCTTATCTCAAACTGGGTCATGTTTTTGGTGCTTATAAGGTCTTTACGAGACTTTCGTCCCCGAATGTCGTGTCTTTTACCGCCTTAATTTCTGGCTATGCTAAGTCAAGTCGTCAACGGGAGGCTATTGAGCTTTTCTTTAGGATGACAAGTAAAGGTATTCAGCCTAATGAGCATAGTTTTGTTGCTATTTTGACTGCTTGTATTCGGATGTTGGAGTTAGAGTTGGGTTCACAAGTTCATGCCTTGGTAGTCAAAATGGGTTATTTGGATAGTGTTTTTGTTGCTAATGCAATTATGGGACTCTATGGTAAATTTAATAGCTCGTTCGATTATGTCCTAAAATTGTTTGATGGAATGCCTCAGAGAGACATTACCTCATGGAATACTGTGATTTCTAGTATGGCTAAAGAGTTTAAGTACCAGAAAGCATTTTATTTGTTTCGTGACATGAAAAGAAATAATGCGTTCAGAGTTGATTATTTCACTATTTCGACCCTTTTGACTGCTTGTACTGGTAGCTTTAGTTCGATGGAAGGCCGAGCACTTCATGCTCATGCTGTCAGAACTGGGTTAGAGGCTAATTTGAGTGTCAATAATGCACTCATTGGATTCTATACTAAATGTGGGAGTGTAAAAGATGTGGAGACTGTTTTCCAGAGGATGGCCGTGAGAGATATCATAACTTGGACAGAGATGATTGTGGCATATATGGAATTCGGATTAGTGGGTTTGGCTGTGGAGATATTTGATAAGATGCCGGAGAAGAATTGTGTTTCTTACAGTGCTCTTTTGGCAGGGTTTTGTAAAAATGGTCAAGCCATGAAAGTGCTGGATTTGTTTGTTAAGATGGTGGATGAGGGTTTGGTGCTAACAGATTTTACTCTGACTAGTGTCATTAATGCTTGTGGCTTACTCATGGACACAAAATTGAGTGAGCAAATTCAAGGGTTTGTTATGAAGTTTGGTTTTGGTTCAAATACTCATATTGAAGCATCACTGCTTGATATGTGGACAAGGTGTGGGAAAATGGTGAATGCTGAGAAAATGTTTCACCGGAGGGTGTCAGACCAAGACAACTCCATAATTTGGACCTCAATGATTTGCGGGTACGCTCGAAATGGGCAGCCAGAGGATGCAATTTATCTTTTCCGAAAGTAGTCAATCAGAAGGAACGATGGTTGCAGATGAAGTTGCATTGACTTCAATTTTTGGTGTCTCTGGCACTTTAGGATTTCATGAGATGGGAAAACAAATCCACTGTCATGCTCTTAAGACCGGGTTTTCATCCGATTTGGGAGTTGGAAATTCTTTAATCAGCATGTATTTTAAGTGCTACAACATGAATGATGCGATTAAGGCTTTCAATGTAATGCCCTCACACGATATAGTTTCTTGGAATGGTCTAATTGCTGGCCAACTTCTTTTCCGGCAGGGTGATGAGGCTTTGACTGTCTGGTCAAGGATGGAGAATGCGAGCTTAAAGCCAGATACAGTAACTTTTGTGTTAATTATTTCAGCTTACAGAGTTACAAATTCAAATTTAGTTGATAGATGTCGTAAATTGTTCCTCTCCATGAAAACCGTTTATGGAATTGAACCCACTTCAGAGCATTATGTGTCGTTTGTCAGTGTTTTGGGACATTGGGGTTTCCTTCAAGAAGCAGAGGAAGTAATCAACAACATGCCTTTTGAGCCTAAGGCTTCTGTTTGGCGGGCTTTGCTTGATAGTTGTAGAACCCATTTAAATACAAGCATTGGGAAACGTGTTTCGAAGCATATACTATCCATGGAGCCACAGGATCCCTCTACATATGTGCTTGTATCAAATTTGTATTCTGCATCCGGGAGATGGCATAACTCGGAAAAGGTAAGGGAGGATATGCGACAGAAGGGATTTCGGAAACACCCAAGTCGAAGTTGGATCATTCATCAGAACAAGCTACATTCATTCTATGCAAGAGATAAGTCCCATCCACAAGAAAAAGACATCTACAGTGGATTAGAAATACTAATCCTAGAATGCCTAAAAGCTGGATATGTGCCAGACACAAGCTTTGTTCTTCATGAAGTAGACGAGCAACAGAAGAAGAATTTCCTGTTCTATCACAGTGCAAAGCTAGCAGCAACATATGGGCTACTGACCACGCGGCATGGACAACCCATTCGGATTATGAAGAACATTGTTGTGTGTGGGGACTGCCACACATTCTTGAAACATGTCTCGGTTGTCACAAAAAGAGAGATTTTTCTAAGGGATGCTTCAGGATTTCATTGTTTTGTGAATGGCCAGTGTTCATGTAAAGATTACTGGTAATTGATCAACTGCTATTAAACCGGAATTTATCATCTTCCACATATTGGTGCACTGTTGTAAATTTTTTTGTTCTTTTTTTCCATTTTTGGCAAACTGAGAAGATCAAACAGTGTAGCTTGAATGTATTTCAGTAATTATATGTATAATTCTACAGATTACAATCAATTACAAGTATATTATCTGAAAAACAATTTACAATTAATTGTGATGAGCTCTTAGAACTTCGGCTAAAGTTTCCTTGAACTGGTGTTGGATGAAACATTTTTGCTGTCTTCAATGGTTAATCTGCAATATATATATATATATATATATATATATATTCTTTTTTTCTATTTTTGTTAGACTGAGAACTTTCAAACTGTGTAGCTTGAATGTACTTCAGTAGTTATAAGTATAATTCTCCACAATATAATCAATTAGAGAGTATCTGAAAAACAATTTACAATTAACTGTTATGAGCTCTCAGAAATTTGGTTAAAGTTTCCTTGAATTGCTAGCTTAATAATCAAAATTAAGCCAATAGTAAATATAATTATAGTGAGTTTTCTACGTAACTCATCAGGGCTTTGAATATTAGGAGATTAGGATATTAAGATAAGAAATGATAAAAGAGAGAGATCAAATTGCTAGTTGCCAGAGAATTACAATACTAGATCCAGAATCGGATTATATCTAATACTCTAAAAGCTAAAATATCAGCAAAAAAAAAAAAAAAATTCTCAATGAATCATGAAATCCAATACTAACATTTCAAGAAAAAAAAAACATCCTAACAAACGGCTTCAACAGCCAACCTATATTCTGAAGAATGACAATTTGTAGGCCACAAATAGTATTCCGAGACAGGTATTACACAACTCTCTCTGTCAAGACAATTCTATCGATATAAAGGAGTAAACGTCAGTATAATTCAATAAAAACATAATAAATAAATAGACCTTGAAATGCAATGTATGATTACTTATATTTTGTATATTTGACAAAGCCCAAGGAGCCTCACAAATGCCTCTCTTGAATGACCCGCAAGTTCCCCCAGGATCACCGAAGCTTGCAAATCTAATATCAGTAAACACCCTTCCACCTTGGCATGATAGTTGCAGATTGTTGTTATCATAAGCATGTGCACACACTGTTCCAACCGTAACAGTTTGGACAGTCACATTATCAAGAGTTCCTCTGAATTCTTCAAATAGGACCAAAACATTCTCTCTATCGTCCAGAAACTCCCGTGGAATATGGTAGTATCTTTGAGTAGATTTTCCACAGTTGGTGTCGCATTTACAACCGTCATATGTTTGATTATAGTCACATTTGTAAGGACATCCATATTTAGGAGCAGTTCTGCTAGGCCAATATCTTCCAATGCTTCTGCCATTCACCCAAGCTTCTCCCTTGCCCAAACCAAGCAAGTCTACAACTACTGGATCAGTTTCGAGAGGAGATGGAAATGTAGTCTGAAAGCGCGAATAATGTCAGTGAACAGATACATTAAAAGGGTCGAAAATTTAGATTATAAGAGAGAATGAATGAATTACCTTGTACCAGACAAATGGCCTATTAGTTGGTAGACCCTCAGCGCTCCAATTATGCTGGTGACGAGTGTGAACCTTGTTGAGTGGCTGTTTTATTCCATGGATACAAACCTTGTATACTCACTCGTTCGTAGAGGAGGTCTTTCCGTCTTTGGTAATGTTAGCAGCATAATCAATCAATTGCACTGGACCATGAATTCCAATCGGTACATCCTCAATGTCATCAAAGTAACTCTAAAACATATTCAAAGAACAAAAAAGAAAAAAAAAAATTAGTTTCATCATTGGAATACAAAAGTAAATTCTTTGGAACAGAGAATGTAGTTCAGGCTGGCTTACTTGCAATCCAACTGTTACACTAACTAGAGAGATGTCATTGGTCCCAGGCTTCAATTTGACATTTTTCTCAAAAACAAACTTATATACACCATTTATACCAAACTGTGTTCCTGAACACAAATCAATTTCATGCTAATATATCATAGACAAAGAAGCAAAAAAGTGGAGAAGTTGAATTGCACAATTGTCATGTAATTTATTCTTACCTATGAACCTTGAGTTCACAAATGCATGAAGTACATGTCCATAGGTGTGCACATGGAGAGTTACAGTCTAGTCACAAAAGGGGTCACCTGGATTAACATCCAACCTGAAAATATCATTTGACATGACAAAAAATGAAAGAATTAGCTTTGTATATATGAAATAAGATATATCAAGTGACAAAACCGAAGAAGAAGATCAAAGCATGTTACCTGGTCAAGTACCACAAGTAATCAGAGGTGTCATTTGTTACAAACGGTCCAGGAGTTTATTCGTAGTGATGACACTATCATGAACAAGACCATTCTTCCTTATATCCTCAATTATCTCTCTTCTCCAAACCCATAGCAATTTGTAAGGTTGACTACCATCATCAACTTGATTTGGACTATTAACCATAATGGATGTTTGACTGTTAATCTGCCAAAAAAAGTTCCATGAAATCAGATATTACTCATCAATATATAAACATTAGCTTCATTACAACAATAAGTGATTAATATATATATATCTAATCACAATATTAGCTTAAATTACAACAATAAGTTATATATATATATATGGGTGAGCTTTAAAACTAACCACAAAATTAGTGGGTTTATTGTTTTTACACAAAATTAACATTTTTATTGTTTCTACCAAAATATCCACTATTTGAACAAAATTGCCCTTCTTTATAAAAAAAATTCTCTATTTTCTTTTTCTTTTTCTTGCCAGAAAAAAGTAACTTTTTATCTATTTTTTTTTCCTTTTTCTTCTTCTTCTTCCCAGACCTCTAGTATTATTCTTCTTCTTCCCGGATGTGTTTAATTTGGTGTTGCCCTGATATGTTTAATTGATTTTTCATGATGTGTTTAATTGAGTTGTCTGGCCTGGTATGTTTAATTGGTCTGCACTGGTGTGTTTAATTGAGTTCCCTGGTGTTTTTAATTGGACTGTCATGGTGTGTTTTATTGATTTACACCTGGTGTGTTTAATTAGTCTGTCTTTGTGTGTTTAATTGGTCTGGTGTGTTTAATTGAGTTGTCATGGTGTATTTAATTGATTTACACCTGATGTGTTTAATTAGTATGTCTTTATGTGTTTAATTGGTCTGCTTTGTGTGTTTAATTGATTTACACTTGGTGTGTGTTTAACTGGTTTGCCTGGTGTATTTAATTGGGTTATTGTGGTGTGTTTAATTGGTGGTCTAGTGTGTTTAAAGAAATCTGGAAAAATTTCCATATTTGAATAGATTTGGAAATTTTTCAGATTTCCTCATACAAAAAAAAAATAAAAAATCTGTGAATCAATGGATCTCTAGTAAATGTTATTTTTTTTTTGAAAGGAATTTTTGTTTCCATGGAACAAAATTTGGAAAATTTTTTTTTTAAAAAAAAACATAATCTGGAAAAAAAATTTAACAAACATAATCTAGAAAATGTTCAAAATAAACATTTAACAAACATTTTAAACAAAAATCTGAAAAAAAAAATTAACAAACATTCTAAAAAATCATTTAACAAACATTTAACAAAATCTGGAAAAAAAAAATTCCATATTTTAACAAACAAAATTTCCAGATCTGAAGATATCTGGATGGATTTTCAGATTTCTTTAAATAAAAAAACTAAAAACTAAAAAACCTTTGAACAAAATCAAACCATTCACCAAAATCAATTTTAATTCAAACCAAAATCAGTACAACACCAACACAAAATCAGTATCATTCAAACCAAAATCGGTACCATTCACCAAAATCGATTTTAATTCTAACTACATCAGTACATCACCAACACAAACCCATGACCAACACCACCACCACAAAACCCATCTCCAGATTTGTTCTTCTTCATCAAATTTTTTTTTTAAATGATTGGAGGTGAAAAAAAGAATTATGAAGAATAATAGATCTGGAGAAGAAGAAGATCGTTGACCCAACAAAAAATTAATAAAAAGAAATTAAGAAGAATAATAGATCTGGAGAAGAAGAATCTTTCTGGGAGGAAAAAAAGAGAGAGATGAGAGAGAAGTGGAGAGAAGAGAGAGAAGTAAAATAAATAAATGATCGGTCAAAGAAAGAAAAAAGGGAAAACATGGGTAATGGAAAAATGAGGGGCATTTTAGTCTCCACAGTGGATTATTTGGTAAAAACAATAAATTTACTAATTCTGGGTAAATTTAGTAAACCCACTAAATTTTTGACTAAAAAGAGGTATTTTCTCTATATTTATATATATATATATATATATATATATATATATATATATATATATGAGAACTTTAAAACTAACCATAAAATTAGTGGGTTTATTGTTTTTACCCAAGATTAGCATTTTTATTGTTTCTACCAAAATTTCCACTATTTAGACAAAATTGCCCTTCTTCATAAAAAAAAAATTCTCTATCTTCTTTTTCTTCCCAGAAAATAAACAATATTTTTTCTTTTTTTTTCTTTTTCTTCTTCTTCTTCCCAGATCTCTAGTATTTTTTTTCTTCTTCTCGGATGTGTTTAATTGTGTTGGAGTTGGTGTGTTTAATTTGGTGTTGGCCCTGGTGTGTTTAATTGATTTTCCATTGTGTGTTTAATTGAGTTGTCCTGATGTGTTTAATTGGTCGTTGCTCTGGTGTGTTTAATTGATCTGCCCTGGTGTATTTAATTGGTTTACCCTGGTGTGTTTAATTGGTTTACCCTGGTGTGTTTAATTGATTTACAACTGGTGTGTTTAATTAGTCTACCTTTGTGTGTTTAATTGGTCTGCCCTGATGTGTTTAATTGATTTACATCTTATGTGTTTAATTGGGTTACCCTGGTGTGTTTAATTGGTCTGTCTTTATGTGTTTAATTGGTCTGACCTTGTGTGTTTAATTGATTTACACCTTGTGTGTTTAATTGGGTTGCTCTGGTGTATTTAATTGGGTTGTCTGGTGTGTTTAATTGGTACCTGGTGTGTTTAAAAAAATCTGGAAAAATTTCCACATCTGAATAGATTTGAAAATTTTCCTGATTTTCTCATGCCAAATAAAATTAAAAAAATTTGTGAAGAGATCTGGATGGATTTTCAGATCTCTTCAAATAAAAAAATAAAAAAATAAAACTAAAAACTAAAAACCTTTGAACAAAATAAAACCATTCACCAAAATCAATTTTAATTCAAACAAAAACCCACCAACATCATCAACCGAATCACATCAGTACATCACCACCACAAACCCCATCATCATCAAACCCAGAACCAACACCACCACAAAACCCATAATCAATTCCAATAAACTAAAAAAATAAATAAATAAAAAAACTAAAAACTAAAAACTAAACACAACTGGAGGCGGCTGGAGACGAGGCAGCGACCACCGGAGATGGGTGGTTGACCACCGGAGATGAGCGGCAGCCAGAGACGAGGCAGTAACCACCGGAGACAAGGTCGTCGGCGCGGTTGAAGAACGACGGTAGTGAGAGAACGAAGAGAGAGAAAAGAAAGAAGAGATTGAAGAGAGATAAAGATTGAAAAGAGATAAAGAAGGAAGAGATTGGAGAGGAGATCTGGTTGAAAAAAATGGTGGTGGAGAGAGGTGAGATACGTGAGAGAAGAGAAAGAGAAAGAAGAGATTGAAGAGAGAGAATGATGTAAGTTCCTCATATTTTGATTGGCTTATTTCGTTGACAAGCCACATTGGGGATCAATTTTTTAAGGGTAAAATAGGCCTCTTTGGGTGTGATCAAGCTTCAAGGGCATCATCTTTCTCAAGAACACTTCAAAGGTATCTCACTTGTTTAACTCTCTTTGAAGAGATCTAGTTGCACATACTCACTTGCATGCATTATGTTCTTATTTTCATGTAATTGAATGATGCATTGTATGCCACTTATCACACTCCTCACTTGCACTTTTTGCACATCACTTAGTATGTTGAGGTTGCCCCGAAAAGAGAATTTCTTCTCTTAGCGTGGCCTAGACCGCTTGGCAAGACATGCTTGCACCACGGCATATAGAGCGGTATACCTCAGTAGGGTCATGCTTCTTGCACCGCTTCCTGTGCACTTGCACGCATAGCGGTCCAAGTCGCGGTGTTGTCCAGTAGGCCACTGTTGTCTATACTGCGGCCTGTGCACCTGCATGCACAGCGCCCTACACAGCGTTGTTGTCCAGACGGTGCATTGTTGTGTGTACCACGGTCTGGACACTTGCCTGCGACGCGGTCCATCAAGCAGTATTGACAGGATTTTGTGCCTTAAGTTCAAAACGACGCAGTTTTGACTAGGGCTCCCATATATATATTCTCTCTTCTTCCTTGCTTTTTTTTTATGAGTTCAAGAAGCCATTGTTGAGAGGCAAGCTTCCTTTAGAGAGAGAAACTCCCAAGAACTCATCTTTACTCAACCGAACACAAATCCATGTGCATCTAACATCTTACAAGCATCATCTCATCATGGATTCTTCTTGCTTTCATTGACTAGGTAACTTGAACATGCCCTAAATCTCTTTGTATTTATTTATGTTCTTGTTTGCCTAGGGTTAGCTCTTTTATGTGAATTTATTGCATATCTTTATGTTTAATGACATTTATAACATGTTTGAGTTTTTGTGTGTTGATTGAGAGGCTTTGTTTATTGATAGCTAGCATTTAGGATGATTTTACCCTTCTAGCTAAATCTTCATGCATTTGCATTTAGATATTGATATCTAGGATTTGCACTCATTGACATATTTAAATCCTTAGATAAGCATTTAGTGTTGTCTAGCATTAATTGCATGTTTGAATATTTTTGCATGTTCACATAGGTTGTTTAACCTCTTCATTGATTGTTAAGCTTTGTGACTAAGTGGATTAGTGCACAAGCTTGTGGTCTATGATCACTATTAATGGCCCGTTGGGTAGAGTGAAAGGGTTAGTGACCAAATAGGTGTGACTTGAGGTTAATCTAGGTTGTAAACTTTCATTCAAATAGTGGATTTGAGGACCGTATGTGGCTAGAATGATAGCCCGTGAGTTTTACCCAGTTGGAGGGTTTCTCACGATCAATCATTATGTTATTGTTTTCCGCATGTCTATTTTGATCTAATTGATTGCTACTATGGGGTAGCATTATTAAAATTGATTAAGTCGAAAAGTTGATAATGATAATAAATCAACTAAACCACACACCCCCCCCCCCCCCCCCCCCCCCCAAATCAATCATTATGTTGTTATTGTTTTCCGCATGTCTATTTTGATTTAGTTGATTGCTACTATGGGGTAGCATTATTAAAATTGATTAAGTCGAAAAGTTGATAATAAATCAACTCCCCTCCCCCCCAGGTTAGTAGACACACGCTTTATAGTATTTTCAAATGAAAAATCAAAAAATGATTCTGACCAAAGAGAGAGAAGAGATAAAAGAAAATAATGAGGGGCATTTAGGTCTTCACAGTCAATTATTGGGTAAAAACAATAAAAACACTAATGTTGGGTAAAAACAATAAACATCCTTATTTTTTTGACTAAAAAGGCCTATTTGCTATATATATATATATATATATATATGTATATATCTACCTTAACAGTGTTGTAAGCTTCTGTAAAGCAATTAGGAAGAACAGTAACAGACCATCTAGGAACTGTATAGTTATTGTCCTGAAAGTTAATTGTAAAATCTTCCAATTCATTTGCATTTCCCAGGAATGCAACACATTTTCCTTCGTAATTGTAAACAGTTGCCTACAAATTGAACAGAAATGGATATTTAGAGCGCAGACCAAAAAAAAAGGGGTCAATTTTTGAAAACTTTGTAACACAATATTAAAATTAAGTACTCACACTCATCATATTTCCATAGTCAATATCTCTTTTATATCCATAAAGCAGAGTCTTTTGCACGGATAGTAGGATAAGATGGAGATTTCTAAGATACACCCACTTTGGCTGTTGCAGGTTCCCGTATTCGTCAGGAGGAGCTTCGTAGTCATATGAGGTGGTGATGAATGGACCCCTAGATGTATGACCAAAGTTGGTGCCTCCAAGGTACTACAAGCATGGAAGAAAAAGAAAACATCAGTACTGCACATAAATTCTGTTTCTTGTTTGCTAAGAAACTGATATTTTTCTGAGCAAATGTTGAGATCTCACCATGTAATAGTTCATTAGACTGCCACTATGTTGGAAAAAACTACCGACAGCAAAGGCAAGATCCTTAACAGTCCTGGGCGGACGTGGATCTCCATGATTAAAACTTAAAAGAACAAGAAATCGAAGAAATAAAACTCACCAGCCAGTCCAGTTCTCAGTCCACATCTTGGGGCTATTTTCATTTTAGAGGAATTGAATTTGCAACCTCTAGTCAAATGGTAAACCTTCACGGTTTAACCACAAGATTTAATTTGTTAACAATTACACAATGTATATATATAACATATATGAGTTGTTAATTTTTCATTGCTTATTGTAATTCAAAATTTAATTGGAAAAAAAAACTTGTTTGATAAATTTAAATTCATTCCACTAACAAAAATTTTAATTTCTACGACAGACAAATATTAAAAAATGTTTATTGAAGCATTTAATAAAACTATATTTTTTAAATTATATATAATAGAGTTAGGGGTATATCGGAGACTAATGACATCAATTGTAATAAGAATGATTCGGAATGTAGTTCTTACCACATGGGAGATATTTCTCTATATCTTGTGATTTAATGAACAAATATAAGACTTGAAATACTAATTTATATGGTAATTGAATTATTAATGTGTCTCTTAGTATTAAAAAACTTATAAAAAAACTAATTATTAATTTTTCCATTCCTATATCTCAATTTTGTTGTAGTGTTAATTTTAAAATTATTATTAAAACTTGAAGTTACGAATTATATTTATCGTTAGAATTTATCGTTAATGACAGAAACAAGATATCGTGGTTAGAACACATGCTTGTTGCAACGAACAAGTTAACGTCACTATAAAAATACTGCAACAATGATAGTGATTGTTGTTAAAATTATACGTTCGGCAAAGAAAACTATGGTGTCGCTATAAATATGTTCTAACAACGAAAGTTGTTGTTGCCAGAACTGCTTTCTCTAGTAACGAATTTTTTGTTTCCTCACTAAAAGTGTTTTGTTGCGACATATATTTGATTGTTGTTACAGATATTGTCGTTGAAATACTTTGGTAACGAAATTTGATTTTCCTCACTAAAAGTTCTTTCTAGCGACAAGTATATGATTGTTGTTAAAGACCGTCGATGTTGCACTTTTTTCTTGTAGTGATATATATATATATATATATATATATATGTATATATATATATATATATATATCACATTGTTACTATTGTAGTACAAAAAAATATTTATAACAAGAAAAAACAAAAAGGTTGGATGGAGAAAAAAAAAACCTGAGCACGAATGATGGGTCCTCCTTAAGAGGTAAAGAGATTTTCATGATTCATCATATTCACAATAAATGTTGTGAAATTTTTCATCTCATGCTAAATTTTATATCAAGAAAATGAAGAAATATGTTCAAATCAATACAGAACTAATAAACTTATAACTTTTAATATCAAAATTTACCTTAAACACTTCATTATTTGTTCTAAAAGTAATGTTTTGAATATTATTCAACCAAACAGGCAAACCACTGTCACAAATCAAAAACAAAATATGATCAGACAAAACAATCAACAAATGAAATAGTTGATAAAATTCAATCACATGAAATTTACCCATAATTTCACTCTGTACAAACATATGGACTGAGACGAAAAATAGCATAAAGACCCTCATTTTGTATAGTCTTAATGAACCTTACAAGATCAAGATTTCCTAAAAAATCATACTAAATGAAGGAGAGAAGATCAAAAATCAAAAGTTAGAGATGATTAATGAAGAGAGAAAGGAAGTGATGTCGAGGCACGAGCTCGTGAGCATCCTAGAAGACATAAGTTTCAATGGCATTAAGGCCACCCTCCTTTACTTTCTTGATGAGATCAATCCACATCTACACAAGCAAAATTATATTAGAAAAAAATAAACATAGTTAACAGAAGCACTTAATTGAATTGGTAGTAAGTTAATTAGATAAGAGTAAGCACTTACTTCATGAGTGCTTCTAGGGTAGTGAATTGAACCAAATAGTATAAGTGTCATCTGTCATCGATTTTGAGTCCCCTTCCATCAAATGTAATGTCTGTAGCCGAAGGAAGTGAGACAAATAGCAACGCAGCAAAGCACGACACAAGAACACAACACCTCGGTCTTGCCATTTTTAGAAACCAAACTTTTTTTGAAGCAATGAATGACACTCACTACATTTTTACAATGCAGTTGGGAGAAACGAAGATAACCATGAAAATGGGTTGATAATAATTAGAAGAAATATCAAATATGGTTCTGATAAATTTGAGTTTAACGTGATAGTTTATTAGAAAAGGTAAAAAATAAATAAATAGGTATTATAAGGTGAGTTTATTCTATACATAGCAAACTAATTAAGATAAACTACAGCTTTGGCAGATCATAATATGCATTTAACGGCTGAAAACTCATTGTCACGTTTTATTTAGATTACAAGTGACTCATTGGATAATTATTCTGGATATATATAACATGTTTATTTTTTTATTTATTTTTAAATTAAAACATATTCATTTATGTTATGAAAGTATGAAATACTTATTAGATTTATGAAATCTAACAAATGGATAAATAAATAAATTTAGGCAATATTATCTCAAATGCCTTCAAACAACTGAGAAAATTGAATTTTTTTTCTAATTATTATCATACAATCCATAAATTATCTTCTAACTATACAAATATATTAAAATATATTTTGTTAATAATTTATAGATTCCCACCTATATTATCTTTTTTTTCAATTTTCATGAATGTTAAGAATTATTTTTTTAAAAAGGGTAAGAATTGTAATCTTATATTTCTACTTTTTATAATCTATATCTAGGAATATCAATGGTTTATGATTGAAGAAGTTGAATGATGAATGAAATCGATGATAGTTTAAATGTTGGCTTTAATGGGGTACATCGTCAATGAAATATATAGGAATATTGACAAGAGGAAATTGTAATTCAAAGTTGGATAGTAAACTCTCTACTGTAAATATTTATTGGCAGCCAACTCAGTATTATTGCAATTAACTATCGGTTTCTGTAAATGTATACTTATATAGTTATATACGTCCACATGAAAATATGTATACTTATATATAAAATTAATTTAAATATGTATGTTGGTTTTTATGCTACCAAAGAGAAACAAAATGAGTCGGGATTTAACTCTCTAATGTTACATAATTAATTTTGTAACGTTACAAACTTAGTTAAAGTCACTCTTAAACTTTACGGTCGGGATCTCATATGAAAATCTGTGTAGAATCTCATATTTAATAATGTTATTATATATTCATTAAAAAAAATAATGTTGTTATATACGAGTAGGTTCTAAATGCAAAATTTATGCAAGTGTAAAATTTATGCACATTTTTTTGTGCAGAATCGATTGTGTATCACTGTAGAGCTTTGAATTGATCCCAGAGCCGATAATTAAATAAATATATATTATTTGCATGGTTGACGGAGTATAGTCACAATATATTCAACTTCAATAAATCTCAACTATCTTAATTTTTCTTAATATCAATATAGGTGTATCATGTGATATTATTAAGGTTATACTATGACATGTAGGAAAATTAATAAGTAGTTAATAATCATCATATTTCAATTCAATAATTCATAATTAATAAAATCAATAATTCAAAAAAAAACAAAAAAAAAAACAATACTTTTGAAAACATGAAATGCAAATGGAAAAAGAATCATGCAAATCCAATATAATAGCAAAATTTATACTTTTAAATTTAAATATAAGAATTGTTTCTATTTACTTTGTTCGGCTTTTCAATTGAAAGCAATGAATGTCATTCTTTGTATTTTTGTAGTGTAGTTGAGAGAAATGAAGTTAACCAGGAAATTGTTAAAGATATTGATTCTAAAACTTCTCAACTGCACTTTACTTACTCTGTTGCAGAACCAGCTGATTACTACTATCGGTTTGCAATGCATGTCCACAGTATCTGCAAAAGTCAATCACACACTGAAAATAATTCAAATAATTGCCTTGATCAAAGTCAATTAAAAAATGTTGGTGTGGCATCATTAAGTTAGTTAGGAAATGCTAATGTGGCAGCATGCAATAATTATGACACTGATTATTAGAAGTCGATCAGAGTTTGTTAGCTGATTAGGAATTATTATATTCAAACTGTTTGGTTGACACTGATTATAGACCAATAGATGGTGGTTAACCGTAGATCACATGATAGAACTTGAGATGGAGGTGGGCTGGTGATTGATGATGAAATGTCGAGTAGAACGAGGATTGAGTAAATTTGTTGCATTTAGGTCGACAAGGCACGAATTGCACGAGTCGAGAACAACAGTGTGAAGGCATAGCAACATCATATTTTCGTCATATTTTGTTAAAATTATAAGAAATTCACTCGATAATTACCTTTGATATAACATGTTTATTTTTATTATGTTTTATAAGAAAAATGAATTATAGGGTGAGTTTATTCTCTACCGAACAAATAAACAAAGATAAGTTGTTTTGTGAAATCGTAAAATGCATTTAACAGCCGAAAACACATTGTCACATTTATATATATATATATATATATATATATATATATATATATATACATAACATGTTCATTTATGTTATGTAAGTTAAGTACTTATTTGATTTATGATATCTAACAAATTGATAAATAAAATAAATTTGTACAATATTATAATGTCTGAGCCAAACAGCAAAACACAACACAAGAACACAACAGCTTGGTCTTGCCATTTTTAGAAACCAAATGATTTTTTTGTGAAGCAATGAATGCCACTCCCTGCATTTTAATAGTGCATTTGAGAGAAATAAAGATACCCATGAAATTATTAAAGATATTGGCATCAAGTTAGTTAAGAAATGCTGATGTGGCAGCATGCAATAATTATGACACTGATTATCAGAAGTCAGTTAGAGTTTATTAGATGATTGTATATATAAATCGTCTCTCTTGTACAATTGTAATTTTTGGTATTATCCGAAGAACCTAATATAGAAAAAGCTCATGCGCTCTAAAAACCATTAATGGCGTTTTTCAGTCATTTGTGTTTTGCTTAATAAACTCTTTTAGGCATTTTATCAAACATCTACTTACATACATCAAATGCATTCGTTACTGTCTCTCTAATTTCAAAACTCAGTTTCTTAAGAGAAATGAGTTGATAATAATTAGAAGAAATATAGAACCTTTTTTGATAAATTTGAGTTTAACGTGATAATTTTGTTTTAATTAAAATAAATAAATAAAAAAGGAATTATAAGGTGATTTTATTCTATACATAACAAACCGACTAAGATAAACATTTTCGGCATATCACAAGAAGCATTTAACAGCTGAAAATGTATTGTCACATTTTATTTAGATTATAAGTGATTCACTAGATAATTAATCTGGATATATATAACAAATTCATTAATGTTATGAAAGTATAAAATATGTATTAGATTTATGAAATCTAACAAATGGATAAATACAATAAATTTATGCAATATTATCTCAAATGCCTTCAAACAAGAGAAATTTGAATATATTTTTTTCTAATTATTATCTTACAATCCATATTTTATTAATCATTTATAGATTCCCAACTATATTATCTAGGTTTTCAATTTTCATGAAGTTAAGAGAGTTTTTTTGTTATTATCTTAATAATCAAAATTTAGTCAATGGTAATTATAATTCATTTTTTCTCTCATAAACACAATATATCGGTATATTTATAGCATACAAATATACATCATCACACTTTTATCATCTAAGCAACATAACTTCGATCATAATAATACATATGGTAAAAATGTAATGATGCGTAATAATATGTTATAAATATAACTATATTATGTGCCTACTAGAGAAAAATTGAACTGAGTTTACTAAGTAACTCATCGGTACTTTGAATATTAGGAGATTACGATATTAAGATAAGAAATGATAAAGGAGATAGATCAAATAGGTAGAGAATAAAACAAAACATTTTATTTTATTGCCAAAGAATTACAATACTAGATAATTAATCTAAAATAACAAAAAAAAAACTCCTACAATGAATCATGAAATCCAATACTAACATTTCTAGAAAAAAAAATCCTAACAAACAGCTTCAATAGCCAACTTATATTCTGAAGAATGATAACCTGTAGGTCCTAAATAGTATTTCGAGACAGGTATAACATAACTCTCTCTGTCTAGACAATTCTGTCGATGTAAAAGAGTAATTATCAATATAATTCAATGAAAACATAGTAAATAAATAAATAAACCTTGAAATGCAATGTATGATTACTTACATTTTGTATATATGATAATACTTATTAGATTTATGAAATCTAACAAATGGATAAATAAAATACATTTATGTAATATTATCTCGAATGCCTTCAAACAATTGTGAAATTTGAATTTTTTTTCTAATTATTTTCTTACAATCCATATTTTGTTAATTATTTATATATTCCCAACTATATTAACTCGTTTTTCAATTTTCATGAATGTTAAAGAATTTTTTTTTATTATCTTAATAATCAAAATTAAGTGAATGGTAAATATAATTATACTGAATTTTCTAAGTAACTCATCAGTGCTTTGAATATTAGGAGATTAGGGTATTAAGATAAGAATGATATAGGAGAGAGATCAAATTGGCAGAGAATAAAATAAAACATTTTATTTTATTGCCAAATAATTACAATACTAGATCTAGAATCGGATTATATCTAATAATCTAAAATGTCAACAACTAAAAAAAAAACTAGAAAAAAAAAAACCTCCTACAATGAATCATGAAATCCAATACTAACATTTCAAGAAAAAAAAATCCTAACAAACGGCTTCAACGGCCAATCTATATTCCGAAGAATGACAACCAGTAGGTCCCAAATAGTATTCCGAGACAGGTATCACACAACTCTCTCTGCCAAGACAATTCTGTCGATATAAAAGAGTAATTATCAGTATGATTCACTAAAAATGTAATAAATAAACTTTGAAATGCAATGTATATATGATTACTTACATTTTGTATATATGACAAGGCCCAAGGAGCCTCACAAGTGCCTTTCTTGAATGATCCACAAGTTCCCTCAGGATTGCCAAAGCTTGCAAATCTAATATCAGTAAACACTCTTCCACCTTGACATGATAGTTGCAGGTTGTTGTTATCATAAGCATGTGCACACACTGTTCCAACCGTAACAGTTTGGACAGTCACATCATCAGGAGTTCCTCCAAATTCTTCAAACAGGACCAGGACATTCTCTCTATCATCCAGGAACTCCCGTGGAATATGGTAGTATCTTTGAGTAGATTTTCCACAGTTAGTGACGCATTTACCACCGTCATATGATTGATTATAGTCACATTTGTAAGGACATCCATCTTTAGGAGCAGTTATGCTAGGCCAATATCTTCCAATGCTTTTGCCATTCACCCAAGCTTCTCCCTTGCCCAAACCAAGCAAGTCTACAACTACTGGATCAGTTCCGAGAGGAGATGGAAATGTGGTCTGAAAGCGCGAATAATATCAGCAAACAAATTCATTAAAAGGGTAGAAAAATTAGATTATAAAGAGAATGAAAAAATTACCTTATACCAGACAAATGGCCTATTAGTTGGAAGAGCCTCAGATCGCCAATTATGCTGGTGACGGGTGTGAACTTTGTTGAGTTGTTGTTTTATTCCATGGATACCAACCTTGTATATCCACTCGTTCGTAGAGAGGTCTTTGGTAATGTTGGCAGCATAATCAATCAATTGCACTGGTCCACCATGAATTCCAATTGGTACATCCTTAATGTCGTCACCAAAATTCTAAAACGTATTCAAAGAATAAAAAAGTAAAAAAGTTAAGTGTCCACTGGAATACAAAAGTAAATTCTTTGGAACAGAGAATGTAGTTCAGGCTGGCTTACTTGCAATCCAACTGTAACACTAACTAGAGAGATGTCGTTGGTCCCAGGCCTCAATTTGACATTTTTCTCAAAAACAAAGTCATATTTACCATTTATACCAAACTGTGTTCCTGAACACAAATCAATTTCATGTTAATATATTAGACAAAGAAGCAAAAAAAGTGAAGAAGTTGAATTGCACAAATGTTATGTAATTTATTCTTACCTATGAACCTGGAGTTCACAAATGCATGTAGTACATGTCCATAGGTGTGCACATGTAGAGTTACAGTCTTGTCACAAAAGGGGTCACCTGGATTAACATCCAACCTGAAAATATCATTTGAAATGACAAAAAAATAAAGAAGAAAGAATTAGCTTTGTATATATGAAATTAGATATATCAAGTGACAAAACCAAAGAAGAAAAGATCAAAGCAGGTTACCTGGTCATGTACCACAAGTAATCAGAGGTGTCATTTGTTACAGATAAATGGTCCAGGAGTTTATTGGTAGTGATGACACTATCACGAACGAGACCATTCTTCATTATATCCTCAATTATCTCTCTTCTCCAAACCCATAGCAATTTGTAAGGTTCACTGCCATCATCAGCTTGATTTGGCCTATTAACCATAATGGATGTTTGGCTGTTGATCTGCCGAAAAAGTTCCGTCAAATCAGAAATGACTCATCAATATAAACATAACTTAATTACAAGTAGTGATATAATCTACCTTAGCAGTGTTGTAAGCTTCTGTGAAGCAATCAGGAAGAACAGTAACAGACCATCTAGGAACCGTATAGTTATTGTCCTGAAAGTTAATTGTAAGATCTTCCAATTTATTTGCATTTCCCAGGAATGCAACACATTTTCCTTCGTAATTGTAAACAGTTGCCTACAAATTGAACATAAACGGATATTTAGAATGCAGACCAAAAAAAAAGTCGATTTTTAAAACCTTTGTAACACAATATTAAAATTAAGTACTCACACTCATCATATTTCCATAGTCAATATCTCTTTTATATCCATAAAGTAGAGTCTTTTGCACGGATAGTAGGATAAGATGGAGATTTCTAAGATGCCCCCACTTGGGCTGTTGCAGGTTCCCGTATTCGTCAAGAGGAGCATCATAGTCATACGAAGTGGTGATGTATGGACCCCCAGATGTATGGCCAAAGTTGGTGCCTCCATGGTACTACAAGCATGGAAGAAAAAGAAAAGGAAAACATCACTACTGTCCACAAATGTTGTTTCTTAATTGCCAAGTAACTGACATTTTTCTGAGCTGTTGTTGAGATCTCACCATGTAATAGTTCATGAGACTGCCACCGTATTGGAAAAAACGACCCACAGCAAAGGCAACATCCTTAACATCCCTGTGCGGACGCGAACCTCCCCAGCCCTGAAACCTTTCAAAATATGAACAAAATCAAATCAACAACATGATTAAAAGATCAAGAAATTGAAGAGTTTAAAATGTAAATGTATGTGTAACTCACCAGCCAGTCCAGTTCTCAGTCCACATCTTGGGGCTATTTTCATTGTTGGGTTTTGATTGATCACAGTAAAAGCCATTACATGTGTTGATCTGAATCGCAAAAGACATTTAACTAGAAGAAAGACAGAAAGTTTACAAAAACAAATAAATAAAATTTTGAAGTATATTACGATAGGCTGTGGTGCATCTCCTTGGTTACACATGATCCAAGGCACACCAACATCGAAACTTAGAGCCAAATCAGCACACCATTGTACGTAATCCTTTCCATCTTGTCCGTAATGACCTTGTTTAACAAGGCCAAATTCATTTTCAATCTGTAATATTTGCAGATATATTTATCACACTGTTACAATTGTAGTACAGAAAAATATTCATAACATGAAAAAACAGAAAGGTTGGATGGAGAAAAAAAAAACCTGAGCAAGAATAATGGGTCCTCCTTGAGAGGCAAAGAGATTTTCATGGTTCATCATATTCACAATAAATGTTGTGAAATTTTTCATCTCATGCTGAAAAATTATATCAAGAAAATGATGAAAAATGTTAAAATATAATCAATACAGTACTTATAAATTTATAACTTTTAATAATATTAAAATTTACCTTAAACGCCTCATTATTGGTTCTAAAAGTAATGTTTGGAATTTGATTCAACCAAACAGGCAAACCACTGTCACAAATTGAAAACAAAATATATATATGATCAGATAAAAATTTCAATCAACAAATGAAAATAGTTAATAGAATTCAATCGAATGAAATTTACCCATAATTCCACTCTGCACAAACATATGGACCGATACGAAGAATAGCATAAAGACCCTCATTTTGTATGGTCTTGATGAACCGTACAAGATCAAGATTTCCTGAAAAATCATACTAAATGAAGGAGAGAAGATCAAAAATTAAAAGTTAGAGATGATTAATGAAACAAAATATTAAACTTTGAAGATAGAAAAGAAGTGATCGATCAAGAAACCTGTCGAGGCATGGGCTCGTGAGCATCCCAGAAGACATAAGTTTCAATGGCATTAATACCACCCTCCTTTGCTTTCTTGATTAGATCAAGCCACATCTACACATGCAAATGTATATTAGAAAAAAATAATTAAAAAGAGCCTTTTGCAATGTAAAGCTGCGAATGTGATGATAACAAAAGCACTTAATTGAGAAGCACTTACTTCAGGAGTGCTTCTAGGGTAGTGAATGGAACCAGATAATATGAGTGTCCTTTCTCCATCGATTTTGAGTCCCCTTCCATCAAATGAAATATCTGTAGCGGAAGAAAGTGAGCCAAACAGCAGCGCAGCAAAGCACAACATAAGAACACAGTAGCTCGGTCTTGCCATTTTAGAAGCCAAATGATTTTTTTTGTGAAGCAAAGAAGACCGCTCTCTGCATTTTTATAGTGCAATTGAGAGGAATGACGATAACTATGAAATGGGTTGATAATAATTAGAAGAAATATCAAATATGGTTCTGATAAATTTGAGTTTAATATGATAATTTATTAAAAAAAACAAAAATAAATAAGTAGGTATTATAAGGTGAGTTTATTCTATACATAACAAACCGTCTAAAATAAACAACTTTGGTAAATCATAAGATGCATTTAACGGTTGAAAACTCATTGTTATGTTTTATTTAGATTATAAGAGACTTATTGGATAATTATTCTGGATATGTATAACATGTTTATATATATATATATAATTATAACATGTTCATTTATGTTATGAAAATATAAAATATTTATTAGATTTATGAAATCTAACAAATAGATAAATAAAATACATTTATATATTCAATATTATCTCAAAGACTCAAATGCTTTCAAACAACCGAGAAATTTGAATTTTTTTTTTCTAATTATTATCTTACAATCCATAAATTATCTTCTAACTATACAAAGATATTAAACTATATTTTGTTAATCATTTATAGATTCTCACCTATATTATCTCATTTTTTCAATTTTCTTGAATGTTAAGAATTATTATTTTTTAAAATGGTAAGAATTGTAATCTCATATTTCTACCTTTTTATAATTTATATCCAAGAATATCAATGGTTTATGATTGAAGATGTTGAATGATAAATGAAATCAATGACGGTTTAAAAATTGGCTTTAATGGGGTACCTCGTCAATGAAATGTATAGGAATATTAACAAGAGGAAATTGCAATTCAAAGTTGGATAGTTAACCTTTCTAGTGTAAATATCAATTAGCCGCCAACTCAACATTATTGAAATTAACTATCGGTTTCTATAAATGTATACTTATATAGTTATATATGTCCACATGAAAAATATGTATACTTATATATAAAATTAATTTAAATATGTACATTGGTTTTTATGCTTCCAAAGAGAAACAAAATGGGTCGGGATTCAACTCTCTAATGTTACAGAATTAATTTTGTAACGTTACAAACTCTGTTGAAATAACTCTTAAACTTTGTAGTCGAGATCTCATATGAAAAAATGTGTAGAATCTCGTTTTTAATAATGTTATTATATATTCATTCAATAATAATAATAATAATGTTATATACGGGTAGGTTTCATGTGCAAAATTTGCACATTTTTCGTGCAGTATCGATTGTGTATCACTACAGAGCTTTAAATTGATCTCCAAAGCTGATAATTAAATAAATATATATTATTTGCATGGTTGATGGAGTATGGTCACGATATATTCAATTTCAATAAATCTCGACCATCTTAAATTTTTTTAATATCAATGTAGGTGTATTATGTGATATCATTATTAAGGTTATACTAAGATATATAGGAAAATTAAAAAGTAGTTAATAATCATCATATCTCAATTCAATAATTCATAATTAAAAAAATCAGTAATTCAAAAAGAATATTAAAAAAAACAATACTTTTGAAAACATGAAATGTAAATGGAAAAAGAATCATACAAATTCAATATAATAGTAAAATTTTTACTTTTATATTTAAATATAAAAGTTGTTTCTATTTACTTTGTCTAGCTATTCAATTGAAAACAAATGAGTGATTAAATATTAATAATCACAAATGTGGTATGTCTGGTCTAATTCATGTACATGTGACATAAAATAAATGATTTGAAAGAATTATTTCAGTTTAATATATTCAAAATACAACTTGAGAGTTATTATATTCAAACTATTTGGTTGACACTAATTGTTAGCCAATGGATGGTGGATTAACCATAGATCGCGTGGTAGAACTTGAGATGGAGGTGGACCGGTGATTGATGATGAAATGTAGAGTAGAATGAGGATTGAGTAAGTTTGAATTGCATTTAGGTCGACAAGGCATGAATTGCATGAGTCGAGGTCCCCGGTGTGTAGGCTTAGCAACATTATGATTTTCATCATATTTTGTTAAAATTATAAGAAATTCACTCGATAATTATACTTGATATAACATGTTTATTTCTGTTATGTTTTATAAAAAAACATAGATTATAGGGTGAGTGTATTTGTACTGAACAAATAGATGAAGATAAACTGTTTTGTAAGATCGTAAAATGCTTTAACAGCTGAAAACACATTATTACGTTTTGTTATATATATATATATATAATAATTTTCACATAAGTGCGCACTGATAGAGTTATATAAGGACATTAAATGTAGGCCACTCATTTTATATATTTTGACTTGGCATGTATGCACTTGTCAAAACTCTTTTATAAATGAGTGGCTCATATTCAATGTCCTTATATAATTCTATTAGTGCGCACTAACAGGAAAATGACTATATATATATATATATATATATATATATATATATAACATGTTCATTTATTTTATGTAAGTTAAGTACTTATTCGATTTATGAAATCTAACCAATTGATAAATAAAATAAATTTATACAATATTATCCTAAATGGCTTCAAACAATATGAGAAATTTGAATATTGTTTCCTAATTATTATCTTAAAATACATAAATCATCCCCTAATTATATAAAGATATTAAACTATATTTTGTCAACTATTTATAGATTCCCGATTATATTATATCATTTTTCAATTCTCATAAATAGTAGGAATTGTAATCGCATATTTGTACCTTTTATAATTTATACCTCTTGATATTATCTGTAGCTAATTATGATTGAAGAAGTTGAATGATGAATCAAATAAATCAGTGGTTCATTGGCTTTAATCATGTACCTAGGTTGTCAACGAAGTGTATATGAATGTTAACTGTCACCGACAAAAGGAAATTGCAATTGACAGTTAGGATGAAATTGAATAGCGGTTTACTTCTCTAGTATATATATCTAGTGGCTAGCTACCAACCAGGCATTATTGTAAATTGCAATTAACTCATAAGATTTAAATATGTATATTGGTTTTTATGCTTCGAAAGAGGAAAACAAAGAGGGTAATGTTACAAACTCAGTAGAAGTCACTATAGCTATATGTTTACAATTGGGATATTATACGAAAAAACGTGTAGAATTTCGTACCTGATAATTTTGTTATATATAAGTAGGTTTCACGTGCAGAATTTTTACATGTTTTTTCATACGGGATCGACTATATAACATTACATAGCCTCAAGTGGAGTATGGCAACTATATATTCATTTTCAGTAACTCCCAACCATCTTAAATTATCTTAATATCATCGTAGGTGTAACATGTGAATGTGATATTGTTATTAAGGTTATACTAGTGCTTAGGAAAATTAATTAGTTAATATTCATTGTATTCCACATATATATATATATATATATATATATATATATATATATATATATATATATAAAGAGTAATGCTAGGTATTATAAATTTTTTTCCAAATTCCTTTACAAATGGTGTTGACACGTGAAGCGTCAACATCATATAAATCATAAAATTATGTGGTGAGTGATGTGATGTTGACACATCATGTTCCAACACCATTTGAAAAGAAATTTGGAAAAAAAATTGGAAAATCTAGCATTACTCATATATATATATATATATATATATATATATATATCATATCCCAATTCAACATATTAAAAAAAACAATACTTTTAAATAATTAAATATAATTGGAAAAAGAGTCATTCACATTTGATATAATAACAAAAATTCTCCTTTTGAGTTTAAATGCGATTTTGGATGTTTTTAATATTCATCCATCTATTTATTCAATTATTATACAATTTATAAGTTGTTTCTATTAACTTTTTCTAGCTCTCCAATCGAAATCAAATGAGTGATTAAAATAATCACCTTTGCCAACATGGGGTGTATCTCAGCTGGTTGATGGGCGAGTTCCGGGTTTAGGTAAATGGCTCTTAATTCAGCGGCTCAATTCCTACCAATGGCGAAAACTTTCAAAAAAATATCTGGTCCCGAATTAATAGATATTGTAAAAAAAAAAAAAATCACCTTTGTTTTAATTAGATAAAATATCTTTAAACGTAAAATCCATTAAATCTAAATGTTGTATGTCGGGTCTAATTCCTATACATGTTAACATGTAACATAAAATAAATGACCAGAAAGCAAGATTTTAGTTTAGTCTTTCCCATAATACAACTTGACTGTAAATTCTATTGTTTTGGCTTTTACTTTCCGTTTCCAAATTAATATATGAATGAATGTCATATACGATCGAGTCATTTTAGGTGGTGGCGGTAGAACAGTAAATTATGGATAGAAAATACAGTTGTATAATAGCTGTGGGGGTGTGGTACTGGTGGGTTGACAAAAACATTACTCGAAGAAAAAATATGCCCAAAAGGCCCAACAATGACCAATGAGTAGTAACTTCAACTACTCTTGGGCTTCAGCAGCCCAACATGTACTACAGTATTCTTCAATAGTCATTGAGCTTTTTTGTTTGACAAATTAAAAGAGAGGCCATATTTGTATAATTGTATCCCAATAAAATTGTAGTGGTAGTTGTGTACATTACATTTCCGACGTTGGCAAACATCATTAACGAAGGTCGAAAATACTGTACAAAAAAATAAAAAATCTAAAAACTTTGAGCAAAATGTTTGAATTTAATAAGATGCATGAACGTTGTTCTCATTGTTGAAACGATTTCAACAATATATTATAGAAATCCGTTCATTAATCCTTGATTTCTATATAGGTCTAGTAGTAAGTGAACCTTAGTTTTTACTACCATTAATTACTCTTAATTAAATGCAAAATAGTAAGGAAGTTATCATTTTGCTTTTTTTTTTACTTAAAAAAATTAAATGCAAAATGATAATTTCATCACATTGGTTAGTAGTTGTGGCAACCAAAGATAACACAAATACTAAGGCCCAAAACATGAGTCGCCCCAACACTGGCCCAGTCTGAAAGAATTCAAACATTGACCAAGTTTGTGAAAGACTAAGTCAGTTGTGCTATTCAAGGAACTGACCAAATCAATACAGTTGAAACAGATTGAGATCCCAAAGATCTCGGAGGATAAAAACCACAACTTCATCCCAGGATCTCAGGATCCTAAAACTAGATCACTTAGGAAACATTTCTCATTCACTATAAATATCCAACACCCATTTCACTTAAGGGGTTCAGAGTTTTTCTCCTTGCTTTATTTAAGCCACGCAAATCACAAGCATTCACTATGACCAACAAAACTTACCACTCCACACTTGCTATCAACCACATATATTGTTTCCATATAATCATTAGACCACTCAACCAGCAACCATCCTACAAGTCCAAACAGGGGATCTACAAACCCAATATTTCACCTCCAAATCAAGGAATCTACAATTCTAATGCCAACACGTCCAAATCAAGGGCTCTACGCTCAACACAAGCGAACATAAGGTCATCCAAACGACACTACCTAGGACCCGACCAGCCTTATTTACAGTTTGATTTAGAATTTATACAGTTTTATTGTTGATTTGAAATTATTTTTATTTATTGATAAATTGTCTAACTCGAGCATCGGAGAGTCTCCAACGGGACACCCCCATCTTGCTCTGTTATATCTTCTTCTTTTTTATATAGGATCTCGTAGTACACGACCTACTAATTTTTGCTCTACCATTGTCAATGCACATCGACTTACGAAAATTCAACTGGAGATTTTCGGGCTCTTCAATAGTACGTGAAGAGCCCAAAAATCTCCGGTTGGATTTTCATAAGTCGGTGGGCACTGACAATTGTAGAGCAAAAATTAGTAGGTTGTGCGCTTTGATATCCTGGGTGATGTCGTTCAGAGAGTCTTATGTTCGCTTGAGCTGAAAGTTTAGCAAATTAAATTGCTGGGAGGTGACGAGGCAAGGCCATCGTCGATCCGTTTAGAATAAGTGAATTAGAATTGTTGAACATGACTTAAAGCGTGGAGTTGAAAGGCCAACAGACGAATGGATGTTATATGATGTAGAAAATAGATGTTGGCCGAATGGTATAGAATGGGTGTTGGTCGAATGGTCTAATGATGATATGGAAACAACAGATGTGATTGATAGCAAGTGTGGAGTGGTAAGTTTTGTTGGTCACAATGAATGCATGTGATTTGCGTGGCTTAATTAAAGCAAGGAGAAAAACTTTGAACCCCTTAAATGAAAAGGGGTGTTGGATATTTATAAGTGAATGAGAAGTGTTCCCTGAGTGATCTGGTTGTAGGATCCTGAGATCGTGGGATGAAGTTGTGGTTTTTATCCTCTGAGGTCTTTGAGATCTCAATCTGTTTCAATTGTATTGACTTGGTCAGTTCCTTGAATTGTACAACTGACTTAGGGGTCGTTTGTTTTTTTGTATAAAGACTGAACATTCCTGATTTTTTCTAAAGACTGAATATGGATTGAAATCTTAACTTAAATGACATGTTTTATTTCTTGACATCTGAATGCATTATCAACACGTTTCTTTTTTAAAAGTAAAATTGTCTAAAAATAAATAATTTTATATTTATACACATGTTAAACAATTATAAATATAATATGGAATAAAAACAATCCAAAAATAATAATTATATATGAACACATATGATCATGATCTTCTTCTTCGATTACAAACAAACTTCATTTTTACTAAGAAAAAAAAAAGTTTTTTTTTTCCAAAAACATAAAAGGTTCAGCCGGAAAACTTACACAAAACACTCAAAATAAATAAATAAATATATATATAGTTAAATACATCACCCTAATATCATAATAAAGTATTGATATTAAACTCCAATATAATAAGTGATTAAGGTTCTTTTTTTTATTTTTTAAAGCTATTTAAAATAAGCAATATATTAAAATAAATATTTATATATTATATATAATTATGATGGAATTGGAAATATATTATATATTGGGGATAGTATCGGAAGAAAATATTTTGGATTGCATTAAATGTTATTTAGTGATTTGTAATTAAGTAAAAAAATTTGGATTTGTTACTTTATATTTTAAGTTGTTTTTTTAGTATTTTTAAGTTGTTTCATCATTTAAAAAAAACTTAATAATTAGGATTTAAAGTATTCAAACTTATTAAATTTTAAGTGAAAAATACAAACAACCCCTTAGTCTTTCACAAAATTGGTGAAGATTTGAATCCTTTTAAATTTGACAATACTAGATAGACTCATCTTTTAGACCTTAGTACTTGTGTTATTCTTGGCTACCGATGTTTATAAGTTATAACTGAATCCATAAATGTCGTAAATTGTTCGGGTCAAAGTCAATAAAGTACAGATTACATGTATTAACCCACGTGTTTAAATAATCAAGATATTAACCCAACAACGGACGTTAACGGTACCGTAAGGGAACCGCATACCAAGCTGGCAACTGGCAAGCACCTCGACAATTGGCTACATTGCCGCCCATATATATGCCTTCGATGCTTCATTCACGTGTTTATTATTTTAATTTAATCTAGGACACTGTGATTAAAATCTCAGTTCTCGTATTTAAATTTGCTAATTAATTATGATAGTCTCTTGTATCAAAGTAAATCACACGTGATTAATGGTGAAAAAACTAGGGCAAATTGCAATATAATACCCTTAACTTCAGATTTTGCATAAAAACACGAATAATATCAATATTATTATAAAGTTATAAAAATACCCTTGACCATGCTAGGTCAAAGATAACAGTTAACCAAATTAAAATGATATAATGTTTATGTTGCTCCTAATTTAAACTACTTATAATTATTATTATATTAAGTATTTGAATAATAATAAATAAATAAATAAATAAAACTTCTATGAAACTAGAGATCTCCTTTATTTTAGAGAAGATCATCAATTGATATCCTTCAAAATAAATGAGTTTTACGACACATCTCTTCCATATTGGAGAAAATCTTTTATCGATCTCTTTTATTGTAGTTTTTCTTTATTTTTAGATTTTTCTCATTTTTTTAAGAGAATTTTATTATTTAATATTATTTTTAAATTTTGGGTGATTTTTCATATTTTGGTTGGACATTACAATTTTATTTTTATTAATTTATTTATTTTTCATTACGTAAAATATCATTTTATCTTTAAACCATTAAATTCACCGTTAACTGTGACCACCATTCTTATTATTATTGATATAATGGATTCATTATCATTAAATATTAATCATGCTTTATGTAAGACTTTGAGGTACCAAATTGTAATATAACCAAAAGTATAAGTAGTTACGGTGATGGCATCGCACGGGTTTACTAAAGACAGCCGGAAGACACGCGAATTGAACACAAGCTTTATGCCTTAATGTTAAAAATTGAGAGTTCCAATAGCTGACCATTTTCATACGTTCTCTGTAGTCTGTACGGTTCGATTCGGTTGCAGACATAAAATATTATGTCTCCTTGCAAGCACCACGTGAATGTTGTCAATGCTCCACTCTCTAATAAAACCATCATCAAACCTAATAATATTATAATAATGCAAAATTTGGAGATCCGTTTTTTTTTTTTTTTAAAAGAAATAAAATGACTCTCCTCATAAAGTTTTTATCAAACTATGGTTAATGTTTAAAATGTTACTTTTGTTTGAATATATATCGGGTAAAAAGTCAGAGGACTACAGAATCTTGCTGAGAATCAAGTAATATATGAATATGTCGAATATGTACCCTAATAATCGAGAGATATCCTTTTACACATGACGATAATTGTGTCCGATGAGATTTAAACATCTGATCACAAACGTGGAAGCAAGCTACATATATAACATTTTATATAAGAGTTTATGTGTATTTATTTATTTATTTATTTATTACAATGAGTTTACGTGCGCTTTTTTAATTATTACAATTAATTCAGAATTCAGTGGAAAAAAGTCATGATCTCAAATCCACAATCTCAATAGTATAAGTACCTGGAAATTTGTTTGATTGTCATTGTCTCATTGATGAGGAGAGATGGCCGTAAAATTATCCATGAATACGGATATCCTTAAGAATCCCCTCCATTTAAAATAAGGATAGATATTATTATTTTAAAAACGGAACGGGATAGATGTTATCGTAGTATCCATTTTATTTTCGAGGATGGCGATGGATATCGTATATAGATATGCATCCCCATTCGGATCCATTATAAATTTTAATATTTAAACAATATAAAAATTATTATGTAATTGTTAATTCTAATTATATAAGTTATTATTAATTTTTTTATTTAAACTTTATTGGATGAATTTCTTTTTCCTTTTAAATATGATAAAATGTACTATTACATGTGTTGGTTACATTTTTTTCTTATAAACTATACAAATTTATATATATATATATATATATATATATATTTCATTGGATACGGATATAGATGGAGCGGGAATAGATATCTCCACCTCAATTGGGGGATTATCCTAATCCATTTGACTCACTTAAAAATGGGGATGGATGCGAGGATGAAGATACATATATCAAACGAATACGAGGATGGATACCCTATTAAATGATGAGTGATAAAGAATAAAAATTAAAAGAGTGGTGCTATTGGTACACCCACTACTGATATATTTATACCCCACTTTTTAATTATATAATATTATTTTTCTTCTTTTATCAAAATTACCTAAAGGGACATACAATTTAGGGAAATATATCTCCTACAAAGTAAATCTATTAAAATATCACATTCCTTTTCAAAAAAAAAACCCCCCAGTAAATTGTTTCTTAAAAAAAATTAACTCTTAAACCCTAAAATATGTTTCTTACATACATATAGAATATTATGGAAGAGTTTGAGAACAATATCAAGAATATGGAAAAATTGTCTAAAAACGATATCAAACATCTGAAAAAATTGTCTGAGAATGACATAAAGCAAGAATTGTCTGACAATGATAGTAAGCATATGGAAACAATTCATTCTCTGGTAATAAGTTTGAAGTTTAATTTTTCTTTAGAATGATATCAAGTTGTTGTTATGTTGAAGTACAATGTTATTTTTTATTTTTTATTTTCCACCATGAAATATGAAGAAAAAAAAAACTAAAAAGAAAGAAATAAGAAGAAAAAAAATAAACCACTCAATGGAGGTGAGAGAGATGTATACAGATATAGAGATCAGAGATAGAGAGATCATATATGGTAGGTGTTAAGTTTGAAAAATAAGTAAAATTGGTAGTTTTGGAAATAAACCAAATTTTTTAATAAAAACATTTAATTATATTTAATTAAATCAGAATTTTAAAAAATGGGACATGAATAGATCAATAGGGGATGTGCCAATAGCACCATTCAAATTAAAAATTAGAAGAAAAAAAAATCTGCCTGCTATTGTTGTACTACTAATAATCACATATAATTTAAAAATTATAACTTACGAGTAAATGCAATCCGACGAAAAACTAAAATAGTATAATTATCTTAGTTTGTGATTTGAGATATTCCTTTCTTCGTTTATCATAATCACTTATAAACAATCACTTAATACAGTCTTTATGCTGATAGTTCGATCTGATATAAAATATATCAAAATAAAGAATGTGGACTACAGATTATGGAGAAGTTTTGACAAGTGCATACACTTTGAGCCAAAGTATGTAAATCTAATGGTCAACATTCTTCATCCTGATATAAAAATATATCATGACGAACTGACAATAGAAAAATTGTCACTTATATATATATATATATATATATATATATATAAATTTTCAAGTCAGTACGTATTGATATAATTTTATCAGTGTGTTAGATGTATATCATTAGATTTACATATTTTGACTCAAAATGTATACATTTGTTAAAACTTTTCCATAATCAATGGTACATATATAATGCACTGATATAAGTTATATCAATACGCACCGAGAAGAAAATGAATGTTATATATATATATATATATAAACTAACATTTATAGTGAGGGGTTTTATAAATTAAAATTATGATATTATCCTGATCCTGATCATGTGTCAATAATTAGCTAACTCTTTCAATTTATAGTCTTTACTTTATATATCAATTCTAGTCGACAATGAATTGACAGCTGGGTAAGCTGGACCATTGATTTACCAATCAAAATGGAAATTTAAACATGAAGAATTAGTAGCTAGCTTTTATAATGAAAACAACAATTCAGCCTGTAGCGGGTCGTCTCTATCTGCTTTCATGGAAATGAAATTGATATTTTTGTCTCCGTATATAAAATTGATTTGCATACTAATAATGTAAAAGTGATTTGTATATCAATAATTATATATATATATATATATGACAACAATATGAAGAAATTTGTTTCTTATGTAGTACAAAATTAAATTTGATAGACAATCAATTTAAAATTTGATATCCAATACTTCTGTCTAAAACATATTTTTTTAATGATGTGTCCATTTTTTCCAGTTTTATTTTTATTTTATTTCTTTACCAAAAATAGATGAAAAATTAATGTCAGTTTTAACTTTTAAATGCTTGCTGAGTTGACCTGTAGTGTTCATGATACTAGCAAAGGCACAACTTGTAATATTGGTGATATAATTGAATCATCAAAGCAAGAGAAGAATGGTAAGGTGCACAGCAGCACACTCTTAGCTAGTGTGGTACGTCAATCAAGACCTTGCATTGCCAGAGTCTCAAACATGATACCAAAAGATCAAAGGTATCTAAGACCAGCTAGAAATAGAGAGGGTTGAGTATTTTTCTGTAACTGTTTTAGCTGATGTGGCAATATAATTGGTTCCCCGTAAATTTAGGGAAATTAGTTATTTCTAGAATTTGTAATGTATATACAGAGTGTGCAATAGTCTTTGTTAAAAAATGAAAAACAAAGTTTTCCCGCTCTTTCTCTGTTGTAGATTCATCTGCTTCCATTGTTGATTTCTAAAGAGCTTGAAATCTGATTCAAGCTTTTCTCTAATATTTTGTTATCTCTCTTAAACACTTGTACTTTACAACTTTACATGGTATCAGAGCCAATGGCGAATTCAAGCTCCACTACTCAAAACCTAGGTCACAGATCAGTGTCTTCTTTTCCGGTGATTGATTCACCGTCGATTGCGAAATCGTAAAACTTCAACATGCCAGTAAAGATGAATAGCGACAATTTTGCTTACTGGAAAGCTTTGGTTCTACCTGCTATATGTGCTCTAGATCTTGAGGAGTTCATCAATGGTGGAAAGCTATGTCCAAGTAATTAGTATGTTGAGTTCACAAATCATGATACTTTAGAGAAGGAATTAGTCGTAAACAACGATTTTTCTGCTTGGAGAAGACTAGATCAGTATTTATTGAGTTGGTTGCTATCAACTATTAGTGAAGGATTAATAGGTCAAGTGACCGAGTGTACATCTGCTCTAGAAGCTTGGCGTGCTCTTGAGAAACTATTTTCTCAGCAGTCGTTGGCTAAAGCACTTCAATTGAAGCATTAGCTTCAGAATCTGAAAAAAGGTTCTAGTTCCATAGCTGATTTTGTTCTAAAAGCCAAGAACATAGGAGATGCACTAAGATCTGCTGGTGAAGTTGTCACAGATAGAGATCTGTTGTTAAGTGTGATGGATGGTCTAGGTCATGATTTTGACTCTGTTGTGGTGTTGATTTCGTCTCAACAAGATACTATGTCCTTACATGAGTCTCAATATTTGCTCATGATTCATGAATAAAGAATTGAGCACTTGAACACTCAAAATGTTAGTGAGATCTCTGCTCCTTCAGCTAACTTTGTGACAAACAATATTGGTGGAAGGTTTAATAATAGAGGTGGTTCAAGCAATGGTGGAAGAGGATCTGATAACGGAGGAAGGAGAGGCAGATGTGGTCGTTGGAATGGCTCTAGTAATAGGCCTTCATGTCAGATCTGTGGCAGAGGAGGCGACTCAGCACCTAAGTGCTATAACAGGTTTGACAGGAACTTTCAAGGGCCTAATAATGGAACTAATCATGGCACCAATAGTGGTCATAATGCAATGCAAGTCAGTACTCAATGAGGTGATGTCACTAATCACAACCTTGTCTCAGCAAATTTTAGTCAAGGAAATTTTCCTCAGGGCAATTTCCATTCTCAGACCAATTACAATCAGACTTCTGCATATATTGCTACTCCAGAGATTGTTAGAGATCCCTCCTGGTATGCCGACAGTGGGGCTTCTAGTCATGTGACATCAGATTTAGGTAATCTTTCTACTTTTACTAAATACAAAGGTGATGAAAAACTCGCTGTAGGTAGTGGTGAACAATTGAACATATGTCATGTTGGTAATTCTTTAGTAGCATCTCATACTAAACCAGTGACTTCATTACAAATGAGAAATGTCTTGCATGTGCCCAATATTGCTAAAAATCTACTTAGCATATCTAAGTTTACACTTGATAACAATGTTGTTGCTAAGTTTTTTGATAAATGTTGTTGCTAAGTTTTTTGATAAATGTTGTGTGATTAAGGACAAGGCTACCAAGAGAATGTTACTCCAAGGAACCCTTAAAGATGGCTTGTATCAAGTTGCATCTCAATGAAGGCCACTCTTCTCAGCTACATGGTCTTCAATCAGGGCCTGCATTTGTGTTTCTAACTGGGTCTTTGTTCAATAATTGTAATAATGCCTTGCATACTCGTGAGTCTTGTAAGAGTTCACCTTCCAATAACTCAGCTGTTTATACATACAATGCTGATAATTGTGTTTCTAGGTCTGTTGATGTTAAGAATAGTGTCTCTTTGTGGCATTCTAAGCTTGGTCATCCAAGCAGTCATGTGTTGAACAAAGTCTTGTATAGTCTTAACATTTCTTGTCCTGATAATCCAATACAATGGTGTGACTATTGTAAACTTAGTAAAATGCATCAACTTCCTTTTCCTACTTCTAGCATTAAAACTAAAGCTCCTCTTGAGTTGATATTTTCTGATATATGGGGTCCTGCCCCTATGCTTTCTGGGGAAGGATTCAGGTATTATATGGTGTTCATTGATTGTCATACAAGATTTTCATGGCTTTTTCCATTATCACTAAAATCAGATGTTTTTTCAACCTTTATAATGTTTAAAAAACAAGTTGAGTTACAATTTAGTGTCAAAATAAAGTCTTTTCAAAGTGATATGGGTAAAGAATATCAAGCTTTTACTCCTTATCTTAAGCAAGAAGGGATTATTCACAGGTTCTCATGTGTCTACACACATCAGCAAAATGGTGTGCCTGAGAGAAAACACAGGCACATTGTTGAGACTGGTTTAACTCTTCTTGCACATGCAAAATTGCCTCTCAAGTTTTGGTCTGATGCTTTTCTTTCAGCTACCATTTTGATTAATAATCTTCCCACACCAGTGTTAAGAAACAAGTCTCCTTTTGAGTGTCTTTTCTCCATATCTCCTAACTATTCATACTTTAAAACCTTTGGGTGTGCTTGTTTTCCATATACGAGACCTTACTCATCCCAAAAATTTAATTTTCACTCCACCAAATGTGTTTTTATAGGGTATAGTCTTCAACACAAAGGTTATAAGTGTCTTACTTCTTCTGGAAAAATTATTGTATCTCGAAATGTCATTTTCATGAATTTGAATTTACCTTATCTTTCACTTTTTCCTTCTAGCAGTCGTTTACCTACCGTTCAATACACATCACCTTCTGTCATTTTATCTCTTTTGCCAGCTAAGACACTAGACAAGTCTTTATCTCAAATTGCTTTTGAGTCACCTGACATCTCCCATACTTTAGGTCCTTCATTACCAGCACCCTCTAATGTTGCTTTAGACATGAATCCTCCATTATTTTCACCAGATAATGTGCAGCATTCTATGCCTAGACAATCTTGTCATCCAATGGTCACTAGGTCTAGGACAGGCTCTCTCAAGCCTAAAGTTTACTCTGTTTTGTGTCAATTACCATGTGCTAAGTTGATTGCAACTGAACGAACATCTGTTAAGGCTGCCTTATGTGATTCTAGGTGGAAACAGGCTATGGTTGATGAGTTCAAAGCCTTGTTATCTAATAACACTTGGACTTTAGTTCCTGCACCAGCTGACTGTAATATAGTTGGTCACAAGTGGGTTTTCAGAATAAAATATCATCAAAATGGGTCGATATCTAAGTACAAAGCTCGATTAGTAGTTAAGGGGTTTCATCAAACACCTGGGATCGACTTCATTGATACTTTTAGTCCGGTTATCAAGCCTTCAACCATAAGAGTGATGTTTACCTTGGCAGCTACTTTGGGTTGGGACATTCAACAAGTGGATGTAAATAATGCATTTCTCAATGGAGATTTGCTAGAGGTGGTATACATGGAGCAACCAGCTGGGTTTGTTGACTCCTCTTGTCCTTCACACGTTTGCAAGCTTAATAAAGCTCTTTATGGATTGAAACATGCTCCTAGAGCTTGGTTTCATAAACTAAGGGGTGCTTTGGTGTCTTAGGGCTTTAAAAACTCCAGTTCTGATGTTTCTTTGTTTATCAAAAGGTTGCAGAAAGTCATATATATTCTCATCTATGTAGATGATATATTGATTACTGGAAATGACTCATCTCTTATCAGTTCAACTATATCAGCACTCAACTCTCGGTTTGCTCTCAAGACATTAGGCCAAGTTAGCTATTTTCTTGGTTTTGAGGCCTTTAGAAATTCGAAAGGGATCTATCTTACACAAACTAAATACATTCATGATTTGTTGAGCAAAACAAATATGTTACACTCCAAGCCAAACTCAATTCCTATTTGTTCCAGTATCAAGCTCTTTAAAGATTCAGGCTCTCCCTTTCCAGATCCTACCTTGTATCGTAGCACTGGGGTCTTCAGTACCTAACTTACACAAGGCCTGATATCTTGTTTGCTGTAAACAAACTCAGTCAATATCTAGCTTCTCCCACAGATATTCATTGTCAAGCTTGTAAGCGAATTTTGAGGTATTTAAAGGGATCTTCTAGTGTTGGACTTCTGTTTCAATCAGCTTCTGCTATGTATATTGAAGCTTTTACAGATGCTGACTGGGCATCTTGCTTAGATGATAGACGTTCTACAAATGGTTGTTGTGTATTTTTAGGACCTAACTTGATAACTTGGTACTCTCGCAAGCGGAAAGTCGTTGCTCGATCAAGCACAGAGGCAGAGTATAGGGCACTTTCTCAGGCTGCTATTGAGGTCTTATGGCTGACATCTTTGTTTAAAGAGCTTGGTGTGTCATTAACAGGTACTCCAATTGTCTGGTGCGATAATACTGGGCAGGCTCTCTTGCTCAAAACCCTGTGTTTCATGCTAGGACAAAGCACATTGAAGTTGATGTGCATTTCATTAGAGAGAAGGTCGCTGGGGGTCAGCTAGCTGTTCAATATATCCCCACTGAGCTCCAAAAAGCAGATCTCATTACTAATGCTTTACCTGTTGTTCGTTTTCAGTTCTTAAGAGACAAACTGAATCTCGTTGTGTCACCCCAGTTCAGTTTGAGGGGGGATGTTAGTGTTCATGATACTAGCAAAGGCACAACTTGTAATACTGGTGATATAATTGAATCATCAAAGCAAGAGAAGAATGGTAAGGTGCACAGCAGCACACTCTTAGCTAGTGTGGTACGTCAATCAAGACCTTACATTGCCAAAGTCTCAAACGTGATACCAAAAGATCAAAGGTATCTAAGACCAGCTAGAAATAGAGAGGAGTGAGTATTTTTCTGTAACTGTTTTAGCTGATGTGGCAATATAATTGGTTCCCCGTAAATTTAGGGAAATTAGTTATTTCTGGAATTTGTAATATATATACAGAGTGTGTAATAGTCTTTGTTAAAAAATGAAAAACAAATTTTTCCCGCTCTTTCTCTGTTGTAGATTCCTTTGCTTCCATTGTTGATTTCTAAAGAGCTTGAAATCTGATTCAAGCTTTTCTCTAATAGTTTGTTATCTCTCTCAAACACTTGTACTTTACAACTTTACACAACCGAACAAATAGACGTGCAACAGACCGTCTAAACTTTCAGACGGTCATGTTGGCAATGTTTAATATTTTTTTTGCCACGTCACTCTAATGCAAGAGTGTCATGCGAAAAAACAAAGATGCAACATAGGATAAATAGGTAGTCTACCAAAAAATGTATCTCCAATTGAGCTGTGCATATTCAACCTCATGCTGATGTGACAAAAAAATATTAGACATTGTCAACATGACTTTCTATTTTCAGATGTCCTATTATACAGGTATTACAACTATTTTTTCGGTTGACTCAACAAGTATTTAAAATTGACATTAATTTTTCATCTATTTTTTGATAAGGAAATAAAATAAAAAAGGAAAAAGGAAAAAACAAATTGTATACGCCATTAAAAATAAATGTGTTTTAAACGGAAGCATTTGAGATCAAATTGTGAGTTGATTATGTATAAAGTCTATCTTTATGCCACATAGGAAACAAGTCTCTTGACATTGTTGCTATGTTAATGATTTTTGGTATGCAAATCACATTTGTATTGGAGATGCTCTTAGTACCCTATGCGGAGATGCTTTATATAACAAACAATTAATCTAATCAATAACATTCGAATTTATTATGAGTAATGCTAGATGTCCCAATTTTTTTTCCTTCCTAAATTCCGTCCCAAATGATGTGGCACATGAGGTATCATCATCACATCAGTCACCACATAATCTCATGATTTATAAGATGCTGACACATCATGTGCCACATCATTTGGGACAGAATTTGGAAAAAAAAAATTGGGACATCTAACATTACTCATTTATTATTATTTAAAATAAAAACATTCGAATTTATTTCATGTGTTATAGTATACACACACACACACACACACACACACACACACACACTATATATATATATATATATATATATATATATAAATATAATACTTCTCCAATCAGGACAGTCCTGAGTTTATAATTTCAGGACATCCAACCACAGTCACACATTAACAGCAAGTCCATAGTCCCACATTAACAGCAAGTCCATAGTCCCACATTAACAAATATTCACACCCAATATGAATGTATGGCTGTGGTTGGACGTCCTTAATTTATAATTTCAGGACATCCTTACTAGAGAACCACCATATATATATATATATATATATATATATATATATATATCCATTTTTTCCATATATATCAAATAAAAGAAATAAAAAATAAGGAAAGATAAATGTCAAGCAAAACGCAGGGTGTGATCTTTTATGATTTTTTTCACTTTACAGCACTTCAATTTTAAATAATAATAAAAAAAATAACAAAGTGCATTCACACCATCTGTCGTTAGTCAAACTTGGTCAAACTGGATCAGTTTAACTGTCAAATTTAAGGATATTTTTGATATTTCAAACAGTTTAAAAAAAATTAAAAAATGAACAAAAATGTTAAACATTCAAATAAATTGAAAAGGAAAGAGAAAATAATCTTTAAAAAAAACACAAATACAATGGATCTCCACCATGATGGAGATTAAATAGTTAAAAAAAAAGGAAAAAAAAAAAGTAATACATAGATCTCCATGAATGGATATATTCAAGTCCATGGATCTCGACCTGTGCAAGCCACCAAATCAGACATGCTACTACCAAAGCAATTGTCAATCACCAACTCTACTCCGTTTTCTTTTTTTCTTATATATCAAGTATCAAACAAGTTGGATCATTGGTGCCTCTTTGAAACTGGAAATGCACATGTCTGAAGTATCAACCAACTATGTTTTGGGTTGAATCAGATTTCTAAGAAGATTGACTCAAATAAAAAGGAGAATGGAGAGAGGGTGAACGGATCGAAAGACTGTCAATTTGGATCGCAAATCCCGAATCGTGAACATGGGTGGGGGGATGGAGATCCATGAGATCTCCATGGATCTCTATGGCTGTGGAGATTGGATATCTAGATGGATGGTGGATATCCAATCTGGAGATTGAATCCCTACCTCTCTTCTTTTTTGTTTGTTTTTTCTTTATTTTAATTTTTTTTGTCTTTATCCAAAAAACAACTATTTAATGTCTACCATCATTTTTTATAGATTGTGGAGATCCATTTTTTAATATATATATATATATATATATATATTAGTTTTTCAATTTTTTTTTAAATTACTTTGTTTGTACATTTTTTTTTTGAATTTTTTTAATTGAATTCTTTAAAATTATATTTGATCTCTACCATTCATGTTTGGTAAAAAAAATATGTTTGAGATGAATGGTGGAGATCTATTTTTCTAAAACAAAATTATTTTATTTATATAATTTAGGAAAAGGGGTAGATTGGAAAACATAATTTGAACTTGTAAAAAAAAAAGGAATAAAGGGTAGTATAATCTTTTAGATGGTTAAACTTGGTCAATGGTTAAGTTTGACCAAGTGTGATTAATGACAGTGGGTGTGAGTGTCAATTTTCAATAAAGTTGTTTTTGGATGCAAGAGAGCAAACCTTAAGAAGGTTTAGTGCAATTTGCTCTAAAAAAGTGTATATATATATATATAACTTGTTTTCTATTTTATTTATTATTTATTTTGTACTTTAGCAATTTAAATAACTGATTAATACTATTAAATTAATTAAGTGGAACAATTTAGTAAATTTCCATTTTAATAGTATTTTTTAAGAACATTTTAATAGTATTTTATTTTATGGGATTTGTTTTTTATTTCGTTACATAGAATAATTAGTAGAATTTTCATTTTAGTAAGATGTTTTTTTTTAAGATTTGTTTCTTATTTTGTTTAGGAGATTGTTTTTTTTTTTATCTTTTTAAGGAAATCCTAGTATTATATTTTTTTTATCATTTCTTTTTAAAATACCATATGAGGTTAATGAGGGATGGAATCAGAAATTCAATTGTGAGGCTATTATAAAAAAAATTAAAAAATAAAGGGACCAGAGTGAAAATTGCTTAAAATTCAGTTATAATTTTATAGTCTTTTTAAAATGAATTTTAAAGTTTTTTTTAGGACTCAAGTGACGGCAACGAATATGAACATAGATAAACTTGGCGCTCCTAGTATTAGATTTACACTATATTTAGTTTGATGGAATTGGGGAGAAAAGATATGATAAGTTAAAGAGAAAAGGAAAAAAAAAGGAAAGGAAAAGAAAGAAAAGAAAAGTGTTTTTAATAATAGTTGTTTGGATAGTTATGAATAGGAAGGAAAGGAAATGAAACTTTTATTTTTTGGAAAAGAAATAAATAAATATATTTTATTCTATTTAAGAAAATATCATTCTCATATCAATTACCCAACTCTAGCATCAATTACCCAACTCTAGCATAGCAATATATGTCCAAAAGAAAAAATAGCACAGCAATCGAAATGCAAATCTTATTTGTAGTAATGATGCAATCAAATTAATTGTAGCATGACACCATAATAATAATAATATAAATAATAATAAGTTGTTCAATGCTAAACGGTGCATAAAATTACGAAGCCACCAATAAAAACAAAATAAAAACAAAGGTGCAGACTAATTTGATAAAAACAAATTATTCAAAGTCATATAGACTAATCAAAATAAATCTATTCCAAAATATCTATAAAAAAAAGGTACATCTCTAGTGTCTAACTATAGTAACAATTGATATACATACGATACAACGGTTACCATAACCATACATCATCCATTCTAAAAGATCTTTATGACTCTTAAGGGGACAACCAAAAAATGTCCTTCTCTTATCAGGATTTTCAACAAGATAAAGATAACCATCAATAAGTATTGATTGTTCAAATCCCATGGCTTGTAAATCATTCCACAATTCTTGTTCCAAATAAACTTGTGGTTGAGATTTTTCAAACATAGAATTTCCTTCTTTGATTACTTCGGCGAGAGAATGAATTGCTTTAATCATCTCATCAGGATTATGCTCAACATTTGAAGTCTTTCTTTTTTTACGTTTCAACTATACAGTTTGAGTGGGTATTTGAGAAGTAGTTCCTGGAGATATCATTGTGTCCATGTAATCATCCATATGAGCAACGCTCTCTAAATTGACTTCATTTTGCGACAATAGTTTGTCAATGTCTTCAATGGTTTCATAGTCATCTCCACTTCCGTAATCTCACCGTTTACGCTTCTCTTTAGCTGTTTCTGCACCAGCACATGTTGCCCTATCTTTTGCAAATAGGTCAACCAATTTCTCATAGTTACCAATCGGTGTGTGTTGCCATTTTTTTTAACTAGGATTTGCCTATTTCAATTAAACAAAAAATTAAGAAATTATATCAATCAACATACAAATATAAAAGCATATGTTTTAATATAACATGTACAGTAAAGTTACAAAAATACCTCTAACAAATTCTCTCAAACTTCAGGTTCAGCACTCCAAATTTTCGTCACTGGATTCTACGCAAACCCACTCAAACCACTCTTGTTGAATAAGTCATAACATTCACAAAAATTTGTTTTAAGACTCTTCATACGATTCTTCACTTTATCTTTGTCGATATCCACTCCAAACTTTTCACGTAATTCTAAAACAATATTCTCATAAGCTTTTGATGTAAAATTTCTGTCAACTCTATTTCCTTAGACATGTTGAGTATACAATGCATCGATAAATCGATCTTCCATTTGTGGTGTCCAAAGAAATCTATCCATCTTATTGGTATCATTGTTATCTTCTTTCTTTCCCATCGGCGATCACTACAACGTATATAAGAAAATAATAACAGTACACCATTAACAATAAAACAAATAAATTGCCAACTGCATTAGTGTTCAAGAGAAAGCAGAAAGAACATTAATAAGTAGACAAACAACATGTTAAGAATGACATAAAACTGACAGCAACAGAGCCACTGTTTCGATGACTTCAAAAATAAAACTCTGATAAAAGAGAATTAGAGTTCATATCACAGTAATACCATCAAATATCCTATAATGTTCATCTATTGCGCAACCAAGCAATAAGGGGTAGATACACAACATAAAATAATACACAACATTTACTGTACACTATTGGCCTTCCGGTTTCTAATTCATCAACAAAATAAAATAAAATGCACAAACATATGACAATAAAATTAAGTAAAACATAAAATTAATATTAAAAAAGCACTAACAGATTATTAACAAGAAAACAATTCTAGTTTTCATTTAAATTAATGTAATCCCTCCACATTTCAATAACCAAGGTATCTCGAATAAATTCTCCTCAAGTAGCGTCTTCATCAACAATCATAGAATTGTTGTAAACTTCAAAATGGTTTTCATCTACGTTATGGGAGTGTCATCAACCTCCTCACTTTCTTCAAACTCATTAGAAATCTCTTTATCTACTTCCTCAATAAGGCTTTCATCAGGATCCACACCCATTAAATAATTATGTAGGATGCAAAATGCCAAAGTAATTGATGATTGCGTGTCAGCCGAATAGTTAGGCTCAGTCGTACTTCCTATAATTTGGAAAGTGTTTCTTTAGAATACCAAACGCTCTCTCAATTGCATTGCGTAATGATGCGTGACGAAGGTTGAATAAATCTCGAGAATTTTGCGGCGGATGTGAAGAATACTCCTTCAAGTGATAACGCACTCCTCTATACGGCGCAATAAGTCCACTTCGTAACATATATCCAGCATCAACTAGATAATATTTTCCTATTAAGAAGAGTCATAATTACTATGTAGTATTCTTACTAATTATATAACAAAGCTGTATAATTTTTTTATTAAAAATTTAAAATATACCATTAGGAATTATCAGCTTATCTTCTCTCGTTAGTGCATTTTTTATAATCCTCAAATCAGATGCAGTTCCTTCCCATCCAGGTAAGATATATGTAAACTTCAAATCAAATGAACATGCAGCTAACACATTTAAAGTCGGGTAACCCTTTCTACCACGATACCTTGGTGCATCATCCCTCAAAACTTTTACATGAATATGTATTTCATCAATTGCCCTAATACAATCCTGTCATATTTAATAAATATAATGGTGTATGTACAAATAAATATTAAAAATTATAATTTTTCTAAAGGCTAAACATATGTACCTTAAAGTATGGATATAACATATTGCTACTTCTTACTTCAGGAGAGACGTTCGATCCAGTGGGTTGTTGAAGAAATTGGTCTTCTAAAGAGATAATTGACCGTAAAACTCTATGAAAATGACGACTAATGGTTTCACCAGAGCGACGAAAGAAAAAAGAAATTGCGCGATTCTTTACATTATGTGATAAGGTGTAAAGAAATTTAGCAACTTGTTCTTCAATTGTCGCCAATTTTGTAGGTCCAAGCCCATCATCTATTTTTAGAATCTAACATAAATTTTTAAATGCTTCAAGCCTCATACGAATAATATCTCGACATCTTTGGTTAGTTTGAAGTTGGTTCATTAGTTCATCACAAACTTTCTGTTTATGGATCACTAATTGTTTAGTTGGTCGACTTACATAATTTCTACGGCGACACATTAACTAATGAACAACGATACATACTACTTGAACGGTAGCTAATTGACAGCTCTGCTTCCACATGTATACTAAATTCCTTTTCTCATTTTCTTAGTCATTCATCTACCAATTAGAATAAATCATGCGTTTTTAGTAGAAAAACACAACACCCAATTTATCAAGCAAATAAACAACAGAAACTTAAGAAAAACAAATTATCCAAACTATGGAAGTACATGTTCTATATTGGAGTAGAATACAGACTACAGAGCACCAAACCACAATATTTATATAAAAAAAATTAACATGTTAAGAATTGCAAACCACATGATTAATCGTACAGAGCACGTATAAACAAAATAAAAAATGAATTGCAAATCAATAGTATATAATCAATTTGCTATAGAAAATAATTTTTAAAAAAGTCACAGGCATATAAACCAAATAAACAATAACAAAGTAATAATAATAATAATAAAATAATGTTATGAAATAGTTACCTTGATTGAGGACGACGATTTGAGAAAAAAAATTCAATGAACAAGCATGAATGAGCTAGAGATGAACGAGAGATATCTCTTGACGACCTGTTATATAGGCTTTAAAAATATGTCAATTAAATTTATCATTTAATATTAATAGGGTTAGTGTTGGGATATTAAAAATATCATTAATTCTGTATTCTTTTTCTTCTTTTTCCTCCCAAACATAGTGGGAAATAAATTAGATGAAATAAGAATAAATTATTTCATCTCTTTTCTTTCTTTTCCCTCTCATTTAACAATCCAAACAGGATATTAAAAATTCATCCAAATTATTTCCTTTCCTTTCTCTCATATTCCATCAAGCCAAACATAGTGTTAGTTAATATGTATATATCATTTCTTTTTAAAATACCATATGAGGTTAAGGAGGGATAGAGTCAGAAATTCAAGTGAGAGTCTATTATATAAAAACAAAAAATTTTAAAGGGACCAAAGTGAAAATAGCTTAATATTTAGTTATAATTTAATAGTTTTTTTTTAAAAGAATTTTTTAGGGCTCGAGTGACAGAGAGGCTCATAGTATTATATTTACTTTATGTATATTGTTAACATGCGTCTTTAGTGCATAAGATAACAATTAATTTATTACTATAGAAAGAAAAAAGTCACTGCATTTATCGTAATAATATAATAAATATAGTTATTGATTTTTATTTTTATTTTTAGAAATATGGTGGTTGTTACCATGTACCGTTTAGAACACATATTAACACTATCCATAGATTATTTATTAGAAATAAACTAATTATTTCAGTTTCTCATTATTACTAAAACGCTCTTTGGTTGCCTTAATTCGACTATACTGCTATTAATGTTACTTATTGAGTTATAGGACAGAAAAGTTGATTACAAACTTCCACGAGTGAACACTCTTTAATCTTTATGATTTATTGGACAAGACTCAAGAGGATAAGCTTTTGTCGCTTGCAAGTCTTTGGTGGAGTGGAGTTTATGCCTTGCACTTAGATGTGGAGAAAATATTGCATGCACCCTAACCAATGGGTGTATGCCATGTGGTATGGAAAACTTATTTGATTGGTTTTTCATACCACATGGCATGCACTCATTATACTGGTGCATTGTACCGGATGCATATAAGATTTACTCACGGATGTGATGTCACCAAGATAAAGATGAGTTCTAATATTAGATTTGCCAAATTGGAATTTTACTTTTCTATTTTGTCCTTCTAGTTGTACTGTTGTAGGCAGAACTTGGTGGTACGAGTCAAAATATCAATTATTTATTCCACTGGTTTTTTTTTCTTCAAAACTTTCATCAAAACCAAAATCGAAATTAACAATTTAGGATCACATTATATTGGTTCAATAGTAAATTTCTCATATTTATATTATAAGATCATGAATTTGAGTTCCTTTCTCTAAGAAAAACCCCGAATTTATATAGTATTTTAAATAAAAAAATCAACCATCTAGCTATCATACATGACCTGGGAAGTTATGTTAGAGAGTTAGTTTCTTTTTGTTTTAATTTTCAAATCCTTAATTTGTACACACCCTTATATCAATAAAGTGATCCAACAACCGTAAAAATCATGTATAGTAGACGATTCCAAAATCAATATCAGTAATATAAAATATTTTTTAAGGGAATACATTGAAAGCTCAATTATTGGATTAAGAGAATATGAGTAATTGAAATGTTAAAATCAAAAATTTAAATTATAAATTTAAATTGATTTAATTTAATAATTAAAATATATATATAATTAAAATAAAAAGATGGAAAGAAGAAAAAAAACAGATTACTGTTTTCTATTTTGTTTTCCTATATTAAACTGTCGAATTTTATTGTAATCAATACCGGACAAAATTGGAAAAAATCCTGATCAGAATGAGCGTTGAAGGATTAATCATTAATGTGAGGTGGTGGTGCCATGGTGGTATACACGAGAGATGCTAATAGAAAAGGATAGATGTTCAGTAACTGAAAAGACTAAAATACCCTTGGAGGTTTCATCTATCCGTAACCCTTCTTCAAGGAAACAAAAACAAGACTTTGCCAGTTGACTGCAGAAACAATAAAAAGAAACGACAGAGAGAGAGAGAGAGAGAGAGAGAAAGCTATAATTTCCTCATGCGAGCGCGCGTCGTATTGAGTGCAGAGAAACGATCGTACTTTTATTGAGCTGACACCTCAGAGAGAAAGAGAAGAGCGTGAGGAAACAGTCGCGTTTGGGAATGAGAAGGGTAGAATTGGAAAATTTGGAAAAGTTTGCATGATAGTCTGCAGAGACCACCTTAACTCGCATATAGAGGGAGGAAGCAGACAGACGCTTGGCGTGAAGTTGCGGTTATTAACATCCAGATGTTCCAAGAAACCTTTGAAGACTTTTCTGCTACAGTTTCTTGATTCTTTTAGCATACCAAAGAAAAAAGAAAAAAATAAAGGAAGAATCTTGATCAGAGAATTGATTAAAGAGACCAAGCTCTCTGGACTTTGGAGGGAGAGTCTCATAGATAGAGATGGGAGATGGGTTTGCATGTTGCTCTTCTTCTTCTTCTTCTTCTTCATCGTCTATGAAGCTTTTGTTGTTCATGGTTCCACTGATAGTCGTCGCTGTGTTTGTTTCGGTTCTTGGTCCAAACATCTCTTCTTCGACTTTTGTTCCAAACCATTCTTTGTTATGGTCTAGTTTTCCATCTTCTTCTTCTTCTTCTTCTTTGTCTTCAAATAATAATAATAATACTGGGTCTGTTGAAGAGAGTGATCAGAATAAGCTGGTGGATTTCCATTCAAGGGTGGTGATGGTGGATGCCCAGAACAAGAACGAAGCTCTATTATATGATGAGAGTCTACTTAACCGTTCTTCTTCACCGCTAATTCCTGTCCAATCTCTACAAGTACAACAATTAGTAAGCTTTAATTTTCTTTTTATGTTTTTATTTTGAAAGCTGACACCACCGTAGGAGTTTTCTTTTTATGTTTAACATAACATATCTGCTGGATGGTTGTGTTACATTATTAATTAACCTTGTTTAATTATTAGACTATATATGCATATTTTGGTTAATTAATTTTCTTTTAAGTAATCTATTAATTGTGATTAGGTGAACAATAAATACAAATCAAGAATCTAAGTTCCTGTTAGAAATCTCTTTTCCAATGGAACTTGATTCCTTTGATTTTCATTCTCAGTTAGAGCATAAAAATAAACTTTGAGAGCAAGGAAAGAACTATTGTTTGCATGTGCAACCCTTTTTACATAATAAACTATATATTAATAATAATTACTTCTAATTTTACAAACTTAATACTACAATTTGTAGATTAATAATTGATTGAATTAATCAATTAAAAAAAAGTTACTGCTTCTTCTTTCTTTTATATACTTCTGGTGACATTAATTAAACACAAGTTATTTGAACAGAATGGAACAATAATGGAAGATGAGGACTTGGATGTGTCTGCAGATGGCAAAGTCCAGAGTGATGACGATCTTTTTGCTGCTACCATGAATAATGAATCTGTGACTGTAAATGGTGAAGTCCAGAGTGATGATTTTTTTGTTGCTTCCATGAATGAATCTGATAGCAGTCCTCTTCCCATGAAACCAAAGACACCAAAAGTGCTTACTAATTTGCATAGGATGGAAGCAGGTCTACAAAGAACAAGACTTGCAATAAAAGAAGCAGCAACTGGAAACCAAACTCTGGACCCTGACTATGTCCCAAATGGTCCTATGTATCTAAACTCCAAAGCCTTTCACAGGTACTCCATTTTCACTTTGTTTTTATTTTAATGGCAAAATTTATATGAAGGCCAGAGTATATTTGGAACTTGAAAGTCAAAAACATTTCAATTTCTTGTTTTGGTTCTATCCTTTTTTCTTTTTCTTTTTTTTTTGACAAATCTTGTTTTGTTCTATGAAAATACAATTTTCAATAACTTGGACAAGAAAAAATCTTCTTCACGTCCAATGTATGTACATCATTAAAGTCATATAATGTGTCCATTTTAAGTGTACACGGCATGATTTTGTTGAATGGACGGATCTACATTTGACTATATAATCTTTTTCTTTCTTCGCGTTTTATTCATTGTCCTATTAGTTAACATTGCTCTACAAGACTGTGTAATGGTACATATATTTTAATACCGTGCACGACACTTTAATTAGTCATGTTTTAGCAAAGTATCCTAACATTAGGAGTACTATCTCTTCATGGAAACACTTACCTATATACTACAACTGATCTATTTATTCTCTAATTTCAAATTATTGCATCTTTATATATTACAGGAGCTATTTGGAAATGGAAAAGAGGTTCAAAATCTTTGTGTATGAAGAAGGAGAGCAACCTGTTTTTCATGATGGTCCCTTGCAGGAGTATATACTCTACGGAGGGAAATTTTATCTACACTTTGGATGTCAATAGGAAATTCCGGACCAAAAATCCTGAGAAAGCACATGCATTTTTCCTTCCTTTCAGTGTGGCACGGATGGTTCGATTCGTGTATGTGCGCGATTCACATGATTTTGGCCCCATTAAAAGAACGGTTGTCGACTATGTCAATCTTATTTCCGGAAGATACCCGTATTGGAATCGAAGCCTTGGCGCCGATCACTTTATGCTTGCTTGCCATGATTGGGTAAGTTTTCATGGCTTGATACATATTTTTCGATTGTCTTGCATTGCTACAGGATTCATTATAATTAATTTTAAGATTGTCCTAATGTGCAAAGTACTTTTAATGGTTGCAGGGGCCGGAAACTTCTTTCTCTCATCCTTTACTAGGGAAAAACTCCATCCACGCCTTATGCAATGCGAACACTTCTGAAAGATTCAGCCCCATTAAGGATGTTTCAATTCCGGAGATCAATCTCCGAACAGGCGACATAAAGGGTTTGATTGGCGGACCATCTCCATCACATCGATCACTCTTGGCCTTTTTCGCTGGAGGTGTTCATGGTCCGATTAGGCCTGTTCTTCTCAAGCATTGGGAAAACAAGGATGAAGATATGAAGGTTCACAAATACCTGCCGAAAGGCGTATCATACTACGATATGATGAGAAAAGCCAAGTTCTGCCTTTGTCCTAGTGGCTACGAAGTTGCAAGTCCAAGAGTTGTCGAGGCAATTTACAGCGGTTGTGTCCCGGTGCTCATTTCCGAACATTACGTGCCACCGTTCAGCGATGTCTTGAATTGGAAGTCGTTTTCGGTAGAGGTTTCGACGAAAGATATACCAAACTTGAAGAACATACTATTGAGTATATCTTCAAGACAGTACATAAGAAAGCAGAGGAGGGTGTTGCAAGTGAGAAGGCATTTCGAGTTCAATTCTCCTCCGAAACGATTCGATGTTTTTCATATGATTCTTCATTCAATTTGGCTTAGAAGATTGAATGTTAGAATCCACGATGAACAAAGTGGTGTGACCAGCTGATGAATCCGAAATTGGGATCAAACTAATGGAGTTTTTTTTTTTTTTGGAAATTCTTTAGCTTTTGTTGAAGTAATTAATTAGTCAGTCTACGCAAATAAATTTGCAGCTACAATATTGGAAAAAAAAAATAAAAAATTGGCAGGCTGTTGTATTTGTATTAGATTTTAATTTTGTTATCTTAATTTTCTATCAACTTTCTTCCTGGACAACGACAAGTGTTGATATCAGTTCAGCTTCCTGTGTTTGGCAATATAGAAAGTAGAGTTAGGCAGTGACAGCAGTGCTGATTGTAGCCTTCTTTTGTACATTGTCTGTTTACTCTTCTCTAATGTTCTCGTAAATCTCGTCTACTATAGCTCTTAATATGTCCCTTTTCAAGTAAATTTATTTTCTGTCCTGTTTGACAGAATTTTGTGATGAGACAGCGAGTGGTACAACTACTATAGATCCACCATAAAAATATGTTCCAAAATAATCAATTTTATCAGTGTAGTTAAAAATTACACCAGTTTGATAGTGGATCATTAAAGCCATGGCCTCCCCTTCCCTCAAAAAAGTTTTAATTTTTTTATAAAAATAGTTTATGAAATTATCTTTATATTTTAAAAGTTTTTCATTTTGTTTTCCCAAAATTATTTAATTTTTGTGTTTATAGCTCTGCTGCCGAGTATGATGCACGTGCTACTGTGCTAGGCATTATGATCTTGACTTTTCAAAATTTTAAATTATTTATAATTTTTCAATAAAAAAATCCCACACCAATTTGGAGGTTAAAACTAATTACTTTGAACTATGAGGTTAAAATTAAATAGATGATAATCAATATTCAATCCTACGATTCCTATTTTTTTTTAAATATTATATAAATTCAAGTTTTACTTTTAAGGTGAGGACTCAAACCTACAACTTTATAGTGTAGATGTGAGAAATTTACCATCAGACCAACCTCATTTTGTCAAACATATGACAACACCTAGTAACTTAGAGTAAATGTGAGATTCAAACGGAACAATAACACTTTTAGAAAAAGTGTGAAAAAAATGTGAGCGGAAAGAGGACAATGTCTGTTCCAAAGAATCAAACTCATTGCCTTTTTTTGGTTTTTCAATATCTTATTCCTCTCTTTCCATCGCAATTCCAATCCACTTATAAAGTAATGTACAGCCAAAACTCAATCCCACACATCTACTCTGGTCAGGACTTCGAATCTTACCTTTGTCAATTAAATGACACAATGGAGATAATATGAAAAACTTGTAGCTCCAGATTGCAGAGACCTTGTCGTTAGCAGCACTTTACTTCGCATTAATTAGCATTTATATACCTATCATCTTTTATTGATTCTGTTCCTTATAATCAGTTTATTTACCGCGTTTTTCTTCTGTGTAATGTTTGTTCTTTATATCGAAAAAAAAAAAAAGCAAGCAGAGTAATTGCAAATTTACAAGGAAATCAATTAGTGTTTAATTTAAGAGAAAATCTTTGTACGGTCTTATTATTATTTTGTGTGAGACCGTCTCAATAAAATGATACTATTTATTTTAAGAATATAAATATATATTATTAAATTATATTTTGATACAATTTTATTAGATGATTTCACTAAGTAATAAAGAAATTTTCACATCAAAGATTTTCTTTTAATTTAATAATTAGTAAATCAATTTTAAAATTTTTGCACAAAATCATTAATTTATTAATTACACACGAGCATCAAGTAATTGAAAGTTATGGTGTGTAGTGGTTGTTCCTTTGTTGATTTTTATAAAGTAAGCATGTGCCCGTACTGTCTAAAAATATAAAAAAAAAGGGTTAATATTAAACCTATAAAAGTTATTAGTATATTTATATTTTATTAAAAAATTTAATTACAAAATTATCTCGATAGAAATTTACACTAAGGTAAATAATTTTAATTAAAAATAAATCAAATACTATATAAACTCATTAATTACACTCATTTCTTCAACTATATTTCTTTATTAAAAAAACTTAACTTAAAAAAAAGTTATGATAAACCTTAATATTTATGATAAAAAACTTTAATTTTATTTCAAGTATCAAATTTTCTCATCACCATATGATTATCATATTATTTTTATTTTTCTTTTATGTATAGTTATAAACTTTATCGAGAAATAAAATAATTTTTTTAACGATAGCCGTAGATATCAACGAGTCTTTTTTTTAATATAGCCAAATATTTCAATAATTTTTTTATTGGACCATCATTAAAAAAGGGTTTGATTTTAAAAATAATTTATTTTTTTTATAAATTTGGTGTGATAATAATTGAAGATTATTTATAAATAATATGTATTAAAATGAATATATTTATTTTAATGAGGGTAATATTGGTATTATAATGGATGCTTATAATAATATTTATTTTTAAAATTTTAAATATAGATATACTAATAAGTTTTATAAATATCAATATCTATACCCATATAAAAATTACTGTAGAAGATAAGTCACCTACAGTATTTATTGTATTGTTACACTAAATACAATTGATTTTTCAATAACACGGCCTAAAATGAATAAAATGAGATGACAATTGACAAGTCTATCCATCCTGTAAACATGTCCCAGAATAAGGTAACGTAATAGGTACGTAAACAAACCACACGTGGAAGATAACCTGAGCTCAATAGTTGCAGATTAATTTACAGTTACCTATTGAGTTCAAGGCATCTTCGGTGGCATGCACCGCCCTCGCAATGCACATGTACGTGTCACCCCATCATCGCATGCCACGTTTCTATTTCTAAGCAAAAACATAGCACGTGGCAGCTAATGGTTAACTCTCACCGCCAGTTGTCACATTCTCGAGAAGCAAAACTTTGTATATATAAATAGTGGAATTCACCACCTTGTTTGTAAAACGAATACAGAGAACAGAAAAACCATTTGATAAATCAGAGAGATGACGACAAGGCGAGAGAAGGAACAGAGAGCGGAGGCAGCGGTGAGGCAGGCCGCCGCTGACTTGAGAGACATTAACAGAGAGACGGAACTACACGGAGAGACTGACCAGCAGTCACCGCAGCAACAACAGAAGCCAGGCGTTATTGGGTCGGTTTTGAGGGCTGTTCAGGGAACTTACGAACATGCTAAGGATGCTGTTGTGGGCAAGAGCTACGATACCGCCGAGTCAACTAGGGAAGCAACCGCGTCCGCTGCAGAGAAGGCTAAACAAGCCAAAGACACCACAACAGAGAAGGCAAAGGAAACTACCAATTCGGCATTGGAGAAGGCGAAAGAGGCCAAAGACATGACGGTCGAGAAAACAGGGGAGACCAAAGACTCTGCTTTGGGGAAGGCTGGAGAGTACAAGGATTATACGGCGGAGAAGGCCAAGGAGACTAAAGACGCCGCGTTGGGAAAGGCAGGAGAGTACAAGGATTACACTGCTGAGAAAGCGGTAGAAGGGAAGGATACAACAGTTGGGACACTGGGTGAGCTCAAGGATTCTGCTACTGGTGCTGCTAAGAAAGCAATGGGTTTCTTGACTGGTAAAACAGAGGAAGCTAAGCACAAGACTGCAGAGACTACAGAGGCAGCCAAGGCAAGGCTTTTTTTTACTACTTCCAATATATGTTTTGTTCAAAGCAGAGCTAATTGTTGATTGTTAATTACTTGAAATATTTTTGCAGGAGAAATTGAGTGAAACAGAGGAGGCAGCCAAAAAGAAAATGGAAGAGATGAAGCTGAAAGATGAAGAGTACAAAGACGAAGCTGCACGAAGAGCACTTGAAACTAAAGACACTGAAGCTGAAAGGTAAATATTGTTTGTGAATTCATTTACCTTTTTTGTTTTAAGAATAATACAAGTAATATTTCATATTTGTGAAGAGGAAAAGCTGCAACTGGAACGATCTTTGGGTCATTAGGTAATATGACTGAAGCTATAAAGAGCAAGTTCACTCATCCACTTGAAGAACAAGTTGGGCCTGAGAAGGTCGAAATCAACATAGAAGAGACTCACCCTGGGGCTGTGTCTTCTACTATGAAAACGTCTGATCAAATGAGTGGCCAAACTTTCAACGATGTTGGACGTATAGCTGAGGAGGGTACTATACGCTTGGACCGCGGCAGGAATCGCCAGGGCAAAAAATGATCAAATGTCCAACCTTGTGAAACCATATTATGCGTTAATTGCTCCTTTACTTCTGTCTTCTGTTAGCCTTCATTTTTGTTTTCCTGGTCTTATATTTATGCCTTTTTCTTTTTTGTGTATATTTAATTTCTGCTATTATGGTTTCAAAGCTATGTGGCATTTGGGTTTTTTTGGTGATGTAATATGCAATAAACTGTGCAAGGCATCGTGTTAGATGTAATCAAGAAAAAACCCAGCCCGAAGAATCAATCCCAATGGGTCTGTTACAAATTACGCAGTTGGGTTCAAAAGGGCTGTTTTCAATTTAACACTCATTTGGTTTAATACTTACGATTTTACAGATTCATTTAAGTTATTTGTGATCGTATACTCTTTTTTGTTTCCAATTTGATGTTGGTTGATACTGTTTTTATTCTTTTTATATGATTAAATGTATTTATAAAGTAAAAATGCGAATCTTGAATATATATATTAGGAGGATTTGGGTCCTGATTTGAGTCGGGTCCTCACCTCATGTTGGGAGAGAGAGATTACAGGATGATTGGGAGAGAAATTTCAGAATTTCGAGTGTGGATTTAGTTTGTGCTTTGGCTTCCAAGTTTGTATTGAACTAAGGACGAAAACGGTCCATAATTCCACGTTTAATTTCATCAAATTTTTTTTTTTAACTATTATAATAAATTTGAAAACACATGGTCAATACTTGGAAAAAACATATTATTATAAATAACAATAAAAACCAAAATCCAATTAAGGATTAACAAAAGTCTTCACTGGAATGACTTTAGAATTCCCTTCAATGGACGACATCAAAGGTGGGAATTCACAGTAGCCTTCAAGCATATCTCCTTCTTCCGTGGTAAACCCTAACGTACTAATCAAATTAGGCCAGCACTGTTGACTAATAGTACTTATGGCGCGGCAACATCCATGCCCTAAGTATGTCTCGCCGTTGAGGAAGAAAAGGATGATTTCTCCAGTGCAAGTTTGAAGTTGAACCAAAGCGTCCCAACAATTGGTTGATTCATCATCTAGTTTTAGCCGATTCATGAGATTCGACTTGGGGTGCATTAATGCTCTAGCATTGGTCACAAAACCACCCATGATCATCAAAGCTGACAAAAGAGTGAGCAAGAAAAGGCTACAAGTGTTTGCCATTTTGAGACAAAGAGTATAGGTTAATTGAAAGATTAGATGAAGCTAGTGTTTATATAGAGATTTGACATAATGATTGATTTGTATCCTTACATGAACGTTACATGTATGTAAGAATTGAAGAGACTTAAAAATAATTTTTGTGATTATGGCAAGTTAATGGAGACAATCAAATCATCAAGTAAATATAATTGTAAAGTAAGTATTAATCTATTGTTAATTTTCTAATGTATCAAACAATAATACAAAATGAATTAGATAGATTAATGTATCGCTTAGTTTTCCATAACTCTTGTTCAAATAAATGTATATGAATTTATAAATAAAATCATTTAGCTACGAGTTTATTATCATCACGTTGATAAATAATGGATTTTTTTTTTTATGAATAAGCCATGAAGTTGAATTCCAGATGGAAGATATTTAATTTAGCATTTAGTGCCCATTTGCAACCGCTAAATAGCAATATCAATCGTTGTGGTTTCTGGCCATTCGTTTCTCTTTCTTTTTTTCTAACCGCTGGTTTTCCACAATTCACTCTCTCTGTTGCCTTCTACACACTGCAATCACACGTCTTAATTGCTCCTTGTCATACACGAATTTGGATATCTATTAATCTGATCCGGTGATTAAGATGTGATTGGTTTTCATAACCACTTTATCAACAATCAATCACATATTTTAAAAAGGTCGGAAAAAAAAATCAGATCAGTAGAGGATCCAAATCCGTCACATACACTCTTTTGTTGTCTGTGTCAAAGAAGAAAAAGAGTCAAAATTCTGCAATCAAATTCAAACAAATTTTTTTTTCTTCTACAGGTATGCATTTTCCGTACATTGCTTCTTTTCATATAGATTAAATGTTTTGGTGTGCATGGCTCTGATGTAAATGTTCTCCAAATAACCTAACTTACTTCAATGTAATGTAAATCTAAACGCCATTCTCCAGATAGAATATTTATGTATGAACTTTTTGATTGTTTTCAATGAATTAATTGGATATGAGATTAGTCATCCATCTATAGCTTTCAAGCTTTATGACTGTTACCTGTCCAGATTTAGAGTTTCCTGACCTAGACAATTCCAAATTGTATGTGATTTCATGTCAAAAATAATTGCGATATTTGGTTGTTTCCTAGGATTCGCATTGCAATATCAATATAATCAATGGAATATATTCCATTTGTTCTTTTGTGGTGTGACTCAAGAGTGAAGACCAGAGAGAATCTATAACACCCCCCTCTTATAAAAATCAATAAAAGAATTTTTGGGGCTACCTACTCACATTTGTAGCTTGAATTTTTTTATAAATTGATATACTATAGATTTGTAAATTGTAAAGCATAGTTTTTGGAGTGATTGGGCCATGTTCATGCTTGTAGAAATTGTCTTTGCTAAATTTTGAAGAGGCCCAAACTCTGTAGAACTTGTGGAAGTACATATTTGGTGAAGTCATTCTTGTGAATGATTGATTAATCAGTGCACGATAAGTTTATCTTAAAATGATTTTACATGTATTATGATTTGATGATAGTGTTGGGAAATGACAAGAAAGTGTGTTTGATAAATGCTAAAAATGTTTACTACTTCCACAACCAACCACTGTTAAAATTTACAACTTTTAGCTTATTTGAGCCCATTTCTGCACACACTTATTAAAATTATTAGCTTTACTCATCAACCACAAATCACATCAAACAATTATGGAACATTGCACTTATTTGTTGCCAAAACTATTATATAGCTTTCTCACCAACCACAAAAAAACATCAAACAATTATGGAACATTGAAAGCTTGCTCACTATCTGAGTATCTTTCTTCTTCAATTCCTTTCTAGACAAAACTCTCTGGTATATATAACTATATAATGGTGGTGTAACCAGAAATTTTAGTTTGAGAGGTTATTATACTACCACGACAAATTTTACCGGAGCTCAAATGAAAATATTTTAAAATTTAATGATGATTCATAATTTTTTTTGACAGATCGAACTTTTAGAAATTGTTTTTTTAGGTAGGTGGGGCCAACCCCCTTCGAAGTTCATAAACAAATACTGTAACTAGGGACGGAATTAGAAAATTTTATTTAAGAGACCAATATAGTAAAATATAATATTTAAGGGTTAAAGTAAAATTTTATATAATATATAATTCCTTTTAAAATTTATATATATATATATATATATATATATTGAGTCTCTTGTGGGGAATCCATTATTTTACTTTCGGTAAAAACTTTAATGAAATCATATCGATTTTTATGAACTTTAATCTAAATTTTTGATGGATCATAATTTTATTGAAATCTAGTTATAAATAAAATTTAAGAAATTTTGAATCACCGTAATTATTACCATATACTGATATACATATACACTGTATGGTCAAGCCTTGACCGTAGTTATATTGCCGATATACGTATACAGTGTACTTGCTCTGCTGAAGTTGACAGTTCAATTCTTAAATTGGCTTTCTTAATCTATTTACTTCACAAACAAGCAACAGCAATAGAGATGGAAAATATTTGTTTTATACGGTATCACTTTAAAATAAGAAAATAAATATTGATACTTTAATTAAAATATTTTTATAATTCTTTATTTTGGAATCAATAAAAAAAATTATTGTTGATTATTTTCGATAATTTGAAGATATTAATTTTACCTTTCATATTTTCATCGAAATTTAATCTTTAAATTTTCCACTAAAATCTGTATTTATTTCATTGATTTAAAGTTTGTAGACATAATAAGGCAACCGATCAGAAAACCGCTTGAAAGCTGTTATGTATATTTCCGATCCAAGAAATATACATAGAAGAATTTGGAAAAAAGGGAAAAGAATTAAGCAGAAAAAAATGGGAGAGATAATTTGCTTCACTATATTGGATACTTTAATTAATTGAAACAATGTTATATATAGCATGATACAAGTAACTAAATAACTAATAATAAAATAATACCAAATAACAAGGAAACAATTCAATAGCACTTACATATTTAAAGGAACCCACCAAAAAGAACTAACATGAGCAATCGGTATCATTCATTGCCGCTTAGGCCACTAATGTATACATTAAAGGAAACAATGAGAAGTGGTATACGGTAATGAAAAGGATAATGAATATTGGGTCAATATTACACATATCAAAAGCTTATTTGTTGCAGTGGTTGCTGGGTAATTGGAATTTGGAAGTTGTCATTGTTAATATTTAAAGAAATCGGGGGTCGGGACAGGACCACAATGATTTTGAACTGCATCCAATCTATCACCACATGGTTCTAGTCAACTAAATCCAAATGTTTTTATTTTTCTCTTAATTTGTACAGCTATTTTTTATTATTATCAGTATTCATGTCAGAAGAACATGGTGATTTTTTTATTTTAAAATTTTATACTCTTAATTCTTGTACACAAACTTGGTTCTTGACTGCTCTTACTGTTAAAAGCATTTTTTTTTACATGATTAAAAATGTTTTTTTTTTTAAATAACTAAGAACATTCCTGTACCTATTTTATGAAATTAAGTAATTTTGATAGTGTGTGATATTGACTTGATAGTTGATTTTTATTTTATAGAACACATGGGTGAGAATGTGAGACAAAGGAAACAGAATATTCACAGGAAAATGCGAGATTGGACCCACTTTGATGATTTATGTAAGTTTGATTATATTATTCCCTGGTTTTTCCTCATATATCACAATCTTATGCATCCTCCAAATCAAAGAAAATAAGTGTGCTAATTTTGGCGAAAACACAACTACCATGCAACCTATATTGTCGTTGATGCATTATAGAATTTGTTCGTCAAGTTTCGAAACTGGTTTATCTGTCGGATATATTATCAAACTGAATGAATGTTTTTTATCATCTAATCAATTTGGTTGGTAGTAACCCAATTTTTTAATTGTCTTGTTAATAAAACCAAATGTCATAATCTAGCCAATGATAGAGTACTTTAATTATAGGCATGTTCTAACTTCTAACCAATATGCATCCATATGATATGAGAGTCACGTGCAAGAAACGAAATGAAACTTGGCTTAACAATATGGCAGCCCACAGAATCCTATCGTTTTCTTGTTCGGTACCGCTTCGTTCCTTTAAAGGCCATTATTATTATACGACACCAGCAATTGCCTTCCTCCAGGGCTCTGATTTTGCATTTCAAGTTTTGTTATGTTTTTTTTTTTACCCATTTTAGAATTTGAAGATATTTTTTAGATCGATATTCAACCTATATATCTTGTTTCATTAATTAAGTTTAATATTATTTGGTTTATGATTTGTAGGGAAGTTTGGTACTGCATGTTAAAAGTTAAAATCAATATAATTTTGGTACAAAATGATATTTGATAAAACTTTCAAAAGTGATTAATTGATAATTTAACAAGTTTTGATAGTAATTTTGAAAAGTATATGGATGGTTACTTTTTAAAAGTGATTATGAAATAATCTACTTCAACGTTTAATGAATATTTGAAAATATCATTTTTATCTTTATAAAATAAAGTTAAAATCATTTATATACCTTATTTCATCTCAAAATTAAATATTTTCTTTAAATATTGATTTGATTTGATTTATAAAATCTTTTAAAAATATTTTATTGTTCTTATGGAATTTTTTTACTAATTTAAATATTGATTTAATATATATAATTAATGAAAAAAAATGAAATAGGGTCCTAAAATCATATATTTATTAGTCACAAATCTCAGCACATTTGCAATAAAATTACCAAACATATGTATACTGCTTTTGAGCTATACGGTAGTTTTAAAAATGCAACTAACCAAACATCTGTTGATTAATTTCACAATTGATTATTCCAATTATTCATTTAGCACAACTAACAGTGATTATTATAAAAGTTATTTTAATACCAAACTGACACTAAAGGCTAGTTTGATATTGTTTTTGAAAAGTTAAAATCAGATTATTTTATAATTTTTACATTAAATGATATTTGGTAAAACTTCCAAAAGTGATTAATTGATAATCTGGTAAGTTTTGATAGAGATTTTGAGAAATAAGTGGGATTACTTTTTGAAAATGATTATAGAATAATCTATTTTAGCATTTAATGCATCTTTTAAAAAATCAATATCACCCTTATGAAATCAAGTTAAAATCATTTATATACCTTATTTCATCTCAAAATTAAATATTCCATTTAAATACTGATTTGATTTATAAAATCTTTTAAAAATACTTTTATTGTTTTTATGGAATTTTTTTCCAATTTAAATATTATACTTAAATATTGATTTAATATATATAATTAATGAAAAAAAAATGAAATATGATCATAAACTCATATATATTTTAGTTATTGTAACTAATCTCAGCATTTTTGTAATAAAATTACTAAGCATATATATACTGTTTTTGAGGTATACAATAGTTTTAAAAATACAATTAATCAAACTTCTACTAATTAACTTTACATCTTATTATTCCTCTAGCACATCTGAGTGTGATTATTATAAAAGCTACAGAAATATCAAACTGAACTGAAATTTTAGTTAAGTTAGATTCTCTATTTTAAGTTAGAATTGATTAGATGAATCATAATGAGATTTGAAGTATGTGATTAGAAAACATCAATCAATAAGAAATTGATAAGGACAAATACCCTAATTAATAATATTTTGGGAAAAATATTTGTTTCTTACAAGTTTATAGTTTATCTTATATTTAGGTTTGTATTACACTGGATGCCAAAAGGCTTTTATTTATTTATTCCTATATTATTTATTTTATACAACAACAGTGTGACAATTAAGACCGGGCCTATTTAATAGCAATTTTGAGGTAGTGACATTGCAATTAAGAAATTAAATTACCTTACTAAAAATTTGAAACACGAATCATCAGTTATATGGAATTGGAAAAAAAAAAATTGTAACGTATGGAATCCAAATCGTTTATTTAAATAGTACTAAAATAATTTCAATCAATTTTTAATTAGATTTACAATGTTCATTGGTCTCAAATCTCAATCTCCATCAATTGGCCACTGGCAATCAACAGTAACATATTTAAACTGAACTTGTCACATTGACAGCTCCACTCTACGTGGCTGCCACTTGTATGTATACAACAGTCAGGTTTACTATTGCTCACTCCCTTTAAGACATAATATATGTATATGGAAAGGTAAATTTATCCAAATTCTATTATTGTTTTAGACAATTTTACCCCTCCTTAAACACATATGATGCTTTTAGGAGGGAATAATACTCACCCAACTTGAAGGAGGCACGACGGGTCTCAACGGAAGTCTAATACAAATTTTCATTGACTCTAACCCATAATTTATGTAAAATTAGTAAAACGGAGTGGAAAAGGAAACACTGATCACTATCATGGAAGGAATTGTATTGAGATCTTTTTGTTTGAATAAAACAGTAAATACGTTAATTTTCATGATTTTCTGCTGTCATTACCTTTATTTAGAGATTAATTTTGGCTATGTTGCCACGTGGAAACCGCCATTAATAATTGTTCTATATCCAGTGATCGATTGAAATTCCAAAAAAAAAAGAAAAGAAATTGCATGTGAGCCCAACACATTTTTTTTTTTTTTGTTTATAAACCAGACACATGGATTATCTTTCTCCTTTATTTGAAAAGAAATATATTGAAACACAGAGAGAGTAACGTCTTCGTCGCAGCCAGAGCTCTAAAAAGCCATGGCTACAAGAGGGTTCGTGCTATATTTGCTTTCAGGTTTCTCGGTGGCAATTCTCTCTGTTCTGTTTCTAAGCGACCCATATGAACCCTTGTCTCTTCAACATAGCGTTTCGTCTTCAAACTCGCTTTCGAATACATATCTTTCAAGCACAGAAAGAGTTTGGCCTGTACGTCTCTCTGTTTTCGTCCTATATATGTTGCATATACGTACAATATTATGGACTAGTCTAATTATTTGATGCATATACGTTTGTTTTTTTTTTCTTTTTGTTTTCTTTTTTGGTAATGTTTGTGAGAAAAGAATTATAAACAGTGTTGTTGTTGTTGTTGTTTGTGTGTGTGATTTTGGATTTGCAGAAACTTGAGTTTAGTTGGAGCTTGGTATTGGCGACAGTTATAGGATTTCTGGGATCGGCATGTGGAACGGTTGGTGGGGTTGGAGGAGGAGGCATTTTTGTACCAATGCTTACTTTGATTGTTGGTTTTGATACTAAATCTGCTGCTGCTATTTCTAAATGTAATCACCTCTTTCTTCTTCTTCAATCTTCAATCTCAGAAAATTGGCCCCATAAGATTCATAGTATTATAATTATGATATACGAGCACCCTTTTTCACTTTATTACTAGAATTGACTCATAAAAAAGACTATTTTTAAAATACTTGTTTGGATTCCATCTTTTTTTGTTATTATTAATTGTTTCCTAGTTTACTAGAATCTGAATATTCTGTAATTATGAATTGCAAGAAGATGGAATTTTTTTTTTATCAAATTGATCCATAAAACATATTATGTAAATGTTGCAGGTATGATAATGGGGGCATCAACATCATCAGTGTGGTATAATCTGAGAGTGCCTCACCCAACAAAGGAGGTGCCTATTTTGGACTACGATTTGGCTCTTCTGTTTCAGCCTATGCTTTTGCTTGGAATCACAGTTGGTGTCTCTCTCAGTGTTGTTTTTCCTTACTGGCTCATCACTGTCCTCATCATTATACTCTTTATAGGTCTGTTGAACAATTTCTAATTTATGATTTATCTCAGTTTATACAGAAAAAAAAAAATGTATGTTCTGCTTTCTCTACCCATATTATGATATTAATTTTCTTTAATGACCAGGAACTTCATCAAGGTCTTTCTTTAAGGGGATTCAAATGTGGAAGGAAGAGACAATTTTGAAGGTAAGTTTTTAGTATTACAAGTTAATGCACAATTTGTTCTTACTTAAAAGAAATTTGATTAACAATTTGGAAAATTCGCAGAAGGAAATGGCAAAGCGGCAAGAAACTTTGGTTAATTCTTGTGGCGAATGTACGTGACATACATTTATTTATTTATTACATTTTGATTTGTGTTTCTGATTTAATTGAAGCTTATTATTGTTATGTTGGTTTGCAGTACTGATTGATACAGAGTATGAGCCATTGGTTCCGAGGGAAGAGAAGACAGGACTGGTAAGCAAAAAGCATTCTTTTGTTACCTTTTACGTTTTCTATGATAGCGCGCGACTGAGTCAAACTCTCTTCGTTAATTCTTCAGGAAATTCTGCGTTTTAACATTAGATGGAAATGGATATTGATGCTAATAGCTGTTTGGGCTTGTTTTCTGCTCATTCAGGTCCTCAAGGTAAGTACCTTACCTCTCCCTGAAAAGTGAAAATGTACACTAGTGAATTATAAATGACATGATTTCAAATGTGACATATTTTATGTTCTTGATTTTGTTTTTGCAGCAAAATGCAATTGTTTGTGGTGTATGGTACTGGGTTCTCTTCTTCTTACAGGTACTATATATAATACAAGTATATGATTGTTGAGGATTATTAGTAGATTATATTTTTGTGGGGTTTTTTTTTGTAACAAATTTTGTTGTAATTTTTCAGTTTCCCATAGCATTCGGAGTTTTTGGATATGAAGCAGTCAAATTATACAGAGAACATAAGAAGAGGTTGAACACAGGAAACATAGAATACATATGTGAAGCTTCAATTGAATGGACTGCAATGCATATCGCATTCTGTGCATTTTGTGGCATCTTAGGTGGCACTGTTGGAGGTCTGCTTGGTTCTGGTGGTGGATTCATTCTGGGTCCTCTTCTTCTGGAGATCGGTGTCATTCCTCAGGTATGATTCTTATTTCTTTTACCCTACGTTGTTGTCTCGTAGCTTCAATGAAATAATGATCTCTAATTATTGGTACTACTTTACAATATTAAATTGATTTGGCTGCTATTATGCCATGTGACCCTAAATTAGTCAAAAGTGTATTTGACTGAAAATAGTTTTGTTAATTTGATTCACACAGGTGGCAAGTGCAACAGCAACATTTGTGATGATGTTCTCATCATCTTTATCAGTGGTTGAATTTTATCTGCTCAAGAGATTTCCAATTCCATATGGTAGCTCTCTCCCTCAGTTGTATAATTATTTGATGATTCTGGGTCCTATTTTCATGTAGAGTTTCTTCTGTATAATCTTCTTGTTAGTTGTTACTGATAAATTTGAAAATCTTTTTGGTAGCTCTATACCTTATGGCAGTGTCTATATTGGCTGGCTTCTGGGGTCAGTATTTCATCAGAAAACTAGTTGCAATCCTAAAAAGAGGCTCAATAATAGTCTTTGTCCTCTCTGGTGTGATCTTTGCTAGTGCTCTCACAATGGGTACAACAAAACTCTCAACTCTAATTTCCTTACCCATATCATATCCAATCTTTAATGTCCATTTTCTAAACTCTCTCTTGTTCCTCCAAAACTTGTTGCATTGCAGGAGTTGTCGGCATCGAGAAAAGCATTAAAATGATACAGAATCATGAATTTATGGGATTTTTAGGCTTCTGCACTAGCCAATGATCGTTGGCAACACAAAAATATTTGGGGTGAAGAATTTAGAGGCAATAGGGGAATTAATGTACAATAGTATGAACGTTTTTGGTAGGTAAAAAACATTGGGGATGTTTGGTCAACACCTTGTTGACCAACCAACCCCCAATTAGCATAATATTGTTTGCTAGTCATAAATGCATTGCTTGCTTGGAGCCTGTGTTGACTGTTGAGTGTTAGCTCCTGGCTAACACCACCCCAACCTAATATTTCTTCATTAGCAGGCATTGGATATTCAAGTTGTTCTCATTCTCAATAAACATTTTTTGTGTGTGTGGGGTTTTTCATCATTCAATAAAAGAATCTAGTGTTGCCTTCTATTAAGATATTATTTATTTTAAACTTTAGCTACTTCTATTATTATCAGAGAATGATAGATTGGACCAACTGTGTTTGAATAAGAACAAATTGTTCAGAAGAAAACAAAAGAGCTAGGAGGAGGTATTTGATTCTGATTTGAACATGTATACCATTTGGGTTCAAATCATCTACCCAAAAAAAATGAAATTTCCTAGAACTTTCCTATTTATTTATTTTATTTTTATAAGATTTAAGATATCACAAATTTTGTCACCTCCTGAATCTGATATTATATCACCCAGGGCTTGACCTGTTCCATAGCAAGAAGTTTATTACAATATAATCATCAGGAACAGTTCATGTGGTAATGATTTGTTTTTTTTATTTATTTATATGTGTGTTTTTGTTTGAACAAAACAAAAATTACTGAGTTCTTGATAAAAATACAATAAAAATTGATTTGGTTTCTCCATAGCAATAACACGATTTGAATATTATTATTAATGAAACGTTATTGTTATCACAATATATCGTTTTTTTAAGAATTAAGATGTTGATTACAGAAGCAAAACGACAAAATGTATGATTGTGATTAGTACATCTAAAACTAAATATCTTTGATGCATATAATTTTTTTATTAAATATATACATAAAAAAAAAATCTAATTTAATCGTTTGAATAGTACATAGTTTTTTCTTTTTTTTTTTAGTGGAATGGGTCATTCATTTTAACTGGATTAGAATATTAGATTGAAAATTTATTGGCTTGCTCAAAACTATAGATAGTTTAAACAATGCTAAACCTGAAAATGTATTAAAACTAATGATCACGAATGAATCTTGAAAGAACCAGAGTTTTCAAACTGGTTTGTATTTTTAGCTACTGCATAATCTAATACATACACAGATTAAATGTTCGGGCAAATTTTTTTTTATTTTTTTTTGTGTGTTAATTATTTTGAAAGAGCGTTTATGGATATTTTTACAGAAAATAATTTTAAAATATATATGTTATTAGAAAGAATTTATATCACTTTTTTTAGTAATGAAATATAAGATAGATACAAAACATATCTTTGGAAACAGACAACCATAAATATTATAGACATAGTTAGACAAACACTATTTACAATTATTCGAGAGTCGAGACTCTACCACTATCTACGATAGTTTGATGGTGAAGTGTTTTCATTCAATCTGTCAATATTTCAGATTCAAGACTTCACATCGGACCACATGCCATAACAAACAGCTGCATAGACCATATTGATTGTAATAATTGATTTAAATGAAGAAGAAGAAGAAGAAAATAAAAACGATGATGATGATGATAAAGAGATTGAATGAATTGTCGGATGTAAAGACAAGATTGCGAATATTATAATATCTGAACTCCCAACAGAGATAGGGACTACCATTTGAAATCCAACGACCAATCTTGCTTATCTAATCCTAGTTAGGTTTGACTGTTAGGAACCACAAGCTATAAGCAGTCACTATTTTTCCACTCAATTTTTACAATCTTCTTCTTATAAATAAATAAAGAAAAAAAGGTTTTAAATTTCTCAATTTTCTTCTTACAATTTTTACATTTTTCTTTTTAATGGATTTTTTCTCTCTCTCTCTCTTGAAGGATGTTTTTTTAAAGAACAAACCAAAAGAACAAAGAGAGAATTTTCCAACTATCGAGGAACAAATGTAGAAAAAAAATCATAATTATTTTTACAAATTAAAGCTAAAGAAACCAAACCTTTATATAATGTTAAAGCACAACACAAATGATTAAGTGCTTGTTTGGTTGAGCCCTGTTTGGTTGAGCCATGTTGAGATCGTCTATTTTAATTTCAATAGCGGCTAATAGAGTTTTGTAAGACTCCGCTTGGAAGAGTTTTTTTAAGTAGATCTTTTAAAGTAAATCTTCTACAAGTAGAGCTTTTAATGGATCATTTGCTTTTCAATTAGAAAAAAAAACTTTTTAAAATGGTAGGATTACCAAAATATTCAAAAACTATTTTAAATGATAGAGTTATATTAAAAATTTTAGTGATTTTAAAAAAGCTTAAAAAGATCTAATTGGAAAAGCCTAAAATTTGAGTTTCTCCAAGTAGACGTAAAACAACTTCTTTAATCATCTAAAAGCTCTACTGGGTGACAACAAAACGATACAATTTTTTTTTTTGAAAAGAGCTTTTTTGATTCTCTTTGAGCCAATAGAGAAGCTCTTTCAAACGGACACTAAACCTCTCCTAAGCAAAAGCTCATGGGAGAAGCTTCTCTAAATAGATATTTCTTTTTAAAAAAAGTCTACCAACCAAGTAATTATAGTTTTTTTTTTCAAAAACTTTATTTCTAATAAACCTATTACAAATAGATATTTTATAAATAGAGTTTTTTCAAAATCCCAACCAAACAAGCTCTAAAGTCACACAACCTCGGTCACAAATCACAATCGATCAGAATAAAAGCCCACTAGTCTATTTAATCTGTTGAATGATCTCTTCCATGGCCCATAATAAAACAGCCCAAATAAGTTCCTTTTACTAGTAAAGAATTCTAATGAAAAAAATATAATTCTGGATTTATAATTACAGTTTTTTTTTCTAAAAATGACTTGAAATCAAATTATGTGAAAGAAATTAGTTCACTCCTAAGCAAGAAATTAAGATTCTTTCCTGATTTCAGTTCCAACAGAACTTTATTTATTTTTTTAATTTTCATTCTCAATTAATAAACACAATCTACAAGAGATCTCCAAAAATTGTGATTATTATCGGCAAATAAGCAAATATAACCTTGAAGAAGAAAACGAAAAGAAAGTGCTTGGTTTGTGAGAACTGAAAAGACTACTCATGATTTTACAACTAAGATATGATTTCAAAACAATCTCATGGAATACAAACATATATTAAATCATGATTTTGTTATATTTAGAAATTGAACTAATTTTTAGACATGCTGCATCTACTAATTCCAATCACCAACAACATTAACGGAATCGGATAATTTTAGAAACGATTGAGTAATTATCGGGTTTTATTACAATACAGTAACTATATTGTTAATGGATAGTTAGAAGGAAATATTGTTTTAGGTTTTTTTTTAATCAAAGTTTTGAATATTGTAAACCTTTAGATTAAAATCCAATGTCTAATTTTCACTCTATTAAAAATACATTAAGTTTATTATAGCTATCAGGGACGGAGCTACATGAGGATGAGAGGGGGCCACTGCCCCTTAAAGTTTTATAGATTTCTAAATTTGTCCCTTAAGTTTTTAGAGTTTTATGTTTTTATCCTTATTCATATTCCTTGAAGTTTTACGGTTTATAAATTAATCCCCTATAGTTTCAGATTTTTATGTTTTTACCCTTATTTGATATTTAGATTTTCTAATTCTTTATAAATTAAGTGTTAATAATGTTATCGTAATCACTTAGAAAACATATTTGATTCTAAATATATTATTATTATTTCTTTATATCTCAAATATAAATCAAATCGCAATATATATATTTTGTTATGTCAATTGTAATTTTTTCTTACACTTACTCAATTCTATCTTAACTAATTTTATTATATCCTTAAAATATTCTCTCTCTCTCTCTCTCTCTCTCTCTCCAAATCTTACTAATCTCATCCTAGTACCTTAATACAATGTCATACTTTTGTTTTTTATTATACAGCTTTTTTTTTTAAAAAAAGTGTTAATTTATATGATTAAAACATATCAAATAAACATAGTCATATATTTTTGGATATTAGAAAAGGACTAGGATAATTTTAACAATGAAATTTCATCATCTTAAATGCTTGTCATAAATCCACAAATTAAGATAATTTATCTCAATAAAATATTATTAGTCATTTAAAATAATTAATGGAAAAAAATTAATGTTTTAAAATATAAACAACATTTTTTAATTAACTTCTAAGATATATGTCGATTATTTCACTCATTATTTTATAGCGTCCCTCTTGAACATAGATCCATCCTTGGTAGCTATACCCTTAACTATCTACAGAGCAGCCATGGGGGACGGGGGAAGGAGCCATGGGCGACTGTCAGGGCCCAAGAAAAAATTGCCCAAAAAGGGCTCATTTTTTGTTTTGTTTTTTTTTTTGAATTAAATGATTTTTGTTTAGATAAAAGGTTCCAAATAATTTTTTAAAAAGTCCAAAAATTAAAAATAATAATAATAAGTACATGGCCCAAATTATCTTGGATCAATATCTCCATCCAAGTAATTAAAGTTTTTTTTTTCTTTTTTGAATTGATTTCGAATTTTCTTTTTAGTCATGTGTTGTGTACCGTGTATGCTCAATCACTCATAAGAGACCCATTTTTTAGGTTTTGCCCATGAACTTCTGAAAAGTCAGGACCGGCCAACTATCTACATACAATGATAATCGATAAAGGTCTTTCTAAAGTAACAAAACTTATATTCATTTTTGGTTTTTTGTAATCTACGTGTTACCCATAAATAGAAAATCATATAACGGTAATCAACAGTTATTGGATTACATTTAATTACACTCACGCAATTAATTCAATGATTATCAATTGTACGTTCTGAATAGAGTAGCTCAGCTTTTTTCTACAAATAAGTGTAAACTAAAATCGATTAAAAGAAAACGTTAATTAAATATTGAATTAATTTTCTTGTGATTACTTCATTTAGTTTGATGTATCCCATGCGAATTTGATCTGTGTCCAATGTCCTGACCTATGTATCTATGTCGAGAAGACTTTTGCTCACCCCCTTCAAGGGGGTGAGCATTACCCCCTTCTCAATAAATGACATGTGTCTAAAGAGGGGTATTTTTATCCAAAAACTCTTATGTGTTTAGACAAAACTACTCTCTTCCTAAACACACGTGGTATGTATTGGGAATGGGAGTAATGCTCACCCCCCTTGAAGGGGGTGAACAAAAACGGACTCATCTATGTCAGTATAACATCCCTCACACATTAATAATAATTAATTAAATAGAGTGTGTTAGGATAGAAAACAATATATAAATCATCAATCATGGTACTATATATATCATGCCGACATTGTGTATTATACTGTATGTTCGTGTTTTTAAAAATTGCACATATATAGCTGATCATTATAATCTTTTTAATTACTATCATTATGATAAGGTAGAATTCCTCCTTTCTATCATGGTCATGATCAACTGTTCAACACCACAATTAATTAATTAATTTTTTAAAATAAAAAAACATATAGTAATTAGAGCACTGAGGCCTTTCTGTTTCTGGGTAAAATCTAGAAATTAAGCCATAACAGTAGTAGAGCACTGAATTAAGCCTTTCTGTTCCTGGGTAACACCTTTTTCCTTACATAGTAGTTGCTACACACCTATAAATTCCATTCCAATGAACATATATCACTCACAAGGAATCCACAGGTCCTATTGTATACAATTATCAAAAAAGCTAGCTTCACTAAATTCCAATCCATGGAAGATTCTTCATTTTTGCACCCAATGCCACTTTTTTGATATTCTTTTCTTTAAATTATTCTCTTTCTCTGCTCTTTTTATAATCTCCCCCCAATCTCCTTCTTCTTTGCAATTTTCATGCAACAACAAGATATGGCAAAACCACTATTTTTCTTGTGTTTCTTTCTCTTTTTCCTTCTTCATTGTAATTCGCAGAAAACATGCCCTAACTGTGGTGACATACAAGTTCCATATCCTCTAAGCACAAACCCTAGCTGTGGTGACCCCACCTATTCTCTTCACTGTGACCAAGATTCTTCTAAACTCTACTTCAATGCGCTCAATGGAAGCTCTTATCTTGTACTAAAAGTCATAGCTTCTACACAACGCATGATCTTGCAACCCTCTTCATGGGTTCTTGACACCTGTGTCACTAGAGACATGGTGGTCAGCCAAGGCTTTTGGTTGAACCAAACACTCCCTTTTAACGTCACTTCGTCCAACACAATTTTTCTCTTCAATTGCTCTCCTCGGCTCTTGGTTTCTCCTCTGAATTGCACTCCTTCCAGTCTCTGTCACCGTTTCTTGGAGACTAGTTCAGGCCATATCGACAGCAAAAGAGCGCTTCAATGTGCAAGTGGTATCAATCCTTGCTGTACTTTCGTCGCCGGTGGGATGCCTTCTGCTTACAAGATTAGGCTTCATAGTTCAGGTCAGGGACGAAGCTATGAAGGGGTGTGAGGGGACCATGGCCCGACAGCTTCATGAAAAATTCATTTTTAGTCTTTATATATATATATATATATATTTATTTTATTTTTATACTTTTTAAAGATGAAAATGATAGAGTGTGTTTGGCTCCATTAAACTTGACGAAATTTGAAATTCTGTTTCATTACTGGTTCAGGTTGCAGAGCATTCAGAAGTATTCTTCATTTGGACCCGGAAAAGCCGGCGAGTGAATGGGAAGAGGGTTTGGAAATTCAATGGGCTGCTCCACTGGAACCCGTTTGCAAAACCCAACATGATTGCTCCGGTACTGCTTCCACTTGTTCACCTGCCGGAAAAAATGGTCTTTCGCGGTGCCTCTGTAAAAAGGGTTTTTACTGGGACCGCATTATCGGAAGTTGTCAGAGAGAGAAAAAGACAACTAAATTAACCAGCCTCGGCTTGAAAGTCTCGACAGGATTGGTTTCTGTTGTTATAATAATTGTCGGATTGATTGTGATTAAAGTAAGAATATCTCGGAGAGTTTCTGAAAAGGCAAAGCTTGCAAAGGCAAGAGAAGACATATTGAAATCAAGTAATGGCGGGAAATCTGCAAAGATTTATCACTTGAAAGAGATTAATAAAGCAACAAATGGGTTCTCAAAAGACAGAATTTTGGGGAGTGGTGGGTTCGGTGAAGTCTACAAAGGTGAGCTACGAGACGGGACTGTGGTTGCTGTGAAATCAGCCAAAGTTGGAAACATCAAAAGCACACAACAAGTACTCAATGAAGTTGGGATACTTTCACAGGTTAATCACAAGAACTTGGTTCGGCTTTTGGGTTGTTGCGTGGAAGCAGAGCAGCCGTTGATGATCTATGATTATATTTCCAATGGGACCCTCCATGATCATCTTCATGGTGGTAAGTGTTCGACGTTTTTGACTTGGAAGACAAGGTTGAGAATCGCACTACAAACAGCCGAAGCATTAGCTTATTTGCATTCTTCAGCATACACTCCTATCTACCATCGAGACGTTAAGTCTACAAATATACTCTTGGATGATGAATTCAACGCCAAGGTTGCGGATTTTGGACTTTCGAGACTGGCTCAACCAGGGTTGAGTCATGTCTCGACTTGTGCTCAGGGGACACTGGGATACTTGGATCCTGAATACTATCGTAATTATCAGTTAACGGATAAAAGTGATGTTTATAGTTACGGAGTTGTTTTACTAGAGCTTCTGACTTCTCAGAAAGCCATTGATTTTAAACGAGATGCAGATTATGTCAACCTAGCGATATATGCAACTCAACAGGCCCGAAATGGTGCAATCATGGAAGTCATGGATCAGAGGCTGCTTGGCAAGGAGCCTTCAGTGAATACACTAACCAGTTTTAATCTCTTCGTAGAGATTGCATTTTCCTGTCTGAGGGAGAAGAAAATTGATAGACCTAGCATGACAGATGTTGTTAAACAACTCCAAGGCATAATTCAGATTGTAAATCAAGAATAATTAATGATCATGTCACTGTATATTTGTTGAGACTGTATATTAATGAATCCAACATTTGATATAGTGCATAGATTGGTATTTGAATGTTTTGAACTACAATAAATTCGAGATTTAATAGAAGTGTCAGATCCCGAACCACAACCATGAGAACCACAACCTCATGGTGTGTATATATATAAGGGGTATATAACTGAGACCTCATGGTATTTAGAGTGTTATAATCTTTGAATATTCATGTGTGTTGCTTGAAGGTGGGAAAGGGTACTCTAATTATGAGTACGGGACACAGAAGCTGAATTGATTCCAAGAATTGAGTGTGGTACAGGAAATTAAGAAAGATAGAAAAAAGAAAAAGGAAAAAAAAAGATTGGGATCAGATGCATTTAACTTTGTGAAGAAAATATGAAATGATACAAAATGATTAAGAATATTTCCAAAATTGGGGTGATGGGAATCAATAGGGATCTTTTTGTAGAAAAAAAAGCAAACAAGCTTTTTGAAATGGGGAAAGCATTTGCATATAAAGTTTGAATTGGAAAACTAGGCTTATCACCACACCAGCCAAGTGTTACTTGAAACTGGAAAGCTTTTGATTTTTTGATTTATTTATTTTATATATCTATATCAACAGTAAGGATATATAGGTGTACTCTGTACCTTTAAAGATATTCAGGGCAAATGTCCTCACAATCTAGAGGCAAATTTTCCTCTTGCATAAACAATATAGAGTAATTGTAAGGGACTATCATAATATAGTGATAGGCTAGGAGGGAGTTTGCCATTTTGTAAGGTTGGCTAAGGATCCATTCGCAAGGTAAGGAATCAATATCTAGACAGAAGCTCTTTCGTCCTCCATACATTCGAATCGATTGCTGAAGCTTGTCAGGGAGGAAAACGATATTCAGTATGTTAGTAGCATGGAGACTATCAATCATACCATAGCTAAAAAGTTCTTCAATACCAACTTGTTCGAAGTCTAGGATATTAAATTCCAGTGGGAAAATATCCAGATTTATTTGAACAGTTATGAATTTATACCAGGCTTGCTGATATTTTACTTTTTTTGTGTAAAAATGTAGTCATACCCTTAGGTAATCCTACACTTAAAGCAAAAAACTTTTAAATTTTCAGAAAACACTTCAAACTATCATTTTTAGCGTGACCAAAAATGGTTTGCTTTATATCGTTAGATAGGGTTTCTACCGCTTTATATATATTTTTTATTTGATCCCTCATTAGGGTAATATTTATAATATCAAGGGGTTGTTCAGAAATTACCACCTTGTCTTCATTATTACTCTTTTGCTTTTCGTGTTTTTGAACACTCTTTTGCTTTTTTATCAACCATGTCTAGCTTCTGGAGCCACTACAAAAAAAATGGTCTTTTCCGACGGCTAAATGCCGTCGGAAAAGACGCTTTCCCGTCGGAAATGCCATTTTTCGACGGGAAAAAGCCGTCAAAGGCCGTCACAAATACGCTTGTCGCAAATAACCATTTACCGACGAGCCGTCAGAAATACCACTATTTCCGACGGCCACGGCCATCGGAAATAATAAAAATGCCGTCAGTAATAATAATTGAAGGTGGTCAAAATTACTAGTATTTCCGACGAGAAATGGCCGTCGGAAAAGGTTCATTGAAAAAAAAATGGCGCGCCTTCGACTCTGCATTTTGTGTGGCTCGAATCCGTGATTTGGATTTGATAATAAAGGTTACTCTTACCATTTTGCTATAACTTTGTATATAATATCTTTTGCATACTAATTATATATAAGCTATTGATATGTTTGCATACTATCTAATTAAATATATTTTTTTGTATAATATTTAAATATAATTGTTGATATTGTTTTTAAAAATAATATTTTATTAAAATATTTCCCTTATTTCATAGAAAATTACATTTTACTACTACTTTATCTTGAAATAGGATACATATACTATATCCTTGTTGATTTTATTTTTTATAATCAACATTTTACTAAAAAATTAATAATTTTTATTAATTAATAATTTAAACTTATTTTAGTAATTACTAATAATTTTGCTATATTTTATATTTATTTAATTTAGTCAGATGTACACATAAAGTAAACTTCTTATTAGTACCATTTTTTTGTCCCTAAAGTCTGGTCCCTATTGTCTAATTTTCTTGTGATCGCCATAATTTTTTTTTATATTACCTATGACATATTATTTGAAAAATTCAAAATTAAATCAAAATATTTGGCGAAAAATTTAACAGAGTGATTTCACTAAAAAAAATAGTGATAAATACCAAAATAACACATATAGTGATATATTTAAAATATTGACCAACAAATCACATTTTTTTGTAGTGTATAAATTATCACATACATTCCATTATAATTTATTAATTACTATTATAATAATAAATTAATTATTTTTTCCATGAGAAAGCCATAACAAATAATGTAGGAAATGGTACTGCATTTTCGATAGCGTAATTGCCCTTAAAATTAATTCGAATTAAATTTTACCATTTCCGACGGTATAAAAAAAGCCGTCGGAAATACATACTATTTCCGACGGCCTTTATGCCGTCAGAAATATCTTTATTGCCGACGGCATAAGAACTATATCCGATGGTTATTGGGCCGTCAGAAATATGGTATTATATTTTTGCTCATTTCCGACCTCATTTCCGACGGCACTAATATGGCCGTCGGAAAAGGTACCATTACCAACGGCAATTAGTGCCGTCGGAAATAGTTCGTCACTAATAGACATTTTTTTTGTAGTGAGCTGATCAGCTAGTTGTTCAGCCTCTTCCAGCTTTTGCTTTAGTACTTCATTTTCCGCTTATAGCTTTTCTAAAAGCTCATTCATTGTTACTTTGTAGCTTTCTAGTTATTTAGAAATATTATTTTTTGCTTCATTAATACTCTTGAAATGGTTCATAAAGCTCTGAACTTGGTTTCGATCATATGTGATTCCATTAAATTCTAAAATGGGTTCGAAATCATCTTGATTTTATAAAAGACATATTTTAAGATATGTTAGCTTCTTCTAATGAATAAAAGTCTTTGAAGATGAAGTTTGGAAAATCTTCAACATAACTAGCAGTTTCCTGCCATATAGAATAAATTCAAACTTTTCTTCCCTTATAAACTATGTAATAAGAAAACTTGTTATTTTCAACAAAATATTGGCTTAAAATATTAAGCGAGTTTAGAAAACCCTTTTTGTCATTTCTAAAAAACCAAATATGGTTTGAGTAAAGCTTGTCGAGGCTTTGTAATCTTATCTTTAAAACATTTAAAGGTTGAAAAGGGACTCAATGACTATAATTAATAGTATAAGATCCAATGCTAAGCTTATCGGGATTAATGTTTTGTGCTGGGAAACTAAAGCTTCTTTGAACATTTTTTGAGCTTCCTGCCATTCCTGCAATAGTTAGTAATTTATTATTTTTGACAAAATATCTACTACTGCATTATCTTTTCCAATTATATGCTCAAAATTAGCTTTATATCATCTACCAGTTAGAGTTTCCAAAAAACTTAACTATCGTTTACTATTGAAAAAGTTCTTTTTCTCAAAAATTTTCTTTTGCACTTTCTTGTAAAATTCTACAATGTTATTGCAGTCTATTCTAACAGTAAAAGACTTATTTTGTATATAGATATGAAACCTATTTAACAAATTTATTATTCCTAGAATTTCTAATTATGTGCTAGACTTTCTGCCTTCTGGTTCAGTAAATTTGCCACTAGCATACTTTGCTATTTCTTCTGTATCATTTGGGCTATTAATTATGGACCCTTGGATTAGTATTCTAGCCCATCTTTTACTGCAGACGTCTGTTTGTACTATCTTGTAGTAACTATCTATTGGAAGTGCTATAGGCTTCAAAGTTTTTACTATTTCTTTAAATCTTTTTATTAACTTTATATCCTTAATGTTAAAGTATTTCTGGCCATTTTTACTAAGCTTATTGTAAAGAGACCTTACTAATGTGTTTAGATTAGGAATGGACTGTCTTCCATAGTTTAATAATCCTAAGAATTTTTGTAGTTCTTTTGTTTCTTCTATGTTATCAGGGAATTCTAAAATTTTTGTTGTAATATGCTGTTGCAACTCTATTGTTCCTTTGTCTATAGTTAATTATAAAAAGTCTGTCTTATTTTTGAACAATTCTACCTTCCTTTTTGAAATTATTATATTGTTTTTTTAAGAGCGACTAAGTCTTTATTAACATGGAATGTATGTATATATCTATTATTGCTAAAAACAAGAATATCATCTATGTAAACAATGCAGAAACTGAAGAATTTTTTAAAAACTTTATCCATTATAGCTTGAAACATTTTAGGTGCATTTTTTAATCCAAATGGCATAACTAACCATTCAAGGTGACCTTCAAGGCAACTAAAGGTTTGTCCAGGGTACTGATTCATTATTTAATTTTATTTGCCAAAACCCATTTTTGCAATCAAACTTAGAGAACCAAGATGTCTTTTGTATGCAATTTACTAATTCATCCTTATTAAGAAGTTTATAGCTATTTCTTAATGTATTGTCATTTAGTCTTTTATAGTTAATTACCATTCTGCTATTGCCTCTTTTCTGCTCACAATGGTTTGTTACTATAAAAGATGGGTGTCTATGTCTACTAGTGCTTCTTCTTATTACTTTTAATTCCAGTAAATCGCTTATGTGCATTTACATTCTTTTCTATCCTCTAGGCTATATGCTATATGCTAAATCTTGAGTTATTATGGTAATATCCGGGTTTATTATTTCTATTTTATAGGTTTCTTTACTTTTCGCATTTATTGGATTATAACCTATTATGTTTAAAGTTTCTAATTCTTCTATTTTATTTTTAATTTCTACTGGCCAATTTTTACAATCTTCTAGTCTACTGTTTTCTAATTCACTTATATTATTACATTCGTCCTTAAGGTATTCTTCTAATTCGTCTGTACTTAATATACCTTCAGCTTCGCTTTTTTCTATGTCTTCTAATAGAGAGTCAAAGTATTTTAAAGTGATAGGTTCTTCTATATTATTAGCTTTCTTTATATAGAGGAGGTTTTGTGTTTTTAGCTTCAGTTGAACAAAAGTTGACTTTTAAAAAAAATTCACAGCATTTGGTTTGATTAACATGCTTCTATTATTTCCTAATATAAAATTTAATCCTAAGACGAACTTATGGCTACTATGTTGCTTTGTAACTAGGGTTTGTTGTAGATTATGGGTTTCTCCATTAATCTTATGGGTATGTTTATTATACAGTCTATTATTTGTAATATATTTCTATTAAGAGTTCGTAGTCCTACATTTGTTCCTGGCTGAGTCCTATGTTCTTCTGGGGCTAGGCTTTCATGAATTATACATTTGTTAGCTCATGTATCTATCATGGCTTTAGTCTTTATACTTTTTGTCTTATAAATGATTTCTAAATCGATTATTATGAGTTCGCTACCAGCTCTATTTACCTCGTTCTTTTCTATGTATTTTCCTACACAATTTTTACAATAAAAGGTTTCGTCACCTTTGTATCCTTTATTGAACTCTTTATTGCATTGTTTGCAATTTTTCCCTATAAATGATACTATTTCTTCTATTGTATTTATATCTGATTCTGATTTTGTACTGATCTCTATATCTTCTTCATCTGATTCTTCTGAAATGCTTTCTAAATTATTATCGGTGACTATGCATATACTCTAATTATCTGATAGATTGCCTATATTATCGACTTTGATTTCTTATAAATTTTCTACTATTTTTTCTATCATATTAGCTTTAACATTTTTAGCATCTGGACAATTTGGCTTTATATGTCATATCTTTCCACACATATAACATTTACAAGTCTTATGACTTTTTCTTTTGTAAACCTTGTTTCCTTTCCCTATAGCCTTTTTAACCTTTCCTTTGTTATAACCATATTTGGAGTAATTCTTTGTATATGGCTTGTCATACTTATTATATTTTCTTTTGTAATTTTTTCTATATCTTTTATCCTTATTTCTCCTACCTTTCTTGTATTTATGCTTATAATTTTTTATTCTTTCATAACCTAAAGTAGGTACTTCGTACAAATCTACACACATTTTATTAAATTATTGTTGTACTTGACGTCTAAGTTTTTCTTCATCTAAAAGATTTCTAATCTTTTTCCTAACAAATTCAACTGCGTGCATGTATTAAGGAGACTTGTCAAAATAAACATTCTTCTTTTCTACCATTGAATCATTCGTCTAAATCTTTATATAATCTTTCTCCTATCTTTCCAGGTAGTTACGAAGTTCATTAATAATTCGTCGTCATAAGGCCGTCCTATTTGACACCAATATTTATAGAATAAATCTACATAATGATTGAAATAGTGTAGATCAGCATATCTTTAATTGTTCTAAGCTTCTTATTGCTATAATCTGCTTTTGAGTATCATCTACTTCTTCCATTGATGATCCTAAAATACATTTTCGAATACCGTCTATGAAGCTTAGTACTGTTATATTTGTTTCGAATTCATCTAATTCTAACTTCCTCTTTTCATCCTTTTTCATGTATTCTCTCCAACCTAAATATATCTGCTTTTCGTTGTATCCTAAAGTACTTTCAAGATATAATAACTTATATTTCACCTAAACCTATATTTGTTGTAGGCATATGCATGCATTTACAAAATTAGGGATGGCAATGGATTGGATTGGGTATGGATACCCTAATATCCATCCCCGTATATGTTTGAGATATATATCTCCATCCCCATTTCTAAAAGAGTATGACGGATTCGGATAATCCGCTAATTAAGATAGAGATATCCATCATCTCTCCATTTATATCCGTATCCGATAAAAAAACTTTAAATTTTTATAGTTTATAAGAGAAAAATGTAACTAACATATATAATGGTACATTTTATCTTATTTAAAGAAAAACAAATATATCCAATAAAATTCAAATATAAAAATTAATAATAACTTATATAATTAGAATTAATAATCACATAATAAATTTTTATATTTTTAAAATATTAAAATCTATAATGGATCCGGATGGGGATGGATATCCATAGACAATATCCATCCCCATCCCCGAAAATAAAATGGATATTAGAATGACATCCATTCCCGCTCCGTCCATAAAATAATAGTATTCATTCCAATTTTAAATGAAACGGATTCTTACGAATATCCGTATCCATGGATAATTTTGTCATCCCTATACAGAATGTTCAAAGCAGGCATGCATCATGCATGAATGTGTATTAACTATTCAGTGAATTGTTTAACCAAAAACTATGTACGATACGTTATAATATGATTAATATCACATCTCTACTTACCGCAAATAGATATGCAATTCAATATTTCATCGTGTGTTGTGTACTGTATTTCATCACCAACATTGAAATAGTATTAACTTTTTGGTTATTGGAGAGGTAATCATGAAGGCAATTTAGTGAATTCACCATGTTATTTCTTTACTCTGGCCAATATAAAATCGACGGGTGAAACACAAATAAAGATAGAAAGTCGACCCTTTTTTTTCAAAGATGGGATTAGTCAAAAGTAGAGTAAAGAGTCGTTTGTATTTTTGTCTGAAAACTGAATAGTCTTGAATTTTTGAATTTTTCTGAACACTGAATAGTGACTGAAATCTGAACTTGAATGACATGTTTGTTTGTTTTTTTTTCCTCACATCTGAATGTATTGTCAACATGTTTGTTTTTTAAAAGTAAAATTATCTGAAACTAAGTAATTTTACATTTATACCCACGTTAAACAATTATACATATAATATGGAATAAAAATAATCCAAAAATAATAATTATATATGAACACATATGATCATGATCTTCTTCAATTACAAATAAACTTCATTTTTATTAAGAAAAGACATTTTTTTTTTCAAAAAAAAAGGACATCAAGAAAATTCACACAAAACACTCTAAAAAAATAATATATAAATACATCACCCTAATATCATAATAAAGTATTGATATTAAACACCAATATGAAAAGTGATTAGGGTTCTTTTTTTTTAAGCTATTTAAAATAAATAATATATTAAAATAAATATTTTTGTAATATATATAATTATGATGAAATTGAAAATATGTTATATATAGGGGATAATATCGGAAGAACGGATTTTAGATTGCATTTAATGTAATTCAATGATTTACTATTAAGTGAAAAATGAGGATTTTTTACTTTTTATTTTAAGTTGTTTTTTGGTATTTTTAAGTTGTTTGACCACTTATAAAAACAAATAAAACAACTTAATAATTATGATTCAGACCCATTAAATTTTAAGTGGAAAAAATAAACAACCCATAAACTTGGAAGAGAAAAGAGAAACAATTAAACAAGGAGCAGTTTAAATGCTCAACTTTTTTTTCAAAGATGGGATTAGTCAAAAGTAGAGTAATTCTCTAAGTTGGTAATAGTCAACATGAGCTTGAGAGCCTTACCATATATGCTAAAGAATGATGATAATATTAAATCCTAATTTCTTCTTTTCTTTTTCTAATGAATATCTTAGCTAAAGAAGAAGAATAAAAATGGTGCTGATATTGACACCCATATTTTATTAAAAAATATAATTAAAAAAGTATTTCAATAGAAATATACCAATAAGGACAAATTACTTTAATTAAAAATAATTCAAATACTATATACACTCTTAATTACACCAATATCTTCAACTATATTTCTTTATTAAAAAAAACTTACCTTTAAAAAAAAACTTATGATAAACCCTAATTTTTATGATAAACTCTAATTAAACTCTAATTTTATTTCAAGTATCAAATTTTCTCATTATCACATGATTATCATATTGTTTTTATCTTTCTTTTATGTATAGTTGTGTACTCTATCAATAAACAAAATAATTTTTTTAATGATAGCTGTAGATATCAACAAGTTTTTATTTTATTTTAAAGATAGCTGTAGATATCAATAAGGTTTTTTTTTAAGATAGCTGTATAAATAAAATAATTTCAGATTGAAAATCTCTTAACCTCATATAAGGTTTCACATATTCTCTTTTATAAGGCTCCTACATTCGAGATATTTCCAAAAGTAAATTGGATCATCCTTAAAAGAGGATTTGATTCTAAAAATAATATGATTTTTTTTTTATAAATTGGGTGTGATAATAATTTAAGAGTGTTTGTAAATAATATGTATTAAAATGAATATATTTATTTCAGTGAGGGTACTATTGACATTATGATGAGTGCTTATAGTAATATTTATTTTTTAAATTTTAGACATAAGTGAACTTATAAAAATGGATGTACTACTAAATTTTATGAATGTCAATATCCGTACCCGAATTAAAAATCACATTGCATGATCTTTGATTTGATGCATGTATTATGTGTCATTGGACCAATGACAAATGGATCCATCAAAAGGTGTCGACCAAAGGCTACCGAGACTTTTATATATGAACGATGCTTGGGTGCTGATCGGTCAACACTCAAGGTATTGACCTTTTTTTTGTGAAGAATACAAAGAGATAAATATAAAAAGTAAAATAAAACATATCAAGTGTCACACCCTAGTTGGTGGGGTCACGGACCCACGGTGGTAAGACCCTCAACAATATCCTAATATTGTAGATTTGTAGTAGTTCTTTTTTTCTTTCAAACTGCAAATAACTTGTTTTAAGGGTATTTTTTACCTATGCTATAAAAACTTAAATTAATAAGTAGATACCAATTGCTAATCACGCATGGGGCTTTAGAAATTTAAAATCCCTAAAAACTTCGAAGAGTGAAAGCTTCCAGTGGTTTCATATTTCTGGGGCAGAACTGCAGAAGAGACAGCATATAGATCCACTTCTTCTAATCAAATGGTTTTGTGGCTACTAAATCATCAATTTTTCTCTTAGATTTTATTTATCTCGGTTTCACTGGTCATTAACTGAAAAATCTTATCATAATTTTAAAAGTTCAATCCTTATAAACGAAAAACCTACTAAATCAGTGGATGGTATATAAAAAAGGATAATACTAAAAACGCCCCTCTAGTTTGAGGTAATTCGTCGTTTAGTCCACTAGTTTCCCATATTATTAAAAAAGGTCCTTCTGTTAACTTTTTGGTCAGAAGTACACTTACTGACATTAACAGAGGGTATAGTGACGTTAATGCCCTTCAATATTTAAAATGTTGGGAAAATAACCTCAATACCCTTATTTTTGTCTTACATGTGATAAATTACACTGTTACCCCTAAAGGAGACCGTTGGGCAACGGCTCTCTCATTCTTTCACAATAAACAATACTACACACCCACATTTTACACCTATAAAACCACATCACTGCACACACATATTTTACACTTCAAACATTCAACACTCTCATATCTTATTCAACATTCACAACATTCTATATCAAGCAATCAAAAACAGCTAGAGGCTTACATCAATCTCTCAACAGTTGAAGGCTACAACAAACATTCTCTATATCAAGTAAGTTATCAAGCATCTTTTGGATTTTTTTTCACAAGTGTTGCATATCAGAATAATTCAACAACAACAAAATCAACCACCATCATGGAGGCTACATCCAGCTCAACAACAAACATCAATGGAGAGATAATTAAATTTAAAAATCGAAAGTGCCTATGTGGGTATAAAGCAGCTGTGAAGATATCAGAATCCCAAAACAACCCAAAGAAATTGTATTTCGTCTGTGAGAGAGGAAAATGCAAATTCTATAAATTTTGGGATCCAGATATTAAAGAATTCAACCTAGTGGAATACAGTCAGAACATATCCCAAAGGTATGATGTTGGAGAAAATTTTATACTACAACAAGAAATGGCAGTTGTAAATGCAAGGTTGCAGAAGCTGGAAATGATATTTGAAAGGGTGCACCACCTAGAAAGCTTTAATACAAGAATGCATAATTTGGAAACAAACATTCATGGGAGAATGCATCACCTAGAGTCTATACAAGGAGGGTTAAAAATGATGATGGTAATTAACTTGGTTTTGTTTGGTGTAATCATGGCAATGTTTCTACTTAGTGCTCAAATCATCTACTGAATGTAATAGACAATTAAGCTTCATTATATAAACATTGAATGTAATAAATAGCATCATTATATATAAAAAAACATAATTAGTTAAGTAAGCATTCAACATTTTCAGAATTACATAACCAACATCACAACATCTAACTACCAATATCCAGCATGTTATTGTGCTAACACTTCCAAAAACATAATAAACATATGTGATGGTTGATTCACCACATACAAAAACTGCCAGCAACTTCAACATGCAATGAAACAAAAACTGCTGTGACAAAATAATAGTAAATCAAACCATATGCTAGGTGAAAACATGCGCAAAGATCAATCCAAGTCCTGGGTTAGCTGAGATCGAGGTTGAGTCTGGGTTGGTTGCTGAGAAGAGGAGGCTGTAACTGATGATTGAGGCTGGTTTGGGACCTATCAAAACAAAACTCAAATAAGTTAAATTAAGTAGTTACAAAACAAACTCAAATACATTTAAATATACAAAACTGACCTTGTTCTTCTTGGTTGAAGAATTGGGACTTTTGCAAGTCCTTTTGTTGTGCCCAGGTTTCTAACAAGATGTGCACACAACAGTCCCTGACCTTCCTCCTTTAGCTTTCTCATCTGGTTCCCTCTTTCTCTGAAGTTTGGGTCTGCCAGGTTGGGTTTGAAAAGGTAGCGGTAGCAGCTTCTCCATTTCCATTTCTGGCCACATCTTTTGTTGAGGAATTGGATGTATCATGCCCTTGTAAGTCTGTAAGTATGTGTTTTTGCTCAAACTTTGGTGGACATAGTCAGCTACCCTATCTTTCACTGAATCTCTACCACAACTTAGGCTAATGGCAGCCATTGCATGACTGCATGGAATGCCACTTACCTGCCAACTACCACAACTACAACTATATTGTCTAAGCTTGACAGCATACGACCCATCAGGACCCAAAACCTCGTATTCCATCTCCCCAGCTGATATGATTGTCAACATCCTACTCTCTCTACTGTTCTTCAGTATTTTTGAATTAACCCTAGGTGGTATGACATCATTCCATTTAGCACACTCTTCCTTCCTTTCCTGGAACTTCCTCATAAGCATTCTTCTAATGAACTCTAGCATTTCTAAGTAAGTTGCAGCTCTATGTGTACCTAGAAGGCTATTAAATGCCTCAGTCATATTGTTGGTGACATGGTCACACCTTATGAGTTAGTCATAGGCAGACCTAGACCAGTGATGTGCATCTATTTTTTCTAACCATACCTTTGCTCCAGGGTTAATAACACCAATTGCCTTCAATGCATCCTTGAATTCGAAAATATTGCAGCTTCGACTAGCCTTCCAAAACAGTTTCTTGTAGCTGTGACCTTGGTAAGTAATTCTGAAGTTTGCATATATATGCCTTGCACAATACCTGTCATATAAGAAGTAAAAATGTGTTAATTGTAATGAAAAATTATCAAGCATAAAAATGAATAATGCATGTCAAAGACGTGTGATTATAAATCATAAATCATAAATCATAAATTACCTTCTATTAGCCGAGGGAAAGTGAGTCTCCAAGGCTGTAATCACTCATTTCTGCCTATCTGACATGAATGTCAAAGGCCTGTCAGCAGGGTATTGTAGGAATACCTTCAAGTTGTTTAGGAACCAACACCAACTGAATTGTGTCTCTTTCTCACATATGCAAACAGCCAGTAGGAACAAACCACTGTTTGCATCCAAAGCCACTGCAGATAGAAGTACTCCTCCACATGGCCCTTTAAGTGACACCCATCCAATCCTATAAACGGCCTACAGCCCCCCATGAAACCTAATTTCTGAGCTTCAAAGCTTAAGAACAACCTTTGAAAGGTTGAGAGTGGCTGTTGGATGGAGATATGTACTGCTGATCCATGGTTGGTTTGGTTCAATGTGTATGCATATTGCCTAAGGTATTGAAAACAGTTAGCATGATCCTTTCTTAACCCCTTCAAGGCTCTATGCTTTGCCCTATACAGCCTATGAATATCTACTGCTACCTTATACTTGTCTAGCAACAAATCACCAATCACACGGACACTAATATTAGGATTTCTCTTAACTATATTCTCAAACTTATAGGCAATCCACTTTACTTTTGCCTCTTTGTTGTTGTAAAGCCTATGGCAATCATGTTGGTCAACTAGTGATCTAAGCTGCATTGTGGTTCTATCAATCATGCATGAAGCATGTGCCCTCCAAGGACAGCCTGGTGCTGTGCACTTATATGTTTGTCTAACAAGGTCATTTTTAACTCTGTCTAACTCAACACCTTCTTGAATAGCATACTCCCTCATGACATTTCTTAGTACGAACCTATCATCAAAGGTTTGACCTACATGCAATTTAATTTCACCCCCCGCCATCCTCTGGAAAGGATTACCTTTCATCAATCTAGCTACCTTAACCTGGGTTGGTTCAAGGTCTGAGTCACTAAAGTACTCATCATCAGACCTTGACTGATACCCCTCAAACAAAGCCATGCACTCCTCAGTTAAGTCATCTTCCTCTCTACCCACTCCTCCATCATCATGTCTGTCACCTTCCTCACCATCATGATGTATACCCTCTCCCTCATCAGATTGTATACCCTCTCCCTCATCAGATTGTTTGCCTTCTTCCTCACCATCATCATGTATACCCTCTCCCTCATCAGATTGTATACCCTCTCCTTCATCATCATGTCTACCCTCTTCCTCATCAGATTGTATACCCTCTCCATCATCATCATGGATACCCCCACTTTCACCATTATTGATGCCTTTTCCCTCTTCATCATGTATACCATCTCTTTCAACAGACTTTCTACCCTCTCCCTCAACAGACTCTCTACCCTCTCCCTCATCAGAATCTGTGAACTCTCCCTCACTGTCACCATGATAATCCATCATATCAGCCTCCAAGTCACACCAACCTATTGCTTCCACCACTTCAGGTTCATCTATTGGTTCTTTATATGACTCTGCTACTGGAGGACAAGGTTTGTAACAGGTTTCCTCTATCTCAAAGCAAATACTATCCAAACCACGAAACCCAAACTCCTTAAATACATCAACTAACTCACTATCTGTTTTCACCTCAAGTGTATCACTACACCAAGGCAAATATGCCCAAACACGGTACTCTTTCTTAGGCAATGCATCAAACGTTGCATGAATCAAAGAAATCAAACTGATATGATCAGCATCACACTCACCTACCTCAACTGCTTTTGTTCCATACAACACAGTGATCTTGAAAATTTCCATTCTCAACTGCAAGAAAAATCAACAACATAACAGAAAATGCAATCAAAAACCAAACATGCAACTTTCATAGTCATAGACATGTCATTTTGCAATCAAAACTCTATCACTACCAACAAAAGCAAGAACAAAACAGAAACATGCAATCGTAAACCAAACATCCAACTTTCATAAACATGCACTCGTAAACCAAATACCTAACTTTCATAAACACTAACACACTTTCATGCAATCAAATCAACTGTCACTATCTTAATAATGTTACAAGTGCAACTTATTTAGTACTAACATAGTTAACAAACACTAAATTAAATGTTATAGAGCTTTTAATCGAAAACCCCCAATTCTTATACAATGAAACCATCAATAGAAGAAATTCATCAGTAACACATGTAAAAAAATCTGACCAAACTACATGCAACAAATAATACAACTAAAACACATAAAATAAGTTTAAAAACATCCATTTACATGTTACAGACCTTTTAATCGAAAATCCCCCAATTCTAATACACTGAAACCCTAGATAGAAGAAATCCAACATTAAAAAACATCTAAACATACTACATGCAACAAATATCAACACAAACACACAGAAAATAAGTTTAAAAACAACCAATTACACGTTATTGACATTTAATCTGAAAACCCCTAATTTTTTTCACTGAAACCCTAACTATATGAAATCGATGATTACAAAATATATGTACAAACTCCATGCATCAAATATCAACCAAACGTCAAGAAAATATATCTAGGTGTAAGAAACTAACATGTCACTAACTTTGATTCGTAAAACCTTGCTTAAACTGTTTTCTCTTCAACTGTTGCTTCCTGTCGACTAACTAAAAGATGAACAAGGCTTCAGAACTCTAAACGAACGTGTTAATCGACTGAAAATGGAGACGATGTGGTTCTAGGGTTTCGTTTTTGGCGCGAAGGATGATGAATCGAAGGAGACTTCAGTCTTCATCGAGAAAAAAAGGGTTTGAGAGTGAAGGGACCACAGAAGTTTGTTTTGTTTAGTTGATTGTAATGACGTGTTACAATATCAACCACCCAAATTTTATTTTTTTTATTATATATAAAATTACCTTTTTGCCCTCCTTCAAAAAACCTTCCAGAAGCTTTAATCGTCGTTTTACCGTTATGCCCTTGAATGATTAACGAAAAAGTCAGAAACCCTAACGGAATTGGACGGTAGGGACTGAAATCGTAAATAATGGTAACGGTGTGGACTAAAAAAATAATATCGGAAACTAGTGGACTAAAAGACGAATTACCTCAAACTAGAGGGACGTTTTTGGTATTATCCCTATAAAAAACAAGTACCATTAAGAATTATGTTCCCTGCGACGAGAACAAATTCAATGCTGATGCGTTGCTTACGCTGCTCTGTTCTACATATACATAGTTTATTCAACCTTACCTCTCTAATCTACGTTTAGGCAGACCAATGGAAGAAAAACAACTACTTGGTTTACGTTATCAATGTGGAAAGTCAGGAAAAGTTCACTCTTAGATTGAATATTATAATAAGGGTAAATCTATTTTAATCCTCGCAGTTTGTAGGTTTTTTAGAATCGTAATTTTTAATCATTTTGTGACAGAATCCGTTAAAATGATGGATTCTGTCATGTCAGACGTGTAAAATGACTCTATTGCCCTTGATGTGTGCTGATGCTACTGAAAAGATCATTTTACCCTTAATTTAAAATTTAACTAAAATGACCATTAAATATATATATTTATTAAATGAAAAATATATTAAAAAAAGAAAACAAAAATAAAAAAATTTAAAAACAAAAAAAAAGATGGAAATCTGGGAAAAGTTGATTAAAAATTCCAAAAAATTTCTCATATATTAAAAAAACAAAATTTAAAAAAATTTAAAAACAAAAAAAGAAAAGGAAATCCGGAAAAAAAAATCTGGGAAAAGTTGGTTAAAAATTCCAAATTTTTTTCTTTCATCTCTCAGATTTTTTTTCCTTCAATTTGCAACAATATAAAAATTTGTATTTTCACCAATCCTCTTCCATCAATGGATTCACACAAAAAAAAAATTAACCAGAAAAAAAATCCAAATCTTTTTCTTCTGGAAACACGTTCTTCATCACCGCCACCAAATCAACACCACCCCAACCTCAAATCAACACCACCGCCGCCACCAAACCCACACCGCTGCCACCAAACCCAGATTGACAACCAAATCAACAACCAAATCCTCCAAACCCACACCATCGCCACCTCCATACCCAAACCCACGCCGTCGCTACCACCACGACCAAACTGTCATCAAAGGCCTTCAAACTGCCACCACCTTGAACGACAGATTAAGTTTCAAAAACAGAGAGAGAGAGAGAGAGAGAGAGAGAGAGACAGAGACAGAGAGAGATCATAATCAAATCGGAGGCGATTAGAACCAGACCCACCCCTTCCATCTCGCTGGCGATTAGATCCAAAACCACCCCTCCATCTCGCCAGTCGCCACATCAGAGACACAAACCCAGTTGGATCTTCAATCTTCATCGCCAATTTGGGTCTCCATCTCCGATGATGGAGCTGGTTGTTGCCAATGGAGATCCGTGATTGTGGTGGATGAAGAGAAGATGGTGTGGTAATTGAAGGGGGATTTTTTTAAATTTTTTTGTGGATTGATGACGATGGTTTGCTTGATGATTTTGTGATGTTACATTTGATTTTTTCCATGAGAGAGAGAAGAATTTTTTTTATGATCTAGATTCTGGAGATTGTGTTGTTTTGATTGTTTTGATATTTTGCTTATTTTGTGGTGGCTGGGTATGTGTTTTACTGGGTATGTGTGGAGAGTGATGATGTTGATGAAGATGATTTTGTGGTGTTTGGACTGGCCGACTGGGGTGAAGATTTGGAGAAATGATCTTTATATTTTTTTTCAATTTTGTTAAAAGATTCCAAGGGTTACAAGGTAATTTCACAACTAATATTTTTTTAAAAACTAATTTGTAAATTACTATTATATCCTCTGGTTATATAAAATTCTGAAACATCTGATGTTATTTTACCTTTTTAACCTCGTTGACCCTCATTGACTTGACGGAACCCTAACAGAATTAAACGTTAGAGACTCAAATACATATTGTCTGAGAAATGATGAACTAAAAATTACAATTCCAAAAAACCGTGGACTAAACACAGATTAAGACAAACTATAGGGACTAAAATACGATTTACCCTTATAACAATAAACCAGAACCAAAAACTCATCAACATCATCCATGTCAAAACAGCACTTCTGGATTCTGTAATTATGTCCAGAAAGGATGTTAAAGCCCCTGTATCCATGGGGTTATAAATTAAAACTAGTCATGCTATTTCATCTAAATATATTATGCACGTATTCTCACTTATTTTTACAACAAAATCTGTTCCACATGCTGTTGGCCAAGTTCAGGGGAAAAAAGAACTGCAAAATTTGCCATACATCACCTGCGATATCGGTACCGCTTGAAGTTGAAATACAAATGTAATATCCCACGTTCGAAAGTGCACTTGTATCCTTTCTTGTGAGAATACTCCCATTCCTTGTTTACGATTTTGAATGCCTGTTGGACGAAAAAACATGTGGAATGAGTATAATGTCATTCTATACCAAATAAACAGAAAAATGAACTACCATATTGAGTAGACTTACAATATCCTCATAAGGAGGCCCCGCATGGAACCTTAAGACACATGTCTCAGTATTGTTTCCGTCCTCCTCAATAGTGTATACCGGAGCTTTTATCTTGTCAACCAGATCTGGATAGAAGATGTTAAATTTATACCCTTGAACAATCTTTGGAGGCGGGTTGTCGTGGTCGTAGTGAGTCTGATTATATTTGTTCCACTCGTATCCAGTGTGAACTCGGTTGAAGTATTTTGGTTTTCTCGGTCGGTACTTGTCATGCCACCAATACACCTGCACTTGATTGGAATTTTATTTAATTTTTAAGACAGTACTTAAACTACGAGGACGTGAACAGGATGTGGCAAGATACAGCACCTGCGAGTCCAGGTTCAGGTTCACTTCTGCACCAGTGCCAAGTACTTCTTCCCCTTCTTCCATGGCTCCCATAGCTTTCATAGCTTTCAGCTCTAAGTTATGTAAGTTATCTTCTGATGGTGCTGGTTTTGATGCCATAGCTTCTCGAATCCGTCTTTGTTGCTCTTCCAATACCGCCATACGTTTACGTTCCTATATTAATATATGGCAATGCAATCATGATTAAATGAAGAAACAGCCTTCCAAGTTCCAACTCATAAGCTTCTAAATAGAATACAAAAAACGTTATCATAGACAAGTTACCAGCATAGCCTTGTCTTCTTCAGGGTCAATAGCATCTTCATTTTCATCACCATGCAATAGTTGTGGTGAAAATGATCCAGCCTCTTCATCTGCCTCTTGAGTCTCTTCCATCAAAATAGGTTCTGGAGAGAACGTTTCAGCATCTACATGCATGTCAAAGAAACATTAGCCAACGATTATAGATACAGTAATCTCAAAAGAGAATCCAGCATTTCACTAAAATGACAGAAATAAACATACTGTGATCATCAGGCTCACTTTCCTCTACTTCAGGCCTCAAATCATGATCACTTTCAGATTTATCTTCACCCTCCGAAGTTTGCTCAAGGCGTTGCAGATGCTTACGCAGCATTTTAGCATGTATTTCCTTCAAACAAGCCTGTGATTACAAGAACTTATTTAAGGTCCAAAATGGTTGTAAATAAAAGAGTAAAGAATTCAAGAATGTTGAGAGATAAGTACCTTTGCCTTGTATATATGGAGTCGTTTAAGAATGGCCTCCCAATACTCAACCACCTTTGCCGTGCCAGCACGCATCTGTGATTCAATCTGGGTCTGTAATGCGTCAAGCTCGGTGTGAGTCTTCCCTTGCAAAAGCCTCCTGACATCCTCTTCAATACTAGAATGCAGTCCCCTTTCTTCTGCAAGCAACTCAGGAGGAGGTTCCTCCCCACGCACTCTGGCTCGATCCCGTGCATCCTTTTTCCGCGCTTCAGCTAGCTCCCAATCGCAAACAACCAGAAGTGCCTGTTAATTACACATATCAAGACACACCGTCCAATAAACAATCAAGTAATGATTAACTGTTATTCTTAGTCAACATCATAACTTGAATCCAAGGTGTGACCTTATCACAGTCACCACAAGAATTATTAATCATTTAAACGATGAGCAGCAATTCATGGGAGATATCAAGGTTCTAAATATAAGGATATATATATATATATATTTTTTTTTTTGAAAGAGTAAGGATATTAAAATTTGGAAACGCATAAACTCATACATGTATCTCTAGAGAGACGGATCCCGAAAAGGAAAGTCTAAGCTTCTGGAGGACATACAGTGAATGTTCAATTTAACAAAACATAATTCCAGACAACTTTGGGCTCAGCAACATAGATCCTATTTGGCCTTTAGCTTGTGACATTACACTAAATATAGTTTACTTACGTAAATTTTGAAAGGCTGAAAATCTACAAAAAGAATGCCTGAAAGCACTTTTCTGCAAGTATGTAACCATGTTTCCAGTTCTCTGTGTGGAGAAGAAACCTACTCAATAATTATGTGAAAATGGCAAAGGAAGATACCTCCCAAAACTTTATATGAGTTGGAGTAGTCCTGTCCAAATCCAGATACATTTTGATGTCATCACGAAGCTCCTCCATCTCCTTTACCGTCAAGCCCTGTATGCCAATAGGAACAGTAAAAAAATTAAATGTACGTTTGTTTAAAGTACATTTACATGAAAAATGAGGTTACAGCACATAACTTACCCTGAAGACCGTGTATGGTTCATTGGTTATTATATCCAAATCATCTGAGCCATTAAGGTGCTTGCACAGAACATCGATAGGCTTTATGCGACCTTCACGCAATCTAATCTCTGACCTGACTTTGCTTTGGTCAAAATGAAACTGTAGATCGAACATATTATGAACCCATCAAGTTGCAAATTAAAAACTGGCAACATACATAAAAAATCCGAATACCAACAAGGCAACAACAATGCAAGGCAGATCATACCTCCTCCTCTTTCTTCTCCCAGTCCTGGAACTCAGCACGAGCACGTTCCCTAGCTAACAGTGCCTGAAAAGAGAAAGAAATCATTAAACCAAACTGTAACCAAATAGCAACAATAATATAAAACTATGATCTGTAAGCTTTAACATTAATAAGCCATTATCTATTTTGTTTTGCCAACAGATTCAATAAGAAAAGTTTTGCTCAATAAACTCACCATTTCTTCCTCATGTTGTGCTTTTTCGAGGGCTCTTTCCTCTCTTCTCTTTTTAACCTTTTCAATCTCTGCCTGTAGCATAAATTGAATAAAAAAACAAATGAAATCTGAAATTGTAAAAACAGGCAATAGAGATGAAAGAATTATGAAATCATTAGCATTTGGAGTGTATCGAATGGGCCAATCACCCAAGCAAACTTTGCAGCAAAACACTAAATGAGTTCTAGGTTAAAAGCCACATTGGGAGAAGCATCACAAATTATAGAGTAAAAGATTAAATACAAAAAATGTATGAACTTCTACAACAATCCATTTATATATTTTTTGAATACATGTCATTGATGATTGAACCATACTAATAATACTTGTTCAATATTTTATTTTCTTAAGCTTTATTTTGACTATCTACATGATTTGCTTTATGCATTTATTTTTGTTGATTCATAAATACATCAGTGTTAGAAAAATATTTGCAACCTAAAGATTGCAAGGTAACATGCCAAAGAACTTGAAGCTCAAAAAAGTAAATATCAAATCAAAACCTGAAATTTTGAATGTCAAACTTACAATACACCAATATTGTTAAATTTGTAATCTTAATTTGTAAGAGAATATAACAAAAAGCTTGAAGCTCTAAACTTTAACTTTAAATTAGAACCTTAAGTTGTAAATCTTTTTCGTCTACAAGATGTGGAGTTTTAATTTCCAAGGACCTGAAGTTTTGAAATACAGTTTAATAACATGAAATTTTGAATGACAGTCAAGACACAATTTTTATTAATTTGGACCCAAAGTTTCAACAAAGAAATATTTAATACAAACGAACCTAAAGTTCAATTATGAACCTGAAGTTATAAATCTTAATCAAAAGCATGTTACGGAACTTGAAATTTTAAATATATAATTAACAAAAAATGAACCATAATGTTCCTCCAACGAGCTTACTATGATATCTGACTTTGCCTCATTGCACCTTGACCAACCAGTCTAAGTTCCCCTAAGTATAAATGATTTAGCACCATTATTCACTGCATCATGGAACAAAAACCTAAAGAGGGGAATAGATCAATAGACTCTTATATGTTTTGGGCAATGATGTAATTATACATTTATTAGAGAATAGAGAGTATAAATAAAGTTTAGGGCTTACAGTCTAGATCTCTCTCTCTCTCTCTCTCTCTCTCTCTCTCTCTCTCTCTATATATATATATATATATATTTATATTTATATATATTTTGAACAATTACTTTCCAAATGTTACAGTTTTGCAAGTTAGAGAAAATTGTAGAACCATGCATGAAGTCGAACAAACAAAGCATGTTAATTTAACTGGACAGATGATTAATTTACATTAACTCAGGTATACATACCATCCTTTCTCTCTGTCTCTTTTTCTCTGATTTTGCTGAAAACATGTCAAGTGGCGCACCATGGGTGACATCTCGCTCAATCTTCTTTCGCCATACAAATCTGCAACTCACATGTCAAGACCTTAATTACACACTCAAATAAATACAAGGAATTTATGGTTTAATTCCTGATTACATCAATTCCATAACATAGTCAGATCAATAGTTTTACATTGAAAATGTAGATATGCTCTCATAAAAACATGTAGTTAGGACCATTTAGTGACTTATCAATCATAACTTTCAAATCTTTTAAAAGGAAGAAAAGAAGCACAACATGAACTGACTTTGCATGTATGAGATAAATGTAATAACATGTGAAAAGGAAAAAAAGAAGTAAATAAATTACATTATGTAGCTTGCTTTATTGGTAGGAATGTTTAAAATCCCTCAAACTAATTTTGCCTCAGCTATTACTAGTTTAAGTTGAAACTTGAAAGCAATCCAAAATGCCTCTTCCAATCATAAGGAGTGTTTAAAGTGCTCAGTCTAACAGGATAGCTCACACCATAACGCCGACGATCCATCCTATTAATTATATGGTCGACACAAGTTCCTAAAACCAAATCTTTTGGGAATTCTCTTCTAGGGCTCACAGCTAACATGTCAACATTTCCGAAGAAAAAATAAAATCAAAAGAAATTATAACAGAAAGGACTTTTATTTCCCTGAAGCCCATCACATTATCATTTATTAATCTTTTATCTTCAGAATAGACAGTCTTTTCCAGGAGAAATACGTGTCCTTAGAACATCCCTGAAGTATCACAGTCGCAATCGTATATAATTATGCAGCATTCAATTTTATTTTAAGTAACAAATTAATAGAAAAAATAAAATAAAACTGTGACTAAATTGTGTCAAACAATGAGTACCTCTCATTGAGATTGGAATCACCAAACGGATTCGAATCGTTTGAGTAACCAGAAACCGTCTGTGTCTTCAATTTCTTAGCAACTTTCGCCGCCTAAACAATCAAATTCTCGAAATCAATAAACAAGTTTAACATTTTTTTTAAAAAAAACCCTAAAAAATGGCGAAAAAAAGGTTTACAAACAAAATAATTACCTTTCTCTGTGCTTTCTTAGCCAAATACTCGGCGATTTCTTCCTCAGTAACTTTCCTCGAAGACCTCCGCTTACTGCGGCCGCGATCGCTGTCGTCGCTGTCATCGCCAGAAGTATCAGAGCCCCTATCACGTCGATTACTTTTGCTTCTGCTTCGGTCTCTGCGTTTTCGGGAGCTCCTATCGGGTGAATCGTCGGACTGGGTGTATGGGTCGGAGTCAGAGTCGGATAGCGAATCGTCGGATCTCCTTTTTCGACTACTATGGTTTCTTCTTTTGGAAGACGAGGAGGTTTCTCTCTTGCCCATATTTCGCGAGATGGAAAGGTTTTTGGCGTTGATTATTCCTTTGTTATGACAAGGATTTTGACTCCTTGTTAGACTTGTATTAATTATTTCAAGTAAAATTAAAAAATTAAAAACCAACTTGTAGTATGTATCTAATTATCAACGGAATGCATTAATCTGGCAAATTCTGATTAAAAGTCCAGCCGTCAATATATTTGCGGCGGTGAAACTAGAGCCTAGAGGTGACAATAGAAGGCCACATTTTTCTTGTGGGTCGAGACTAACAAGAAGGCTCGAGTTTGAAATTCTTTTGTTGGGTCTGGCTCCCTAACTTGCTGAGTGATTCATGAATCAAAGCCTGCCTCACCGCTGGGCTGGACTGCAAAAGCTTTGACATCTCCTAATATCGGTAATGTACATGTGATCAGTGATCATAAGCATTCACATTTGTTTTGGTTTAGGATAACATTTTATATATATATATATATATATATATATATATATTGACAGATTACCTAACCCCAAACGCCGTAGATACTCCAAAATTAAATCTTACCGGCGTAAATACAAAGGAACTCCACCAAGCCCTAATAATAAAAGATTTCGACAATGGTATCATAAACAGGGTAAATGGCGAGAGCCTTCACAAATAACAAAACCATCACCTTCTAAAAATAGGAAAACACCACGCAAACAAAACACTAAAAAAGATAAAAAAAACCTGTCAAATGCTTTAATTGTGGACAAGAAGGACATTATGCTAACAGATGTCCCGAAATCAAAAATAAAATTAGAAACCTTGACATATTTGAAGAAATTAAAGACAAACTTGTCCAACTCCTTTATAATGACATATCTTCTGATGCCGACTTCTCTGATTCTGACGAACTTCAGTCTTCTGATAATGCTATTCTAGCCATTAATAACACATCTGACTCAGATTTTTCATCATCTTCCACTCAGTCTGATTGTCAATTCCCCCTGAGGTTTTCCATATTAGATAAACTGGTCCCTCTAGTTTCAATAATGGCCAGTCAACCCCCTGAAACCCAAACTATTAGTCATTTTGCCCCTTCTGTCAAGTTTTCCATCCAAAAAGCATTTGACTGTTAATTGAAAAAATAAAATGTTGACCTTGTAGTTAAAAACCACACAATCTAACCAGCTAAGCAACTCCAATTCATTGTTGGAGTTATGTTGATTTAAATGTATATATATAGTTATCTAATTTGTTTAAAATAATTTAAATCTGTTTGTATAATTTAAAATAAACTCATATATATATAATTTAAAATAAACTTATATTTAATAATGTTGATGGTGATTTTTCGTCGTCACTATCAACGAACTTGTATCAAGTGAAAATAAGAACAGATAAGTGTAATACCGCAAGAAAACAATAAATCAAGAGATACAAATACGTGGTAAAAACTCCTTTTAACTGGAGAAAAATCCACGGGTTGTTGCTTGAGCAACAAAGTCAAATCCACTATGAAAAACTCAATTACAAAGTATTTCTCTCTGACTTCTCCTGCCAATTCTCACTTCTCCCTGTTATGTTTCTTACAGGGGTATTTATACATGTTATTATTAGGGTTTACGATACTGCTAGGGTTTGGTGTTGTGATACCCGTATTTTGTGTGATTTCCTAGTTCTAATTGAAGTCTGTCTCTTTCTGGAGTTTATCCTGTTTCCTGTTTTGACTGAGTCTGAATCTGGGTCGGATTCCTCGCCCTTTATCTGCGGGAAATCTGTTTGCCTTTCAGTTGAACTCTGATAGTCGTATCGTTGCTTATTGTGGAGTTGCTTGCTGCTGATTCTGTCCATATGTTTGTGAAGTACTCGTCTTCATTATCTGATCCCGAGTATGCCCGAGTATGCCCGAGTCGGTTTCTTCGTCTGTGGTCGGGTTGCTTTGCTCTTTGCCGAGTAAATTTCCTTGGGGAATTTCTGCCCTTTAACGCTTGACTTTTCTCGACTTTGCTTACGTGACCCCTTACTGTAATGACGTGTCCTTAATGATGATTTTTACCTATAACAATACCCCCTTAAATATTTGAACCCAATGTATCCTGCTTACTCGGGATAAATATTTAACTCTTTCATGACTTGTTCTCGTTTATCATCTTCTTCATCAATGTCGGATTTCAAATTCCTCGTTCGCTTCGAAACGTTAATGGCGTGTCTTAATTGCGCCTGCACGCGTTTGATTCTTTTCTTATTCGAAGATCTTTTGATGGTGACTGACTGTCTCTTCGACGGCTCGGTGCTTCTCTTTACTGCCACATGTCTTCTTTTGTTTGGTTGTGGTACGTGGCATATATGAGACACGACCCTTCTGTTTGTGCCCGTACAGCTTACGTCATGATTCTTATCCCAATCTTTCCCGCTTCTCCTCACCTACCCTTTCTAGGGTTTCGTGTCTTGGGACCGGTTGCATGCCTACATATAGAAGTATTGCTTCAAAGGGGAAAACTCCTATTCAAGTTTTTACCATTACTTCCCAGATTTGTGCCATCGTTTCCCAGATTTCTGCCATCGTTTCCCTGCCTGTAATCTCGTCCTGCGAAGATTTACTTCTTTCGGTTTCCAAACCTTTTCTCGACCCTCTCGAAGATCCTGCCGTACCTCACGTCTCTTCAATCCTTTAAGGTTAGTTCTCATGGATCCCTCTACTAGACATCGTCTTTTTACTGTTGCTATGATTGCCATTGAGCAAGGTGATACTTGTACTGTTACGGCTGTCCACAGGTTGCTTGGTGATCCAATTCCCGACCAGCCCCGATTTACAGACGCTGACGTCTTCGGACTCAACTTGTCTGGACTGCGTCATGAAGTTCCACTAGCTTCTTCCAGTTCGTCACAGCCTGAATCCTATCAGCCTGAGACCGATTCCAGTTCTGCTTCTGCTGCTCGTGATAATTCTCGGCCGTGGAAAAGAATGGGGAAGAAACAAAGCAATCGTGACATCAACAAAGGTTCCTTTGTTCAAGAAATCCGAGTCGGGCCCCAGAGGGTGGTCGAAACAGACATTGAGGACGAGCATAGGGAGGCTCGTATCGTTTTCTCTCCCGAGAGAGTTTGCGCTTACGACGTTGAGCCAAATGTGGTCGGCCCTGAAGAAGTCATTAAATACACGAACCGTTTTGATCTGGACAGCGACACTATCTCATTAAACCCTGCTAACGGTCGGGACTGCGTGGAACCCCTCGCCCGGTCAAGTGGCGATTTACGGGGTGATGCTTTCTTGGGGGGTGACGCTTCCGCTGCAGTCCTTCATTACGTGGTTTTTGGCTGAAGCTCAGCTCTCCCCTGCTCAACTAACTCCGAACAGCTATCGGATCTTGATGTGCATGTGGCACATGTGGCATAGGATGGGACGACCACCCCCGACTCCTCGGGAAATTAGGCACTTCTATTCTTTGAGGCCTCTGGGAAAGACCGGGATTTACTTCCTGCTTTCAACTCAGCCCGAGAGTTGGGTCCCCAAGGACGTGATCGTGAAGAACAGGGTGATGCCGACCGCTGATGAGAAGATGAAAGGGTTTGTTTGGGGCTTCCCCACCTCAAACAAGTTCTGGAAGAATAGTTGGTTCTTCGTGGGTGGAGACTGGGGACGGTCAATTTATTTTGACATTGAGGGCTCTCAGATGACTCACCGGGTGCCTCGGTACTTCTGCGCACCCCAGTGGAACCACATGACTTCGTCTTTTACGGATGAAGAACTCAAAACCATGACTCGGGCGGCCTTCCGTCCCGTGAAAAAAAGGGGCAGACCTTACCTCTTCGATGAGAAGAAGATGATAACAGCTCGCCTATTCCCTCAACTTTCTGCACGCCGGCGTCGCTGTAAGTTCTTTATTTCTTCCTTGCTATTTACCAGCTTTATCTATCTGGCTTTCAGCTTCCTAAAAAAAATTTTTTTTTTTTTTAGTGTACGACATAGATGTAGTGTGCGATGCCTAAGCCCGCCGAATGAAAGGCATTGTGGAGGCGAGCCGGAGGGAAGTTAAACGTCAACAGGATGCGGGGATAGCCCCTCCTCAAGGTGACTCCGATGGGAGTTCTTCCGAAGACATTTCCGAGGGGGGTGCAGGCGACGTGCCGGATTACATGCCTGAGGAAACTCAGAATCAAGAGTTGGCCGCCCACACAGCTGATGAAGGCAATCAAGCAGGTCCTTCGACAAAGGGGAAGGAGAAGGTTGGGGAGTCTTCCGAACCAGCTACCTTCTCCTGAGGAACTAGATCTCCTGGGTCTGCTGTAGTCGAGCCGAGTGCCACTTCCCCGGATGCGGAAATTTCCAGGGAGCATCCGGACGTGACAGTTCCAGAGATTCTGATTTCTACCGAACTGAACACTTGCGCCATCTGGAAGTGGTGCTGAAATGGGGCGTTCCGATCCGGATTTTGAGGACCCCACAGCAGACCTGAATACCCGTGGGAGGCAACCTAAAAAAGAAAAGCCTCGTTCTCACCTGGTCGTCCGGCCCCCAAGATTCCTCGAGTAGTTGCTATCGTCGAGTCATCCTCAGATGAGGAGGGGGTAGCGGAGGCTGCTGAGAATGAGAGAACAATAGAGAACTCTCCTCCACGGGATCATATGAGGGACGAACCTGGCATCCCCCTTAGTTCCCCTCAGGCAATATCTACTGCTAGGTTCCCCGAAGCTAATCTTGGCGATCCTGACCCTTCAGCCCAGTCTAGCGTACCTACCCCAGAGACCATGTTGAAGGCTATGGCTTCGGGCCAAGCATATATAGGGGACGATCGTTGGAGCGATCTCAGAGTCGGTTCGTTATCTGATCGGCTCTGCCATTTCTTCAACGGCGCTTCTTATGTGAGTAACTCTTAAGACTTTCATATTTATCTCTTTTATTGCTACTTCATTTTTGTCACTTGTTATCGGCTCGTTGCAGATGGTAGCCGAGATGACAGAAGTCTGCCAGACTAGTGATGGTCAGACGGAGAAAATAAGGAGGCTTGAAGCCCAGTTGAAGGAGAGTGAAGATCGCCGTGCTCGGGCCGAACTGGCTTGTCAGGAAGGGACCAGGTCGGGTCAGGTGCTTCTGGACCAGTGCTTAGCGCGTCAACTGGAGGCTGAACAGAAAGCATCTTTCGCTTCTGAAGAGGCCCAAACCTTAAAAGACCAGTTGTTATCTACTCAGGAGGCTCTACTCTAGGCCGAGCAGATGGCTGAAGATGCAAAGTCCTCCTACGAGCGCCGGATTCAGGACTTGGAACGTCATGCCTTGACGGTCAAGTCCATGTTGAAGGAAGCTAGGCTAGAGTTAGAGATTCAGAGGGTTGATCGCTTCAAAAGATCTCCAGTCTATGATGCTTTACTTCTCCGGGAACTTCAGAGGGGAATGGTCTCGGCCGGAGAATTTTTCAAGAAGAAGAACAGAGCAACTGATCGGGCCAGGGCCAACTGGAACCTCTCGATCAGAAAGCATGTGGATGCTTCTCTGGAATCCCTTCAGCTCCAGATGAAGACGTGGCGAGCATATTGCAGAAGTAAGGGAAAAGAGCCACATCTCATGCACCTGGAAGTTCCCACTGCTGATTCCTTCTCAACTTTCCATGCTTGTGAGAAAGTGGGGATCGACAGTGAGGCTTCTGACGTTGGGCCCGTTCCCGGGGTAGATTATAGCGCTTGGATAGATGACGACACCCCGGAAGATATGATTGTCTGGCCTTCTGATGACAGCCTCCTGAGTGAGTACGTGATGGAACCGGACCCGAGCATTGGTGGAAGTAGTTCTCAACCGCAGGCATCTTCTTGATTAATTTTCTCTTTTTCTTTTTTGTAACAACCATTGTACATTCTTTCGCTCATATATAAGAAATCTATTCACTATTCTGCCTGTCCAGTTCCCTGCAAGATAAACGTATAAACAAAAGAAAAACAAATGAAGCATAATTTGTTCGGTCACCTATACTCGGCTCATAGATCTTAAGAATTTTTGGAACTCTTAATTTCAACCAAGTGCTTGGCGACTACCAAAGTTAACCGAGTATCTTATTCAACTTGCAACTCATTTATTAAGCCGAGTATCTCATTAAACTGGCCGTTGATTTATTGGCCCAAGTATCTTATTTAACTGGCAATTTTTCTTTTAAAGCCGAGTATCTTATTTAACTGGCAACTTTTTTAAGCCGAGTATCTTATTGAACTGGCAATTAATTTCTCTGATCTTGTGAAGATCGTTTTACCCTAACATTTCGTCGAGGCTCACCACAACCATACGTTAAGGTCCTTACACAAATCACCTAGGACGTCTCCTGGTTTTGTCTGTGCAAGGTTTCGTCGAATCGTTGGTGGTTATGTTGACCAGCCAACACGACTGCGCATCTCACCAGTCTTCCTGGCGGCGCTCCGAGCAGTTTTCCAGTTATCCTGGTGCCTCGGTTTTGCCTTTTGGTTAAGAAATGCGTTTGCACTGCTTAAACCAGGCGGGCGTGCTATTCCAGCTTCTCAGCCCTTCAAGAACTACTTGTCCGCTCTCCCGCGGCCTCGTAGCGCATGATTATTTTTGAACAAGATTTGCTCGGACCGGTTTGTTTTAGGTGACTAAATTTAGTCTGCTTGTTCTCGGACGAGGTGGCCACTGTTGTTTTTGCTTTATTTGAACATTCTTTATCGTGGATTTCATCGTCTTCAATGAATAACCTCTTTATTAGCAAACGGACTTTATTAGATAACAATATGAGTTAGAAACCTCTTAACTTGACTATAAGTTAAAGCAAAGCTAAAATAACGTTAAACATGAATGAGCTTGTCAGGGGTAGAAAATCTTGAGATACTGAGCGTTGCATGGTCGGGGTACTAAGCTGCCTTCTGGGTGAGCTATCAGGTAGGCTCCGTGCCCTGCAACTCCCTTGATGATATACGAGCCTTCCCATTTGTCAGCGAGAGATCCTGCCGACTTGTCCTTAATGTTCGGGGACACCCTTCTTAGCACTAAATCTCCGAGCTGGAATCTACGCACACGAACATGGGAATTATAGTACCTTGCAGCCCTCTGCTGATACGCTGCATTTCTCACTTGAGCTGCAACCCTGATTTCTTCAAGCTCGTCTAAGTTCCGCTGCAACATCTTGACGTTGTGCTCGGGGCTGTATAGTTGCACCCTGGGTGACGTAAAGGTTGTTTCCGTCGGGATTACAGCCTCTGTTCCGAATGCTAGTGCAAAAGGGGTCTCCCCTGTGGATGACCTGATAGTCGTTCGGTATGCCCATAACACCTCTGGTAGTTTGTCTGCCCAACTGCCTTTCTTTGCTTCCAACTTTGCTTTCAGTGTGTGCTTGATCACCTTATTCACAGCTTCAGTTTGGCCATTGGTTTGAGGATGTGCAGGTGACGCATAGTAGTTTGCAATCTTGTACTCCTCGCACATTTCCCTGAACTTGCTGTTGTCGAACTGAGTTCCGTTATCTGTTATAATGATGCTCGGGATTCCGAACCTATATATGATGTTCTTCCTGACAAAGCTAGTGGTGTTCCCCTCCGTGATGTGCACCAATGCCTCTGCTTCTGCCCACTTGGTAAAGTAGTCTACTGCCACAATTGCGTACTTTGCTCCTCCCCTTGTTCCTGTGGGCATTGGACCAATCAGGTCGAGGCCCCACATGGCAAAAGGCCAAGGGGAAGTTAAGCTTCTGAGTAACTCCGGGGGTTGCCGAATGTCGTTTGCTATTCTTTGACATGTCTTGCAACTTTCCGCGAATCGTTACGCTTCGGAAAATAAAGTCGGCCAATAAAAACCTTGCCGAAGTACCTTGTGTGCTAGGCTCTTACCCCCAGTGTGGTTTCCACACACCCCACTGTGAACATCTTTCAGAATCTTGTAGGTTTCTTCTCCGGCAACACATCTTTGTAACACCTTTGAGAACCCTCTTCTGTATAGTTCTCCCCTTAGAATTGTGTACCGAGTTGACCTGTACCTGACGCGTTTTGCCTCCACAGCATCCTCCGGTAACATGTTTCTCTCCAAATACTCTCTAAGCTGGGTCGTCCAATCACTTGGACCTGACCGGATTTTTGACACCATGACCTCTTCAGATTCTGCCGTACTTAGTTTGGTCAGGTGCGCCACTGGTATTGCTTTCGACCTAATACTCGTGGTGGCTGAGGCTAATTTAGACAAAGCATCTGCTTTTTCGTTCTCCTCCCGAGGGATTTGAAGGATCCTGTACGCCTTAAACTTTTTAAGCAAGCTCTTTGCAATGTCTAAGTAAGCTATCATATGCTCCTCCCTCGCCTGGTATTCATCCAGCACCTTGTTAACCACAACCTGGGAATCGCTGTATACCGCCAACTCATCTGCCCCCAATGCTATGCAAACTTTCAAACCAGCCAACAAAGCTTCATACTCTGCTTGGTTATTAGTTGCTTTGAAGTCGAACCTCATGGTGCATTCCACAGCATCCCCTTCTGGTGTTGTTATGACTATTCCGGCCCCACTGCCATGGGTGTTCGACGATCCATCCACATGCAACTTCCATTGGAACTTGCTCACTTGTTCGCCTTCTATCATCCTTTACACTTCCATATTTGGCTCGGTGAACTCTGCTATGAAATCGGACACCGCTTGTCCCTTAACTGCAGCTTTTGGGGTATATTTGATGTCAAATTCACTTAACTCAACCGCCCACTTAGTCAATCTTCCCGACAGTTCTGGTTTTTGCAGGATGAGTTTCAGCGGGCCGTCGGTGTACACCTCTATTGCATGAGCTTGGAAGTACGGCCTTAGTTTTCTGGCTGCCGCGACCAAGGCGAGTGCAACCTTTTCGACCGGTGAGTATCTAGTTTCTGCTGGCAGCAACGCCTTGCTGGTATAATATACCGGTTTGTGCACTCCTTCCTCCATCCGAATCAACACCGAACTTGTCGCTACCTCTGTGACTGAGAGGTACAAGTACAACGTCTCCCCGACCACCGGCTTTGAGAGGATGGGTGCTCGCCCTAAATACTCTTTCAATTTCTGAAAAGCAGCTTCGCATTCTTCACTCCATTCAAGGCCTTTTCCTTTCTTTATTGCTCTGAAGAATGGGGCGCATTTGTCTGTCGACTTTGGTATGAATCGGTTAAGTGACGCAAGACATCCCGTTAGCCTCTGTACATCCCTCAGCGTCCTTGGCGAAGCCATATCTTCCAACGCTTTGATCTTCTCGGGGTTCACCTCAATCCCTCTTTGATGTACCTGAAAACCAAGAAATCTCCCTGATGGCATTCCGAACACACATTTGCTCGGGTTAAGCTTCATTTTATATCTCCTCAGCACTTCGAAGGTCTCCCTTAAGTCTTCTGAATGCCTCTCCGCTGTGACACTCTTGGTCAACATATCATCCACATAAACTTCCATGTTCCTCCCGATTTGCCGGGCAAAAATCCTGTTCACCAGTCTCTGGTAGGTTGCCCCAGCGTTTTTCAGGCCGAAAGGCATCACCTTATAGCAGTACAAACCCTGATCTGTGGTGAAGACCGTCTTTTCTTCATCCGCTTTATTCATTTTGATCTGATTGTATCCTGAATAAGCATCCATGAAGCTCAACAATTCGTGCCCAGCTGTTGCATCCACCAGTTGGTCTATTCTCGGCAATGGGAAGCTATCTTCGGGCAGGCCTTATTCAAATCGGTGAAGTCTACACACATTCTCCACTGATTATTCTTCTTCTTAACCAGCACCACATTGGCCACCCATTCTGGGTATTTGACCTCCCTTATCGATCCTGCAGAAAGCAACTTGCCTACTTCATCCTTAATGGCCACACTGCTCTCTGGATTGAACAGCCGTCTCTTTTGCACTACCGGGCGGAACTCTGGATTGATGAAGAGGCAATGTGATATCACTTTTGGATCTATCCCGGGCATATCTTCGTGGCTCCAAGCAAAAACATCCTTGTAATCCCTTAGTAGTGAGACAAGTTGGGCTTTTATACATTCACTCAAATTTGCCCCGACTTTCACTGTCCTGCCTGGATCTTCTGGGTCCAATGCCACCTCTTCGGTCGGCTCATCTTTCTTAGCTTCGGGCTCCTCTCTAGGATCCAACTCAAAATCCTTCGGTACTTCTGACTCTTCAGTCTCATCAGTTGCCAGCTTGGTTGTCACATTGTATACCTGGTTTACTTCCCTGTCCTTGTATACTGACAAATTTGCCCTTCGAGCCATTTCTTGTGATCATTTGACCATTCCAACCCCAAACTCCGTTGGGAACTTCATCATTAAGGCATAAGTCGCCGTCACCGCCTTAGCTTTATTCAAGAACGGTCGGCCCAATAGGGCGTTGTACGGCCAATTTTCTGTGTCGACGACTACAAAGTTGAGTAACACTGTCTTTTGGCAAGGAGCCTTCCCAATCTTCACCGGTAATTTTACTGTGCCGAGCGACCTTACCTCCACCCCGCCAAATCCTCTAAGAGGTATAGGAAAAGGCTGCAGGTCTTTCCTGTCCAGCCTCAGCTGGTCATAAACTTTTGCACTCAAAATATCCGCTGAGCTTCCATTGTCGATCAAAATCCGATGGACCTCCCTATGGCCAATATGTGCGCTGATTACCAGTGCATCGTTCGGTCTTACATCTACTCCATGTGAGTCAGCCTCTGTGAATATGATGGGATCCCAGCCTCCCTTGATCCTTTTTGGGTCGGGTTCAATAGAATTGACACCTAGATCTCTTCTAGCCTCCATGGCTTCCCGAATTTCCTGGGTCCTCTCCCTATTACTTTTGCTCGTTGATGGTCCACCAAAAATCGTGTAGATCGCTTCTTCATCCTCAGCTTTCTTGGGGCTAAGTTTTCTTGCCCGACCATCCTATCGGTTATCTCTCTGTCCGTCTACCTTGTCGGTTTTCCTCAGGACGATATTTTTCAAGTGTCCTTCCCTGATGAGGGTCTCTATGTGATCCTTAAGTTGAAAACACTTGGAAGTTTCGTGGCCATTCTCCTTATGGAACCTGTAATACTTGGTGGTGTCCCTCCGGGCATAGGATGACTGCCTAGGAGGTTCTTTAGACATGTTCTTCTCCTCCAGAATTGCCAGAATTTCCTCTTGATCCTTCCTCAGTGGGGTATAGTTTGTATATCTGCCTTGGAACTTCTGCCGCGGCTGATCTGTCTTCGGATCATATGCCCGACGACCATCCCGACTATCCCGTGTCTTATTCTTTTGTTTATCACCTTTCGCATCCGGCGTCTTCGCTTGGTCCGTGGCTTTAGACCTTTCTGGGTGTCCGCCATGCACGAAGTATCCTCCCGTGGCAATTTCTTCTTCCTCCGCCAAGGCATAGCCCCCAGCCATATCCATCATGTCAGCGTAACTGGTTAGACGGGCTCTTCTCAGGTCAAATGACATCTGACCATTCTGGAGGTTATTGATGAACGTTGCAATTATAGCCTCGTCGTTTGCACTTCCAATCTCAGACACTTCTTGACCGAATCTTCCCAAATACTTCTTAAGTGACTCATCATTTCCTTGCTTAAGTTGAGACAAGTGGGCCACCGACTTCTTTCTGTGCACATTCCCGAGGAACTGCCTTGAGAAAGCCTTACTCAGCTCGCTGAAGTTACTTATGCGGACCGTTGGTAACCTGCCGAACCACCTAGTGCCCAGATCCCCAAGAGTTTGAGGGAAATTTAAGCATAGTAGGGCATCATTGTAAACATACTGGGCCATGGCACTCTTGTATCTTCTGACATGTTCCTTAGGGTCCATGTCCTTTTTGAATTGCTCTACATGTGGCATTATAAACCTCTCCGGGAATGGCGTCCTCAGGATCCTATTGGTGAAAGGGCTCCCGGATTCATCATCTGACAACTCGTTACGCCCGTATCGCCTGACTAACGCATCCATTTGTCGGCGGTTATTCTCCACTTCCCGGGTCAAACTCTGTATGAGTATATCTCTGTCTCCCTCCGGCTCCCCCACAGCATTGAAATTCTGACTTATAGTCAGTTTTTGGCCTTTTTCTTCCGGATTCGATTCTCTTTGATCCCGATTTAAACCGTGCAGCCGAACTGTGCCCCTTTGGCGCTTGTGATGATAATTCTGCTCACTCTCTCCCGAGGACGACGATCGATCTCTCCGATGAGTACGCCTCATTGGACGGTCTCTATCCCTAGCCGTCTGGTCATGACCATACCTTCTGTCCGAGTCATTCTCCTCTCTACGTTCTCCGCTTCCCCTAGTTGGCCTTTCAGAAAAAATCACCGGCCTGTCAATCGGATCACGGCTTGCCTTTATGGGTGCATCAGGCGTTGGTATCACCACTGTGGAGCGCAACCTCGTTGCTTGCTGATTTGGAGCAGAAAGATTGTGAGGTGACATCAAACCTTCCGTGGTGGAGAGATCAACCCCTTGCCTTGCAGCGTCTGATATAAGTTGCTGCAAGGAAGCGCGGAATCGTTGCGCAATCTCTTCGTTAGTTGGAGGAAAACGCTGAATGCCAGCCAGGGCAGTTGACTGATCTGCCGTTGCCAAGGTTACCTCTGGAGTGTTAAGGGTGGCATCATCCTCCAATTCATTGATTGGCAATCCTTGACTATACCTGGAATCGCTACCATCTCCTTCGCCAGCCATTGTCACAAGTTTCGCTTGACTCATACCCCCTCCTTCTAGCGCCAATTGTTGATGGTGATTTTTCGTCGTCACTATCAACGAACTTGTATCAAGCGAAAATAAGAACAGATAAGTGTAATACCGCAAGAAAACAATAAATCAAGAGATACAAATACGTGGTAAAAACTCCTTTTAACTGGAGAAAAATCCACGGGTTGTTGCTTGAGCAACAAAGTCAAATCCACTATGAAAAACTCAATTACAAAGTATTTCTCTCTGACTTCTCCTGCCAATTCTCACTTCTCCCTGTTATGTTTCTTACAGGGGTATTTATACATGTTATTATTAGGGTTTACGATACTGCTAGGGTTTGGTGTTGTGATACCCGTATTTTGTGTGATTTCCTAGTTCTAATTGAAGTCTGTCTCTTTCTGGAGTTTATCTTGTTTCCTGTTTTGACTGAGTCCGAATCTGCGTCGGATTCCTCGCCCTTTATCTGAGAGAAATTTGTTTGCCTTTCAGTTGAACTCTGATAGTCGTATCGTTGCTTATTGTGGAGTTGCTTGCTGCTGATTCTGTCCATATGTTTGTGAAGTACTCGTCTTCATTATCTGATCCCGAGTATGCCCGAGTATGCCCGAGTCGGTTTCTTCGTCTGTGGTCGGGTTGCTTTGCTCTTTGCCGAGTAAATTCCCTTGGGGAATTTCTGCCTTTTAACGCTTGACTTTTCTCGACTTTACTTACGTGGCCCCTTACTGTAATGACGTGTCCTTAATGATGATTTTTACCTATAACAAATAATAATATATAAAAATAGATTTATGAAAAAGGAAAAAAATAAGAAAATAAAAGGAAACCCAGAAAATCAATGCCCGTAAATTCCCGTAATTTTTTTTTTGAATTCCTTTTCAAAAAAATATATTATTTCAATTTCATAAAAAAAACCTAAAAATCAAAGCACATAAATTGAAAAGGGAAAAAATTTAAATGAGAAAAAGAAAGAAAGAAAAATAATAATAATAAATTCTTTTTAAATATATGAGTTGATGTATAGTTTAAAATAAGCCCATATATTTAAAAGGAATTTTTAAAAAAGAAAGAAAAAAATTTACGGGTTTTGATATTCTGGATAGGGCTCAAAAAATAAATAGCACTTTTTGGAGGTGGTATTTCAACAATGTTACTACTTTAATAACTTATGTTTAAAAGGCACATATTATGGTGAACGGACAAAAATACCCTCAATTGTTGTTCCACATCAGATTTCTTTCATTCAGTTTACAGTGACAAAGTTGTGAAGTAGAGAGAGAAAGTCCGGTTGAAACTCAGGGAATCACTCGAACGGTGACGAAGTGGCGCTACGCAGACGCATCAGGGGGTCTAGCTCCCGGTGGTCACGGTCAGCTTGTGGGGGGGCAGGGGGCAGGGGGCAGCACCCCCAGAGCTTTTTTTTTCAATTCATGAAAAAGCTCGGAGCTTTCATGAAAAAGCTCGGAGCTTTCATGAAAAAGCTCGGAGCTTTCATGAAAAAGCTCGGAGCTTTCATGAAAAAGCTCGGAGCCATTTTTAAAAAAGCTCGGAGCCATTTTTAAAAAAGCTCGGAGCCTTTTTAAAAAAATTCTGAGCCTTTTTAAAAAAGCTCTGAGCCTTTTTAAAAAAACTCGAAAGAAAGTTAAAAAAGCTCGAATGCCTTTCTTTCAAGCTTTTTTAAAAAAACTCAGAGTCTTTAGAAAAAGCTCGGAGATTCAAAATTCTCAGATTCAAACTCAGAAATGCAGGATAAAAAAGAAGTATTTCAAAAATATGTTATCTTGTTGTGCTGAAGGATGTCGAGAAGTTTATTTTCAGACAAGTTTATTATAGAGAGAGAAACAGACGAGTTCAGTGTTCTAAGTATGGAGATGAAAGTACAAAGACAATAGAAAAATGATTTTTTAAGGGCAATTTTGGTAGTTCATCATAATAGGTGTCTTTTAAACATAACTTATTAAAGCAGTGACGTCGGTGCAACTCATGTCCAAAAAGGTGACATTTCGCACCATTCCCACATTCTGGATATTCTGGGTTTCCTTTTGTTTTTGTTTTTGTTTTTGTTTTTGTTTTTTCTTTTCTTTTCATAAATCCGTTTTATATATTATTATTAAATATAATTTTATTTTAAATTATATATATGAGTTTATTTTAAATTATACAAACATATTTAAATTATTTAAACAAATTAGATAACTATATGTATACCTTTAAATCAACATAACTCTCACAATGAGTTAGAGTAGCTCAATTGGTTAGCTTGTATGGTTTTTATTTACAAGGTCAGGTGTTCAATACCTGATGGGAACATTTTATTTATTAGTAAAAAATCCTGACTTTTCATTTAATTACAAATCACTGAATTGCATTAAATGCAATCCAAAATCTTTTCTTCCGATATTATCTCTCATATATAACATATTTCCTAATTTCATCATAATTATATATGGTATATAAATCTTTATTTTAATATATTATTTATTTTAAGTAGCTTTAAAAATAAATAAAAAACCCTAATCACTTCTCATATTAGTATTTAATATTAATACTTTATTATGATATTAGGGTGATGTATTTATATATTATATTTTTAAAGTGTTTTGTGTGAGTTTTCCTGCAACCCCTTTTATTTTTTATTTTTTAAAAACCGTTTCTTTTTTTTTAGTAAAAATGAAGTTTATTTTTAATCGAAGAAGATCATGATCATATGTATTCATATATAATTATTATTTTTGGATTGTTTTTATTCCATATATATGTATAATTGTTTAGCATGAGTATAAATGTAAAATTACTTAGTTTCAGAAAATTTTACTTTTAAAAAACAAACGTGTTGACAATTCATTCAGATGTGAAGAAAAAAAAAATAAACATGTCATTCAAGTTCAGATTTCAGTCCATATTCAGTCTTTAGAAAAATTCAGGACTGTTCAGTCTTCAGACAAAAAAACAAACGACCCCTAATAGTTTGGGTTTCATGAGGTTGACTGGTCATTATTGAAACTAAAGAGACCAGTTTATCTAATATGACAAACCTCTGGGAGGAAAATGATAATTTCTCTAAAATTAATGCAACATACATGCAATCATATTAAAACGATCACATGAAATAGTGTACCGGTGCACTGGACTTGTTTTATGGACTTACCGTGGGTTGAAGTCAGTCTTTTTTTTCTTTTCTTTTTTGTTTCGATTCGTTTAAATCACTTGCGCATCTTTTAGGTAAGAGAGATGTTATTGACACTCATAAATATCATAAACACTTTCATATTTTAATAAAAAATTTAATTATAAAAATATCACATATGAATTTACCAATAAGGGCAAATTAGTTTAATTAAAAATAAACAAAATACTATTTACATCCATTAATTACACTCATATCTTCAACTATATCACTTTATTAAAATAAAATAAACAAACCAAACCCTAATTAAACCCTGATTCTATTTATTTTTTTGTAAACAGGTAAACCCTAATTCTATTTCAGTATCAAAATATCTCATTATCATATAATAAAGTAATGGAACAAGAATTTTCAGAGAACTCCGATCAAGAACATTGTTTGTGTCGAGTGTACTATGGACTACAGTAGTGAATTTACAAATTACAAGGTATAGTTATGCTTATACGTTATATCAAAATTTTAGTTTGCGTGTTCACTCTGGATTCGAAAGAATCAAAGTAAGGTTTCAAATTCTCAAAACTATGTTTTCGAGTCTGGACTCCGGAGAACTTAAAATTTATCATTTGTAAAAATGAGTGTGTTAATAACTTATAAAGGTTTATAAATAAATTGTATTAAAATGAAAACATTCATTTAAATAAGGGTATTATTGGGATTACGATTGGTGTTTATAGTAATGTTTTAATTTAAATTTTAGACATGGGTGTACTTATAAATATGGGTATGCTTATCATATTTGTGAGTGTTAATATCCGCTCACTTTAGATAAATAGACCTAACCATTGAGATTAATATATTTCAAAAAAAAAAGACTTGCTGGTAATCAAAATATCAAACATTCAAATATAATATTCTTCAACTTAAAAAAAACAAAAAAAAAAACTAATGCCAATAAAAATCGTAGGTTCTTCAAAATTCAGAATATCCTAGACTGAAAAAAAAAACTAATGAATGAGTGTGCTGTGAGAGCAAGAAAAAAAAAACTAATGAAGAGTGCTGTAAGAGCAAGAAACCACTAATGAAAATTTTTTGCTTCCCAAGAGCTTGGCCGCGCAACCATATTTCTGTGTACAAATTGCCACTTTCAATTGACTGCAACCTCAGCAGATAAGTAGCTGGGATGAAGTGTATCCTGACCAGACACTTTAACCTGAGGGGAGAGCTTGAGAACTTGCACAGCTTCCTCCACTTTGGCAGCTAATGATTCCGGCGACTCCAATAAAAGTAGCAGTTCTGCGTTGTCCATCTCCAGAAGCATTCCCGTAATCTTTGCAACAAGATCAGGCTGCAGTTCAAAACCATTTTTTGGATAAATGTCAGCAAAGGCCACACATTGTGCCATCCAAAGGATCATACATGAACAGACTAATATGTAAATCTAGGATTAAATATAAAGGAGAACAAGAGCGTTAAACACCTTTGACAAACATGATCGGAATACTGTACAATGATTTTACCTGGTGTTTCTGAACGAGAGGGTACAGCTGCTCGCCAAGTATCTGCTTCTGCTGCTCAGGGGAAGCAGCAGCAAGCATACCATTCAGCATTTCCCATTTTTGCGCCACAGTGCCAACAGAATTAGAAGAAGGAGATGACACTCCAGATCCTTTGTTTGTACGACCATTTGGAACATATTTGGTCTGTCCAGCCCGCTGTAATCCCTGTCTCTGAGGTATTAAAATTTGTGACACATGAATGGCAAATATATGGTTGTAAACATAAACAATAAGAAAGATTTGTGTGAACAAAGAGAAACAAAACCTGTTGATTGCTTGAATCTTTTGAAGACATCACAGATTGATTGGGTTGTTGCGCATATGCAACAGAGTGAGCACCTGACTGTGGAAGCACCTGCCCATTTATCCTACCCCGGTTTTGCCTATTTTGTCTTGGAACATTTTGGTTCTGTCAAGAGAGGATTCCAAAATAAGATGAGTTGTTTTGACCACTAAAATCAATCTAAACCCCCAGAATACTAATTTTCATTGCCCAATGTATGTATCATCAATTACAGTTCAACAATAACGACTATGCATAATCTGACACAAGTAGTTCCCCTAGATACAGAAAAAATGTCCTAAAAATTGAGCTGATAACAAAAATAAGGCTTGATGAAATTGTAGAGCAGAGGAGCACTTACAATTGGAAGTGGTGATGCTTGAAATGCGGGTCTGGTTTGAGGGGCAAAGCCATTAGCCCTCCATCCTCCCCTCATACCCAAAGGTTGGTAAATCATCCCAGGTCGTGGAGGTACTTGTGGAACAACACCAGAAGGAGCTGTATAGTAAAGAGGAGGATATCCCCCAGGGATAACATTAGTTGAAGGTCCTGCTAATCCAGCAATCTGCTGTGCGTACTGAAGCTTCAGTTGTGCTTGTCTATCTTCCTTCCTTTGAGCAATAGCCACATACAATGGCTTGCGGTGAAACATGTATCCTGTGAAGTATCAACAGACTACATATTGGTAACTCAAAAGAGAGAATCACACTGATTTTAAAACGTATTACACTAAACTGCATTACACATTATTGGCACAACATAAGTAAGACTTTAAGGGATTCCTTCTTGAACTATCTGAAATTATATAAATATTACATTCCACTCTCAGAATCTTAATGAACAACATAAACATGATAAATCAATCAAAACAATTTAACTGGGTATCTTTACTATGAAGGTCTATATGCTGAAACTCAATTGCAGAAGGTGAATTCACCAGCAATGAAATCCGGATGAACAGAATGTGTGAAACAGAACCAGCCATCATGCACAAACACAATAAAATAAAAGACTGTTAAATACTTATCAACTTACCATGGAAAGTGCTCACAGCCTTACTGGCCTCCTCTGGGGTGGAGAAACATACAAATCCAAATCCCCTATTTATGCCCTTTTCATCTCGCATAAGTTTTGCAGAAGTAATTGTGCCACACTGACTGAAGTGCTTTGTTAGCTCTTCATCAGTGACCTCATCGTCAATATTCTTCACATATACATTTGATCCCTACATTTTAAATGAAAGAAATTAAAGGGCAATAAGAATTAACAGTTATGTGTATATAAATCCAGGTAGAGATGAGCAAATGAAAACCACCTTGTATTTCATGATTTGCTCTTTGCGTTTCTCCTCAAACTGACGACGCAAAATTTGCTCACGTTCGGCCTTCTTCTGTGCCCTTGCTACATACAGAATTTTCGACCCTACTCAAGAGGAACAAAGAGCCTTATCAGGCAATTGTAACTTTGTAACTCTTCTCAATTAAAGCAAAAAGAATTTAAAACCCACCAAGTTGTGACCCATTCATAACTTCTGTAGCCTGTCTGGCATCATCTGGATTATCGAAGTTCACAAAGCCAAAACCTCTTGATGTCCCGTCTACATCCTTTGCAATAACCAGGCTAACAATTTTCCCAAACTCAGAAAACTTTTCAAGCAGAACTTCTTCCGTGACATCTAAATCCAAATTCTTCACGTATAGATTGGTGTATTTAGCATCAGGGCTTGGCAAAATGCGGTCATTCCTTCTCAAGAACTTTCCAACATATCTGCACCATAAATGATATATATTTAAAACATAATACATATCCAGAGACCAGGAAACAGGCAGAAAGCCAGAAACTGACTTATATATGATCAAATAACTTGACATGGCAAAACTGAAAATCAGCTTAACTTACATCTGTTTCTCACCGACAGTGGAGTCATTAAGATTCTCAATGGCAGCATTTGCAGATTCCTCAGTCTCATATTGAACAAATCCATGTCCTTTACTCCTCCCATCCTCAGACATGGCAACCTTGCAAGATATAATATTCCCAAATTTCCGAAACATGTCATGCAGCTCCACATTATCAATTGACTCCATCAAATTCTGCCATAAATTCCAAAAACCCATTTTCCAATCAGATTAAAAAAATTAGAAAGCTGCTAGTCTCAGTCTAATTGCATGAGAAAAAGAAAATAACCTTAACAAACACATTTCCAACTCCACTATTTCTTGCATCAGGATCACGGCATGACCACGAAACCCTCAACATTCTACCATTGAGCATAGTGTGATTCTTTGCTTCAATAGCATTAATTGCTACTCAAATCATAAGAAAGCAAAATAAGAGGTGAAGCATATTGAAATTTGAATTAGAAATAAGTTAATCAGAAAGCAGCAAATGAAATAGGTAACATAAAAGGAAGTTCCTCCTCTTGCAACAATACAACACACTACATACAATATCCAAACTTCAATTTCACTTTTTGAAAATCAAACAGACTAATAAAGAAAACAAACAGTCAGAAAATGAGATCTTAAATCTAGATTATATTTTAAATATTTTTAATATCCAGATTGAATTCAGTACCAAGTTCAACAATTTATTTTCAATTTCACAAAAAGATTGAAAAAAAAAACATTTGGTATCACAAACAAATGCAAACACAGTTTATTCAGTACCAAGTCCAACAAATTTATTTTCAATTTCACGAAAAGATCGAGAAAAAAAAAGTATTTTGTATCGAATGCAAACATAGTTTACTTTGTGACTTTTGGATGATGATTTTGTGAAAACAACAAAAACAGTTTCATTCTGTTTTCGGATTTTCAGTTGTTTGGAAATTGTATCATTCGTTTATTTTCCGGCATTTTCAAGACAAACAAACACAGTACTGGATAGCGATCAATAAACATACCACAGACTCTGGAGTATTTACATTATCTGCAAAAATTTAAATCCATCCGTAATATCGTAAATCTCTAATAAGTAGAGAATCAAACAGAGTATCAGAGAATCAACAACCAACCAAATCCAAAAAAAAAAAAAAAACTACTAATTCAATCAATTAACAGAACACTGTCAAACTAAAGAAAAATCACTTATCTTTTTAAATATACATACACTAAAAAGGCATCAAATGGAAAAACGAAAAAAAAAAATTGCAGAAAGATATTCCAAAAAGATACCTTCCTGTGGAGAGAGTAAGTTAACGTAAGCGTAACAAGTAGACCTGGCACTGGACAAGTCTCCGCAGATACGGACGGAAGTGAGGCTCTTATAATCGGAGAATGCTTCAAGAAGCTGAGCCTCGGTGACCCCCGGTGGCAAGTCACCGACGTAGAGCGACACCGTAGCAGCCGCCGTTGCCGTAGATGGAACCGCCATTGGCCGAGAACCAATAACCGCTCACAGAACAATCAATTAAAAACGACAAACAGACAAACAAAAACGCAATACTGGTGGTCTCTTGCTTTGGCTTTGCTGCTCAAACAAATTCTTAGAGAGTGGCGTTTCGTTTCCGTTTCCGTTTCTCGTTTTGGATTTTGGATGTAACGGGAAAAACGGCACAGAGAGAGAAGTAGAGGTTACAACAAGTGATTAATGAGAGAGGAAACGAAAATGAAGATTTTGATTTGCAGAGAGAGAGAGAGAGAGGTGGTGTTGTGTGACAGTGTGAGGATTTTTGCATGGACGCTGGAGGTTGGGCAGTAAACTATAAGAATTCATCGGGCTCGAACCGGTTTCCACGCGCCTGTTCAGAGCGTTTCTTCCTCACTTCCGGTCGCTACAACACTGTTTACCCGCTTCGCCAGTTTTTTCCTTTCTCATTTATCGAAACACTCACTATTTTAGTATTTTTTTTAAAAAAAAAATTAAGGATAGTATAACACATTAATGAATTTATTACTAGTAATTTTATCTCATTCTTTTATTTTTATTTTCATTTTCATTTTATTTTTAAAAGTTTTTACCATCCGCAGGATTCAAGCCACCGACTTGAGAGTCATTTACTCGTCCATTTACTAGAGTTACATCCATGTGGCTTCTCTCATTCTTTTATGATAATATTTGTTTATATATTTTTTTAATATTACAATAATGGATTTTATGAGATGGAAAGACTCGAAACCACAATCTCTTGATGTAGGTGTGAGAGACATGTCACTGAACAACTGGACCAACATTGTCTTATCATAATATGTGTTTCTATTAAATGAAACTAAATAAAGTAAAACATAGGTTAGCTTAAAAAGTTATTGAAAGTGAGATTTTTTTATAGAGAAAGTGATATACTTATTTAAGTGTATCTATTAAAGTAGATATATAAATACTATTTATATTTTTAGAGTTTAATTTCTTAATGATCTTTTATTTAACCGATTTGAAAGTTAAAAGTATATCGGTTATAAATTTTATTAATTATTTTTTATTTAAAATTTCAAATATATATAACAAATGTTATGTGTGGTAAGTTCATCACATCTATATTTAATAGGTTGTAAATTCATAAAAATAAAACTAAATGAATGTCTTTTGGTTTATAGAAAGACAATATTAAATTATGAGAATTTTTTAATGATAAATTTAAAAATCGGAAGATACAAGTTTAAATTCATAATTTCATTGACAAAAACTTAAAACCAAATCATCTCAACTTTCACATAAATTACGAGAGTGACATAAAAATTTATGAAATGTAAATTTTTATACTCATGAGATAAGTCAGTAACCGGTAGACTGTTAACTCAAGAAAAGGACATTGGGCAGTTTAACAGAATCGGTATGACGGGCTGAAATAGCGCTTGCAGAAAAATACACACGTGTGCAATTACGGAAGGCGCGCGTAGAGGTAGTATTCACAGCCAGAACTTAACCCAAAACCATGCCCTCTTTCACGGACACGTGTCCTCTCCTCCACCTGTGTCACTCACTCTCTCAGTCTCTCACTTTTTCTTTTTTTCTTTTGTTTTATTTAGATAATTTTTTTGACAAAATGATAAGTTCAAGAACTGAATTTAATTTAATTTAATTTGATTTAACTTTTAAAACTAATTCGATTAATTTAGACATAAACTATTAATTTAGTTGATTATGTACCTACCCCCCATCTGAGAAGTGAATCCCACTTTGTTCGTAATTCACATAGAAAAAAAAAATTATAATAAATAACTCGATCTTATTTATAATGTTTGATTTTAACCTGGTCACAACAAAGTCCACTCTTTCGGTGTCAACCTTTAAAAAATATAGTTTAAAGTATATATGAATTCGCATGTTGCCCCTTAAACTTTTTTTTAGACATTAAACCCTCCGAACTATCGTTTTTTGATAAAATCCGACTGCATATGGCCCCTCTCAAGGGGGAATAAACCCAACTTTTTTTTAGACATTAAACCCCTCGAACTATTATTTATTGGTAAAATTCGATCCAATTGTTTGCCAATAAACGATAGTTCAGGGGGTGTAATGTCTAAAAAAAGTTTATGTGGCAACATACAAATTCATGTATACTTCAAGGGACATCGATGGCAATTACTCTTTGATTTTTTGTGAATTTAATCTACGTATTTAAATTAAACTATCAATAATGAAACGAAGAAGTTTTGGTGTAATTATAATTAAATGGATGTGATTATGATAAAAAAATGTTCAATAAAGTGTTGATTAAAGTTACATAAATTGAGTTCAATGCATCCGATTAGAGTAAATCTCACCAACTTAAAAGTTGAATTAAATTATGCAGATGTTTTAACAATTTTTAATATATCTATAATGTGTGTCCATGAGAGAAAAACTTAGGGGTCGTTTGTTTTTTCCACTTAAAATTTAATGGGTCTGAATCATAATTATTAAGTTGTTTTATTTGTTTTTATAAGTGGTCAAACAACTTTAAAATAGCAAAAAACAATTTAAAATAAAAAGTAAGAAATCTTGACTTTTCACTAATCACTGAATTGCATTAAATGCAATCCAAAATCTTTTCTTCCGAGACTATCCTCATATATAATATATTTATAATTTCATTATAATTATATATTGTACATAAATCTTTATTTTAATATATTGTTTATTTTAAATGACTTTAAAAATAAAAAGAACCCTAATCACATCTCATATTGATGTTTAATATCAATACTTCATTATAATATTATGTGAGTTTTCCTGCTGCCCCTTTTATTTTTTGAAAAAAAAAATATTTCTTTTCTTAGTAAAAATGAAGTTTATTTATAATCAAAGAAGAATATCATGATCATTTGTGTTCATATATAATTATTATTTTTGGATTGTTTTTATTCTATATTATATGTATAATTCTTTAATATGAGTATAAATGTAAAATTACTTAGTTTCAGACAATATTACTTTTAAAAAACAAATGGGTTGACAATACATTTAGATGTGAGAAAAAAAAACGTGTTATTTAAGTTCAAATTTCAGTCACAATTAAGTCTTCAGAAAAATTCAGGATTGTTCAGTCTTCAGACAAAAAAACAAACGACCCTTTAATGTTTTGAGCGGTACTTCTATTTCTAAAATCGACAGAAAGCAAAGCAGATAATTTAGACCTCACACCTTCTGCAAAACTTGCAAATGTTTTAGATTTGATGAGTTGGAACTTTAAAGCCGAAAGATCTGGTTCTGTGACTGAGTGATTAAAAATAGTAATACTAATTTAAGTAATTTGACTATGTATCAGATCTGACATGGACAGTGTTTGGGAATATGCCCTCCGGTGATCATCATTTTAACAAATCCGGAAATTTTGATAAACCCAGAAAATCCAACGCTGATTTTACCCTCTATTGCATGTAGTCATTGTCAATCATCACAACAATTTTATATGAGTAATTAACCACTTGCACGCTAATTAATGATTTGTCAATTAATAAGTTTATACATGTGTATCTAATTATCACCGCGGGGATGTGTTTGGCATGACTTCTTAAGTAAAGTTTCTAAACAAAAATTTCTAACTGTTCGTGTTGAATAATGTGTTAAGACACATACAATTAACATGCCACGAAATTACAAGTGAATTTATACAAATATTTTGGACAATCTAATGTTAGCAAAACATGTATCTTTTTTAAATAAAAATAAAAACACTAGAATTTTCTTTTTCCTTTTTTTTTTTTAAGCTTTCATTTATAAACAAGAGCAATTCAATTGAATATATATGAACTTGAAACTCCTTTTAACCTTCTGGCAATTACAAGCTAACGAAACTAGAAATACATTTTACTGATCCAATATAGTTTACAAATATGATACATTACAAATGGAATCATAAAAGGGAACAACTACTACAAAATTGACCTGTAAAGTGAATACACCATTTATAATTTCTACACCTCTAGCAAACCCAGAAGCAGAAGCTACAACAATTCTGCATCCTTCACCCAAAATAATCACCTTAGTTTGCCTACTTCTAGAACTAGTTGTCACAATTTAATGGCACAACACTTAAGATCTACATCAGATGTAATTTACAATTCCGGCGTGCTCAACCTTTACAAGGAGAAGGCCAAATTTCTGTCAGAAGAATAGAGGATGATCCTACTCATCAGCAACCAGAACCGTATAAGAAATGAAAAGGTCAAGAAGCAGCTACATATGGAATCTGTATGGTAGCTGAAAGCCTGGCTGTTTACTTTGAATAAAATCAGCCAAGCCGCTCATTTTGACAAAGAATAGAATTTACTGAGGCTTAAATTACAAAAACTGGAACTCCATGAAAGCTAGACTCTGCATGAGGAGAGCCATAATGATCAGAGGTCGCAGCTTGAAGAGCATCATGTCTCTTGATGAGCTGCTCACACTAAGCTGCCCAGCATTGATGTACTCGTCCTTACTGGAAGTTATAGAGACATTTACAGACGATGAACCTGAACATTCGAAGTTCAGGTGTATGTCAGGAAACCGAGTTAAAGTTCTTCCAGGTGGCCAAAAAGACAAAAAAAAAAAAAAGTTTCATTTCATTATTAATTGAACTTACAATCATAGTTAGCCCATCCAAGCCGTTGCCGAGCCAGATCATAAACAAAGATTTTATCTTTAAGAACAAGATCTGCATAATGAAGAAACAAACAAGAACATTAAACACCAACAAAGGGTGGACGTAATTTGGATTATGTATGTGATGTGTGCCTCAAAATTAAAGCAAATACAATGTTCATGAAAGGCGCCTAGTGTGAAACTCAAATGCAAAGGTTCTAATCAACAACAAAAAAATTACAGAGCCACGATGCTGTTTTTATTTTAGATCTACAAAGTTCAAATGCCATCAGAATTAATGTTAGCCTTTTTGTTTGATTTAAACATCATTAATATTGTCACACTAATTCCCACATGTGATGAATTAGGGAATGACGGAGTATCCACAATCCATTACAGACGCAGCATGACATATTCGAATACTGTCACAGAAGTCACACGTGACAGATTACGGAATGATTTAACATCCACAATCTATTGCAGACGCAACATGAAATTTGAGATAACCACTCCAAGTTCAAGCTTTGTTATAGTAAATTTTTTGTCAACTCAAAGAAGCATGGTCTGGGATCTAACCTCCTAAGATTGATACTCCACCTTGACTTTTCTGAAAACCAATACACCACATTGCAGCACCATCCTGAAACAAGAAAGCAGCAGGTTCAACTTTTTGTAGAAGCATGAATTCATGTGAATCATGCCTAATTCTTTAACATTGGAAATTGTGGAACTTCGAAATATGGAGAAGGAATTACTCACATAGAAACCAAAATGTGTAAGGTACTCTTCTGGTTTTAAAGCCATGGATGCACCGCCCGCAAAATTTAAGCTTACCGGAGGAAATATCTCAGATATACTGAATACAGAACAGATATGGATCCCATAGTAAACCATTTTTCAGATAAATATAACTACAAATCAACTATGTGGGGAAAAAAAGAAGAAAAAAGAAAGACCTGGTGGAGACTAGATAACATTGCATTCCTTTAGACATGAGGGTGGTCACAGATTGTGAAACAGAAGCAGTTACCTATAAATTTGACCAGTAAAAGTTATATATTAGAATAATATTCACAACACTTTCTTCTGATACAAGGAAAGGTAGCAAGCAAGTAGCAGTCAGCATACTCAAACCACCAAAGATGAGAGAGCTTATAAGCTTTTTGTTTTTTTTTGTTTTTGTTTTTTTATCATTTATACTGAAAATTTCAGCCAGACGGAACAGTATTTGGAATCTCAAACCATCAAAGCACTTTCCAAGTGATCTTCCATGTGAATATTGAGCCCCACAAAATATAATTGGAAAGACAAAGGAACATCTCAAGTACACCAGTTTCTGCTGCTTCATTTCCACATTTTGAGACAATACAAGTTCCAAGAATAAAAGAGTTTAGCAGATGCAGCAAATATGAATTAAATGACTATCACATTTCACCATCAACTTGGTGCCAAAAAGGGAAAAAAAAAAATTGGTAAACAAGGCTTATCATGGTAATTATATCTATTATGTTCTTTACAAAGTGAATTTTCCATGAAGCATTCATTATGAGATAGGCAATGAGGTTGATGAGAGTATGGCCTATTATAGAGCCCTCTATCATATGGTAGATTTCCAAATAAAAGAAATTTTACCAAATCTTCATGCATTGCCGCAAATTCTAACATAAGACCGTGTTTTTAAAAGTGCATTTTTAGGAGAAAGAGAGAAACATTGATCAAGTTACAATATTCATGCAGTCATGAAAATTAAATCACTATGAACAAAATCAGAAGGCAATTCAGACTTACAGCACTGACAAAAGGGTCAAAAGCTTCTTCCACTAAGTAAGTCAAAGTTGTTCCAGAGTCAACAATAGTTTCTCGGTTATTTGATGCTGCAAATGCTGCCGGATCAATGGGCAACATCTGTCCATTGACAGCAATGCTCTGCAGATTTAAATTATAATGAGGCCTGAAATTTTTGAATTAAGAGCAGTCAAACTTCATGCAAATTAGTATTCATATTTCCCAACTGAAAAAGATGATGATGTAAAACACGTACGTACATAAAGATTGCTTATATAAAGCAGAAAAAAAAATTATATATTAAACATTAACTTCAGAACAAGTAAAATGAGCATTTTTGAGTCGGTAAAACAGTGCTCTTTGCAAGGTTCCCTGAGCAGTCAACAACTCACTAATGGCTAGCGGAAGCCAAAGAAAAATGCGATATCATATTAAAACGTGTGGTCACTATATTGCTACGAGTTATACCAGAGAAAAAGGTTCAAATTCTCAAAGGAGAATTCACCTCGGCATTAAGAATATTCAAGTTCTATAACCATTTTTTTTATACTAAGTTCTATAACCATTGTCATTACTTATCATGCTCATCAAAATTCTCAATCTGACAGGTATTTCAGTCACATACAGTAACCTATATAAGTTGAGAATAATTAAGCATGCGAGTCTATGTCGTGTTTCAAGCATAACCATTATATTGAGTGGTGCCGGAGTAATAAATCACAGTGCTTTCCAAAGGCCATGAAAACCTAGTCAACAATTTTTCTATTGAATACCCAATGAATACCTGTAATGCCCCAATTTTAGAAACAATACCATAAATGTCAATTATGCAAAACATACCTAGCAAAAAAGAAATGAACATGGAAGCAAAATAGATTCAACTAGGAGAAAAACAAATAATAGAAACTCAAGAATTCATAATTTGTGAATTCCCAACTTTGTGCGAATATAGTACCATTTTCAGAGTAATAGTAAGAAATAAAATGAAATACAAAGGGAAAGATTGCTGGAAAAAGGAGACATACTTTGATGGGACTAGTGGACTATAAACGATGCTTGGCTCCAAAATCTCACCGAGAACCAATATACCACCTCCATTGCTGTCTCCTTTTAGGCAATGGGAGAAAACTCTGGGTGTTATCCCTCGAGATGACAATTGTGATATAACTGATAGGTCGCCTGGGCCAAACCCAAATATCCCATCAATTGCTTTATCTGATTTACTCAAGTCCCCAGTCTGGTAGGTGCTACACCTGTTTCCAACACCAACATCTCAAACAATAAATTTTCAGCAACACAATAAGTCAATAACATTAAAATGAATGCATGGCTAATTGCAAATACTTCAAAAATGAGTAAAGGGATGAGCGAAGGAAGAACGAAAGATGCAACTGATGACATTTTGCAGGCTGGTCAGGCAAAAGATACTAAAAATAACCCTCGTTATATTAAATCATGTTCATTACATCCTTTTCTCAGCTGTAAGTTTTTAAAAAAGACTAGGTAATAGTGTAGGTTGTCTACCACTAATGATAGTTGTCTAGGCAGATAATATAGTCATCTTTGTACGAGCACGGTTCATTAGTGCCAGTGAAATTGATGCTACAGTTAAATTAGTAGTCATTATGAAATGTTAGATCCGCTATCATGACACTTTTAAATGCACTACTCTCAAGATCCCCCTGTTGTTGGTAATTACATATGTGTATTAAGGGAGAATAATTTTTTTAAATATTCATGTAGTTGAGTTTCTTCTTTGAGACTTCTCCCCAACCTCTCCTCTTAACTAGAATGTTATTTTTTTTTTCTAATCCCACATCATGTTCACCAACTCTATTTATGTACAAATCATAGGAGCTCACCCAAAAACGATCGGAGCTGAAGAGTTAACAATAAAAGATTGCCCCATTATAGCGTCGAAGTACAGTGTATCAGATATATATGAACCTGATGTCCCACTCTCATCTCCGTATTTGAAAGAGTAACTGCACAGATTGCTCTGAGGAGAACATTCAGTGGCTGTGGTTTGAATTTCTGAAGCACACAAAGGATCCGAGCAGGAAACCATCTTAGCAGTTGATGAGCTGGAAGTATCGAAAAAATTGAGTTGAATCTGTAAGACATGCAAGTTCAATAAAGAAGTTAACCTACGGATTTTCATTTCCCGATAACAACTCATTAGAATTTAAAGAGCTAATAACAAGGTAAAGAGACTAGATTCTTTTACTCCGAGTGCACTGTTTTGAGGGCAGTTACTGCAAGAACTACAGGTGACCCACAAGATGTCACTTCCAGTATCAATTTGCACGTTGAATTCTCTAGGAGGAGAACCCAGCTTAACTTTGGTAAAATAAAGCCTGGACAAACTAACACAACTGTTAGATATTGCAACAAAATATTATAAACATAATAACAGATTACAAGACGAAAACTCAACAGACATGGCAACAATGCAAAACAAGAATACCAAAAGTTACAATGACCGAGATAGGCTGGAATCTTTCTGTGTTAAATTTGCCATTCCTTTTAGGCTTCAAAGCAATCCAATATATCTTAATATTTAAATCAGGAATATTCTCTATATAGCACACATAATAGTCAATAAAGCGAAGACCTGGAAGTAAGAAGAAAATAATATTTTGGCTAACAAGTAACAAAGAGTCTAAAAGAACTTGTCCAAGCTTATCAAAATCCAAATAAACCCATCAATGCAGACAAATCAAAGACCATAACGATTGATATGGAATCAAGACTATAAAAATGCCCTTTAAACAATGATTAAGAAATCACAAAATATACAAAAACTTGCCTAAAACTTACCAATATGAATCACTGCAAATTGCAACCCATTAAAGACCTTTTAGATTGGAACAAGAAGAGAAACCCAGGTGACAAAAATTCCCACAAAATAACAACAGTAAATCATTAGCAGACAAAAAATACATATCTCTTTCTTTGATTTCCATATGTCAAAAAAAATCCCATAACCAAGGAACCTTGAAATTAGAACAGAAAGAAACAAAGAAAACGAGAGAAGCGACAAAATTACCCGACTAGTAATGGATCGGAGGAGCCTTCAACTGAGAAGTCAACAACGCCACCGACCACGCCCTGCAAGATTCTAGCGTGCCTGACTCGGTCCCTAGCTCTGAGTTGACTGAGTTCGAGTGTGTGGTTCAAAGGAAAAGCCCTCTCTAATGGGAGAATAAGACTGTACACCACCGACACCAGCATTAGAAATGCTGCTGTAGCCAAGATCACGCAACGCAAGCCCCTCATTTTTTTAATTTTTTTTGTAAATTCAGTGCTCGAAGAAATGCTTCAGAGAGAAAGATCGAGTTTGTTGTGGTGGTTCTTGTTCTTTTGCGTTCGATATAGAGAGAGAGTGAGAGAGAGAGAGAGAGAGAGGACTGTCGCAGGTCACAACACAAAGACAAAGCAGCAGGCAAGGTGCTGATTTTTCTACACGTACGTTTTGTTTATAAAACACCGAATTGGATCAACTTGCTATAACTATTAAAGATCAACAAAGACCGTTTAATGTTTAAAAAAAAAAAAAAAACCGTTTAAAAGGTCGAAAATGTCCTTCAATTTTAAAAAAAATATATTAAATAAATTCTGGTTTTTTTTTTTATTAAAGTAAAAATACTCAAACTCACAATCTCGTGGAATAAATATATGAGAGGTATACCACCCGACCAACCGTCTCTCGTTTGTTGTCCGATTATTATGGCAGTGAATCGGTGACTCGGCGGAATTAGTGAACGGGTGGAATTAGTGAAGTCCATGCAAATTCAAGAAATTCAATTTTGATGGAAGGATAATTTTGGAAAATTGTGTAAAACTAGAGTATGAAAACCAAAAGCTAAAACATCCCACTGTGAGGCTGTCGTTGCCAGACTATCAAATATATTACACGTCGAGCGTATAATCAACGAGAAGACTCGAGCGAGAGAGGCAAAGGGGTGAGTAATAGGGTCCACCAGATCACCCTCTTTGAAGGTAATATTCTAGCCGTATTTGACGGTGAGGATCACTTGGACCGTTGCTTTTACACGTAGGATTTTTGGGGGAATAAAAAATTACATATTTCTTATACAAATCACTTGTCACGTATTCTTGTTCTTGTTTTTTGTTTTATTAACATTATTGTTCTATTAGCACCGTCCAATATTTATTAATTAATCCAGTAAAAGAAAATCCACTTAAATGACGTAGGATGTGAAAAAATATATAAGAATATTTAGGAACGGAACAAATCGATAAAAATTTAAAATTTATAAAATTAAAATGTAATATACACATTTTATTTTAACTATTTTTTTTTTCAATAGCCCCCTGTGGCCTCCATGAGCCCATGGTGGTCCACCCCTGAGAATATTGTAACACAAATCATTTTTTGGTCGAAGTCAATAGTTTGCGGTAAACTAGTAATCAATCCCAAGTTCAAATCGCCACACCAAATGAAGTAAAAAAAAAAAAAAGGGCAAATCACTTAAAACATATATTTACACTAAAATTTTGATTATGTAATATTAATGTTCTGTTATAACAATATTACAAAACGCAAAATGATTTATCTTTATTATGTTGTTCACTACACCCTATAAATTATATATTAAATAAAAGTTAATTGTCTCATTATTTGAATGGAATTTTTAACTTATTTTTCGTATTATATAAAAATATCTATGTGCTAAATAACTAAAATGTGTGTATTTGTTTATAGAATATTTTTATGATAAAATATAATTATATGACTATATTCTTAAACATGATCAATAACTTGAGCTATTATATTATGCATACAATGTTGACACAAATATATAATAATCCGAGAAGATATCAATATTTCATATATTCACATTATTGGCTCTTTGTACGTACGTAGTTGCTACCGCTACAATATTAGGTAGGATATATTAATATATGAAGCTACGAAATCTTTTATATATAATTTATTCCAAACGTTTAGTCAAATATATACATGTTAAAATAAAATCAGGTGGCTTTCTAATTTTAAATGGTTTGAGGTTTCCCTCCTAATAATTTCATTTAAATTTAATGTTACAAGCTGATAATCTCACCTATGCATGCACAATTATTTATGTCACTCAAAAATAACTTCAATTCTAACTACCTTATAAACACAACAGTAGCAGCAACTCATACCAACCATTAAATTATATAAAAATAATAATTAAAAAAAATAGTCCAATTTGTATGGTTTTCTTTTCGTGCTAATGTGTTATATATGTGTATAAATGACTACAGCCTGGATTTCATTTACCAAATTTGAACAAATTTCAAAGTTCAAACCTTTTGATAGCGAAATAAGAACAAAAGTACAAATAAACCAATTTCCAATTCACGATTGGCTTGGAACTATCTCTTGATCAACACATATGCATGATGCATGTGTTTTTTAAGTATAACACACTCAAAAGAAATCGGCAATTAAATCATTTTTTGTTTACAATATCTTAATTATGCAGTGAAAGAATTCAAAATCCATTAGAGACCAACTTGTACTTTAAAAAAAAAAAAGTGGAATATCATAGCCAAATTTGAATATAGTAAGATAGCTTTTCTTGTTTAGACACCCTTTATTTGGTTGAATTTTTCTTTTTATATATTTGAATATTATTGCTGATGCTTATCTGATTTGTGGATCGAGTGTACGTATTTTAAAAACTAATAAAATTTCAGGTAAAAAAAATAATTAATAAAATTTGATGAATGTAGCATAAAATAAGGAGGAAGTTTCTTGCAATAAAGAGGAGACGTGTGGGACTGTGGGAGGGGACATTAATAGGGCAATGATGATCATCATATTCTTCCACGCTAACTCCATCATTCACAATTAGCATATCCATTAAAAGTGTGGATTATATGTATATCCTTATAAATTATTGTTTGCACTTTGCAAGCTTTATATATATATATATATATATATATATATATATATATATATATATATAAGTGATTGGTTATGTCCTCTTGGTAGTTGGAGTCGTCACGTGGAAGTTCTGCCTAGAGATGTACATTTTTCCCCGGATCCCCAAATCCTCACGTCCCTATCCCCATTTGGGAATTTTTTTTTAGGGAAAATGGGGAATGGGGTGGGGATGAGGATGATTTTCATCCCCAAATTGAAATGGGGATGGGGATAGGGGGAGGTCCTCCCATTCCCCATTTCCCCTATAAATATATTGAAATGGGGATGAGGATGGGGATGGGGGGAGGTCACCCCATCCCCATTTCCCCCAAAACATATATAAATAAATAAATATATATATATATATTATATAACACTTTATGATTTTTTATGTATTGTAATGCACATTTTATGATTTTATTATGTATTTATAATGCACTAATGGATTTTAATTTGTATTTGTAATGAAATTTTTTTTTTTTTAATTTTTAATTTTTAATCAAAAGGGAGAATGGGGAAACGGGAAAATGGGGAAAAATGAAAAAAAACGGGGAAAACGAGGAACTGGGGTTGGGAATGGATATACCTCCCCTCAAAATTCTCAATCCCCATTTTCCCCAAATGGGGAAATGAGGGGGGGGGGGGGGGGGGGGGGGGGGGGGGGGGATGGGGGAAGGGTCTAGGAAGTGGGATGGGGATGGGGATACCTATATCCATCATCATTCCCCAAATGTGCATCTCTACTTCTGCCACATATCCCAAACCTCTCACTGAATGTGAAAGTTATAATCCATATGTGACATTTCCCTGATAGTGGAAGTATTCCGGACTATACTTGTAGGGTATAATCTCTTCAGGTCCCGGTAGTAGTTGTAAATAAAAAAAGAAAAGAAAAAAGAGAGGCACGTCTCCTCTCCTCTTAGTAGACGTGGTGTGCATCCTCCATTTTATATTAATGGTGGGATTCGAATTTCATCTTGCACATTTTATAATTACGTGTAACAAGCTTTTTTTCTTTAGTTATGATATTAAATATCTTTCAATTATTGAAGTAGATATCTGGACTACATATGAATTACTTGATCTTGGCAAGTCCCAAATTCAATAGCCCTCGACTTGTTCAATGTCATATTTTGAAAAAAGAAAAACAATCAAGGGTCGGAGAGAAATTAATAAAAAAACGACGTAAGATGAGAAAAAAAAATATGAAGGGTTGATTTGTACGACCAATAAAATTTATTGGTGGCCAAGTTGTAGAACCAATAAAATTTATCTTTTAATTCAAATTAGTTCTATCTATCTATTTATTTAGATCGAATATTTTTTTTTAACTTTTTTTACTATTAATAGGTTTGAATCGCTAATATGTGAGTTTTGTAATTCAAATGAATATATATAATTACAACTTACAAGATGATCATTTTTTTTCTTTGTCCAACGTGCAATAACCTTCATGTAAAGAAGGTCTTGTCAGGTTTTAATAACATTTTATGATGATAATATCATGAATTTCCGGAAAAAAAAAATCTTCAAATTAATATTAAAAATATATAAGAGTATCCTAATGAAAAAAAAAAAAAAAAAACATACCTGATCAACAGATTGTAACCAAAAATTTTCCCTTAATTATAGTAGTTTTTTTTTTTTGAAATACCTTTATAGTTGTTAATAAAGAAAAACAAATATCAAAAATCATAACAGATATGAATTAAACGAAAGGAGAGAGATAGGCACCAACTTGGATCTTCCACCATCAATGATCAATCATGTTCCAATTGCATGAAAGCCAAAAGCTCTTCTATCTTTTCAAAGTTCAAACCGCCTTTATTTTCCTTCCATGAAGCAGCCGCACTTGAAGTTCTAAAAACATAAAAGCATTGGAAGTTCGTTTTTATGCTATCTACACATTTCATATGTCAGTCAAGTCGTGGATCAAAAATTCAAAGTTATTCATCCACCATTATATAAAGTTTCTTGTATGTTGTTTAATGTAAGAATGTATATACATAAGTGGTTTTTTTATGGGATCGATTCTGTAACTTTATTTATAAATGATCGATTCTATAACTTTATAAAGTCTATATAGTGACATATTTTTGGAAGACCGACCATACCACTTCATATGGAAAAAAAAAACGTTTGAGAATCACATGCTTGATGATTAATATATATATTACTTTTCGACCAATTTTGAAAATTTGAATCATTGTAAATTAGAATTTAATTTGTAACTATACACTTGTTTAAGTAATGAATTTACAGTGATATACAAATCTAATATGTAACTATAAAAATATTAGTAACGGATTTTATAAATTTAGGACGAACTTGATAGCATAATATTATATATATATATATATATATATATACAATTCTTTTCTCTTCGGTGTGTACTAATATAAATATCATCAATACATTGTATGTGGACCATTAATTATGAATAAGTACTGATAAGTGTATACAGACTGGATTCAAGTAATTGAATCTAATAGTCTACATAAAATATACTGATAAATATTTATCGGTGCATATTGTTTTCAAAATTTTCATATATATATATATATATATATATATATATATATGTATATAAACACTCATAATTCATTACGAGGCCGCTTTATATTCAATCATTCAGTCATGAATGAATTAGTAAGGAGAGTCCAGAAAGATGGTAAGAAAATCATTAAGACATAAAAGCGATGTTATGATGACAACCTTGTTTGCAACTTGCAAATGATCAACTTGATTTATTTATGTATCCCATCTAGTGGCAGCCATGGATAGCAGGGGTGGGAAAAAAACAAATAAACCGAATAAACCGATTCAATCGGGTTTTTTTCGGTTTTCTTAGGTTGACCGGTTTATTTTTTTGAAAACCGATTGGATCGGTTTTTTTTTTCCGGTTCGATATCCCAAACCGAAAAAACCGAACCAAGATCCAACATATATAAAAAAAAACCTTAGTTTAATGTTTAATATAGTCCATGAAACTATAAAACCATGAAAGTGTGTCATATCATATATATATTTTTAGTTTTTTTATTAATATTATTTTAACTAGTATTTTCAATTTGTTCAAGCCCATAATTTAATTTGGTCCTAGGCCCAAAAGGATTAAAATATGAAAATATGTGTAATAATTGAAGTCCAAGAATTTGGCCAAGTTGGCCCAAAACCGAAAAAACCGAACCGAACTGAACTGGTCCAATTCAATCGGTTTTTGATCGGTTCACAATTGTTAAGTTAATCGGATCGGTTCACTTTTTCAAAAACCGAACATTATCGGTTTTTTATCGGTTCACTTTTGGAAGTGAACCGATCCATTAAACGTCCACCCCTAATGGATAGGATTAGAGATGGATACCCCAATATCCATTACCGTATCCGTTTGAGATATATATCAATATTCCTACATCCATCTCCATTGCCTATTGAGTATGACGAATTCGGATAATCCCCAAGTTGAGGTTGAGATATAAATCTATATTCCGTTTATATCCGTATTTGAAGAAAAAAATTAAAAATATATATATAGTTGACATGACAAAATTATAATTATCACTTGTAATACTACATTTTATTCTATTTAAAGGGAGAAACAAAACATCAAATAAAATTCAAATAACTGTGATTTCACAATTTATTTCAAAAAAAAAATAATATTAAAATCTATAATGGATCCGGATGATGATGGATATTCATAGATAATATCCATCTCTATCCCAAAAATAAAATTGATATTACAACATTTTCAATACAATGTTTATTTTATTATGGCAAAGAGGAAACAAAATCATGATCCAATACGGTTTTAAATGTCGTGCCAAATTTGGCAAATGCTATACTTTGTGCCAAATTTAGCACAACTGGCACAAAGTATAGCATATACCAAATTTGACACAACAATAAATATTGTTTTTTTAATTATAAAAATGTAATTTTATAATTATATTGAATGCATTAATAGTTGACTTTTATAATTTTAAATAATTAAAAATATTACTTAAATCGGGAGTATTAATTGTATTTGTTGACTTTTATAATTTTAAATAAAAAATAAAAATAAAAATACTATTTCTAATAGAATTGTACAGTAGAGAATAATGCTAAAATGGAGAAAATCCTTCATGATTCTGTCTCATAGCTGAGTCGAGACGGACCCTATGAATGTGTGACGTTTGGGACAGCAGTTAAAAGCAATTATTTATTTTTTCTTCACCAATAATGTATTAACACGTGACAAAGTTATTAAAACAAAATTTTACTCTTTCTTTCCCTCCGGCTTCAGATGTTTTTACCTCTTCCTTAACAAAAAGGAAAATTATTTTTTTATTTATAAAATTATAAAAACTGGACCAAAAAAATCAGAAATCTAGAAAAGAAAAAAAAAATTAGATTCAATATCTATATGCCTTCCTTGGTTTAACACTTTAACATAGTTTAACGCTATAATTCAAGTTCCTGTCACATCCACTACACAAAAAAAATCAACCTTCTAACACCATCAACTTTTGGATTTCTCATATCAGCTTTTTTTGCTTACACAATGTAAATTGTTTTTTTTTCCGTTATAAATAAACTCAGAAGCCAGAATCAAAATTTCCCACTTCCTAACTCTAAAATAAACTAGCAACCTCAAATTGATTTGGTGCATTTGCCCAAAAAAAAAATGAAGAGTGTAGGAGATGAAATTATTGAGGAAGAGGTAAAGCCGTATGAACTTCAATTGTAAGAAAAAAAAGGGATCAGGATCCTCTCATCACCTCATATTTTTCCTCACATTTTTAAAGCATGTAATTGGTTGTTGATAAATTGTCAATCACATTTTAACCATTATTTCATTGCAATGCTTATGTATCATGAGATTAAGTGAGGTGAGAATGGGGTGATGTGAGGTGAGGAGAGAATCAAAGTCCGAAAAAAAGACTTTGAAGTCGGAGGAAAGAAAGTAAGATTTAGTTTTAATAACTTTGTCACGTGTTCATACATTATTGGTGAAGAAAAGGTAAATAGTTGGTTTTAACTGTTGTGCCAAATGTCACACAGTCATTAGGTCTATCTCACCATCAACAAATGTGAGGCCAACCCATAAAAGATTTTCTCGTAAAAATGATGTACTAAATATAACATTTTACTTCTCTTTTATACCAAATTTGGTATTGGTATTGGTATTGACATTGACATATATATTGGAGATGGTATTCATCATTGTTCCGTCCGTAAATAATAGTACTCATCATCTTTTTAAATGGAGTGGATTTTTACGAATATCCGTATCCGTGAATAATTTTACCATCCCTAATCCCATCAAAGAAGACTGCAGAGCACTTGCTAGAATTTTCTATTAAATTTGGATCAAACATGTAGAAAGCTAAAAATTTGACCAATTTGTCAAAAATGACGTGTAAATTTGATTTGTAGACGTCTGAATCTCCAATCAGGCTTAGGGGTTGTTTGTTTTTTTATCTAAAGTCTTGCAAGACCTTAATTTTTTTAGATATATGGATAAATCTTATAAATTAAGATATTATGATATGTTTGTTTTTTCATTTTGGATGACTTCTATTACAAATGTAAAATTGATTAGATTGTATTAGAGTTTCTTCAAAATTGGGAATTTTTAGAGAATTGATTTTTAGAGTTTTATTATGTGCAAATAAAATTGTAAATGTATGAATTGTAATATGACATTTACTAAAAAAAACTCTACTATAACACTTTTTTAATAAGATAAAAGTAAATTTTTTTTATGTTTCTAAAAGACGCATATATCTTAAAATAAGATATAAGTTGAAAAAACAAACAAACCGATTTATTTTAATTTAAGTTATAAGAGGTAATAAGTCTTATGATGAAAAAACAAACATCCCTTAGGGTCTGTTTGATTTTCTTACTTAACACATAATGACACTTATGATGAATTCCATTACGTTGTTTTGTTGATTTTTTAAGTGATAAAATCACTCATAAAACAACGTTTATAAAAGTGAAAATGTTCCACACTTCCACTTTCCGGTTTCCACTTAACCAAAAACAATCTATATCAATTTTTACTTCTAAAACTATCCTCACAAATCTAATTTATTTCCGGTTTTGTTTTCTCACACAACCCTAGCCCCATATATATATATATATATATATATATATATTTGTTCTTCTCACTTTTAGAAATTCTTAGCAATCATAAAACCTAGTTGTTTCAAGACTCAAACAACTCCAATGGAATCCTTTTTTTGAAAAAAAAATTCCAGCCATATTAATTTCACATTTTTTTAAAAGAGAGTTTTACGCTTCTTTTATTTGTTCTTCAAACTATATTATTGTTCTTTTGAAAAAAGTTGTTTAAACCTCAATTATGTTGTTCTATTTTTATACTTCAAGAGGAAATAGTTATTTTATTTTATTTTTTATTTTTATGAAATTTTCTATGCATGGTTCCAAAATGTGTCCTCTCAGTTTTAACATTGGCACATGATTTTTTTTTTAATTATAAATTTTTTGAATGTATTTGACTTAAAAAAATATTTATATAATTTTAAAATATTATTAATAGCTAAATAAGTTTGTTTATGTAATTATTAAATTACTTTTTTAAGTTGTCTTTAATATATTAAAATGTTATAAACATGTAACAAATAATAGTTGAAATGGTATAATTGTAAAAGTATTTATTTTCAGATATTTGTAACTTAAAAAAAAAACTTATCACTTATATTCAGTTTTCGGTGAAAAAAATCAAACATATTATTCAGTTTTCAGTCACTTTTCAATTTTTATTGAAATTTAGTATTGTTCGGTCACAAAAAATCGAAAGCAACCTTAGACACTGTTTAATTATAAAATCACTCGAACTACTAAAATCTCTTGTTTATAAAAGTGAAAAAATTTCACTTTTCACTTAACAAAAAACTAATGGAATTTAAAACAATTTTTTACTTCTCAAACTATCCTGACTAATCTAATTTATTTACAATTTTACCTTCTATCAATGCCCTAGTTGTATTAATACATTTTTTTTTCTTTTCACCATTAAAAACTATAGTATCACAAAACTTACTTGCTTCAAAACTCTAACAACTTTGGCTTAGCATATTCAGTAAGGACTCTTTCTTTCAATTTTTTTTTTCGTATTTTTTTCTATAATTTGATAATTAGTTTTTAAATTTGAACAAAACAAATTAACTTAAAAAATAAAGGAAAAATTTATTATTTTACGAATTTAAGATAATAATAATCCGGTCATTGTTGATGTTTAGTTTAGTTTTTAATTGAGTTTGATTAAAAAAAAAAGAAAAAAAACCCTAAAAGTTAGTTCAAGACTTGTCAAATGGCCAGCAAAGAAAATTGAGAATCTGGATGTTACCAGTCATGTGTAGATATTGTGGTGACGTTTTGCTGCGCATCAAAACCGGGGGATTTAAAGATTTTGATAAATATGTTGCCTTTACTTCATCATCAATTGTTCATATATATCATTTTGTCATAATTTTTAATGGTTGAATTCTTGATAGGTTATAATAAAAACTTTTTAAATTAAATTATTTGATTTTTTAAATTAATTATATAAATTTAAATATTATTAATAACTAAATAATTTTATTTTAGAATTATTAAATTACTTGTTACACCTATCCTTAATATATTAAAATGTAAATATATAATAAATAATAATTAGAAGAGTATTTATTCATCATTGTTCAGTTTTTAGACAAAATATCAAACGGAGCATTAGTATTTAGAGGTCCGAAAACAGATTAGCTTGTTGTAAACTAGTAATATTATACGACCCAAAAAATTAACTCAACTAATATATCGAATCAGTCATCGCTAACGTTATTGCCTATCATTTGGATTAAGGGTTCCAATTGAAGATTGAGTAACAATATTTGCATCCCTAACAAACGGTATGTACAGCCCAAAATTAATACATTGTTAAATAGTTTATAATTACACCCACAAATCATTTCCCACACATTATTTCCTATTATATGTTTGATTTTCACCTGTCATATAACTATTTTTATTTTCTTAAATCCTAACTTCTCTTCTAAATACGGTAGAAAGACAATTACAAGTTCATAAACCCTCTGTTTTGTTTTTTGGGTTTTTCTTTTACTATAAACAAGGTGGCAACACATACATAGTAATTTTTTTTTCTATGTGTATTGCCTTTTAAACAGGCATACCGCATTCCGCATACACATCTATGATCTAAATACTCTGGGCATATTTAACTTACAAACAGAGTAGCAGGAAATACCCACACCTAATATGAATTGTTTAAAGTTAAAATTAGTTTTCCAAAACTTAATATCGAGAAGATCTCAATTATTAATTCGGCTAAGTATACATTCAACAATTAAGAATTTTTCGAATCTCATACGTACATATCCAAGAATCTCTACACATAAACTAGCTAGGATTGGTTACAACTAGCTAATAGCTATATCGGATGGAGGACATATTGGGTGTGAGTATTTGTTAATGTAGGGTTGTGGATCCAATGTGAATGTGTGACTGTGGTTGGACGTCCTGATAGGAGAACGTCCATAATAAAAAACAAGAAATAAAATTAAATATGTCCTGGTAATCTCATAATAATAATAATAAGAGAAATTATCATTCCCCCCCCCCGAGGTTTGTCATATTAGATAAACTGGTCCCTCTAGTTTCAATAATGGTCAGTCACCCCCATGAAACCCAAACTATTAGTCATTTTGCCCCTTCGATCAAGTTTTCCATAAAAAAAAACCTTTAACTGTTAATTGAAAAATTAAAATGCCTCATTAGGGATCGAACCCTTGACCTTGTGGTTAAAAACCACACACTCTAGCCACCTGAACTACTCCAACTTATTGTTAGAGGTAAGTTGATTTAAATGTATATATATATATAGTTATATAATTTGTTTAAAATAATTTAAATCTGTTTGTATAATTTAAAATAAACTCATATATATAATTTAAAATAAACTTATATTTAATAATAATATACAAAAACAAATTTATGAAAAAAATAATAATGATAAGAAAACAAAAGGAAACCCAAAAAATCCAGAAAATCAAAGCTCGTAATTTTTTTAAATTCCTTTTAAATACATGAGTTTATTTTAAATTATAAATAAACTCATATTTAAAATAAACTCATATATTTAAAAGGAATTTATTATTATTATTATTTCTTTCTATTTTTTGAATTTTTTCCCTTTTCAATTTATGGGCTTTGATTTTCAGGTTTTTTTTACCAAATTGAAATAATATATTTTTTGAAAAGGAAAAAAATTCAAAGAAAAAGAAAGAAAAAAATTAACGGGTTTTGATTTTATGGATTTTTTAGGTTTCCTTTTGTTTTCTTATTATTATTATTATTATTATTATTTCATAAATCTATTTATATATATTATTATTAAATATAAGTTTATTTCAAATTATATATATAATTTTATTTAAATTATATATTAATTTTATTATAAGTTATACACATATTTAAATTATTTTAAACAAATTATATAACTATATATATATATATACATTTAAATCAACTTACCTCAAACAATAAGTTGGAATAGCTCTTGTGGTTAGAGTATGTAGTTTTTAACCACAAGGTCAAGGGTTCAATCCCTAATGGAGGTAAATAGTTTGGGTTTCAGGGGGTTGACTGACTATTATTGAAACTAGAGGGACCAGTTTATCTAATATGGCAAACCTCAGGAGGGAAAATGATAGTTTCCCTAATAATAATAATAATTTTTTTTGTGAAAGATATTTTTTGTTATTTTAATCTACTAAATAAAATTAGCTCAAAACCCCAACTGAGATTGGTAGAATTTAATTTGCTTTTTTGAAAAACAAGAAATAAAAAACAATTATGGGCCTGGTCGGACTCTTTAGGCCCATAATGGTATACAAACAGAATCACAGGACTAGTTAAAGTAGTGAACATAAAAGGGTAATAAGTAATACCCTTTTAAGTACTTCGTCTTCTTCACTAAAAATTCCTCTACAGAGATTTCCTCTTCCTTCTCGAATCTCTTTTTTTACTGTTCCTTTCTGGAATCTCTTATGGCCGAGACCAACGCCGCCAAGTCTGCGCCATCACCGTCCGAGCCGAAGCTATCATGGGGAGATCAAGTGGAGGATGCCGCTTCTTCTTCCCAGGCGGAACTTAACACACCGGCGGAGCCGAAGCGATCCTGGGGCGACGAAGTGGAGGAGGCCGCTTCTTCTTCCGAGCCCGAACTTAACGTCGACGCCTTGGCTATTAGCGAAGACAAGAAGGTCAACAAGTTCCTCGATGAACCTGAAGATTCCAACATCAAAGCGGTACGGTCCCCCCTTTTTTTTGTATAAATTTTTTTTTCCTATTTTTGTTATGATCTGAAAGTTTGAGATTTAGGGTTTTGAACAATTGCATATAATTGAGAATTAGGAGCTGCGATAAAATTCAGAAGCATTGTAAGGAGAGTCCTTTGTGTGATGAGCTTAAGAGTTTGGTGAACATTAGTGTTGTGGCTAGAGTCGATGGGAGGAAAGAAGGATGTTTGCAAGTTTGTGGTGGCCGCCTGGTTTATTTGGTTTAACAGAAATCAACTACTTGGAGAGATGTGGCTAACATAATTGTAGATATCTAGTTGTTGTTAGCTAGTAATGCTGGTTTTTCTATTGGTCATGTGCCTAGAACTTTTAATCAGGTTGCTCATGCTATTGCTAGGTGGGCTTATTGTTCTGATGTTTCGGTATTTTGGAGCCTTGGAGCTCCTTCTTGGCTTGTAAGTCTGGCCTCTGGTGATGTTGTTTCTTGTCTTCCTTTTGGGAGCTAATAAATTTGGAGCAAGTTGTTTTATAGGCGCACTGTTAGTTTTTTCTAATAGGGATTGTAAGCGACTATAGGCTACTTTGTGACAAGTTCTTTTATGAGAAAATAGAAAACTCCTGTCAACTAAGGCTAATGCTTCGTAATTTTGACTCAATTGATGTTTCTCATTCCTAATATTAGAAGCTAATCTAGTATTAAATTTGAAATAGAAAAAAATAATCTGGAGTAGTCAATAGTGTTCATGAGTATTTGCTTTTTTTGGATTTTAATGACGGGGTTATTTATTTGATGTAGGTTACCACGGGTGATACACCGTACTCATCGGCTAGTACATTTGAAGATTTGAATCTGACGCCAGAGTTGTTAAAGGGGCTATATGTGGATATGAAGTTCCAAAAGCCCAGTAAGATACAGGCTATAAGTTTGCCCATGATCTTGACTCCTCCTTACAAAAATTTGGTTGCTCAGGCACATAATGGTTCTGGAAAGACAACCTGTTTTGTGCTTGGAATGTTGAGCCGTGTTGATCCTAACCTCAAGGCCCCTCAAGCGCTTTGCATTTGTCCCACCAGAGAATTAGCCATTCAGGTTAGCTTCTCGCTTTCTCTCTCTCTCTCTCTCTCTCTCTCTCTCTTATTTTTTGTTCATTTTAATTGCGATATTGTATATTCTAATTTTTGATTTGTTATAATCTTGCAGAATTTGGAAGTTCTGCGGAAGATGGGGAAACACACAGGCATAACCTCAGAATGTGCTGTACCTATGGACAGCACCAATTATATGTCATTTGGGAAACGACCTCCAGTTACTGCACAGATAGTGATTGGCACTCCTGGTACAATTAAGAAATGGATGTCTGCAAAGAAATTGGGTATTAGTTCTGTAAAGATTCTTGTTTTTGATGAAGCTGATCACATGCTGGCTGAGGTAATCTAGTTATGCTGATTATGAAGTTTAGATTTATTGTAAACTATTTCAAAGTTCACAGCTAGCCAATTGCATTTTATTACAATATTGGTATGATTGTATCTTTGTATTACATGTCTCATAAATAGAGTGGCCCCTTTCTCTAGTTACCTTTGGTTAGCCTGGTTCATGAGAAATGCTGGGAAGTTTGTGCTAGGTGTGGGGAGGGATTGCAGGGGTTTGGTTTTGAAAAACACATGGCTTTGGTCAGTTCACTCGATTGGACATGAAGTTGGCTCCTTTTATTGGAGCCTGCTTGAGTCAATTAGATCGGAGATGAAAGGCAGGTGCAAGGTGGCAATTTGTATGAATTGCTGACCTGAAACTTGTTCCAAAGTTTTTGTTACTATAGTACGCAACCGTCCCCCAATTATTTGCTGTTGTCCTAGTGTTTTGCACTTTAGGCTTTAGCTATGATAGGATTTTTTATTTATTTATATTTGTGTATTATTGATTGTGTAGGAAGTATATGTGCCTTTTTTTTTATATTGTGTTGCGCGCACATGGTTAATTAATTTATTAAGACAATTAGATAATATCTATGCTAAGTAGAATATGCTATTGATAAATGCTGCTAAAAAAGATTCAGTAAAATCTTCTATGCTTTACATAGATATTGTCATTGGTTGCTCATAAAGATTGTAATGGTGCAGGATGGCTTTAAAGACGATTCTTTACGGATTATGAAGGACATTCAAAGGATGAGTGCTCATTGCCAGGTGCGTCTCAATATTTTCTGGCTAATGTACTTTTAACTGAATATGAAGGGCTGTAATAATCGTCGTCTCTATGCTGGCATCTACTTGCCTTTTAGAATTTTGCTGAGGTTTTAGTTTTGGTCAGTTTGCAAGATTTCTTTAATGTTTGTTCTTCTAAACGGGTTCTTTATAAATTACTTATCTCCAATGATGGAAATAATGGAATGGTATTGAGGGTATTGTGAAAAAAAACTTTCTGAATGTTAGGCCATATCCATGCTACATATGGGTCCCAATGTTGTGTGTGAGTGGACAAATTGTGAAGGAGGACAAAACGAATTTAAAGTCTGGTTCTAGTGGCAATTTTTAGATTAAATTTGTAAATAAGTTTGTTCCATTATTTTTTCAGACACAGCATTGATATAGGGAAGTAAATATAGTGGTTCTACTCCCTTGAGCTATGTTACTAGCTTACTACTGATTATTGATTACAATCCAATTCATAGATGTATGTTTGGAAGGGTTATTTTGGCTGAGAGAGAGAGAGAGAGTCTGTAGTTGCATGTTGAATATTTTAGAGTAGTAACTTTCTTCTTCTTATTTCTACAGGTTCTTCTATTTTCTGCCACATTTAATGAAACAGTCAAGAATTTTGTATCGAGGGTCGTTAACGATCACAATCAGCTTTTTGTGAAGAAAGAGGACCTGTCATTAGAATCAGTAAAGCAGTACAAAGTCAATTGTCCTGATGAGCTTTCCAAGGTTTTGCTGATCAAGGATAGAATTTTTGAATTGGGAGAAAAGTTGGGGCAAACAATTATATTTGTACGCACGAGAAATAGTGCTGGCATGTTGCATAAGTCGCTTGTTGAACTTGGTTATGAAGTTACGACAATTCAGGGTGCTCTGAAGCAAGAAGACCGAGACAAGATAGTTAAAGAATTTAAAGATGGTCTAACACAAGTTCTTATATCAACTGACCTTCTTGCAAGAGGCTTTGACCAGCAACAGGTTCCTGTCTAATTTGTAGAAAAAATAGCTGTTTTATCTCTTTGCTGCTGAGAGTGCTCATAAAGTTGTATATGCTGACTTCGTTTAGTTCTGCAGGTTAATCTTGTTATCAATTATGATCTTCCAGTGAAACATGAAAATCATTCAGAGCCTGACTATGAGGTCTACCTCCATAGAATTGGCAGGGCTGGGAGATTTGGCCGGAAGGGTAAGTTTTTATGTAAGACTGAGTAATAATCTCTTGCTTGCGGTACACTTGATTTGCATTGTAATTACTAATTTGTATGCCGTTGAACCTATTTTAGTGTCTCTACTTCATTATGTTTAAGTATATTTTTTAGCATCTTTTTTTTTTTTTTTTTTTTTTTTAAGTATCATTTGATTTGCTTCTCTTTTTAAATATTTTTTTTATTGATCTTACAATTACAGGAAACATGTTGTATGTTATAACTTACAAGTGTTCCGCTAGCATTCATTATGTTAAGCAGCTGATAGATTGTCTATTAGGAGCTGTTGAAATTATTTAATTATAATTATGGACTAGTAGTGCTTATATGTGATCCTACAGGAGCTGTGTTCAATTTACTGATGAGTGAGAGAGATCAGATGCTTATGGAAAAGATTGAGCGGCACTTTAACTCCCAAATAGCTCAGGTATTTAAATCTTGCTTTCGTGTTCCGTCCAAAATTTTATTTCCGTTATAGAAACTGAGCTTGATATTTAAGGGTGAATAAGACATGCAATTGCATTGCATGTGAGCATGCATTTGGACTCCAATATTAGGTTTTAGGTTTCAAGTAGCTCTGTTGACAAGTTAATATTGGTTTGAGAATGAGAGTGAACACTCTCGTTCCAGCCGAGGTTTTTCATTTGCTGAGCAGAGCAAACACAATTGTATGTGATGTAGGTGGCATCCTGGAACAGCGATGAGGACTTTAAGGGGGCTCTGAAGGCTGCGGGTTTGCTATGATCACTTTGTTTGGCCTCATTAATGCTTCTATATACTTACAAATTAAATGTCGGACGAAAGCTAAAAATCCCATTTGGGTTGTTTATGTAACACACCATATTTGAGTGGTTTTCTTTTTGAAGATTTTGGACTAGTTATACCATTGATCTATTTGTTTAGTAGCCAATGATCATGTTCTTTGTTTTTTTGTTACTACGAAATAGTGGGGGCGATTAACTTGGTTTCAAGCCGGTGCGTGATCCACTTTCTACACACGCCCGTTTGTTTGTTTGTATTTTTTTTTAGCTTCATTGGCTATCTGACAATATTCACTGCTTTGACGATACAGAACTGAGAGGATGAAAAATCCATTTTTATTCATGAGCAACGAGAACAAAATTTAGTGAAATTTTTCATCATTAAATATCTTCAAACAAAATTAAATTGGACTTCATTTCTTGCTGAATCAATTAAATATTGACTGGTTGAGAACTAACCATCAACCCTCTCTTAAGGTGAGTTCATCAATTTGATTCCAGATTCCCTATCGATTTTAACAAGTATAGTAATAACAATAATTAAATTGCCTTTCTCCCGTTAGAATTGATGATTTAGTAATTGCATCCTTATTATTAACCATTCCATCTTTTAAAATTCATAGAGCAATATAAGGACTTTATATTTTGTTTGAGTTTTTCATCACATTATGGTAAAAATATTTACCGAGTTGACAGCTCACCTCTAGTCTAGGGTGATTAGTAAAATAAATTGCAATCGTATCGATTGAAGTTGGATGTAATTTGGAGTAAGATTCATAAGTTCCTCTATAAATTTTGAAGTGGAATTAGAGACTATGGTGTAATGCAATTACATGGATAATTGGTTTTGGTATTTCTTTGCATATGACTTGAAGAAATGTATGAATCTATCAGTACAATTTATAGGAGGTAGAATTGAGATACCATTTATCGATTTAGATGTGTTATCAAGAAAGTTTTTAAGCTGAAATTTTTGTTGGTTTTGTATTTTATGGACTTGAAAGTATATAATGTCTTATAACGTTTGAATTCAATGTATGCAAATCATGTATTCAATGTATGTAAAACATGTATTGGGTTCGGGGCATTATTCTACTGGTCTAGTGTGTTAACCTCAACTTCTCTAATCAGAGCCTTAATGTCACTAATCGACACTGGACAGATAGCCATTAGAATTGACCCCAGACACTAGCCATAAGATATTTAGAATCGAACACCACATTATACTGGAAAAATCACATCTGTGTGATACTACTAATTAATAAGAACAACTATCAACCCTCTGCTCTTAATCCTAAACTTTCCATCTCTATAATTCGATTTAAAAGGTATAATCTAACTGATGTAGATGTGAAGAAATCAGCTAATTAAAGTTTGTTTTTAAGGAAATAAACAAAAACAACAAAGCTAAGTAAATTGCAATGGCAATGGACTACTACTACAATTTTATAGATTTGCTCTTTCAAATCAAATTATAGTTAGAAATAAAAGAATCCCGTTTTTCACTACCTTACTGCTACTACAATAAAAACAAGCTAAACAAACAAAAATCATTAGTGTTGAAAATTCCATTACAGAAAACACTAATCAAAAACTGTGAAAGCAAAATCTGATGACAATTCACACCACCATGTCATCAAGATGAGGCAATGGAAACCTCAAAATGGCAGCAATTCCTGTCAAAGTAGCCAATTGTTCTCCTGAAACATGCTTCGACGAATACACAAACGCCTTCCCTCCAACATCCTTCACCGATTTCACCAGCTCTACATATTTCTGTCTCGTCTTAATCTCTGCGCTCCTCACCAAATCATCAGTAATCAAAAGGGTATCGATCGCTTTCAAATCATGTGCAGTCTCCACATTCTTCGGTCCATAACACGCTCGATCCGGGTTACTCGATAGCATATCCGAAAACTCATTATAAACCCTAATCTCCAATGCAGCTTTCGTGCCTTTAATCAGATTCATCACTGCATTATCCTTCAAAAAACCCTCCAAGCTAACGTTTTTCGCCGTACCCATCACCAGAATCCGAGACTTGTTCTCTTCTATCCGTTTGATTTTCAGTTCCTGCGCCTCCGTCAACAAATAACTCCGAAACTCGTCTTTCACCGATCCAGGGCTCCCGATCACGACGCATTTAACGGCATCGAAGTCCACATGCTTTACGAAAGCACGAAAAAGGTTTTCGAAGAATTTGTTCGAATCTTTTTTGTTGCTTGTAGAGAAATCTTCAACGTTTTCGCAGAGTTTTGTAGTCTTTCCACCGACCAAGTACAATCGTGCCAAATTCTGATGCATTAGAATCACAGCGAGGTCTGCAACAGAGGATTTATCACGACCTTCACGTAAAGCGTCGATTGAATTCGAATCCCAGACTTTCTTTGTGAGATCAAATTGTTTGTTTTGCTCGAGCTCTAGCGTGTGAAACGCACCCACGACAACATGTTCGTTTTGGGAGACATTCCTGCCTTTGACGCGTAAAATTGAAGAGTCTTTTTCGTAATCGACATTGGTGATTCTGATCTCGAGTTTGATGGTAACCCTAGTAGATCCCTTGCCTTTGCCTGAAGCGGTGGGGTGAGAGACTTTGCGGGTGGTGTCGGTGACGACAACGTCTCCGGGAGAGATGAGATTGTAGACAACCCACAAGTCGTCTGGTTCTTCAGGGGTGATCTTTACAGTGCCTGGTTGGTTTATGCCGATTTTCTTTGCAAAAAGCTTCATTTTTTGTTGGGGATGATAGAGAAAAAAGAAAGAAAAAAAGAAAGAAAGATTAGTGATCAAATATTGTGTGGTTTGGATACGTAGATTTGTGTAATGTGTTTGGGGATCAAAATCGAATGAAGGCAAGTGCAAATTTAGAAGCTTTTTTATATGTATTAGTTTCATATGTTTTCCTTGTGGTGCAAGTAAACCGCTCCTCCAACGGAATTGTTTCCATTTCGAATTAGGAATAATATATCTTAGCATAAGTTGCTGGGATTCCTCCTTTCCAAGGAACTTAACTTAGTTTCCCAATTTGAGAGTTGATAGGAGGTCGAACACAACATGACTCAAACCTAATCTTTAACCCATTGCAACCCTATAAATTAATCAATTTTATGCAAAAAATTGATTATTATTTTGTAAAATAATTAAGAATAATTCAACCAAAAAAAAAAAACCTGCAAGTTAAGGGTTTTCTGAGCTGGAAAACGTTTCTGAAAAAAACGTTTTTTTGAAAGGTTTCTAAAAAATACGTTTTAAAAAAATCGTTTTCCAGAAACGTTTTTGAAAACTGAATTTACCAAACGTTTTTAATTTTTGGCCATAAAATACATTAATTCATAATATGGTATCTAATGTAAGTCCATTAATTTGCCATGTCATTAAAAAAACAGTGTAGGGTCACATACAACATATTTCTAAGATAAAAAAATTTAGAATGGTAGGCACGTCGCAAGTAGTGCTCTTCCATTCCACCACCTAAATTTCTAAACAAATTACCAACATTAATAATCACTTGTTTATATAAACAACTTCTGGGTTCTTCCCAGAAAGTGTTATATATATATATATATATATATATTCATCTCCAAATCATTAGAGAAGAAAAAGAGAGAGAAATGGCAGCGATGGTGATGACGGTGTTAGTTGCAGCAGCAATTTTAATGGGTTGCACCAACTTGGCAGTAGTCATGGCTACTTATGGTGATCATAATGCACCAGTTGGGTCCATCCATGTCTCCGGTGAAGTTTGGTGCCAGGATTGCTTCAAGCCCTTCAATAAATTCGCTCAAGGTGACAAGCCCCTCAAAGGTAAATAAATATAAAACGAATTTTCACAGATATATTAGTTAATTAATTAATGTGGTTTTGTGTTGTTGATTATAATTGCTTGCATTGCAGGCGTGAAAGTGTCTCTAACTTGCATGGACGAAAGAAGCAAAGTGATGTATTACAACAGTGACTTGACGGATGAGGAAGGCTACTATGAGATGGACGTTGAAAAATACGTTTACGGGAGGGAATTGAAAGCAAACTTGTGCAAAGTCAGGCTGGTGTCGTCGCCGGACCCGACCTGCAACGTTATAACAGACTTTGCCGGAGGAAAATCAGGGGTCAAACTCTCGCAACCCACCGAGGTGTTTGGTGACACCTTTAAATATAAGTGCAGACGCTTCTTCTTCACTACTCCTATGTGTGAAAAACCTGATACCTCTGCTTCTCAAGAAAACAACAACTACTAATCATAATTTTATTTCTTTTTTGTGTTTAATACTTTTAACATGCTACTTTTTATTTTGTAATTTTATCATATTTCTGTTGCATAATATTAATCAATCACAGTGGTCAGAAATTGAAATGAGATTTTTGTTTTTGTCAAGTAAACAACAGAATGGAAAGATATATTAAATTCTTATTAAAATAAGGAATGTAAAAATGTATTCATATACTAAAAGAAAATTCGATTATTCTTTGATCACCTGTTCTTGGCCTTTGAATTTGAGAAAATGATCTTATTAGGCAAAATAAATAATTTGTCTTCATAAATTAATAGTAAATGTCTTATCCTCCGTATCACCTCTTAGCACACTTTTGAGTTAGTGGTGGAAGTTCAACACTTGTGTATATAATATAATGATATGTACAATACATACAATTATAACCCCTCCAATTATTTTAATATAAAGAATATTGATACAATTATTTCATCCATTCCTTAAAAATAGCTTTTAGTTAAATTTATTTATTACCCTATCCTAGCTAATTTTATTTATTTCTTCCATCCCTAATAAAATTATAATTTTTTTTATTTCAATTAAGTTATTTAAATTTGTTGGTTGCTATTATAAGTTAATTTTGTTTGATAAGTGTAATGATAAATTTAAATTATAAGAAAAACATGTGAATAATTGTTATTCGACACACATCGCCTCTTAACACAGGTGGTAGTGTACATTCCTTCTATATTAGTAGGTGAGAGGTTCAAATCCCACCATACGCATTTTATAAACATGTGTGAGAAGTTTTCTTCCCAATTTATGAAAGTAGATATCCGGACAACACACTAATCCTATTGTAATACTTCAAAAAACAATTGTTATTTGACTTTATCAATGGTATAATGTCATTTTGAATCAATCATGTTTGTTTTTTAATTATTTTTTTATTGTAGTTTATTTTTTTACCATTACATTTGGTTTTTTAATGAAAATTAAATTTGAATATTTAATATATATTTTTTGTTAAATTGATAATTTAATTTTTTGGAAAATCTTAATTACAAAACTAGTATAAAATGGTATTTTTTTTACAGGAAATAAAAATACAAGAGAAGGTTAATCAAAACAACCAAAAAATATTAAGGAAACATAAAACCGGTTAATAAAATTCGTAACTTGGTCATTCATAAGCGTCTATAAAACTGTAATTGATAATTTCAACTTCTTACTATCATTTCCTCAACATATATTATAACATCTAAAAACTAGATATATAAGAATAAATGAAATTTAAGATCAGCCACAAAACAACCTATAGAACTTAATAAATAAATTTATGAGTAGTGCTATTGGCACACCCCATACGGATTTATTTATGCTCCACTTTTTTAATTATATAATATTCTTTTTTTCCTTTATCAAAATTATTTAAAGAGACATACAATTTAAGAAAGAAATCTTCTACAAAGTAAATCTATTAAAATCTCACATTCATTTTCCAAAAAAAAAAAACCAGTAATCTGTTTCTTTAAAAAAAAAAATGTAACTCTTAATCCCTAAAATCTGCTTCTTACATACATATAAAATATTATGGAAGAGTTTGAGAACGATATCAAGAATATAGAAGAATTGTCTAAGAATGATATCAAACATCTTGAAGAATTGTCTGAGAATGACATAAAGTAAGAACTGTCTGACAATGGTAGTAAGCATCTGGAAACAATTCATTCTCTGGAAATAAGTTTGAAGTTTATTTTTTCTTTAAAATGATATCAAGCTGTCGTTGTATTGAAATACCCTGTTATTTTTTATTTTTTATTTTCCATCATGAAAAAAAAAGAAAAAAAAAACTAAAATAAAAAGAAATAAGAAGAAAAAAAATAAATCAATCAATGGAGGTGAGAGAGATGTATACAGAGATATAGTGATCAGAGATAAATAGATCATATATGGTATGTATTAAGTTTGAAAAATAAGTAAAATTGGTAGTTTTAGAAATAAACCAAAAAAATTAATAAAAACATTTAATTTTATTTAATTAAATCTAAAATTTAAAAAGTGAAACATGAATAGATCAATAGGGGGTATACCAATAGCACCCGCTCTAGTTTTATTTGGCTTTTCATAACTAAAATCCCGGCTTCGTCCCGGTTAAAAGACTCGCCAAGTTGGACAAGTACTGAATAGAGATAGTCAGAATTTATCATAATACTTAGTCGTGTTCTCAAGTATTCGGATCAACGAACGTCCACTTGCCACGTGGTGACGCGAATCATAATTCATAAGTTGAGACGTGGGAAGTCTGAAGTACAGTAATTAGTTAGTTGAGACTTGAGACTAAGGAAACTTCCCAAGACAGAGTCGGCGATGGCGACTCGGCTCGCGAGAGCGCTCTCATTGTATTCTGTTGAAAGATCAACGGCTGAGATATCGTCTGGCGTGTCTAGACCCAGATCGAGATGGGCTTCGTCAAAGAAGATGAATAATACGAGCGATCGTTTGTCAGGCGTAACTGACGTCGTCAATGACCGTAAACTCCCTCCCGAACTCCGTGGCCAACGCAACTCCGTCAGGTCTCTAATTTTAATTTCCGATCAATTACAAATCATAACAATTGACATGTGTATTTACGGATTCAACATGGGACAGGTCAGAAACAGATATTCAAGGTGTGGTGGAGCAGAGGATATGGCATTCAATGGAGGAAGGGCAGTTCGAAAACTTACCTGGAAAAGGGAAGCCATTGAATCTCAACACCAATCCTCACGCAGACCCAGCAGAAGACACCTTGTACAGAATCCTCTCAAACAATGGATGCGCACCAGAGTGGGTTCAGCTTAACAAAGATATAAGGACTCAAGTCTCTGAATGGCGACTGGCCTTGAACAGAGCTTGGGCTATTAAACGCAAATGGGCAGACTCGTCGGAGTTGTTGCAAAAGCAGTTGCGTGACATCAATAACAAGGTATGCTTTTTGGTTTTTGGTCTTCAACTTCAATAGGGATGAATGATGATGAATTGATGATCAGGAATTAACGTGAAATGTAAAATGGCGTGAACTGCAGGTTTTCAGGTATAATCTTATTGTTCCTTTTGGTCGCCAGATGTCTGGGCTCAAGTGGGATAAAGAAGTAGCTCGCTTAGAAGAGTGTAACAACAATGATGATCTATGATCTATGATCTATCCGGACAAGACGAGGTTAGCTCATTTACAAACCCCACCAACTTACATCCGAGAAATTGTGGGTTCAAGTTATGCCGTTCCCTAAATCTCTGTATATTGTAATAGTTAATAAATATTTATATGATCTCTCCTTTTTGTTTCAGCAAGACATTACACTAATTATACAAAGAAAGAAAGAAAGCGGTTCCTACTTCCATATAGTATGTATGTAATCTCAAGTGGATTTACGTGTATAGCTTTATATCAGTTATTATCAGTTAAGACTTAAGAGTTGCCGCAACTACATAATTTTCATATCAATGGGAAGACCTTGGGACATCTTTAACACCAAAATGAATAAATCAAAAAGAGAGAGAGAGCAGTTTTATATGATAAAAAATAATAGACAAAATGATATATGAAACAAGATAAGCAGTATCAAACATTTTCATACAAGGGAGTAAGCAGGATCTTCTATCGTTAATCATGTATACAGTTCAATTATGTGGCTTTTCATGGCTCAACCAATTGACGAAGTCTTTGCTGCAAGATGAATAAGCGCTCGTTGGTGGTAGATGGTGCGGAGCTTCTTGTACTTCTGCACAAAACTCACAATATCTATCTCTGTATCAAGGAGCTGTCTGTGCACGGCTTCGGATTCCTCCTCTGTCTTATTCATTGCTTCTGTAAACACAAATATATCCAAATCATTTCCGTAAAATGTTTTGCATCTATGTATCATTGATGTCAAACTCAAAGTCTTTAAGGTGTTTTTTTCATTATTGTTTACCTTGAAGCTTTTGGAGAAGGGATCCGGGCGAATAGAATTTTAACAGCTCCTCTTTTTGTCGGTTAAGCTCATTTAATTTCTCCTGTGCAGCAGCTAATTCTGTTGTCCGGATAATTTTGCACTGTGATCATATAAAGAGCAAATAAAAAAGGTTTTACTAACAAACAAATTGACAAGAATATGAAAGTTGGGTTAGAATCTCACTTGGTTTCGAAGCTCCATTATACGCGGTTCTTTTTCCAAGTTTTGCTCTGTTAAAATAATAATTCAGAATTTGAATGTGATACCACTATTGCAACATCATATATATTAATATAATTAAATGAAAAATCTGACTACTCACCGGCAAGCTGCAAAGTTTCTTTGCGAAGTTCATCTCTTATCTGGCAATAGTTATTACGAGCAACAAAACATAATCAATGGTCATAAACAAGAAAACTTATAAGAACCAACTCAAGGGTAAGATGCATTTCTATATTATATAAGAACACACCCCATGCTGAGTAGGCCCGATATTTCCAGCAAAACAGAGAGGCCATGTCAGTAATCAAATAATAATGGCAAGAAACGATAAAGCACATGTGTTTTTCTGATGAGACCAATAACTATGTGAGCATCCGGTTGTATCAGCTAAGGTTATGTGTGCATATAAACTGCTATGATATGTGAGAATAGCTAGTAATCTCAACCTCCATATATGCATATACATGTTACAGCATATTATTGATTCAATCAAAGAGATTGTAAAAGTAAACATTTGAGTCATGAAACTGAATCACTAAACATAACATGGATACACTCTATCAGATGAGTAGTCCATTGCCTAATAACATTATTTTGAATTAAATATGAAAGGAACAAGAAGAACATCTCTACTTTTCAAAAGTACTACTGAAAGTGATAAAAGTTCATTTTTGTTTTAAGAAATATTTTTTTTTACAAGAGTTGACATTTGAAGCTCAAACTGCAAAAGAAGCAAAAGCCAGTAGCCCTGGTTACTCCTATCCCTTGGTGGCTTGGTATCAATTGTGAAAGGTTAGTGAGATGCATAAACCACATCTTTTTTTGCTCAGAAACAAAATGTATAGCCACTTATCAATGGAGCCTTATCATATCTTATTGAAAAAAAGAAAAGAAAAGAAGACTTATCTAAAAAGGAATTCTTTACCATGTTTGTATTGTGGAAGACTTATCTAAAAAGGAATTCTTTACCATGTTTGTATTGTGTGTGTGTGTGTGTGTGTGTGTGTGTGTGTGATGGTAGCTAATCTAACCGCCCAATCCCCCTATCCTACTGTAAAAACAATGCCTTCTTCCTATCATGGCCAAGAAATTAATCATCTAGAGAAAAAAATATGCAGACTGAAAATATAACGAGCTTACATCAAACATATACAAGCTAATATGCATAATTATAAGCTTAAATGCTCCTGTAGAAAGGAAGAGAAATGTTTTTGCAACTTACATTGTTTTGGATTTTAACCTGATCAACTGAAAGTAGAAATTGGTGGTATGCATCCTTGTCTGACAAAAGCTTCCGTAACTCATCAACACTAGTGAACAAGCAATCGATTAGAGAAGGAAAATGTGAAAGAAGTTTGCCAAATCAAAAGAACAACTAGTATAGACAAGTATCAAAAAAAAATTTCCTTAATAGCCTATTGAACAGGACAAATGATTGAAAACAAAAAATCAAAAAATTTGACCGAACAACAATTCTAGTTAAAAGAATGGCAAATAAATACAGTAAAGGAAATATCACAACATTAATTATCACTCTTCTAACACACCCAACACACAGACAGAAGCAAATAATCACATGCATTAAAGAGACATGAATACAAGCAACTCATAAATCCTACATGCATGGCACTTGGTAAGTAATATAAGTATATAACTACGATATAATCATGGATCCTCTTTTCAAATTTATTTAGAAATTCCTAAACTTATTTGGAATGTGTATATACTTTTGTCCAATGCATGCCAAGCATCTCCATGATCACTTTCATAAGTAGGGTTTAGTAGAGAGTTGAAAAATCAAATTAAACAACATACTATAGCAAATAACTTAAGGTGGGCAGCCTAAAATCAAAACATTCTAGATTCCTGCACTTATTTTTTTTATGCAGTACATGATTCACATGCACTCATGATATCAAATGTGAGAAAATAAAATGAGAAGTGCAGACACAAGTTCCTTCATCCAAATTGTAAGCCAAATAGCTAATACAAATAAAAAACTAATAATCATGTAGTAATATAGGTGATAATCATAGGGACAAAGTATCAATACCTTCCAAAAAAACCAAATTTCAATGGGAAACATGTGTAGAGTTGCAATACACTATCAATATAATAAGAATACTGAGTTAGAGAATTAAGTGCCTCACCTTTTGTCCTTTAACAGTGCAATAACGCCAGCAGCTTCGCCTGGTGAAACATGTGACGGGGTCTGTGGATATTCTGTTGGCCTTTGTAAACTGTAGCTGCTAGAAGAGCTGCTACCAGGAGTTGAAGGACGGGAAGAATTTGCAGACACTACAGATTGAGGGTACCAAGACTGTGAAGCAGCATCCTGTGGGCGTGGCTCAGCTTGTTGCTCCTGTGAACTCCTATAAGCGGACATGATAAAACTCAGTCCTAAGCAATATATAATTGATGCAGGAGATATCACCTCAAAATTGGTTCATATGCAATTCATTTATAATAATCAACGAAACATATTCAACTTATGTTTTTTTTGTTGTTGGTGATTTTAGGGTCTGACATAGTAATAATGGAGAGAAAGGAAAGGAGATGATATGGGTGGATTTCTTATCTTTTGTTTGGATTATTAAATGAAAAGGAAAGGAAATGATAAAAAGGGAAATTGAGAGAATAGTCTCTTCTTGTTTCACCCAATTTAGTTACTCACCAAAATTGGATGGAAAAGAAGGGAAATGAATTTTTTCAAATCCCAAAACTAACCCTATTAATATTTCAATTGTTTCCTTTCCATTCATTCATGTTCATAACCATCCAAACAACAATCATTAAAAACACTATCATTTCCTCTCCTTTCCATTCCTTTCCTTTCCTTTCCTCCTTAACTTATCATTTCCTAACATTTCTCTTCCGTCAATCCAAGCATAGTGTACTATAACAAGCATCAACATACTAATACATGCATTTCTCGATGTGTAATTCTGTGATGGTGAGACATGAAAAATGACCCATAAGGGCATAATTAGCCGACAATGTTGCCACATTTCACTCTCACTACATGATACATGTATAATTAGATAACCATATGCATAAAAGATTAGGACTCATAAAGGCAAAAGTATTACAAGGCACAATGCTAATATGTTACCCTCTCACGTTTCATGTATTTGAACAAGTCTGACAACATTTACAACTAACACTCAAGGCATGTCAACTGCACTAACTAAAATCTCATATCATGCTCATAAACCGAAATGCAAGCAGCAGGAACTAGTTTCGGCTTTGAATTGCAATACCATTACCATTCCCCGCAATCACATCTCCTTAAATTCGGTTATGGACTTATGGAAACATTCTAAAGTCCACTGATTTACGTTATATCACAATAATATGTCAACAAAGCACAAAATATGATTGTTTTGGATGCTGACCTTATCAAAACTCCAAACAAACACAATTTATAATGTATTAACCTAGAAATAAAATAATTTTTTTCATAAAACATAGAATTAAAATTTCTGATATATATCGCAGGAAACAACCGAAATTATATTAACAAGTTATTGAAGTTAAAAAACACAGCACACAGCACATAGGATCAAATACAGCCTAAAACTCCCAAAAAAAAAAAAAACTCCCAGAAAAAACCCAAATTAAGCTATCACATGAAAATTAAACAACAATATCGCATGTGCAAAAACAAGATAATGAACAAATGTAATAAATAATCCTAATAAAGCGAAAATTGAACCAAAAGCGAAGATTTTATGGAAGCAGTACCAGAACTTGAACATAGCTCGAAGAGGATAGTGATTGCCGGACTATTTGATCAAGCGAAGAATAGAAACCCTAGAATTGTAGAAGACGTAGATCACGAATTAAGAACTCTAGGTTTTTCTTTTGTTCCTGCGAAGCAACTACATATGTGAGTCGCGGTTGAATTTTATTAATAAAAGTATGCGTGCGGATTTTCCAGACACGTGTAAACAGCGTGAGGTATGTAACTGGTGATATCCAAGAAAATACAAGGAAATTGATAGGTTCAAACAGTATCGTACCGTTTATGATTCAAAAAGAATTTTTTTTTATATTTTTTATATTGGTTCTTAGATTAAAAAAAAAACCATGATCACAGTCTTATATATAATGAAAAATCATTATCAATAATTAATTATTAATATTTCCAGTAGTATGCTGTATACTGTTAACTGTTGTTGATCAAAATTAAATTTGAAATATTTGAAGAATTCAAATTCTAGCAAGTTCTATTAAGATGTCAACTTGATAAAAAAAAAAGCTGGTTAATGATATTATTTAATTATATAATGAAAAATCATTATCAATAATTAATTTAATATTTCCTCAGTTTGTTGATCAAAATAAATTTTAATTTATTACAGAATTCAAATTCTAACAAGTTCAATTAAGATATCAACTTGATAAAAATATTTAGTTGGTTAATAATATAATTTAATTTTACAAAATGAGAAACATTATTACAAAATTTTCAAATTATGAGATAAGATGATGGTGGCTTAGAGGTTTGCCATGACTCACACCTATATGTTGTGAGTTCGAATCTGTCTATTATCCTAATATCTCGAATTGATATAATATTTTTTTAAAAAAATTCAAAATATAATTTATTTAATCAAATTCGATTAATTTTTCTTCTATTTATTTTTTGTGTATTTGAGAGAACTTAAATGAAACAGTCAGTCCAATAAAACATGTTAAAATCAATGACTTGAAGTCTCGAACAAACAAATAAAATGATATTGTTGTTCTTAAAAATTAACTAAGAATAGACCGAAGAAAAATAGAAATTCCGATGTTTTTTGAATTATGGTTTTTTCTTTTTACATAAATGGTTCACGAGTTTGTTGGGACCTACCGATATGGGTATTGCTTGTTCGATTAGAATATCTACTTTTATAATCGTGAGATATCTATATTTATAAAATACGTATATACACATCATTTGAGTTAAGAGTAATTTTACGTTTTTACATTGTGTTAGACACCGTAAATGTACATCTATTAATGGCAGTTAAGTTTGTCCATTGATAGAGAATAATCTTTTTTAATTTGCAATAAGTTAGACACCGTAAATGTACATCTATTAATGGCAGTTAAGTTTGTCCATTGATAGAGAATAATCTTTTTTAATTTGCAATAACTACTAAATAGTGAAGGTGAAAATCCATAAATGCTTTTAGAAATTATTTCTTGAGTTGTATGCTGTAATCACTAATTCACTTTTAAGTTGATAAAATCTGCTTGACAATTAATAAACTCTCTTGTTGTGTTTTCTGCCAATGCTCGATGTGTACAATAAAAAGACTAATTTGGAGATCGAGTAACGCTGCCCACCATCTGTAGAGATACACAGGGTTGCTCTGCTGGAACCTGAGAAAAACTGAGTGAGTTTTCTTCTGTTAAGAATTTCTTTTATGTACAAGTTTCTGTTAATGAAAAAAAAAAAAAGATAAATTTCATTGACTTATTAGTTATTATAAAGTGAGTGCTTACAAAGTGGCCAGCCCCAAGAATCCAATAGAAAGAAAAATTCTTGTATGAGCTTGAAAATCCTGTGGTGGTTGTTTTATCGGTACCACAATATAAAGGAGTACGATCCAAGCTCAAAAACTCTTCCAATCCATCCCACCTGTAACATGCACACAATCAATTTGACCAACAAAATATAGTGTAGGTTTCAAATGCAGAATCATCCTGAATGGTTTTTCGTATAGGATCTTAGATTGTCGCACTTGATAAGTGAATGAAAGCAGAGCCATACTTGAGCTTTTGAACCCACGCTTCTACCCCTTTGGTACAGCATATGAGATCAACCTATCAAAAAGACTAATCAGATAATTTTCACTTGTAGTCTTGCAGAAGATGGTGAAGAATATTAGTCAAAAAAATTTTGATTCTGTAAAGTGTTCTTCATAATTTGAAAAAAAAAAAAAAAACCTGTCCATTGTATACGGTCACGTTAACGCCTTTGGCTAGCAGCTCGTCAACCTGTAATAAAAGAACATGATACATGTCTAATGTTATAGACAACAGATAAATTCATGCTTAAATGAATTTTGGGCACAGAAGTGAAATTTTGTGTTTGAACATTTTCATTATTACCTCTTTGATTCTTGGTTTCATAAAGTCACCTGTCATAGCTGAAAAAATCAGGCCACCCTGTCCTCCCCATCTGCAACATATATATAGTGTTTATTAAGTCACAGAATCATCAAATATATGCACAATGATAAGAGCTCAGTTTTGTGATGATTTCCTTAATTAATCAGGAAACTCACGTTACGTTCTCAGGAATAATCCGCAACTTCTTTTTAATAGGACCATTCATCAAGCTATCAAGATCAACATCACTCCCTCCAGTACCAGCTGTTGAAAATTTCTTGGTGCTGAGATACCTTGAATACCTATCTATTCGAGCAAGTCCTTTGACTTGTTTTGTTGCGGACATTGGGCCGTTACCATCATCAAATAAGAAGTTAAAGAAGTCCTGCAATGCAACTCAAAACACACCCTTCTAATTAGATTTTGCAAATCCTGTACTGTGAATTGATTTCCTGGCCGAGAAATTGAGAATTACCACATTGTTACTGTACTCGGCAATGACATTCTCGAGTTCTTCCCAGGTTGATGTTGCGTTTTCGTACTTGCCTTCTGCAATCTGCTGCTTGATGTTAAGAGCTAAACTGTGTTTGCAAAACACAATTGATCAAATTAGATTGATGTTTTTGCCATTCTAGTGTTGGTTTGAAAAGTTTGCAAATTAGATACTAACCTGTTCGATATGTTCAAACCATTGTTGTTCATTCGTGACAGGTCTTTAAGCAGAGGTGCCCAAGAAAACTGCGTTTAGGCTTTTATGTAAGAAATAGTATCTAATAAATTTTTGGTGGAGAGAAAGATTGATTTTGTAAAGAAATCACATACCACAATATCTTCAGGAGAAATCCAGCTATTCCCCAAAGCAACCCCTATGTTATGTTAAGGTACACAATGACATAATTTAGTGGTAAAGAGCGCTCATTCTGACGATATCAGGATAAAATAAAATAAAAAGCGAAATGTTACCCCCAAGTTGGAGCTTCAGTTGTCCTGCTTGAATAGCTTTTAGAGCTGATAATCCAAGAGTAACTGCAAATTTTCCTCCATAAGATTCTGCAAAAATGTAGAGAGGACTCTTTTGGAGGTTTTCATTTCCATTGAAGATCATCTTGAGCAATGTTGTTAAGTCAGTGGCTGCATCTTCATCAGTCTTGACCACCAAGCTCTCATCCTCCATGTAACTGAAGCCTGTTCCTACTGGACTGTCCTGAAATTCCATGTAACAATTTTTTTCAGATTCTGTAAAAAAAAAAAAAAAAAAAAAGCAGAATTGAAATGACAAAATTTACAGTGTAGAAAATTGTACCACAAATAGAAGATCTGCTTTCTTGAGCCATGTATAATTCCTGGGCTTCAAATGGCCATCCAATGGTCCGATTTCTAAGAAATTTCCCAATCCAACTCCAGAGGCTCCCTGGATTCAGATTTAATTAAAATGTTGATAATTATTTTGTGATTTTAATGTTTTATTTATACAAATTTTTTACTCACTGGGCCTCCTTGGAGCCATAGTAGTATGGGCCATGGCTTGGATGGATCTTCAACTCTATTTGGACTCTTATAAAGCCACCAAAACAGATGTGCCTCTGCATTGAAAAAATATTATGAAATACTTAGAAGAGCTATAAGCCTATAATAATTGGGGAAATTGCAAAAATAACTTTATAAAACTATTTGAGCTATAATAACTCTATAAAATTGAAATTTGTTTTTACATTAAGAGTAAACAGATGATTATAAATTGATAATTACAAATTTAAGTCGATACAACGCTATCTCTATTTTTTGATATACTAATTACAGTGATGACGACTCAAACCTGAGACATTATTTGGTTGAATGAGTACTAACGTTGTTTCTATTTTAATAAATAGTATGAATATTCATCCAAAATCCATAAAAGTTTGAAAATTGTCAAATACCCTAATTATTGGGTGGGTGACAATCAACAATAAAACCGTTTATTTAGTCAATTTGAAAGCATTCAAGTTTATCATAATATCAGAAAAAGTATAGAATAATTAAGAGTATCCATCCAGAATAAAACAATATTATTGAGCCATGGTCAAGCTAATTTTTTTTTTTGAAAGGTAACGGTCAAGCTACATTGACTTAAAACATTTATATTTAAATTTTATGATTTCAACATCCATTTAACCATTTGTTTTCAATCCAATGGATGAAAAAAATTAATGAATTAAGAGCATATTATGACCATTGGATTGAGAACAAATAGATGCATGAATGTTGAAATCATAAATTTAAGTTAGTACAGCGAAATCTCGGACTATAAAATTTCCAAAAAAAGAACACAAATTGTAAGTAGATATTGACATACTAGGTCGAACTTCAACATATCCCCACTGTTCAGACCCATCATTGGTTCCTGCATCAAGAGCAAAATATCCATGGAGAAAACTACATGAGAGAAAAAAGAGGAACAGAAGAAAGATTTTTCCCATGGCAGCAGCCTTACTATTTGTGATCAAATGATGAGGCTTACAACAAGTTATTTAAACTGAAATCAACATAGCTTACGAGGTTTCTTTCACATTGTAATTATAAAAAAAAATAAAAATGAAGATGATAAAATCAAGAAATTAAGAATCCAGTTGTAGAAATTGACCAAGAGAAAACATATAATACACACAATCAGAAGATTACAGATGGTTTTGTTTGCACTGGTTTGTCAATTCGATGTACACAAAAAGAAGATAATTATTAGTAAGTCACAAAAATATGTACATATAAATAGAACAAAACAAAACAAAACTACTAAATTACTAATTATGATATCTAATACATGATGTAGTAATCATGGAATTTCGTTACATACAGTAACCGGTTTTCTATATGAGGTTGCCCGTATTAAATACACGTCTACCACAGACATTTCACGTCGTAGAAGGACACTTTTCTTGTGGTGTACTGGTTTTGGTTTATGCTTGTTGTAATCTTGCAGATCAGAACATTCCACATTCTGTACTTGAAAGTTGTCTATAGATTCAGGAGCGTACTCTGAGTCAGAAGGTGGTCCAAATAAACCAAATTCCAAGCCAAAAACCCAATTCTATAATTTAGCAAATTGCGGTCCTTTTAATAGTAGATATTCTTCAATTGAGAGTCAAGTGTGGCTAAGATTAAATTAAAAGGTGTTTTCGATTTGCTTTTTTTTTTTTTTGTCAAGGAAAGGTCTCCTGCAATTCCTTTCCTAGGACCACTTAATTGCCTCTTTTTATTCACAAAGAGACATACGGATGCAAAGCTGAATAACCTTTTCAAATGGGAAATGGACAATTTCCATAAATAAATAAATATATATATATATATATATATATATATTTATATATATGGGGTCACTAACTCACTATTAGTCCATAATATATATAAATAAGCGTTTCAATGTCAAAAGGACAACAACACCCTTTCAAAATTAGGATTTTTGTAGGGCAATTCAGACTTCGCGCGTTTAAGTTGATTTAACCTTGAAAAGTTGAGATAGGCATTGAAGAATATGATATTCATCAATTAACCTCCCACAATTCAGATTGAAGCTAATAATTTGGGTAATGTAATGGGATAGAATTTGGATACTTTCATTTTATGGGTTTTATCCAAATTTAGAGTACATGTTTTTATTTTATTTTTGTTAAAATATAACACTGAACAAGTCAAGAGTATAACAGGACATCAAACAAAATATTTGATGTTCGGATAACTATTATTACTGATGGATGTATACTTCACAACACCGGAGAGCAAATTCTTCATTCATGCCAGTAAAATGTGTATGGTAGATTCGAACCCTCGACCACTAATATAGAATGAGAGATGCACACCGAATATAAAATTCTCTACATATATTTATAAAATGTACATTAATTGGTATTGCCATAAACTTGATCGATGATTAGATCATCTAATATGATTAGTATCCATTTCTACCTAATCAACCTGTGCAGGTAAACTACCACATTATAGATTTTGTTTTAGACAACATATTCTATGTAAGTGTGGTGATTAGTATCTTATCTTAAACGAGAAAGGAATTTTTACCCATAATCGCTTAAGTCATGGACTAGCTTTTTTGGCATTCAAAAATAATGAATTAATTTCAGGGTCCTTTGGCTCTAATTCAACACAAACTGTTTTTGCTTTTACAAAATGTGTGCATCTCTAAAGCAAAGGCACATGGTATTTTTTTTACCTTGGATGGTTGACCTATCATTGTAAAGGTCAAGCAAGAATCCAAGGATACCGGTGAACCACTCTTTCTAGGCCAATGATTTGTATAAAGAAGACGTTAGATACATTGTATTATTGTATCCTATTGTATTAGGAGTTTTAAATTTATTAAATTAATACAATACAATGTTTGACATGTTTTGGACTATACATTGTATTATATTAGCTAATACAATGGGTAAGAATATTAGCTACTACTATGAGGAAATAAATAATAATAAATTTTAATAATAATAATAATAATAATAATAAATATTGATAATAAAATTTAATAATAATAATAATTTTAAATATAATACAAAACAATATAATATAATTTATTTTAATATATTAATTTAAAAATAAATTAAATAAATATTATATAAATAAAATAAAATGAAATAAAATTTATTTAATAGTATAAATGTTAAAGTATTTACATGAATAATAATTTATCTAATAAAAACATTAATTATATATTTATAATATTTTTTAAATATAATACAACAAATATATCTTTTATAATATGTTTTTATATTCTAAAAATATTTCAATTTATTAGTTAACTAAATATTTAGAAAAAAAATTCACAACCTAACATTGTATAATTTAATACAGTCTAATACGAAATATCATCAAACACATGATTGTATAAAAATAATACATTCTAGTGTAATACAACGTAATCAAATTCAATATAATCCTATATAGTATAGTACAATATAATACAGTGTGCCAAACGAGTTCAAAATACATTAACTGGCAAAGTTGTATATATATATATATATATATATATATATATACACACACACACACACACACACACACATATATATATATATATATATATATATATACACACACATATATAGAGTAATTTTCCAATGATGACTTTTACAATGCACACTTTAAGCATCTTTGATGAAATTGCATGTAATCAAATGTTTTTCAATGAGATTTTTTGTATGTATCCGAAGAAAATTAAAATACACGGTTGGTAAAATTTTGGAAATTTTTTGGATTTTAGAACTATTTTTTCTTATATTTTCATATTTTTAAATATTTTATCTACAAAAAATATCGAAAAAAATTAGTTCTTGCACCCAATATTTTTTAAATTTTTTTTTTCCATAAATGTATTTCAAAGTTTTCACCATTCATACAAAAAATCAAATCAAGATTCAATATATTCCATACAATTTTATTAAATATGTTTAAAGTGTGCATTGTAAAAAGTCTTCATTGAAATATTACTATGTATATATATATGCATGTAAATTTCATGTATTCTAATTTGACTGTTTTAATTAAACGTTTATGGAATTTGTGATTGCTACTTGCTAGTTAGTTGAAAATTTAAAAGAAAAAAGTGAAAAAGGAATTATAATTTTTTTTCTTAATTTATATACAAAATTCTAATTTTACAATATATATCACTTACGAAGACGATAACTCGAATTTGACATTATGGGACTAAATGGGTGTCCTTTATCCCGAACCATATTGGACGGTGGTCTAATCTTACAATATTAATAATAACTATTATATTTAATTCAGAGATTTTCGGTATATATAATACGGATTATATAAATATATATAGATGACATAATTATATTATTAAATTTAGATCATACATATATCTATCCTTATCCTATAAAGATAAATGTATAATATAAGGTATATTTTTATTGAATAGGTGTACCAATCCTTTAATTATCATAATTGATGTACGATAAGTCATTTTATATTATGGGTACGGATATTGACACTCATAAAACTTATTAGTACACTCATTTTTATAAGTACACCAACCACTACAAAAAAAATGGTCTTTTCCGACGGCTAATGCCGTCGAAAATACACTTTTCCGATAGGAAAAAGCCGTCAGAGGCCGTCACAAATACGCTTGTCGCAAATAACCATTTACCGACGAGCCGTCACAAATACTACCATTTTCGACGGCTAGGGCCGCCAGAAAAACAAAAAAATGCCGTCGGTAATATTAATTGCAGGTGGTCAAAATTACTAGTATTTCCGACAGCTTACCTTTATTTCCGACGGCTTACCTTTATTTTCGACAGGAATGGCCGTCGGAAAAAGTTCAATGATAAAAAAAAATGACTCGCTTTCGACTTGATGGCGCCACATCAACCCATCACCCAAGCTAAATTCCTTGTATTTTATGTGGCTCAAACCCATGACTTGGATAGTTGATAGTAAATGTTGTTCTTGCCATTTTGCTATAGCTTTATATCTAATATCAATTGCATACTAATTATAAATAAGCTATTGATATGTTTGCATACTATCTAATTAAATATATATTTTTTATATAATATTTAAATATAACTAGTGATATTGTTTTTTAAAATAATATTTTAATAAAATATTTCCCTTATTTGATAGGAAATTACATTTTACTGCTGCTTTATCTTGAAATAGGATACGTATATTATATCCTTGTTGATTTTATTTTTTATAATCAACATTTTACTAAAAAAATTAATAAATTTTATTAATTAATAATTTCAACTTATTTTCGTAATTACTAATAACTTTGCTATATTTTATATTTATTTAATTTAGTCAGATTTACACATAAAGTATACTTCTTATTAGTACCATTTTTTTCTCTCTAAAGTCTGGTCCCTATTGTCTAATTTTCTTGCAGTGATCGCCATAAATTTTAATTTTTTGTTTTTACATTATCTATGGTATATTATTTGAAAATTTCAAAATTAAATCAAAATATTTAACGAAAAATTTAACATAGTGATTTCGCTAAAGAATTAGTGATAAATACAAAAATAACACATATAGTAATACATTTAAAATATTGACCTACACGTCACTTTTTTTTGTACTGTATAAATTATCACATACATTTCATTATAATTTATTAATTAATATTATAATAATAAATTAATTATTTTTTCCATGACAAAGTCATAACAAGTAATGTAGGAAATAGTACTACATTCTCGATAGCGTAATTGCCCTTAAAATTAATTCGAATTAAATTATATCATTTCCGACGGCACAAAAAATACCGTAGGAAAAACAGACTATATCTGATGGCCATTAGGCCGTCAGAAATGTTGTATTACTTTTCCTTATTGCTGACGGCATAAGGACTATTTCCGACGGTTATTGAGCCGTCGGAAATGTGGTATTATATTTTTGCTCATTTCGGACGGCACTAATATGGCCGTCGGAAAAGGTACCATTACCGACTGCAATTAGCGCCGTCGGAAATAGTTCGTCACTAATAGGCGTTTTTTTTGTAGTGAATGTCTAAAATTTTAAAAATAAATATTACTATAAACACTCATCCTAATGACAATAGTACCCTCATTGAAATAAATATATTCATTTTAATACATATTATTTATAAACACTCTTAAATTATTATCACACTCAATTTATACAAAAAATCATATTATTTTTGGAATCGAATCCTCTTTTAATGATGGTCCAATTTACTTTTGGAAAAATCTCAAATGTAGGAGCCTTATAAAAGGGAATATGTGGAACCATATATGTGGTTAAGAGATTTTCAATTATCTTTAAAAAAAAAACTTATTGATATCTACGATTATCTAAAAAAAACTAGTTGATATTTACAGCTATCTTTAAAAAAAAATTTGTTTATTGATAGAGTTCATAACTATATATAAAACAAAGACAAAAACAATAGGATAATCATGTGATGATGAGAAAGTTTGATACTTGAAATAAAATTAGAATTTAATTAGGATTTATTATAATTTTTTTTTAAAAGGTAAGTTTTTTTAATAAAGAAATATAGTTGAAGATATGAGTGTATATATTATTTGATTTATCTTTAATTAAAGTAATTTGTCTTTATTGATAAATATTTATTGAGATATTTTTATAATTAATTTTTTTAATAAAATATGAATATACTAATAAATTTTATGGGTGTCCATATTGGCACCCTTATATTATATACGATTATAATATTGAAAACTTTAATTTCTTTCTCATGTCATGTTTATGATTTGTAATATTAATTAATTAATTAATTAAACCCAGAAGAAGCGTAGAGAATCTGAATTCCTGAATATACAAGCCAAAATAGAACAAGTATAAGTGGATTCTGTTGACGAATCTCTATCCTAAGCTTTTTTTACTTTTTTTGACAAACTCTATACTAAGCTTTTGACACCTAAACAATTGTTCCTTTACAATAATTCAATGCAAGAGGAAGTGGTTAGTGGTCCAGACACCATGCATGATACAGTTGGTACAGCATATACAAGTTCAGATTTTCAGCATAAATTTATGGTAAATCCATAATCCATAAATATATATTCACCAAATATGGTTTTCACTGGCACCCATAAACAAGGCTACAATTAAAGCTGGTGTGGCCCTCGTTAATTCACTCTTATATACCAAAATGAGTGTGCATTTATCTTTTCACATAAGTTACATGACTTCAAATATCATCTTTGTTAATTAAATTACAAATGATGTGAAAACCGTTGCATCTTGAAAAGTACTTGTAGTGACTGATCTCGAATTTCAATAGACTCAATGATTCAATTGGTGTCAGATTGTCAGATTAAAAAAAAGAAAAGAAGAAGAAGTCAGTTCCCACTCTTTTATGCAGCTCATTGTTCACTGAATATTCAATAGTCAATAAATTTGGTACGATGTCAATGACTCGATGCACATTTTCTCGTGTGGGCTTCCTTCGAGGCCACTAACTTCACATAGCTAGATTAGGGGTGTGTTTCATAATATATATTGTAAAAATTATATATAAATTGACATCATTTTCTACAAAATACCTATTGTTTTTTTCTAGAGAAACATCTATATTTGAGAATAATTGTCTTTAAAATTAGTTTTATCAGTATAGAACCCAACTTTTCTAAATTTGAAAAAGGAACATTTGGTTTATTTGAAAGTGCTGTTGATAGTGTCAAAAATATTATTAATTCACTTTCTATTATTACAATTTTTTTAAGAGAATATTATTATAGATAAGATGAAGGTTGGTCCGGTGGTATGCCACTCACACATACACCAAGAAGTCGTGGGTTCGAGTTTCTCCCCTTCCCAAACCCTGAATATTGTAATATATATATATATATATATATATATATATATTTTTAAAAAGAAGAATATTATTATAATTAGCCTGTTTGAATATTTTCATCTAAAGCTTCTCTGGCAATGCAGAGGTTGTTCTTCAAGAATGACATGTGGCAACATATTAAGGGACGAAAATTGAATAAATTAATTTGGTAGTAAGATTGGATTCTAAACAACAAGAGTTTAATGATTGGATGAAGAAAAATAAGATGCCAGTTTGTGATGAATGAATTTACAACTAAAAAGGTGGCTTTCTAAGAATCACATTCTCATTCCCATATGTTGCCAGCCTTGATACTCACACAAATTAAGCTACCTATTCGACCATTTCGACCTTTGTTTGTTGGTGATCTACATTATTGGATTTTTACCCAAATGAGCCAATCACAAGAAATGACCCATCAACATAACAAATATGCAGCTCAATTATGCATGAAGAGAAAATGAAACTTGATCTTACTAAATAAATTAATTGCATATCATATTAACGGTTGAAGAATATTTTTTACTTGATGAATATTAGAGGAACTATAGATTCAATTTTTCTTTATTTTATTCATATAAGAAGGAAAAACATTTACTTGGAGTTAAATGATGCATTACGAATGATTACATATATCTTAGTTAGTAATCGACTCATACATAGATCTAATTAAGCAAATCAAGGACACGACCAATCCATAAGACAGTATTTTTCCCCATTTTCTTAAAACTTTTATCACACATTCTGCGTCACTTTTTAAAACTCTTCAAACTCTTCAAGAGAGATTGTTCTTAGTGCCTGTTTGGAAGAACTTGTCTACTGGCTAAAAGAGATTTCTTAATTAAAAAGTTATTTTCAAATTTTGTTGTGTTGTTTGGTTGTCACTCAGTAGAGCTTTTGGATGATAAAAAAAGCTGTTTTACGTTTACTTGGAGAAGCTTAAATTTTAGGCTTTTCCAAGTAGATCTTTTTGAGTTTTTTTAATAACACTAAAATGTCTAATATAACCGTATCATTTAAAATAGTTTTTGAATATTTTGGTAATCCTACCATTTAAAAAAAAATTTTCTAATTGACAACTAAACGATCAACATCTTCCTATTAAAAGCTCTACTTATAGAAGGTTTATTTTAAAAAAATTATTCCTAAAAGATCTACTTGAAGAAGCTTTATCAAACGGACTCTTAAACCTCTTTTGTCTACCGCAAGGACGCCCCCTAAAAGAATAAGTAATAATGTAAAATCTTATTCAATGAGTTTGCCTAAAGATACTTTTAGACACTAGGAAATAATTTCTTCTTAGACATTTCTAACTGTTGAAAGAAATTGTAAAGCGGCTTTCCCCAAGCTCTCTTGATTAATGGGTTAAAGCCAATAATAATGGGTTGTAGAGTTTTTTGCTCCGGTAATTCAAACTTTCCTCTTTTACCACACTTATTGCCATTATTGTTGTCATAGAGATTGCCACTTTTTTTTTTCTTTCTAGAAATTGGATAAATCTCTGAATATTCATTGCTGATTCTTTGGCTACCTTTGGGCAAAATTATAATCGTTTTCATGATCGGAATTCCCCATATGATTAAATCCAAATTAGTGAACTTCTCATAAACTGCTTGGAGTTTACCATCCGGTAACTTTATGGTCGGGTTTGTTTTTTTTTTATCTGAAGACTGAACAGTTTTGAATTTTTCTAAAAGAGATTGAAAACTGAAACTGAATCATATTTTTGTTTTATATTTTTCTCACATTTGAATATAATATCAACTTATTTGTTTTTAAATATAAAATTGTTTGAAAACAAATGATTTGACATTTATACCTTTATTACTATTAATTATTATGTATTTTAATTTGATATGATACAAACAATTAAATACAAATAATTTAATAAATACTAAAGCATTTTTATGTAAATATTGATAAAGATATTATTCAATGTTAAGATATGATAAATAATATTGATATTCAAATAGTTTTGATTTTTACATAATAAATTTTTTTTGAAGGTTCAAAAATAGAATTGAAAGTGATAGTGTGTTTTTACTTTATTTTATTTTATAAATAGTTATTTATCATTAAAAATATACCAAAAGAAAGAAATTTGTATAATAGAAAATCATAATAATATTGAAAATAATTATCTTTGAAAGGATAATTTTAGAAGGAAATATTTTAAATACAGTGATTGGAATAATATAATATTATTTTATTCTATTTTAGTTAATATAAATGCAATTCATGATCTATGGTGCACCAGTAAAACATGTCAAGAAAAAGAAAAAGAAAAAAAGCATTTCTTGATCACAAGAACTCAAGAAGTGAATATAATTTAAGTTAGAGAGTTACCTTTGCCGACCTGTGTTGATTCACCATTAAAATTTTATTTTGTTTTAATATGACAACTTATGAGTTGTATATGATTATATAAAATAGGATAAAATTTTAATGCGGTGGAATCTTCCTCCGGGTTAGTACCCATAAAAGTAGTTTTGTTTGGATACAAAACTGTGGCTGTCATATTTACTCAAAATTCCTATCCGTTTCATGAATCTTATCAAAACCAACTTTTTTTTTTCTCTTTCACGGGAAAATTACTTTTCTTGAGAAGGTGGACAAACCCTAATTTTATGTCTATTCTTTCTCATATCTTGAACATGCTGTTCCAAAAATTGTTCGAAAAAGTTAAGTCTCACTTTAACAAACTCCCATACTGTTTTCCCTATCACATGAAACATTCTGCACACAAACAAAGATGGTGTCCATTAATGATTGCTTTATACTAGATAGATTTGTAAATTCTTATCTAAATTTAATTATTATTTCTTTCTCCGTTTCATTATAAATATATATGATGAAATTTGAACCCTTTATTTATCTACCTAAAAATGGAAGTGCACCGTACACACCATTGATATAAAACTAAGAGAGGATGGGCAATAAACTGTTCACATGCACTTAATTAACTGGCTTGAGAACCTTATTCTGATTATATTCCAAAAATTGATCATATAATGACATATATATTATAATTTTTATAAATGGATTATGTTATCGATCAATATATATATATATATAGTTTATGTGTTAATAGATTGTCTTCATTCCAGATTAATCAACACAATCCCTCTCTTAATTTTTTATTATTATAGATTATGTTGTTTTTAAAGACATATTTAACAACTGAATTGATTTGTCAATCATGCATAGAAGTGTTTTTTAAATCAATAATATTGTTTAAAAATGTAATTAAAAAGTTTAATTGTGTGTGATGTAATGACTAATGACAGCATACTAATCAACATTACATATTTGGTGCTCATTTTTACATGATTAATTAAGAATAAAAAAAATAAAAAAATAATCAAGAAGATAATAAATCTTTATAGCCCAATAATCGTTTTCATTGGTTATATTTAATGAAGGGTCATGCATGATGGGTGAGATGTTTTATTGGCCGGGACTAGGAGCCGAAACCCACCAACCCCATATATATATATATATATATATATATATATATATATATATATATATTCATTTCCTCCTCAGTGTCCATTGATATAAGTTGTATGTGGACCATTGATTATGAACAAGTGCATATACTTTGAGTCAAAGTATGAAAATCTAATGGTCTACATCCAACGCACTGATGAAGTTATATCAGTATGTACTGATGAAGTTATATCAGTGTGTACTGATATATATATATATATATATATATATAGAAATTTTCAAGTCAGTACGCACTTATATAACTTCATCAGTGCGTTGGATGTAGACCATTAGATTTATATACTTTGACTCAAATTGTATGCACTTGTCAAAACTTCTCCATAATCAGTGGTCCACATGCAGTGCACTGATATAAGTTATATTAGTGCGCACCGAAGAGAAAAGAAATATATATATATATATATATATATATATATATATATATATATATATGGAGGCATGAGTCTAGAGAAAAACTTACATGTTGGGTCGGTCTCATTGATCTGATAATGAAACCGTCAAATAAAAGTATGTCGTATAGTATTTTAAAAATATATGTTTATATGATCAATGAAACCGTCAAATAAAAGTATGTCGTATAGTATTTTAAAAATATATGTTTATATTCCTAATATAAATGATAGATTTTTATTGGACGGTTTCACCATGTTGCAATGAGACCGTCTCATACAAGTTTTTCTCCAGGGAGTCGGCTCAATTGGGATTATTATATTAATCAAAACCAGCTCATATTTTTTGGTTAATATATATGAATAAAGGTGGATACAAGAGATTAATTAATAAGTCACTTTTTTTTTTTCTTTTTTTTAACATGAAATTAAATGACTTTCCGACATGACATGCGGCCTAATTTCGTGTATGATGTCTAAAGCCTCTTGTGAGTTGTGACCAAGCTCACAAGCTGTATGTCAGCAATGTAATTGCAAAAAAAATTAGGAGCTTTATAAGGGCATGTTAATTTGTCTATTAATTAACTATAATTATTTCTTCTTTTGATACAAAGAAAACCTTTATATTTTGAGTTCCTTCTTAAAATGCTATGGTCTATCTACGAAATAATAATAATAATAATAATAAATCAAATCTTACTTTTTGTAGTGGAAGTTGTTTTTCAAATTGTGGTTGTAGTGGGTGATATTGTTCGGTCTCGACAAACCTCTAAACTTTATTGGTGTCAAATTTCATTTTATTTTAAAAAGAAATGTTATTTAAATCAATTTAGTGAACACCAGCAAGTCTACTTATCAATGAAAAAAAGTTGAAATCTTTGATGGAATACTATACTTACCAGATTATTTATTTAAAAAATAATTAATTATTAATCAAGTCAACGTATAAAAAAATAAATTTTGGCTATAAAGAATCAACATTTTTACTGTGTTGTAACTTGATTAATAAAGTGAGATTTTTTTTTAAAGAAAATTATCAAATAAGCCCCACTACTACATTATGTTATAAATAATATTAAAGCTAAAGCATTAAGCTTATAAAATCGAATTACCCAAATTATTATTATTATTGTTTTTATGGTAGTATTAATTTATGTCCTAAGGACATATGTTAACAACTAAAAAAGAAGATATTTATTATACTTTTTGACTCAATCAATGCACATGTTAACACTACCCTATTTTTTAAAGGATCCAAATTATTATCCCCTTAATATTATTCACTTGATATTGAACTGAGATGTGAAGTTTTCATATAAAAACTACTTATTGGTTCTCTACCTTCTTCCCTTCCCATTTTTAAAAATGAAGTAGATAAAACACATATAGATATATATATATATATATATATAATTTTTCTATTGTCAGTTCGTTCTGATATAAAATATATTAAGACATTGAATATGAACCACTCATTTTACATATTTTGACTTGGTGTGTACGCACTTGTCAAAACTCTTTCATAAATGAGTAGCTCACATTCAATGTCCTGATAAATTTTATGTCAAGACGAACTGACAATAGAAATACTATATATATATATATATCCAAGAAAACATTTATGAGCGTAAAGGTTAATTGGGAATAGCCGGAAAGGGAGTTTAATCCGTTTTCCAACTTAATACTCGTAATTTGATTCCTAATGATTTTCAATAAATATTGTACTAATAAATCAAAAATTAAACTTTCTTCTCTCATAAGTATTTTTAATCGGTAAACGCGTACTAATAATGTATTTAGCAAATGAAAAGCAACAAGAAAATCCATTGAATCTTATTGGATCGGTTATAGATTAAATTTCACTAAAAATGGCCATGAGAATTGATAGCTAAAGACGATGTGAAAAGGGCATTATTCAGGTTTCAGAAATCATCAATTACCAAAGTTGTCTCAAACGGCATCCGTTTGACAACATACATTCCCCATCAACGGCAACAAAAATTGAAATTGCGGGTCCCCATTAAATATGGACCGTCAGATGACGCGACGTCAATGTTGTGCACACACGTGCGAGAAAAGCAAGAATTAGGATCGGTTTGTGTGTGTGAACAGCTATATTCATCTTATGCGTAGCCAAGTGGCCGACCTGGTGCCTACGTAGAGACGCAAGCAAGATCCAAAGTAGCGTAAGCGCCAAACCCACCTATCCTTGTCCTATCAATCCGACGGATCATGATCATCCTCAGCCACCTCAATCAATCTCCACCGTTGATTTCCCCAAGCATTACCACATTTGTTTATCAGCCTTGTCCCTTCGTCTAGGCGTCTGCTTTGTTAATTGTTGAATTCTAAGCTGCAGTTCTCTCCATTTCTCTCTCTCTCTCTCTGAGACTCCCTGTTTCCCTGAGTTTCGATCTCCAAAATTGAGCACATTGAGTGAGTCCAACATCTACAGTGGCAAATTATAATCACATTCCATCATCATCAACCCACTACCCATTGTTGCAAATTCTCTCAGCTTTGATGATAATATGGTAATGTTAATCATTTTTTACTACTCTCTGGATCACATTCTTTAAACTTTATCTGGGTGTTTAATTTTTCTGATCATAACACGTACAGGACAAATTGTTGGTGCCGCCATGGCTCGAGACATTGCTGACGACAGCCTTCTTCACCGTCTGCCGCACGCACGGAGATGCAGCGAGAAGTGAATGCAATATGTTTTGCTTAGATTGTAATGGCGGCGATGCTTTTTGCTTCTACTGTCGGTCATCAAAACACAAGGATCATCAAGTAATTCAGGTATATATATATGTTAGAATATGAATGGGATTTCTTGGGGTTTTTTTTTTTTTTTTAAAAAGAAAAAGTTATTTAATTTGGAATAATGAATTACAGATAAGGAGATCTTCATATCATGATGTGGTGAGAGTAGGAGAAATTCAGAAGATGTTGGATATAAGTGGAGTACAGACATATGTGATAAACAGTGCTAGAGTTGTGTTCTTGAATGAGAGGCCACAACCAAGAACTGGTAAAGGAGTTGCTCACATTTGTGAAATCTGTGGAAGAAGCCTACTTGACCCTTTTCGTTTCTGTTCATTGGGTTGTAAGGTTAGCATTATTTCATTTCCCATCTGTGATTAATTTTCCTTCTCTTTCAGTCTTTGTTTGTCTTTCCTTCTCATCACATTGTTCTCATCGATCATCAATCATCATCATGATCATCAACATCACACCACCACCACCACCCCAAACCTCATCATATGGTCACAATTTCATCATGCATATCAATCATCATGACCCACATTACTCAAACCATCACCATCACAACCACCCACCATTTGATTATCATTGTCATCCACCCCCATTATTTATTATGTATGTACACACCGGATATATATATTTTTATATAATTAATTTTTACATTGAATAAAATTTGTAGCTTCATCCCCATTGCAATTATGTATCATAATCTTGTTGAATTACTTATTAGCTTGTAGGAATAAAGAGAAACAGAGATGCAAGCTTTATTACCTTGGAGGTTGATCAAAATGAGTCATCAATGGAAAGAAGAGAAGGAATATCAAGACTAGTCTCATCAAGAGAGGAAGAACAATTGCGTGAAGCCTCACAACAAGACATTTACGCGCCCACGTCTCCTAGACCTCCTTCAAGTGCAAGAAGAAGAAAAGGCATTCCTCATAGGGCACCCTTTGGTTCCTAAATCAAATCCCTTCAAAATTAAACAAACAAATTGAATTGAATCACACACCTCTCTCTCTCTCTCTCTAAAATTTGTTTGGGGTGTCTTTGTCCTAAACAAAAGAATTGTAGGGCACCCTTTTAGTTGGGGTGTCCAAAAAAACCAAAGGGGTATGTAATGTAAGTAAGTTTTCTTCTCATTAGGGTTTGGGTCCCATACAACAAATTCTCTCTTGTGAAGTAAGCAGCAATAATGCACAATTGTTATTGATAGTTGCAAGATGTACATGTAATTAAGAAATTGAAAAGCAAAGTCTTTGTGGAGTTCGTTTTGTAGTTTTATTTATTTATTTTTAGTTGGGTCCACCATCCACATGGGCCGATCACAAAAAGAACCAACAGCTTTTTAATTGTTTAATATTTATGATTTTTTATATATACATGTAATGGGGCAAATCAACTTTCTATGATTGTTACCGGAAATTGAATAGCTCAATGAAAATATTGTGGGATCTTCTTTTTTGTTGTGTTGTTAATTTAAATTGCAATGAAAACTATGTGATGAGACAAATCACAAATGTGTATGTAGTTCTTACCAATAGTGCTTTTTACCTCATTGAAAGAAATGGACCAAATTAGTAGGTATAATTGATGCTGATTGACAAATAGTTGGATGGTGATTTTTTCAAAATGTGTGCACAATTTTAATAAGTTACTTATTAGTTTATATAATAAAGTAACAATTTCAAAGGCTTGTAATGAGGAGATACATAACTTAGAGAACTCTCGTTCAACTAAAATACCTCATTGTTTTTCTCCACAGAAGAATGAAAGTAAATTAAAATTTAAAATGTCGTTACATAACATTGTGTAATTTGGTGAAGATTTATGATTGTAAAATAATTTAGTTGAAAACATGTGATAGCTAGGTTTAATTCTCATGTCACTTTGATCCCACGTGGTAATATAAAAATTAAAAATGCTTTTGAGAGTGTGTTTCTAAACGATTTTCATTATTACTATTATATCTATAAAGGAAAAAAAAGAAGCAATATACAGTTTCATATAAAAAAAAAAAGCAATCTACTGTATGTTTCGGTCTTAGCAATAAAATAAAAACAGAAGAAACATATTTCATTATGTAAAAATCAAAAGTACCGTCTAAACTAAAATAAATAAATTTTCTTTGCAGGGTCAAAAAGAAAGTGGAAATTCCAACTTTTAACTTTTAAATTATGAAAAAATCTAAATTTATATATCTTATAATACAAGTACTAGTAGCTTTTCGCTAAAAAGAAAAATCTTCCGAATAAAGTTCACCACCATTGGATAAATGTGGTTTAGTGTTAAATGACATTCGATCATTCAATAGTAATATTACAAGTTTGAATTATTACATCGTATTTTTAATATATATATATATATACATATACAATATTTCTTTTGTCAGTTCGTTATGATATTAAATATATCAGTTTTTTGAATGTGGTCCATTAGATTAATTGCTTACAAGTTTGAATTATTACATCGCATTTTTTTATATATATATATATATAATATTTCATTTTCAATTCGTCATGATATTAAATATATCAGTTTTTTGAATGTGTTCCATTAGATTAATTGCTTTAACCCAGTATATATGCACTTGTCAAGACTTCTCCATAATCTATGATCTTCATTCGAGTAACTGATATACATGACTAACTGACAAAAGAAAGACTATATATAAAAATAAAGTTACTGTCACAATAAAGATTTTCTAATATACCATATTTGAATAGAATTGTCCTTTTCCATGTCAAATTTTATCTATAAAACACTATATCTCATTAAATTAAAAAAAATAAAATCACTTGTCACTACCATTGGTTCAAATCCTGTTACTGTAAATATAGTGAACCAAATCCTGTTACTGTAAATATAGTTTCACTTTGGGAGATCCCTTTGCTGGAGTTGCAATCAGTCATTTATAAGAATCCATCCTTGTCCAAAACATCCATTTTTGTTAAGTAAAGATGTCCACATTTTCCTTATTGATCAAGTGACACTTTAGGGCTTTATATCTTTAACAATATATCTTTAAATTTAGTGACATTTTCATTGGTTTTTTTTTTTTAAAAAAGAAGCAGATTCATTGATTTTTAATAGGCAGAATTTCACATAAGTCCCACCTTTTTGGTGATTTATCATCTTTATAAATGTCTTTTCAAATTCATCACTTTAGTCCTAACTTTTTCCAAAACTCATCACTTTAGTCTATTTGACCAAATATGTGAAAGTCAACTATTTTAAAACCTATGAAAATACAATTTTGCCCTTATTACTAGTTAATTTAACTAAAATGATTATCTTAACTTTAAATTAAAAAGAAAAACAACAAAATTCTCAATAATAAAATCTTAAATAAATATATTACAAAAAAAACTTAAATAAATAATTAAAACATCCATTAATATTTTCTTATTTTGAATTTTTTTCATAATGGATTTTTATTTAGTTAAAATGATTATCTTAACTTTAAATTAAAATGAAAAACAATAAAATTCTCAATAATAAAATCTAAAATAAACAGATTACAATAAAAAATTATGAAAAAAAATCATTTAAGCTAAGATAATCATTTTAGCTAAATAAATATCAATTATGACAAAAATACAAAAAAGTAAAAAATTAATGGATTTTATTATTATTATTTATTTAAGATTTTTTTTTAAATATATTTATTTAAGATTTTATTATTAAAGATTTTATTATTTTTTATTTTAATTTAAAGTTAATATAATCATTTTAGCTAAATTAAATAGTAATAAATGCAAAAATGTACTTTCTCAAGTTTTAAAATAGTTGAGTGTCACATATTTGGTCAAATGGACTAAAGTAATGAGTTTTGGAAAATGCTAGGACTAAAGTGAAGAATTTGAAAAGACATTTATAAAGGTGACAAATCATCAAAAAGATAGGACTTATATGAAATTTTATCTTTTTAATAATATATAATAAGTATTTGGATCCTATGCAATGGTTCAAAGCAATTAATTAGTAAAACACTATAATTAGCATCGCCTAAAAAGAACCAAAAAAAAAAAAAACTGGATCAAGGTTACTTTAAAGTAAATATAATTAATTATTGATTTTCACAAAAAAAAATTGAAGTAATCATCAACTTATTTAACCTATGTATAAATGAATTATTACAAATTAAAAAAAAAATGATATCAGAAAGGAAGAATTCCATGAACACTCCGACTCATCCTTATTTGTGAGAAAGACCTCGCTAATCTTGAAGACATCCGATCGAGTTGCCTCATAGATAGTGCCCTATTCAATCTGCTCTCAATCGAAACCCGTTTCGAGGAAGACGAAGATGATGACGGCGATGAAGAAGAAGATTCTTCTTTTCTACACTCACTTTGTATGTTAACAAGAACGTAGTATTGATCCATAGATAACGACCTTGTTAACTCTGTGGCCGAACGACGTCGTTTCCCTTCAATAGGCAAGGCTAATGAAATACTGTGTCTACTAAGCAAATAATTACCACCACTCGATTCCACATTTAATATTGAAGTAGTACTACTAGAATCACTTCCATGATCACCAGCGCTTTCACCATCATCTTCGTTTCTCTCATCATCATCATCATCATCATCATCATCATATATAGACAAAGCTACATGATCATCAGGAGTTGCATCAAGTATTATAGGTGACCTACAAACGGGGCAGCTACTGTGCCCTAAAAACCAATCGTCAATGCACGTAACATGAAACGCATGCCTGCAATTAGGCAACAAACGCACCATCTCACCATCCTCTAATTCTCCTAAACAAATAACACATTCGCTTTGATCTACACGAAACGCATTTGTTTCATTTGTAGAGTAAGAGAGAATTGGGATTGTGATGAGGATTTTCTCATCAACCCCATTTGAGAATTGAAGATTATTATGATCAGGAAGTGTTTGGGAGACAGAAGAGGCGGTGGTGTTCGATCTCTGTCGTATTCTCATGCAGTATCTGGCAACTACGAGATGGTAAACAAGTAACGCTAAAGAAGTAGAGGCTACGCCAGCCAAGGAGATGAGAAGTGGAGTGAAAAACGAACCTGAACCTGACGATTGAGCTGGTGGAGACCCTACATTTTCCATGGCTCATGATCTCGATCTCTAGCACTCAAAAACAAATTAATTTCCTCAGGTTTTTTTTTTTTGTGTGTGTGATGAAATTTGGTGGAACAATTGTGGTGTGGATCTATATATATATATATATATATATATATATATATATATAACCAAGTAAGCAAGGACAGGAGTGTATGTGTATCACTTTGGTTCTGATCTTCTCTTTCTCTTGTCTCAAAGTAGTTCCACTAAAGTTGGGCTTCTGTTGTTGAATTAATTGACAGCATGAGAAATACACGTGGCATGTTTGGCCGTGGAAGCCGAGAGAGGCTCCTGCATATGGTACAGCTTTGGACAGTTGTAGTTTAGACAGTGTTTCTTGGATTATTTTATATTTTTTATCGAGATTGTAATCACCTACCCTTTGATTTGGTACAAAAACAAAAGTCGTACACTCTTTCTTATAACACGTAACATGTTTATGTATATCATAGATTGATGACTCGGTATTTGCATTTGGTAAGGTTTTCATGTGAGATTCGATTTTTTATTGTTATAAAATCATTTTATAATGTATTATATAGTTGAGATTCTGTGAAAAAAAATAAAAAATGCTATAAATGATAACTTTGTTTTTACTTTTTAAATGAACGAGAGAGTCCTCACTTAAAATCTCTAATCATAATTACAATGGTGTAGTTTCCAAAGGTAATTAGTGGGCCGACTGATAGTGATAAGCAATTTTGTTTTTAAATGAAAAAAGAAACCATCAAATTATTTACATATATAGATTAGGTATACGGTGTCATTAAAGAAATATTATATGAAAATTAGTTGATATAGGGATTATCTAAGGTGACAAGAATTTGCTGTTTTGGTAAATGACTCCTAGATCAGCGGTTCGAATCCTACCAATGATGAAAGCTTTCAAAAAAAATATCTGATCCTCAATTAATAAATGTTGTCTAAAAAATTAAATTGGCAAGAATTTGACCGGGTGTCTTGGAACATTCGTCGCCAATGTTATGTATCTTGTAGTTGTTGGACGGTGGAATCTGATCTGACGTTATTCAGCCGCATTGTATAATATTAATGTGTAAATGAAAATCTTTTGGCAGCCCATTTGGGTTGTTTTTTTTTTTGTCTCAATATACCACACCAAATTAAATGACAATAAGCCATATATTTTTGGGCCATAATAACTTCATTGAAACTACCAAACAATTTAGCTTGATAGTAAAAACCGTTTATTCAGTTTGATAATGTTTCGGATTCGAATTTTTACACCGACGGTGGTATATATACTTCATTTTCTTTTCTATCGAGTCAATCCTTATCAATCACGAATGTTCTTTCTTTTAAGATGTTATGTGTACCATTACCTATGTGTTTAATATCAAATGATTTGAGCAAAAGTGTCAGTGAATTGAAATTTATAATTAAGTGGGTTTGAATTATATTTCTTTTTAAATTTCAAAATTACAATGAACAAAAAAAAGGAAATTTGGTTAGGACTGGCAAAAAATTTTAGGACCCCGAATAATATGCACTTATTGGGCCCTGTCCTTTTAAGAGCCCATGCTTTATTTTTTCTAATGATAGCCCATGATGACCATACTCAAATCTATTGTTAATTTATTTGATTACAATATTCCATATAAAATATTCAGTTTAGTCATCGTGACTCATCTTAATCTTTATTTAATCATTTTTAATTTTAATAATATTTTTTTTAAAAAAAAATTATATCATCAATGACAATATCATAATATACTAGCTTACGGCCGGCTTACACAATGTGTGAACATTCTAAAATATAAATTGAAATTGACATTATACAAGTAGGGGTGGGTATGGGTTGTGTTTGACTATACCCAAACCAAACCATTATTTAATCGGGTAATTTTTTTACAACCCAAACCAAACCGATTATATGGTAAAGCTAAAGCATACCAAACCAATAAAAATCGGTTTGATTCAGTTTGGTTTGGCGGTTTAAGAAAATAATAACATTTTTTTATTTGAAAAAAAATACAATAATATCAATAAAAGTAATTAAACTTATTATCAATAAGATAATTAATAATACTAAATTTAACCAAAGTGCATAACAATAATAGTTATTAAAAAATAAAAACAAAACAAAACTCAAGTGTAGAACTCATCAAACTAATACAACAAAACTAAACCGTATTGCTTAATGTATTTTTGTACGAAATAATAAATTTTTTTTTTACTTATTATCAATAAATTTGTTTAGTGCTAACAAATAAAGATGAGATGAAATAGCTTTAAAAATAAATAGAGGGGGTTAGAACTTAAAATTGAGAAAACGGTAACCTTGGAAATAAATATAATATAAATTAGGTTAATTTTAATTTTTTTTATATATGATAATTTAATTGATATATATATATATATATATATATATATTTAAGTATGTAATAATTTGGGTTGGGTTATGAGGCTTGATAAAACACAACCCACAAATCAACCAAAACCAATCGGGTTACTAAAAAATAACCCAATCGGTTTTTTTCTTCCTGTAACAAAACCAAACCAACTCGCTTAAATTGATTTGGTTTGGGTGGGTTGATCGGTTTAGCGGTTTGAGTGCCCACCCCTAAATACAAGAATAGTATTATACTAACAATACTTCATTGATGTGTACCAATGAGAAAAATATTCATATATATATATATATATATATATATATTCTTACTTTACATTTTATATCTCAACCGCCAATATTTTGCTTCGTTGATGTATTAAAAACTTACATTTAAAATAATTATTTATATATTGGATGTTTATCATCCGTTTTAAGGGTAAATATATTATAATAGATTCTTATTAAAATGAGCTGGCCAATTTGTGTTGAATTTGTAATATATTATGTTATAAAAATAAAAATGGTTGAGATATAGATCTCCACCGATCCAAATCTCCATCTATAGAGTTTGTAAATATGATAGTTTTGATTGTTAGCTTTGTTTTGGCGATTTTGAGGTCTATTCACATATCATTCTCTTATCCTCTCCTCAACCAATTGGATCTTCCATCATCTCCATCTTTCTCTTCCACTCCTTTCCCTTAATCTTCTTCTCCTAGTTGTAGCCTTGTGGCCATCATTCTTTTCAAATAGAATGCTCTTATTCACACTCTTATCTCCGCTAGCAACCTCTCATTTTCTATTCGTATTAAAAGAATCCAAATTGATTCATCTCATATTTCATGACAACTCATGGTTTTAATGTCTACTAGATTACACTTTTTTCATTAGCCATGAATAATATCAATACTTGTTGATCGAAATCAGAGAAACATATCAATAAACATTAAATTAATAAACCAAAAAAGTCAAAAATTTTCATTGAAAATGAAAAAATACTGACATTCATTACTCATATTAACACTTCCGAACGTAATCAACTAAAAAAATTATTCAACTTTCGAGATCTAATCTAAATCACTCGACATATCCAACGGAAAAACAAAACACATGAAATGACAAATTATATCGCAAAGCATCAAAAAAAGAGTACTCATATGTGCTTGAAAGAGTAGAAAACCGCCGTCAATTTATTGAAAATTGATTGGAAAATGAATGGTTGACAAGATAAATTCTTATTAATCTATATAATATTCTTATTAATTAGTTATTATAATCTAATTTTATTTTTTCCAAAGAGATGGAGAGTCTCAACCTTCCAGTAATCTATATAATGGCTTAAATTATTATTAATTAGTTATTAATTGTAATTCTAAAGAATAAACCCGATACACTTATATAGCACTTACCCAACTTTCTAATTATTTTCATTACACTTTCCTTTATATCATAATTTCAATTTTATCATAATTAATATTGGAAAACTTGATTTAATATAATAATATAAATTTTCTTCCTTAAAGAGGTGGAGAGTCTCAACCTTCAATTATTGTAATTTTATGTTCTGAAAAAAAAAATCATTAATATATTACTATTGATATGTTCTTAAAATTTATCATTAATTCCATAAAAAATGATTACCATTATTTGAAATTACAATTAATATTTTAATTTGTTTTGAAAAATATTTATTTATTACCGTTTATAAGAAAAATTAAAAAATATTTATTTTTAGAAATAATCGTAGTGTAAATAATGCATATTTAATACATTCTAAACAAAAAAAAAGGAAAAAAAAAGGCAAAAATAAATATTTATAATTATATAGAGATAAATAACTATTGATATTTACTATTTACAATCAAAAATTTTTTCTTTTCACATTTATTTTCCTATGACATTTTATTTTAATAAATTAAAATTTTAAAACTTCCAAATACATCCCAATTCACTCGAAAATACCATTTCTATAATTTTTTTTTATTATATAAAAAAGCTTATTCCCAATAATTGAAAAATAATCTATTAGTTTTTCCATATTTTCGAATCGCAAAATAATATTACTATTCAACCAACCAATTTTAATTAGTTGATCAATCTCAAACCTACGAAGTAAAAATACAAAACCACGTGAGAAAAACACATGATCCATTGACATCGGTTCAATTAGAATCAAATGTTTGATTGGAAAAATTATTATGAAAAGAAAATCAGCCAATAATGATCCCAGACGCAATGAATCAAACTAGAAAGAAAATGATATCATACTTTCGTTATTTTGTACACCTATGAGAGTGTATAAGACTATGAGAGTGACAAATCAATTGGTATTACACTCACCTTATCTCAAACAAACAGACACCATAGCTTTTTTGAAATCAATTGGTATAATTACTCACCTTATCTCAAACAAAAAGACACTTTAGATATTATTTTTTTTGTTTTTTGATAAAGTGTCTATATATCATCAACCTTCGCACCTATGACCTTGAATTTCTCAAGGACCCAACTGCCCATCAAGTCAGAGGACATGTTCCAGACACCATAAATTCTATCATCATCATCTGAATCTTTTGGGAACCATGGTGTCCAATTGTATGATCAATTTGATCCATCACCATCCTCACCTCTCCCTCTGTGCAATTTCCCAAAAACAAAGAAGACCCACTAAATTTCCCGCCAATCCTCCATTTTCAACTGAATTAACTACCACAACCAATAAGTTTTGCTACCCTTCTCTTCAAAGAAGATGTAGCAACATTTTGATTCCCATGGCATCAACCAAATCCAATTCTAGTCCTCAATTGGATGGATTCGAACCCGATCCAGCGCTGACCAATGATGATCTCAAGCCAACGACAGCCAGCCAGAGGACCTTTTCTTGGTGGGAAATGGCCAGGCGTTGGATTGGACTTGTGGTTGGTGTACCAGCTTATTACTTGGCTGGTAGTCTTGTTGATCTTGGCATGGCTTGGTGGCAAGGAATTGCCACTGTTGTTATTGCTAATGTAATTTTATTAGTCCCATTAATACTAACAGGCCATCCAGGCACAAAATATGGTATTTCTTTTCCGGTTTTGGCTAGATCTTCTTTCGGTATTCGGGGTGCTCACATTCCTACACTTCTTGGAGCTTTTGTTGGCTGTGGTTGGTATGGTATCGAGACATGGATTGGTGGTGAGGCAATTTTCCTTCTTTTGCCAAAATTCATCAAACAATCTTCATTGTCACAATCTCTACCTTGGCTTGGTACTTCTCCATTAGAATTCGCTTGTTTTATAGCCTTTTGGTTTGCCCAATTGACCATTGTTTGGAAAGGAATTAAAGGAATCCGAGATCTCGAAAAGTACTCTGCTCCAATACTCATCATACTCACTTCTAGTTTTCTTATCTGGGCTTATGTCAAAGCTGGTGGATTCGGTCACATGCTCTCTATATCTTCCAGGCTATCTTCTTCAGAATTTTGGTCACTTTTTTTCCCTTCGCTCACTGCAAATATAAGCTTTTGGGCTACTTTTGCACTTATCATACCTGATTTTACACGATACGCCAAGAGTCAGACTGATCAAATCTTGGGTCAGGCTGGTCTTCCAATCTTTATGGGTGCATTTACATTTGTTGGCCTAGCAATAACCAGCTCTACTCAGGTGATTTTTGGTCATGTGATCTCTAGTCCAATACAACTACTTGGACAAATTGGAGGTGTTACAACAACGATTCTTGCAATTATAGGAATTAGTCTAGCCACCGTGACAACCAATATAGCTGCCAACGTTGTAGCCCCGGCAAATGCTCTTGTCAATCTTAGCCCTTCAAAGTTCACATTTAGAAGAGGAGCAATTTTGACTGCTTTGCTTGGGATTGCTTTTCAACCTTGGAGACTTCTTCAATCTAGTGAGAGCTTTGTGTATACATGGTTGGTTGGCTACTCTGCCTTGTTGGGTCCAATTGGAGGCATAATTTTAGCAGATTACTATCTGATTCGTCGCGCGGAATTAAGCATCAATGACTTGTATTCTTTGAGTCCTTGTGGAGCTTACTACTACTCAGGAGGCTACAATTTGGCTGCAATTGCAGCTTTAATCACGGGGATTTTGCCTGTTATTCCTGGTTTATTGCAAAAGGTTGGATTGATCTCTACGGTACCGGAAACTTTGGTTGTCATCTACAACAATGCTTGGTTTTTCAGCTTCTTCTCTGCCGGTTTTCTCTACTGGGTTCTGTCACGTTTTAAAGGAAAACAAGATACTCCAACCACCTTAGACTCACTTTTACCTCCTACTGCAACTTAAATATTTTTAGTTTGATTGTCTTGATTTCATTTTTTGAACATAACAGTACTTTGAAAAGTATACGGATCAAAAAAAAAAAATCATGTATGATAAACAAATCAATATATAAAAAAGTATATTTCAATATTTCGAGTCATCGTAATAAACAAATCAAAAGTGATTAATTTATAATCTCGCAAGTTTTGACGGTGATTTTGAGAAGTATGTGATGAGTTACTTTTTGAGAGTGATTATGGAATAATCTATTTCAGCATTTAATGGATCTATTAAAATATCATTATTATCCTTATGAAATCAAGTTAATATCATTTATATTAAAAATATTTTTATTGTTGCTATAGAATTTTTTTTTTTCCAATTTAAATATTCTACTTAAATATTAATTTAATATATATAATTAATGGAAAAAAAATGAAATAGGGTCCTAAACTCATGTATATTTTAGTAATTGTAACTAATATCACTTTTGCAATAAAATTACCAAACATATGTATACTGCTTTTGAGTTATACAGTAGTTTAAAAATACAATTAACCAAACATCTGCTGATTAACTTCATAACTGATTATTCATTCAGCACATCTAATAGTGATTATTATAAAAGTTACAGCAATACCAAATTGGCCATAAAAAATTAAGGATTATTTAATTCGAGCCTTAGAGCACATTTTAAGTCCAATCGTTTGTTTATATATATATATTTGAAATGGTTTGTCTATAAAATTTAAATGAAAGTAAAAGTTCTATTCTTTCAAGTCATGCGATTTTGTACAAATTATTGAATTTGGAGTCTCTACATTAGAAAATTGCAAGCCTACCCTTAAATTAAAGCTATGTAATGTTGGAATCTTCACTAATGAATTCTCCGATTGAATAATTTTGAAGTTTCTGTTTGATTGTATGTTTCCTTAAACAAAACAAAAAAAGAATAATTTTGAAGTTACAAGACCTGCGTTAATATTTTGCTGCTGCACGAGATGAACGTAGTTTGTAGTTTTATTTTTTTAATATACCATCTATGTATATTTTAAGGATATATACCACCTATTTTGCCACGACGGGAAGATTCAATTATTTTACATAACAGTTTTAATAGAGTCCAAAAATATGAAGCAGAGACCAAGAGGCCAAAACAAATCATGGGCCCAAATATTGTATGGAGAGAGAGTCCTCACTTGAAATCTCCAATCATAATTTCAATGGTGTAGTTACGACTTACGAAGGATAATCAGTAGACGATAGTGATAAGCAATTTTGTTTTTAAATGAAAAAAGATACCCTCATATATAGATTTGGTATACGGTGTCATTGAAGAAAAATTAGATGAAAATTAGTTGATTTAGGGATTATCTAAGGTGGCAAGAATTTGACCGGGTGTCTTGGAACATTCGTCACCATTCACCAATTGTATTTTGTAGTTGTTGGACGGTGGAATCTGATCTGACGTTATTCAGCTGCATTGTATAATACTAATGTGTAAATGAAAATCTTTTGGCTGCCCATTTGGGTTGTTTTATGTTGTCTCAATATACCACACAAAATTAAATGACAAGAAGCCTTATATTTTGGGCCATAATAACTTAATTGAAACCACCAAACAATCTATCTCGACGGTAAAAAAATCGCTTTTTCAGTTTGATAATATTTCTGATTCGAATTTTCTCAATCCTTATCAATCATGAATGTTCTCTCTTTTAAGATGTTATGTGTACCATTAAATATGTGTTTAATAGCAAATGATTTGAGCAAAAGTGCTGGTGAATTGAAATTTATAGTGAATTGAAATTTAAAATCATATTGTAGATTTGAATTATATCTCTTTTTAAATCTCAAAATTACAATGAAGAAAAAAAAAAGGCAATTTGGTTCGGACTGGCACAAAATTAGTCATTGTGACTCAGCTTAAACTTTATTTAATCATTTTAATTTTAATAATAAATAAAAAAAACAATTTATATCATCAATAACAGTATCATAATATACTATCTTGCAGCTCACACGATGTGCATGCATTCTAAAATATAAAATGAAATTATCATTGGTACATGAATAGTATTATACTAATATCACTACATCAGTGTGTACCAAGAAGAAATATATATATATATATATATATTATCTTCGGAGTCTTTTGTTTTTATCACTTCAAACTTACTGAGTCTGAATTGAACTAATATCACTAAGGGGTCGTTTGTTTTTTCCACTTAAAACTTAATGGGTCTGAATCATAATTATTAAGTTGTTTTGTTTCTTTCTATAAGTAGTCAAACAACTTAAACATACGGAAAAACAACTTAAAATAAAAAGTAAAAAATCATGACTTTTTACTTAATTGCAAATCACTAAATTGCATTAAATGCAATCCAAAATATTTTCTTCCGATACTATCTCCTATATATAACATATTTCCAATTTCACCATAATTATATATGGTACAAAAATATTTATTTTAATATATTGTTTATTTTAAATAGCTTTAAAAATAAAAAAGAACCCTAATCATTTTTTATATTGGTATTTAATATCACTACTTTATTATGATATTAGGGTGATGCATGCATATGTGTGTGTGTATATATATATATATATATATATATATATATATATATATATTTAGAGTATTTTGTGTGAGTTTTCATGTTGTCCCTTTTATTTTTTGATAAAAAAAACATTTCTTTTCTTAATAAAAATGAAGTTTATTTGTAATTTAAGAAGAAGATCATGATCATATGTGTTCATATATAATTATCATTTTTGGATTGTTTTTATTCCATATTATATGTATAATTGTTTAACGTGGGCATAAATGTAAAATTACTTAGTTTCAGATAATTTTACTTTTAAAAAACTAACATGTTGACAATACATTCAGATGTGAGGAAAAAAAAACATGTCATTTAAGTTCAGATTTTAGTCTCTATTCAATCTTCAGAAAAATTCAGGACTGTTTAGTTTTCAGACAAAAAAAAAAAAACAAACGACCCCTGACTTTTAATTTAATTCCAAATCACTGGATTATAATTAAAATATTCTCTTCCAAGTCTATCCTCCCAAAAAAGATATATTTCCAAATTTATCCTAATTTGATATGGTGTAAGATTCTTTCTTTTAAAATTTTTCTTATTTTGAACATGTTTTAGAAAAGAAAAAAAAACCCTAATCACTTCTCATGCTGAAATTTCCCTAGGATTGAACAATTGAATTTCTCTCATATTAAATCCTGATAAGAATTTTTTTTATCTAACTGTTCATGTAGTGTTCAACAAACTTGTCTATCATATTAAGTATATTTCGTGGCTTGAAGATGTTATAGAATAATTGTGTGTGTATATATATATATATGTATATAATTAAGAAATATATTTCAAAAAAAAATCAAAAACCTTTTTTTTATTTGGTTTCCGGTGCATATAATACAGAAAAAAAAACAAAAATGGTTTCATGAATTATATACACCGGAACGTGAACGACATACAAAATTGAACTTGAACTTGAACTTGAATTTTTTTTTTTGACAATAAATTGAATTTGAACTTTGTTTGCAGAATATGCAAAATTATATTCTTTGATGAATTTTGTATTGTTAAATTAAACTTTGTTTGCGGAAAAACATACAAAATCTTATAAAGAATGATGCATGTTAAATTACTTCTTTTAATTAGTATGAGTATTAATGTAACATTACTTATTTTCAGACAAATTTATTTTTAAAAAACAAACTTGTTGACGGTATATTCAGATGTGAGAAAAAATAAAACAAACATGCTATTTAGGTTCAAATTTCAGTCTCTATTCAGTGTTTAGAAAAATTCAGGACTGTTCAGTCTTCAAACAAAAAAACAAACGACCCCTTACTTTACATTTTATATCTGAACTGTCGGTATTTTGCTTCATTGATGTATTAAAAACTTACATTTAAATTAATTATTTAAATATTTGATGTTTATCATCTGTTTTTAGGGTAAATATATTATAAGAGATCCTTATTAAAATGAACTTGCCAATTTATGTTGAATTTGTAATATATTATGCTCTAAAAATAAAAAATAGTTGAGCTATAGATCTCCATTGATCCAAATCTCCAACAGTAGAGTTTGTAAATATCATTGATGCTTTGACTGTTTGCTTTGCTTTGGCGATTTTGGGGTCCATTCACTTATCCTGGATCTTCCATCATGTCCACATTTCTCTTACGCTCCTTTTCCTTAATCTTCTTCTCCTAGTTGTGGCCTTGTGGCCATCATTCTTTTCAAATATAATGCTCTTATTCACACTTTGTTATCTCTTGTAGCAACCTCTCATTTGCTATTCGCATTAAAAGAATCCAAATTAATGCATCTCATATTTCATACTTACAGTCTAATGTATACTTTGAATTACATTCTTTTCCTTCGTCATGAATGATATCAATACTTGTTGATCAAAACAGAGAAACATATCAATAACATTAAATAAATAAACAAAAAAGAATCAAAATTTTACATTGAAAATGAAGAAATTACCGACACTCATTACTCAAAACATCATCAACTAAAAAAAAGAATCCAACTTTCAAGATCTAATCTAAATCACTCGACATACTCGACGGAAAACCAAAACATATGAAATGGCAAATTATATCACAAAGCATCAAAAAAGAGTACTCCGGGTGAGCTTGAAAGAGTAGAAAACAGCCGTCAATTTATTGAAAGTTGATTGGAAAATTAATGGTTGAAAAAACCAATTCTTATTAATCTATATAATATTCTTATTGATTAGTTATTAATTTTAATATATAATAATCTAATTTTATTTTTTCAAAAGAGATGGAGAGTCTCAACCTTCCATTAATCTATATAATGGCTTAAAGTATTATTATTTCGTTATTAGTTGTCATTCTAAAAAACAAATAAGATAAGCTCATATATCACTCACCCAACTTCCTAATTATTTTCATTACACTTTCCTTTATATCATAATTTCAATTTTAATATAATTAATATTGGAAAACTTGATTTAATATAATAATATAATTTTTTTCCTTAAAGAGATTGAGAGTCTCAACCTTTAATTATTGTAATTTTTGGTTATGAAAAAAAAAATCATTAATATATTACCATTGATATGTTTTTTAAAATTTCCATTAATTCCATAAAAAACGGATTACCGTTATTTAAAATTACAATTAATATTTTAATTTGTTTTGAAAAATATTTATTTATTACCATTTATAAGAAAATTTTAAAAAAATCTTTATTTTAAGAAATAATCGTAGTGTATTTAATGCATATTTAATACATTCTAAACAATAAAAAAGAAAAAAAAGGTAAAAATAGAAAAAAGAATTATAAATATTTATAATTCTTTAGAGATAAATAACTATTGAGATTTACTATTTAAATCATTTTTTTTTTGTTCTTTTCACATTTATTTTCTTAAGAAATTTCATTTTAAGAAATTAAAATTTTAAAACCTCTAAATACATCCCAATTCACTCGAAAATACCATTTCTATAATTCTTTTTATATAAAAATGCTTATTCTAGAAATACTTATAGAGGTATTTAATTTTTTTTTTTCAAAAAAAAAACTCTATGAAGGTTATTGTCAAGCCTAGTGATAAATTAATTTATTTTTCTACACTTATTTTCTAAAGATACTCTAGCTTTTTAATATACTTATTTCTATATATAAAAAAAAATTCACGTGTCGCTCTTATAGATGATTCAATAAAAAAAATAAAAAAGGTGAAGACTTTTATCAAGATGTAAATAGTAGTGGATATTGTTTTTATTATCTTACAAAAATATTTATTTATTACCATTTATAAAAAAAGTTATTAGTGAATTTCATGTATTTAGAAAAAGATTATTGTTTTCAATGTGTTATCATTAATATTTGGTTAAATATTATTAGTTTTTTTTATGTTATCACCAATAGATTACTATTAATTTCTTTTAAATATACTATTAATTCCATAAAAAACAGATTACCATTAATTTAGTATTACAATTGATATTTTAATTTGTTTTGAACAATATTTATTTATTACCATTTATAAAAAAAAATAATTCAAAATCATTTATTTTTGAAAATAATCATTGTGTATTAAATGTATATTTAATACATTTTAAAAAGAATAATACTAAACATCTCATCTAAAATCCCACATTTTTCATCTCAACACATGTGGTATGTGAGGTGTCAAATTGTGAGTGGATAAACATTAATGATGCTTTATCTCACCTGCCACAAGTATCCACTAACCATTTGATATTTCAAGTGCCACATGTGTTGTGATGAAAAATGTGAGATTATAGGTGGGATGTGTAGTATTACTGTTTTAAAAAACAAAAAGAGAAGGAAACAAAAAGGTTAAAAATAGAAAAGAAAAAAAAAACTGTAAAAAAAAAATGTGTAAATTTCCTTTAGAAACAAAATATGTATTTGAAGAGACTTTTATGATTTATAAATTAAATTTAACGGTTTAATTAAAAGTTAAATTATCAATTTTTAATCTAGTGACGGGTGCACTTATCAATTGAAATATAGACATCCATCGAATAATTTTGACCAACTCATCGTTTTAAAACTTTTTAATGCTCTATTAAATTTGAATAAATCTTTTTAAAAAAATTGAATTATATAACCAAAAAATATTCATGTGGTGTATTAAATACCATTTTTATCTCACTCTCTTATCATCTTCTCAATCTAATGCCGGTCTCTCTTCCTTCCTCAATTTTTTTTAGAGATTCCTTTCTTATTCATTTTAATTTGTTTTTCTCTCAAAACCTCCATCTCTCTCTCTAGCCTCTTCTTCCCGTATCTCTTCTCTCTTCTTCTGTATAATCTCTCAGCGAGTTTTCAAGGTGGTAAGCCTAGTGGCCAATGGTCGACGATGTGAATTGGTTCACAATTAGGTGATGTAACCGCCGGGGTGGTGGTTGGTTGCCAATTCACCTAATAACTTTTAAAAAAAAACTGACAAACAACGATTTGAACATTAACCATACACATAGTAATTCTATCAAATTGATATAAATTTTTTGCAGATCTCAGTGGTGGACGTAGTTGTTACAACCTAAGCCTTGCTTCTTGGTGTCTAAGCCTAAGCATATTAATGGGTGGCAATTTGTTTCTTTTTACAACCATCCTACTTGCCTTTATATAAAGGAATTGTTTGGGTAAGATCAAAATCCAAAATGCATTGTAAACAAAATTATTAATGAAAAATTATATCAGTTTATTGGTATTGGACATCCAAAAATTGGTATTAAAAACCCAAAAGTTATGCTTCAATTGATGATGCTAAAAACAATCATTATTATTTATTACTTCTTTAATAAATTTTTTTAATTTATTAAAAAAACAATCAATATTACTAATATAGAAAATTATATAGATTAATGTATTTAAATTTAAAGTTTTCTCACGACGACACGTTCCGTTGTGATTGTCAGCTTTCATATATTATATAGAATATATATATATATATATATATAAATGTATAATCAGTCAAATAATTGAACAATAATCTATTAGTTTTTCCATATTTTCGAATCACAAAATAATCTTACTATTCAACCAACCAATTTTAATTAGTTGATCCATCTCAAACCTACAAAGTCAAAATACAAAACCACGTGAGAAAAAGACATGATCCATTATCATCGGTTCAATAAGAACCAAATGTTTGATTAATTGCCCGGAAAAATTATTATCAAAAGAAAATCAGCCAATAATGATCCCAGACGCAATGAATCAGACTTGAAAGAAAATGATATAATACTTTCATTATTTTGTACACAAATGAGAGTATAAGACTATGGGAGTGACAAATCAATTGGTATAATCACTCGCCTTATCTCAAACAAACAGACACCACAGATTCTAAAAAGCTCAAACTCTATCATCATCATCTGAACCTTTTTGGGAATCATGGTGTCCAATTGTATGATCAATTTGATCCATCACCATCCTCTCCTCTCCCTCTCTGCAATTTCCCAAATACCAAGAAGACCCTCTAAATTACCCACCAATTCTCCATTTTCAACAGAATTAACTACCACCAACAATAAGTTTTGCTACCCTTCTATTCAAAGAATATGCAGCAACATTTTGATTCCCATGGCATCAACCAAATCCAACTCTAGTCCACAATTGGATGGATTCGAACCCGATCCGACGCTGACCAATGACGATCTCAAGCCAACGACAGCCAGCCAGAGGACCTTTTCTTGGTGGGAAATGGCCAGTCTTTGGATTGGACTTGTGGTTGGTGTACCATCTTATTACTTGGCTGGTAGTCTTGTTGATCTTGGCATGGCTTGGTGGCAAGGAATTGCCACTGTTGTTGTTGCTAATGTAATTTTATTAGTCCCATTAGTACTAACAGGCCATCCAGGCACAAAATATGGTATTTCTTTTCCGGTTTTGGCTAGATCTTCTTTCGGTATTCGCGGTGCTCACATTCCGACACTTCTTAGAGCTTTTGTTGGCTGTGGTTGGTATGGTATCGAGACATGGATTGGTGGTGAGGCAATTTTCCTTCTTTTGCCAAAATTCATCAAACAATCTTCATTGTCACAATCTCTACCTTGGCTTGGTACTTCTCCATTAGAATTCGCTTGTTTTATAGCCTTTTGGTTTGCCCAATTGACCATTGTTTGGAAAGGAATTGAAGGAATCCGAGATCTCGAAAAGTACTCTGCTCCAATACTCATCATACTCGCTTCTAGTTTTCTTATCTGGGCTTATGTCAAAGCTGGTGGATTCGGTCACATGCTCTCTATAACTTCCAGGCTATCTTCTTCAGAATTTTGGTCACTTTTTTTCCCTTCGCTCACTGCAAATATAAGCTTTTGGGCTACTCTTGCACTTAACATACCTGATTTTACGCGATACGCCAAGAGTCAGACTGATCAAATCTTGGGTCAGGCTGGTCTTCCAATCTTTATGGGTGCATTTACATTTGTTGGCCTAGCAATAACATGCTCTACTCAGGTGATTTTTGGTCATGTGATCTCTAGTCCAATACAACTACTTGGACAAATTGGAGGTGTTACAACAACGATTCTTGCAATTATAGGAATTAGTCTAGCCACCGTGACAACCAATATAGCTGCCAACGTTGTAGCCCCAGCAAATGCTCTTGTCAATCTTAGCCCTTCAAAGCTCACATTTAAAAGAGGAGCAATTTTGACTGCTTTGCTTGGGATTGCTTTTCAACCTTGGAGACTTCTTCAATCTAGTGAGAGCTTTGTGTATACATGGTTGGTTGGCTACTCTGCCTTGTTGGGTCCAATTGGAGGCATAATTTTAGCAGATTACTACCTGATTCGTCGTGCGGAATTAAGCATCAATGACTTGTATTCTTTGAGTCCTTATGGAGCTTACTACTACTCAGGAGGCTACAATTTGGCTGCAATTGCAGCTTTAATCATGGGGATTTTGCCTGTTATTCCTGGTTTATTGCAAAAGGTTGGATTGATCTCTACGGTACCAGAAACTTTGGCTGTCATCTACAACAATGCTTGGTTTTTCAGCTTCTTCTCTGCCGGTTTTCTCTACTGGGTTCTGTCACGTTTTAAAGGAAAACAAGATACTCCAACCACCTTAGACTCACTTTTACCTCCTACTGCAACTTAAATATTTTTAGTTTGATTGTTTTGTTATCATTTTTTGAACATAACAGTATTTCTTCAAAGTATATAGATAAAACAAAATCCTGTACGATAAACAAATCAATATATAAAAAAGCATATTTCAATTCTTCAAGCCATCATAATAGATAAAAAAAATTATTCAATTGTATATTGCGAAGATGTCTAAAACAAAAATGGCATAATACGGAAATAAATTATATGATAACAAATTGAAGCAAAATTTCAGATTTTATTAAGAATGATAGAGCTTCAACTTCAATGTACAAGACCATTAAAAAAAATCTTCAATGTACAAGAAATTAAAAAACAGATTTACACAAACCCAGATTTCAATTATCGGGTTCAAAACACTTACATTTACACATTCTCATTTCAACTAACTAACATATCCAATCACACCCAATATATTCACATTTTCAACCCAAGCAAAGTTAAGAACATTCGCACTAAATTGAATTGGGTAACCTTTTGGTCCAACATTTAATTTGAGTTAAAGATTAACATTTAAATGAATTTTACTTGCACTTCTTCCACCCTTTTTTTGCATTAAATTAAATAATATTTTTATATATATATACAAAATAAACTTTTGCTTTAAATAAAAAAATTTCTTATTTTGATAAGTGGAATGGAATAATTAAAACACTTAGATTGCCATATTGGGTGACATTTAGTTGGCTTTAATTTTAATCAAAATTAGTGTCTAATCAAGCATAAATGGGATTTTAGAAAGACTTAAGGGCCGGTTTGATATCGCTTTTGAAAAATTAAAATCATATTATTTATAATTTTGATATAAAATGATGTTTGGTAAAACTTTCAAAAGTGGTTAACTTATAATCTGACAAGTTTTGACAGTGATTTTGAAAAGTATGTAAGAGGTTATTTTTTTTGAAAGTGATTATGAAATAATTTATTTCAGCATTTAATGCATCTTTTAAAATATCATTATTATCCTTATGAAATCAAGTTAAAATCATTTATATTAAAAATATTTTTATTGTTGTTATGGAATTTTTTTTCCAATTTAAATATTAATTTAATATATATAATTAATGAAAAATAAAATAAAATAGGGTCCTAAACTCATATATATTTTAGTAATTGTAACTAATCTCATCACTTTTGCAATAAAATTACCAAACATATGTATACTGCTTTTGAGTTATACAATAGTTTTAAAAATACAATTAACCCCGTCACAACTGATTATTCCTTCAACACAGTTAATAGTAATTATTACAAAAATTACAGCAATATAAAACTGGCCCTAAAAAATTAAGGATTATTTAGTTAGAGCCTTAGAGCACAGTTAAGTCCAATTGTTTGTTTATATATATATATATATATATATATTTTTTTTGAAATGGTTTGTCTATAAAATTTAAATGAAAGTAAAAGGTCTATTCTTTCAAGTCATACGTAGTTTGTAGTTTTTTGTTTTATGTTATTTTTTTAATATACCATCTATGTATATTTTAAGGATATATACTACCTATTTTGCCACGACGGAAAATTCAACTATTTTACATAACAGTTTTAAAAGAGTCCACAAATATGAAGCAGAGACCAAGAGGCCTAAACAAATATTGGGCCCAAATATTGATTGCCCAACTCAAGTTGCAAGTTGATATTTCTTCCAAGTCTTCATGAAAATCCATCAGCCCAGATCCACTATTTGCTGGATCCTTTTGTTTGGTCTTCAGTCAGGCGACTACTTGTAAGTTGTAAGTTGTAACTCTAACAAGGGCTTGGATTGGATTCATCATTCATATAAATCATGTGTGCTAGTCAACTTTGCTATTAATGAAATTTTTGAACATGCAGGACTCAGGACTCAGGAGCCAATAAGAATTGGACAGATCAAAAGAAACCAAAGTGTTGAAACTGAAAAATAATTGCAGCAGCCAACAGCTCAACAATGTTTAATACAGGTTAGAGAATATAGAGGACAAGGACAATTTGATCCGACCAAACATCAGACAACTCAATTGTTGAAGAAAAGACATTTTCCAAATATTGTTCAAATTCGGTGGGAAAAATAACCTGTTTTAGAATTTCTAGTCTTTGAAGATTTTGGGGCACAGCCAGATTAATATTCTTGAGTGGGTTTTCTGTTCGAAAGTGCATGTACTAGCTAGTGTTATAGTCTTGTAGTGACATGATTGGATTTGTAGAAACAACAAAAGTGGTCTAAATTCAATAATTAATATCATTTTGGAGGGATAAGATCAAAAACAAAACAATGGCTGCCATTAATTTTGTTTGTACGTAGCTAAGCCAAGAAACCGAAACCAGCCCCAGTACCCTACATATATGTTAGAAGAAGAATCATTATTGTAGTGGTGGGGGACATAGTATACAGAGCTATCTTTTGACACTATTCAATATACTGATATCTAACAACTAGGTACCTAACTCTCTGTTGGTCATAATTGAAAGTTGTAGCCAATATTGCTTGATTGATTGTCTGGTTTTGTGTTGAATCTAATTAACTCTCAGCTATAGACTATGTTTCTGTCGTTCCACTGATAGAGAAAGATATTTACCTATACATTTTTGTTAATCTACCATGCATGTCCCGCATCTCCTATTGTTGTGAAAGTAGAATATTAGATATCTTCTGTTATGTGAGTAGATATTCAGACCGCACAGGTAGTATTCAATCTCGATATATATTAGCAAACTTAGGACCCGTTCGATTTCAAAATTTACTGTAATACTTCAAAAAAAGAAAAAGAATAATTAATATATAATTTGAACTTGTAATATGATAATGGTAATCTAGTTTTCTTTTTAATTGTATATTGATATGATTAATATTAACCCATCTATTAATTAAAAAAAAGGAAAAGAAAAAAGTTTTTATCATATCATAGAATAAATGTTCAACAAATTAATCAAACAAACTGAGATTGTATCTTTGGGGAGTACTTTATGTCTCATCAAAATAGCATTTCAAAGTTTAATTGATTATATAAACAATGTTTGGGTATTTTTCAAACAAAATAAAATAAAAATAAATGTTATTATGTTTTATGAATTTAGAATTTTACACACAAAAAATTGGTTCGAAACCACTTGATAAAAAACAACTTTGCTAGATACATCCTAAATAAGATACATTTTTACTGTTTCAATAGTGGATTGATGGATATGCATACAATATAATGTATTTGACGAACTACATTTTAATACAAAACCTAACCCTAGCTAGTGATATGACAATTAATTAAGCCAAATCAAAGAATTGTATGCACATCCGGTCCCCTCTTCCCCTCTTTAAGTGGTTAGATGTTTAAGTCTCCTTATGAGACTTGGATCCTCTCAATTCCTCATCTTTTTAAAGCATGTGATTGGTTGTTGATATAATGATTGTGGAAACCAATCACATTTTAATCACACATGTTTATGTGTCATGAGATTATGTAAGATATATAAGAAAAAAGATAAGGTGAGGTAAGGAAAAAGATAATTTAGGGAGATGATCCAAATCCCTCGTTATGTCCCTTTTACAAGTATAGTATATATATAAGGAGTTTTCTTTTTCCGATAATGTGCAAGTAGGTATTCGGACCGCGCATGTAGTGTTTGATCTCGAAAACTCTCGTCCGACAGACTCTAATCCTTTCAATATCAGATTTAAAAAATAAATAAATAAATACCGGTCTAAAAGTTCTACTTATCTCCATACAATAAATTAATAATCAATTACTGTTGTTTTATATTATTTTGGTCTGCGTAACAATCAACTTCGGGTCGTTACTATTCTGCTCCTTATAATTATGATTTCTCAAAAGTCTTCTCGTCCATTGAACAAGTATTCTACATTTCTACATACATTTCACTACTTGAGAAGGGCAAAGAGGTAAGCACGCAATTTGACTTTCTTTTTTCTAAAATAATAATAATAATAATAGGAAAAAATAAAGGAAATAATAAATAAAAAAGACATAAATGATCATTCATGTAAAATAAGGGAAACCAGTTGAGATGTGAAGTATGAGAGGATATAAAATAAAGAGGATTACATGTACAAAATATACAATATTGAGTTGCTGATGTGGATCCAAAACATGCAACGAATTGAGAACAAAGGACAAATCAACGTAACACGGGAGCATAAAAACTGCGGAGTACCTGGACCAGCTTGGCGCCAACACACACTCACGTACACAAGCAAAAGCTATATATAATATATATTTAAGAGAATGGAAAAATGTTTATAGATCCAATAATATCATATCATATAATATAAATATGTGATTAAAAATGAACCAACTTTATATCAAAATTGCAGAGAGGGTGGTTTACAGGCTTTTGGGTAGGGGGTTGATTGACTTGTAGTTCATATAGAGAGGGTCATATGTACAGTTGATATAAAATATCATTAAATTAATGATTCAGAGGAATAATTTAAGGGCATGATGACCTAAGGCTAAAAGGGCATTCATGTACGTTAAGGAATTTGTTAGGGAACAAAATGACCCTTTGGATCATATATACATATATAACAACTTCCTTGTATGATATTGATAATATATAATAGCATCATTATCATTAGGGTGTGTGTTTTCGGTTTGGTTTGGGCTGAAGCTCAATATCAAATCAAACCAATATGGATTGGTTTGACTATACAATTCAAACCAAACCAAACCAATGTGATTTTTCAAACAGATTCAAACCAAACCAAAAAAATGTCTGGTTTGTTTGGATAAGTTTATCGGTTTAAATTTAAACTCAAATATATAAATAAAAATATTCAAATAAAAAATCGTAACATAAATTATTAATTATATATATAAAGGAAGTATAGAAAAGTCAAACGAGTAGTTACTGTTATAAATATATATATATAAATATATATATATATATATATATATACGTACGTGTATATACGTACGTGTATATATATACCGATTAAAGTTATGTTTGACAATATTTATGTTTTTAAAATCCTAATACATCAATCAATCAGAAAATTTGTATCAAAACAAATAAATAAACTATAAAAGCTTAAAATTATAAAACCTAGACCGAATAGAAAACGTAGGTGAATTTTATATTTTAGTTTTACTTTCTAAAATATGTGGTTTAGTTTGGGTTGATGAGTTATTTCAAACCGAACCACCTATTTTTTTATATTTGTAATCGAATTAACTCAAACTTTATGGGTTAGGTTGGTCGGTTTGGTTTGATTTAACGGTTTTGACACACCCCTAGTTATTATAGCCCTAAATTTATGTAATTGTTATCAACTACTGATAGTTATATTAACCCAAATTGAAACCTGAAACCAGGCTTTGGGTTTTTTTTTGGTCCTTTTTTTTGTCTTTTTTTTATCAGTGGTCTCCTACACTAGTGTCACACTGTCACATAAACAGATTAAAGATCAAACAGTACAAAAAAGGCATGTAAACAAGTTGAATATCCAACTGGGAAGGGTCTAAGAATTTAAAAAACTAAAAAAGTGAAACTTTTTAGAAACCCTAGAAAGTAGAGAGATACCTCCTCTAGATATTGTATTATATTTAAATGGAGAGGAAACGCAGGTTTAGAAAATCATAACATGATAGCGTTAAATTCACTCTCTCAACCAACTCTAACAATCCACTATCAATATTTTATTATTTGACTTAAAAGTTGAGTCTTAATAAATGATTTGTCTGTTTATATTATTTAAAACTCAAATTCTTTTTCCAGATTACCCTTTTACTTTTTACTAACTATAATTTATAATCTCTTTTATCTAATAAAAAAACATTTGTATGTATATATGTGTGTGTAACTGTGTATAATGATTTTTGCAATCAATTTTTCATATTAAATAATATTAAATGAAATAAATTGAAATATAAATTATTTTTTGAGTAATTATTTTTTTAAGGAGAATAAATGATATTTAAAAGTAAAAAAAAAAACTCAAAAGGATTTCATAGAGAATCAGATGAAATAGATTGTAAATTATATTTGGTATAAATTATATTTTTTAAGGAATATAAATGATGTTTAATGTTTTTTAATTAGATAAAAGAGATTATAAATTATAGTTGGTAAAAAGTAAAAGGGCAATATGGAAAAATAATATTTTGTTTGAGTTTTAAATAATATAAACAGACAAATCATTTATTAAAACTCAACTTTTAAATCAAATAGTAAAATATTGACAGAGAGAGTGGATTGAGAGAGTAGACCGAAGAGAATGAATTTAGCACTCCTCACAAAGGATAAGAGGTCAATTTACAGCTGTCTTGCATGCATGGATAAGCATAAGACACTAGGATGATTGGTGGAAGCTAGAAGCTGAGCCATCTTAACTTTGTTCAAAAATATTATAATTAATTATCATCCCTGTTTTTTTATCCTCTTTTATTTTTATTTTTGCTTAATCTATGTGGTATTGTGGTTTCCTTGAACCAGAGTGCTTGAGTTAAGTGCTTATATTATAATAGTATATTACAAATCTTTAAAAAGAAGGCAATGATATCGATAAGAATGCATGTAGCTTCGTAGCAGAAAAGGCCAACACTATTTCCCTTTTTAGGTAGTATATATTTATACTATGGGTAAGAGCCACGGGTTAACATTTAAAATTTTACTAAAATAAAAAATTTATTAAATACATTGACTAGAGACAAAACAATTAATACAAGAATTATGCATTTCATAAGTTTCCTTATAGTAAAATTATAGTAGTTAACCTGAAAACACTGCCCTTATATTAATATAATTTATAGCATTTAGAATATACTTGATTGTTTGACCAACCCCATTTCCTGCAAGGTCTAATAAATCACTAGCAAATGCTTTCAATCTATGTGCCTATACAATTTTTTTTTTGAAGCTAGTATGCCTATACAATTCAATTGATATTATTATAAATTAAAATTAATTTATGTAACCAATTCCATACGAAAACGTACACACAATAAAAGGTCAATAGTTGTCATCGAAAATTGGCATATGCATATATTTCTTAAAAGAATATTTATATATTGTAACTTTGAGGGATTCGAAGTTCAATGGAGGAGTTGAATCTTTCTTAATTCGGATGATCAGTTTCTCATTGTTTGGAAACCTCCACTGAATGTGCTTTTAAATTTTAACGGCTGAATTAATTTGTGAACGCATGGTACTTGATGGTGCAGCAGCCAGTTTCAATTAAGAAATCTCAACCAAGGGTGAGCTTCAACGCTTCAAGTCTGGGAGAAAATACATCTTTCAAAACTAATTACAATGATCCAAAATCAAAAACCGACTCTCTAATGTTCTCTCAGCAAACAATATAACCCACCCACAGCCAAAAGGCAACAAACGTTTTAACAGAAACTAATTGGTAAAGTGATAACAAATAGCAAATGGAAAACGACAACCAACAGTGACTACATCAATGACACCTCAGCATATAATCTGCCACCTCACTTCGTTTTGAAGATTTAGAAAACTTTGAATAATTCTAATACTAGTACAGTGAAATTGTTGAGCAGAATTGTAAAAATCTTTGAAGGGTAAAACTCTTCAAGTCCTAGTATAATTAGGTGTATTTTGATATATATATATATATATATATATATATATATGGATATATAAAAGTTGCCTAACACACCTTGTTGTTGATATTGTTTGATTCTTGGTAAAGAACCAGTATGTAAAGTTATGAAAATGAGAATGAATCTTATATTGAAAAACATGTAAATGAAGAGGGTATTTACATTAATGAATACTATAACCCAATATATTTGTCTTCTTTGGATGGTAAGGTTATATTTCAACTAATATATCAATAATTTTCAGATAAATACGCATTGATAGAATTATATAAGAACATTGAATGTGATCCACTCATTTTACATATTTTGACTTGTTATGTATACACTTGTCAAAACTCTTTTATAAATGAGTGGCTCACATTCAATATCCTTATATAATTCTATCGGTACATACTGATATGAAAAAGACTGACTAATATATATATATATATATATATATATATTTATAAGCGCAACAAATACAACAATTATGAACAAGTATTTAACATGGGATCAGAGTTGTTGATAAGGAAATATGGGTCTCGGCCGAGATTTTACAAAAGACAACTCAAAAAATAAATAAATAAAAAGAATGAGTGGTCAATTAAGGCAACATCAAATCATTATTCTAGACACCGTGATCATCAACGGTTTTAAAACATCAAAATATTTGTTGATGATGGTTTTTAGTCATTATTAAACCTAATTTTCCTTTTAAAAGCGTTTTATACCCTAACAAACTATATAAATTCGGGATTTGAAGAGGGGAATGTAATTCAAATATATAACCTTTTAGTGTAAGTTTTGAAAAACATATCATTAGATGAACCTTACATTCTCGAATAAATTAGTCTTTTGTATTATAAGGTTTATATACCACAAATTTAACATTTACTATAACATACAAAATATAATAAACGTGCCCCATTCCAAACGATTCCCATATATATGCAATTGCTTTTTTGTTTTGTTTTTTTCTAAATTGCTTAACAGTCTGCACCCTTCAAACTAAAATATCCTTCAAAGCAAATAATCCAAATATTTCACAATTAATTACTAAGAAATGAATCGGCTGAGAAATTTTTTCTTGGATCATATCAAGCGGAAGTTCATTCATAAACGTTTTCATCATCTATTCTCACCAAACATGCTTTATATATATATATATATATATATATTATTTATTTATATATAATTAGCTGTAAGTCAAATTAATTTTTTTAAAGCAATTAATTTATTTTGTTGGACAAAATATCTACGTGTAAATGAAGAGCTTATTGGTCGGTCGGTTGATCCTACGTAGTCACACAAACCAACCAGAAAGACATCTAAAATTCTTTAAATTCAGATATTTTTGCATACATAGCCAATGAAATAATCTTAATTGAACCAATTCCAAACATGATTATATTACAGGTGAATATAATTTGATATTAATTATTATACGAGAAATGACTGCACCAAAAAATAATGCAACTTGGCAGACATTTTACAATCATCATTTTGTAACTTTATATATCGTCGCATTTGCTTTGGCTTTTTCGAAAAATGAGCCAACAACCACAAACCCTAGCTAGCTTCTATGTTAGCTGTATGTGCTTTCCAGTTTGAATTGTGAAAATAACCACGTTTATACACTTTACAATGGGACAAGCTTTACAACAACTCCTCCAATATTGATTTAAATTTGATGATATGATGATTGGCAAATTTATAAGTTTAGTTTGAGAGAAATTAAAGTAATATAACTTTATCTATTGTATACATATAATAGGAGATTAGAAGGATGTTTAGATGAGATCAAGATTCTCGTATGTTTTTTCGTATGATCAGATTCTATAATTTTACACAATTAATGATATATTCACTTTTAATAGTGTGTATATGTCATTATGTATCGTCACAAAACTCATACCGTATAATGGACTCCGTATAAAGAAAAACGGATAGAAATCAAATACCTGATAATTATAATTATTATTATTATTATATTATAATAATTATTATATATATATATCAATTCTTTTGTTATGGACTATTGGATGAAACTATATATTGACATTTTGCTTTTAAGGAGGTCAAAGGTGATTAGTTCAAGTAACATTTTTTTTTTAGTTGAGATGAGATTGGTCCGGTGGTAAAATTCATTACACATGTATTATGAGGTTGTGGGTTCGAGTTCTCCCTTCCTCAGAAAACCCCAATTTATGTAATATTAAAAAAAACACTTTTTTTTAAGAAATAGTTCAACTAACATTAGTTAAATAATATATATATATATATATATATATATATATATATATATACATATAGAAGAGCAAGGTAAAAACTATTGTCCAGTATGGTTTAGTGGTAAAAGACGCTCATTCAATATAACACTATTTTTTTATTTGAGTCATCCACCGTAGATGTTATATATAAAAGAAAAGAAGAAGAGACGTCTAGGTGAAAAATCTCCTAATAAATTATGTTATTATATAAAGATTACAAGTCATGGAAAATTGGATTTAATTGACAAGTTCTTAGGATGATGGTCACGGATCCATGCTTACCAACCTTTTGGAAAGATATAGTTCTCTCTCCAAATCATATAAAAATATGCTAGATATCTAATGTTCTCTACAGCTCAAGACTAAGTCACATGGGTTATCGACAAAATCATGGAATCAGGCTAATGTGGTTTAATGGTAAATGATGTACATTCAGTCTGTAATTTCCTAGCTACAACGCGCGCGCGCATACACTCACACACATATATATTTCATAGGTAGATTTCAATGAACTTACCATTTGTAAAAAAATTCAGATCAAAATTTATAAAAATCGATGTGATTTCACCAAAATCTTTACCGAAATTAATATAAGAGATCTCTTATGGGAGACTCAGTGTATGTGTGTGTGTGTGTGTGTGTATATATATATATATATATATATATATATATAAAAGATGCAAAGTACGTGACAGAATGAGGTTGGCGCAATGATATGTCACTACACCTACAACTACATCATGAAATTGTGGGTTTTAATCAAATCCCCTCTTCCAAACTCCATATTTATTGTAATAGTTCAAAACACTTATCAACAAACTATACAATACAAGTTGAGTTATCAACAAATCATTAAAACACACCAAGAATCCCCCCATATCGTGAGTGATAATCAAGAACAAGGCAAAGCTCAAACATCAGCTCAAGAAGGTGGTTCGGCTTGTGGAAAAACAGAGCAAGGAAAAGAGGTTCCAGCCTCAAATAAGTTTACTACAATGTTAACATTCCCAGTCAAGCTAACATCAAGATGATTAAAGGAAGATCAAATGGTGTATAAACAAGGTTGCATCAGGATATATGCATCCGGGAACAGAGTAGCTTCTCCTACATTTTGGGCTGGAAATTCTGTTAGTAGTCATAACAGAATTTCCAATCTCTTGATCTTATCCAAACTTTTGATCTTATCCAAATCCTTATCTACCGATTGTAAATGCCTATAAATATGAGCTAGTCCTCATAATTTTGTAGTTGTGAAAAAGTTAGTAAAATTTCTCAGAAATATATTCTCTCTTCTATTACTATGTTCTTCTACTTCATACTTCATTCTTCATTTTTCTTTGCTCTGCTTCTCTGAGAAGCTTTTCTTCAAACACCTAATTTGTCCATGGAATCTCTCTCAAATCCATTGATTGATCACAATGAAAACACATTTGGAGGTTCGAAGTCTGGAGACTTCACATGTCTAGCAAAATCCATGCATGTCAACCTTCAAGTCAAGCTTGATAATGAAAACTATATACAATGGAAAGCTCAGGTACTTCTTGTTATTAGAGCATTCCAATTAGTTGATTTTATCTCGAATTCATACTCAACTCCATCTAAATTCATTGAGATACAATCTCATGATGGAGGAGATAAACAATTAATCGTGAATAAAGAATACATAGCCTGGCAAAGATCAGACCAACTACCCTTGAGTTGGCCATTTTCGTCCATAAGCAAATCTGTGATAGGTCAACTGACCGATTGTACTAGCTCATATGAAGTTTGGAGCACTCTTGATCGATTATTCTCACAACAATCTCTAGCAAAAGTTCTTCAACTCAAACATCAGTTTCAAAATACAAAGAAAGAAGCCAGTTCTATTTTAGAGTTTGTTCTCAAAGTCAAGAAAATTGGAGATAGCTTGAAATCTGCTGGAAAAATTGTCAGTGATAATGATCTCATCTTGAGTGTTCTAAATAGTGTGGGACATGAATATGATTATGTTGTGACTGTAATCACATCTCAAAGAAGCTCAACATCTTTTCAAGAGGCACAATATTTACTCTTGAATCATGAGCAGAGGATAGCACAACTAAACTCATCTACCCAGCTTGATATATCAACTGCAAGTGCCAATTTCATGACAAACAGTAGACAAAATGAAAGGAGAAACCAAAGAGGAGGATTGAGCAACAACAACTACAGTGGAAATCATGGAAATAGAGGCAGAAATCATGGACGAGAAAGGTGGAACAATAACAATAGGCTAATATTTCAAGCGTGTGGAAAATCTGGTCACATTGCAGTGAATTGCTATCATAGGTTCGATAGAAATTATTAAAGCAATCAAAATTGAGGCAATTCACAAGGCTATTTTCAGATATCCAGCACTCAATTTCAAACAAGCAATGTGCTAGCCTTGACCAACTCACCACATCAGGCACATCTTCCTCAACAGAATTCGCCTCACCAAGCACTTTTTCATCAACTAGCTACTGCATACTATGCTTTTTCCGAAACCGTTTGTGATCCAGCTTGGTATGCAGACAGCGGCACCACAAATCATGTGACATTAGACCTCTCAAACCTTTCATTTTTCTCTAAATATCAAGGTACGGATGCACTTGTTGTTGGCAATGGTCAATGACTTCAGATTTTACATGTTGGTAAAACAATGGTTTCATCTCTTGAGTCCACATTTAGGTGCTTATTATTGGATCATTTACTGTTTGTGCTTTCAATTAAAAAGAACTTGTTGAGTATATCGAAATTCACCAATGATAATAATACGTTTGCTGAATTTTGGTGTGATTCGTGTGTCATAAAGGACAAAGCTACGGATGAGATTTTGCTTCGAGGCAAGCTTGATAATGGTCTCTACAAGCTAAGCATGAAAATGTCCAATTAACACCAGAAATATGGTCATTCAAAGGAAAAATAGCATCGGTTATCCAAATTTCAAGAATAAAAGTTACAACTCATCTTGTTAATATGATCTTAGAGCTAATAACCCATATGTTCAAGTTCTTAACAGTGATAAATCACATTGTAAATATCTTTTTGGAGCCAATAATACATATAACAAAGACCACTTGAATGAGAATATGTGGCATGTAAAGCTTGGACATCCAATTCCATTAATTTTGAGAAAGGTGTTGAATAGCTTACACCTAAAATGCAATGATACAAACCTTCAGTTTTGTGATGCCTGCAAAATGGGAAAATTACATCAGCTACCATTTCAAAGATTACATTACAAAGCATCTAATCCTATAGAATTAATATATACAGATGTGTGGGGTCATGCGCCTATGCCATCACTAGAAGGATACCGATATTATATGATATTTGTTGATTCATGCTCAAGATATAGTTGGCTATATCCTTTGAAGCTAAAATCAGAGGTGTTGGGAATCTTTCTTCAATTCAAAAAACAAGTAGAGCTACAATTCACTAGCAAAATCAAATGTCTACAAGCTGATCTTGACACATAATTTAAACATTTGTTTCCTTACCTCACCCAAAATGACATTCATTTTCGCACGTCTTGTGCCTACACACATCAACAAAATGGCATACCCGAAAGAAAGCACCGCCATGTGGTCGAAACAGGCCTAACACTTCTAGCTCAGACGAAAATGCCTCTTATGTTTTTGGGTAGAAGCTTGCCAAACGGTTGTTATGCTAGATAATAATCTCCTAACACCAATTCTTTGGCTCAAATCACCATATGAAGTATTATACAAAATGTTGCCTAACTATAATTACTTTAATGTTTTCGGATGCACTGCTTTTCCTTATCTCAAGCCCTATTGAAGATAGAAATTCAATTTTCACACTTCTAAGTGTGTCTTCATTGGCTATAGCCTAAGCCAAAAGGGCTATAGATATCTTCATTTGTCGGGAAAGATTTATGTGTTAAAGAATGTTGTATTCAATGAATTTGAATATCCATATTACATTATATTTCCACCCAAAAGTATTTCATATATTTCTTCTAAGCATGGAAACCTGAGTACCTTGGTACTTCATCAGACACTGTCCAAACAAAATCAACGGGCACATTATGTTTAGCAGCACAATCGGTTCATCATATAACATCCAACTCAAGTCAACAATCATTAGACAATCAGCAGCCACAATCAGTTTTAAACACAAAGACGCCTGCTATTCCATTTTTTATAGACTTAACTTCGCTAGATCAAGCTAGTTAATCTCTGCCTAATGCATAATTAGTTGTACCAAAGAGGTCACATAATATGGTAACACGCTTGCAAACATGTGTCCTCAAGCCAAAAGTTTTTACTTCTATATACATCACACTACTAAATTCACTTGAAACATATGAGCCTAGAAATGCAGAAGAGGCTTTAACTAAACAAAGTTGGCATCAGACAATGCTTGATGAATACACATCATTGGTTAAGAATAACACTTGGACCTTGGTTCCTCCTCATGAATCAACAATCTTGGTAGGATGCAAATGTGTGTTTCATGTTAAGTTCAAACCATATGGTTCGGTACACAAGGCTCGTTTAGTGGTGAAATGATTCCACCAAACACTTGTAATTGACTTGTATGATACCTTCAGCCTCGTCATTAAGACGGCAACAATTCGAATAATCTTCACATTGGCAGTCACCTATGGATGAGACATAAACAACACATTTCTCAATGGAGACCTTCGTGAGGCTGTTTACATGGAACAACGGTTTGGTTTTATTGATCCGCAGCGACCTTCCTTCGTTTGCAAGCTCAACAAAGCTCTCTATGGCCTATAATAAGCTCCTAGAGCTTGGTTCTTCAAACTTTGTAACGCCTTGATATGCTGGGGTTTTGTGTCATCTGTGGTTGATGCTTCTTTATATATCAAGCGACAAGGTACACAAGTTCTTTTTCTATTAGTTTACGACGATGATATCTGGATCACTGGAAATGATCCAACTTTGATTCGACACACTATTACAACGCTCAACACTTCCTTTGCTCTCAAATTATTAGGATCTGTTAGTTACTTCTTGGGTTTCGTAGTTGTTCGTTCATCACAAAGATTGTTCCTTACTCAGACCAAATATATAGGAGACCTCCTAAGGAAGACAAACATGGCATAAAGTAAACCTTGCTCATCTCCTCTTTCACCTTAAACCAAACTCACCAAGCAAGGATCATCTTTCTGAGATCCTTCTCTTTACAGAAGTACGGTTGACACTATTCAATACTTGATGTACACTAGACCTGATATCTCATTTTGTGTCAATAAACTGAGTCAATTTTTAGTACAGCCAAATGAGGATTATTGGAAAGTTTGTAAGAAACTTCTTCAATATTTGAAGGGGACTGCACACTTGGGCTTACACTTCAAGGCTGCATAATCACTTTCAATCGATGTATTCAACAACACGGATTGGGCTTCTTGTATGGATGATCGACGTTCCACAAGCGGGTGATGTGTCTATATTAGTGGCAATCTTATAAATTGGAGTTCGAAGAAGCAGCAAGTTGTTGCTCGTTCCAGCTGCGAGGCGGAGTATCAAGCATTGTCTTTAGCTGCAACAGAAGTGATCTGGATTACTTCTTTATTTTCATAATTAAGATTGCCGACCTTGCAATGTCCAACATTCTGGTGTGATAGTCAGAGTGCAATCTCTCTTGCACAGAATCCAGTTTTTCACGCTCGAACGAAGCACATCGAAATAGATGTTCACTTTGTTCATGAAGAAATGGCTTCCAGGCTTCTAAAGGTATAATATGTGCATACAACCCATCAATGTGATGGTATCTTCACGAAGGCTTTGTCTACTACTCGTTTTGATTTTCTACTGCTCGTTTTGATTTTCTACGTTCCAAGTTGAACCTCTATAATTCCTCAATTTTCAGCTTGCGGGGGGATGTGAGTGATAATCAAGAACAATGCAAAGCTCAAACATCAGCTCAAGAAGGTGGTTCGGCTAGTGGAAAAACAGAGTAGGGAAAAGAGGTTCCAATCTTAAATAAGTTTTCTAGAATGTTAGCATTCCCAGTCAAGCTAACATCAAGATGATCAAAGGAAGATCAAATTGTGTACAGAGAAGGTTGCATCAGGATATATGCATCTAGAAACAGAATAGCTTCTCCTACATTTTCCAATCTCTTGATCTTATCCAAACTTTTGATCTTATCCAAATCCTTATCTATTGATTGTAAATGCCTTTAAATATGAGCTAGTCCTCGTAATTTTGTAGTTGTGAAAAATCTAGTAAAATTTCTCAGAAATATATTCTCTCTTCTATTACTCTATTCTTCTACTTCATTCTTCATTTTTCTTTGTTATGCTTCTCTAAGAAGCTTTTCTTCAAACACCTAATCTGCACACATATGGATATCATTTTTTCGCATGGAAATAATAAAATCATGGTAGGCAAGGGCAGAATACTGCAGAGGCCAGCAGGGGCCCCTGCTGACTTTTCAAAAAACAAATTTATGTAAGTTAAGTGGTATTAAAACATCCTTGTTGATGTTATTACCAAACAACTCATGATTAATTTGTATTCACTAACAAGACTACTACAATGATTTTTTTTAATTATATATATACATTTAAAAGTACTTTTGTGTTCCCCACTTGTAATAAAATATAAAAATAAATGTACTCCTTTTGTTACCTTATATTATATTTAGGTTATTGTAAAGAGTAATGCTAAACGTCTCAATTTTTTTTTCTCAAATTCTATTTCAAATGATGTGGCACGTGAGATGTCAACATCACATCAGTCACCACATAATCTTATGAGTTATAAAATATTGACACATTACATGCCACATCATTTGAGACAGAATTTGAGAAAAAAAATTGGAACGTCTAACATTACTCTTTTACAAAATATTGATATCATAGTGAATCAGTGATGCTTAAAAGATATTTTTTGTTGTTAGAGTATCTTCTCAAGTCAAAGATGAATACATTCTCATAACCTATTTCCAAATATGTACACTTTTACTCTTTTTATTTTAACCTTCATATACAAAATTATTAATTTGATTGTTTGTGTTATCATCATGCACACCGTAGAAAGTTAGTTAAACTTTGACTCCCCTAACTTCAAACTTCTAGTTCCGCCATGGTGGTAGGCAGTCAAAAAATAAAAATTGTTGTCAAACATTAAATACAGAATACTAATGTTGATGATATATCTTGATTATTTATGACTATATGTATTCGTACAATACATGAAAAGCATAGAAACATCGTTAATCACGTTGTTGCAGCTTGGATAGACGGTTGACATTAATATTAATGTTGATGATATATATATATCATCAACATTAATATTAATGTCAACCGTTATATATAAATATCATTAACATTAATATTAATGTCAACCGTCTCTCCAAGCTGCAACAGTTAAAAAATAAAAATTGGTGTCAAACATTAAATACATAATACTAATGTTGTGATATATCTTTATTATTTATGACTATATGTATTTGTACGATACATGAAAGCATAGAAACATCGTTAATTACATTGTTGCAGTTTGGAGAGACGGTTAGCATTAATATTAATGTTGATAATGTATATAAATAAATAAATAAATAAATAAATAAATAAATATATTTAAATTAAAAATTAAAAAAAATGATGAGCCAAGAATGGAAAGGGACCTAGTTCGGATTAATTAGATGCATGCCAAAAGTCAGCCATGTATTATAAGATTTATAATATGGTTTGACAAATAAGTAGAGGAAGAGCCAAGCTTCATTATCAAACGTAGGACCCCCGTAGACAATAAGACAAAGTGCTCATTTGGTTACGTTCTCTATTGCTTCAAAAGGTCTACAAACGTCTATTTGAGTTTTTTTTTAGAGTTGTTTGATTTGATTTTGAGATTGTCTATTTTAAATTGAGTAGAAGTTAATAGAGTTTAAACCTCTACTAGGCAAAAGCTCATGAGGAGGTGCTTTTTTAAATAGACATTTTTTTTTAAATTCTACCAACCAAACAACTATAATTTTGTTTTATTTAAAACTCTATTTCTAATGAATTTACTACAAATAGATTTTTTACCGGTAGAGATTTTTTAATAGTCCAACTAAACAAGCTCGGCCACTAAAGGATTTATAGATTTTTCAAAGCAATGGTATGGAGGACGGGGTTTTTACATGATGGAATTTTGTTTTTGTCAACGGTTTCGTTATGTGGAACCTGTCTTCGGGAATTCACCAAAACCGGTTCTCGGAAAAAAAAACTAGCTACTGTTTAGTCCCACCTTCTTGAATCTTATCTCCTATAAATACTTAACCAAATCACCTCCTTCTTTGTACCTTCAAAGCATTTTTAACAGGTAAGAAACACCCCACCCTTTCTCTCTCTCTCTCTCTCTCTCTCTCTCTCGCACACCCCCCCCCCCCCCCCCCCCCCCCCTTGCTTGCAAATTGATGATGATTTGTATATTAATATGCTTATATATATATATATATATATATATATTTGTGTTACAGGTGTGTGGAGATCATAGTTTATTTATATACAGATGTCTCCTGCAATGGCGATAGTGAAAGATCAAAGCAAGGCAAATGATGATGTTCTGGATAGCCAGTACCAGAAAGGAGTGAAGCATCTATGTGAAAATGGCAGTTAACAAAGTCCCTAGAAAGTATATATGGCCAGACTCTGATCGACCCAATGCAGCAGATCATAAACAACCAATACTACATGTGACCATGCCTAATCTCAACTTGCCCATCATTGATTTTTCTCAATTACTTGGTCCAGATCGTTCTCAGGTCCTCAAGTCCCTCTCTATTGCTTGTGAGCAATTTGGGTTTTTTCAGGTAATTAATAAGTTAATTTGATCATCAATCGTTTCAAAATTTCCAAAGAGAGAAAATTTTGTTTATGTGTTCGTGCATGTGTTAATAATGCAGGTGGTTAATCATGGTATCACAAACGATGTTATCAACAATATGATTGATGTGAGTACAAGGTTTTTTGCACTCCCATTTGAGGAAAGATCCAAGTACATGTCCTCGGATATGACTGCTCCGGTTCGGTATGGAACTAGCTTTAACCAGAACAAGGATAGTGTGTTCTGTTGGAGAGATTTCTTGAAGCTAATGTGCCATCCCTTATCAGAACACCTTCCTCATTGGCCCTCTTCTCCTACCGATTGGAGGTAAATTAAATTTATTAAATTAATCTCATGAATCAACACTATATATATATATATATATATAGAAAGCAAATTATAGATATTGTATATATAATTGATTAAATTACACTTCAACAGGACATTGGCGGCTTCCTATGCAAAAGAAACTAAATACTTGTTTATGAGGTTAGTGGAGGCCATCCTAGAGAGCCTGGGAGTGTGGGGAGCCACCATGAATAGTGGCGGTGGCGGTGATAATGATGAAATTTTAAAGCCATTCGAAGATGGAAGCCAGCTCATGGTCGTGAACTATTACCCGGCATGCCCCGAACCTGACCTAACCCTCGGAATGCCACCCCATTCCGATTACGGATTCCTCACCCTCCTCCTCCAGGATGAAGTCCAGGGATTGCAAATCCAACACCAAGATAAATGGGTCACTGTTCAACCCATACCCAATTCATTTGTTGTCAATGTTGGCGATCATCTTGAGGTGAGTTCACTTTCGAATTTACATTACAAAAGCTGATCAGGTGAGAGATCCTGATTTGCACTAGTGTAAAATGGATTCAGAATTCATTCGACACCGGTGTAAATCTAGATAAAAAAACGTACGATATTCCTATGCTTGATAATTTTAATTTGTTTATATAATTCTATCATTTCTATATGTGATTCTTCTTCTTCTTTTTTAATTTGTTATATTCATTTTGTTGTTAGATAATCAGCAATGGAAGATACAAGAGTGTGTTGCATAGGGTTCTTGTAAATTCAGTCAAGTCTCGGATCTCTGTGGCTTCTTTGCATTCGCTTCCTTTGGACTCCATTATTAGGCCATTACAGGCACTCATCGACAAAGCAAACCCTAGGCGTTACAAGGACACCGATTTTTCTAGTTTTCTTGACTACATTTCATCTTGTGAGCCCAAGAGGAAGAACTTCTTGGAGTCTAGAAAAGTAATGATTTGATGGTCAAGAGGCAACAGCAACAACGTATAATTCAAGTCTAGAAATGGAGAAGACTGTAGGTTGACTTTTGTAGCACCAATTTTATAGCAATAATTGATTGGAATGTAATTTTTTATTTTTATACAACACCTATTACTTTTGTACCACAATGTCAACTTTATTTTCTAGGCTACAAGCTAGTTGTAGAACAGCTTTTGCAACAGCAATGTGTTGTGAAATAGTAAATTTTATACCTGTAATTGTATGAAGGAAGTATCCTGTAATGACATTATCTTTTCAGATCAGTTTACCCTCATTTTTGTTGACATCAGAAGCACAAGTATAATACCTTTCAGGCTTTCACCTAGAGATGAAGTCAGAATTTAAAATTTAATCAAGTTTGGGGAGCCCAACCAATCAAATTTAATCAAATCAAAATTCCCTCCTTCCCAAACCCCAAATTATTATTGTATTCACCACTAATTTAACCATATATATATTTTTCTTCTTTTTAACACGAGACAAGTATATTTTAAATCAAACACTAAATGATGAGCACACACAAAACATTACTCTACAAAGGAATCAAGAAAACTTTCCACAGTAATATGAATAACAGAATAATTAGGCCGGACTTGAACCTCTTTCGTCTAGGAGAGAGAAGTTGGTGCTCGAGATTAACTTATTAGAAGTTGGAAACTACAAATTATTTTAAATTGGTGGAATTTTTTTTTAATTTTTTTAAAAGTAGAAACAAAAGGCCGAGTTGCCGAGTAAGAGATATTTTTCATTATAAGATTTCAAAGGGCAAGTAGAAGATAGTTTTCACGATATAATACTTAGCTTGTTAAGAAAAACAAAATTAGAAGCATATATAACCCACCAGAATGACTTTGTAATAAGGAGATCATGCATGACAGTAGAATCATGAATTCATGATATCACACTATTTCATGGTGGGTCCAAATAACTTTGAGCAAATGCGAATCTAGAAAAATAAATTCGGATTTCCAACTCAAAATCAATGAAAGCAGCCACCTGGTTCAAGTAACCAACCCACACATGGTTGACATTTTTTGATAGAGGAGGTCGCTGGCTTTGGATCCATGATTATTGTAGGCTAACGTGCTCTTGACTTGGACCAAGTACAACCACTCAGTCTTGGTTGACTCACATGCTTGGTTGGTTTTGTGTTGAATTGACTTGGTGGCTGCCTTCGTGAGATTTGGTCTAATTTATGACTTCCAATAAGGCAATAAGTATATGTTTCATGACTCAAGACTTCAACAGTCTTCCTCCAACAGCTCGGGCGACCTTGTTTTCTCACTAACCAACAACATTTATTAACGAGAACGGTGATTGGAGACGGAGATTATTTATCCGGCATCTGTCAGTCCTTGGCTAGTTGATCAACAACTACGAGTAGGATAGACATTGAGGAGATGGGGATTTCAAAAACCCTTCCCCGTCCCTCCCCGGCTACCCACCTATTTCTCTATTTGGAAAAAAAATGGGGATTAGGGAGTTTTGAGAAGGAGGTATCCACATCCTCTCCCCATTAAATTCTTAATTTTTGAAATATCATTTAACATTTATCTAGCTACTTCCATACCAATTGGGATATAGCACAAATCTGTATCTCTACAACTCTCTCAAACAGAAAGTGGTTCTCCAATAAAGAAAGAAAAATTCTTAAAATGGATTTTTAAAGAAAAATAAACAATAAAAAATGGAGTTTGATTTTGAAAAAAACTAGAAAATAAAAGAAGTAGGGAAAAGAAAAAATAGCAAAAGTATTAAAGATAATAACAAAATTTGAAATAATAATAAAGTTGATTAAATAGTCTAAAAATTAAATGACATTTTTTGGATGTGGCTTTTCAACTCTATTACTGTTTTAATAACTTATGTTTAAAAGACACATATTATGATGAACGGATAAAAATACCCCCAACAGTTGTTCCACATCAGATTTCTTTCATTCAATTTATAGTGACATAGTTGTGAAATAGAGAGAGAAAGTTCAGTTGAAACCCATGTAATCACTTGAACGGCGACGAAGTGGCGCTACACTGACGCACTCGGGGGTCGAGCTCCCCGTTGAGATCGTGGCGGTCGAGCTGCCTAAATTGGGTTTTGGTTTTGAAGCTTCAATTGTTAAAGTTGTTGAGGGTTGAAATTTTCGAATGGGGAAGATGATAAACAGTAACTTAGTTTCCGAGACTTTTGTATGTTGTCGAGACTTTGTGTTTGTGTGTCCGAGACTTGTATAACTTTGTGTTATACAAAGTCTCCGAAAGCTTATACAAAGTCTCGGAACCCTATTCAAAAGTCTCGGAACCCTATGCAAAAGTCTCGGAAAGCTTATACAAAGTCTTGGAAAGCTTATACAAAGTCTCGGGACCCTATTCAAAAGTGTCGGAAAGCTTATACAAAGTCTCGGAACAAAGTATCGGGACCTTATTCAAAAGTCTCAGAAAGCTGATACAAAATTTCGAAAAGCTTATACAAAGTCTCGGGACATGTTATAAAAGACTCGGGGACCCTATTCAAAAGTCTCAAAAAAAGTCTCGAAAAGCTTATACAAAGTCTCGGAACAAAGTAAAATCATTCAATTGCAAATCCACTCGAGAGGCGAGAGCCATCATTATATTTGGCCTAGAGTTTCGTTGATTCTGCTTTTAAATTGCAATTGCTCAGTATTTGCATTTTTCGAAGTTGCATTAATACTCTTCGTTGGTTTCCTATCTCTGTTTCCACTTTGTCTCTCATTGTGTGAATTTTGATATTCAAACAATGAGAGATAAAGTGGAAACTGAGATAGGAAACTGATAAGATGAATGATCTCATGTAACTATATGAACGTCGAACTCATTGGAGAAGAATATGAACTTAGATTTCAGTTACAGAGCTTTTCACTTTAAGATAGTTAGAGAGAGAAGTAGATCTCAAACAACTACAAAGTGTCTTCCAAAAGTTAAAGTCAAACAAATAATTAAAAAAATGTGCACAGTAAGGGCTTTTTTTGGAAGTCACTTACTTTGGTGCATTTTAAACTTAATTTATTAAAGTGGTGCCTCACGTGCAACACCAACTCAAAAAAGTGCTAAAACCCTCTATTTCCTCGTGCGATTATCATCCATCTTTTTTTCTTTCTTTCCATTTTCCCGTTTTTTCTGTTTTCCTGTTTCTATTGTTTTACTAAAAATTACATACTAAAAAAACAAACAATCCATTACAAATACAAAAATATTAAGAATAGAAAGAATAAAAAATATTAAGTATATATATATATATATACACACTTAGGCCTTGTTTGATTTTTCCACTTAACACTGAATGACACTTAATATGTTTCATTCAGTTATTTTGTTTGATTTTTTAAGCTTCAAAATCACTTAATGAACACCTAAAACCACTTGTTTTGAAAAGTAACAATTTTTCACTTTTCGCTTAACAAAAATCCAATAGAATTTAATACAAAGTTTTATTTTCAAAACTATCCTTACTAATTTAATATATTTCTAATTTTGTCTTTGGTTAAACCCTAATAGTAATTATTAGATTTTATACAAATTAAAGTGTGGTACACTTATAAATTTCTAAGGATACAATTATATATATATATATATATATGGTATTATGGTTTGCCACATTTAACATCATTGAGTGTACAGTAGTACATGAACATTTATCAATTAAGTAGTACTGTTGGTGGATGTAAATCAATAACAGTAACCCTTACAGTGAGAAATTAATCATGTTGTAATTTATTGATAATTATATTCAATTTAGAACAAAAAAAAACCAACATGTCCAAAAACCAACATATCCATAATAATATAAATTTGAGATGTTATTAATAACTAAATAAATTTATTTTAGAATTATTAATTTACATGTTAGAGTTGTCCTCAATATATTCATAGTTAGAAGGGCATATGTGTAAAATTATTTATTTTCAGATATCTATAACTTAAAAAAACAACTTATCACTTATATTAGGTTTTCAGTGGAAAAACAAACATACATGTTTTTCAGTTTCAGTTTTCAGTCACTATTCAGTCTTCAGTAACATTTAACACTGTTCAGTCTTTAGACAAAAAATCAAACGGACCCTTAATAAGTTATGGTTTAAAAATAGAAAGAATATATATATATATATATATATATATATATATATATATATATTATAAGGTTTAAGGAATATGGGGATCATTTCCCCATTCTCTTCCAAAAATTTCTCCCTAAATAGAGATGGGGAAGTGAGAATTTATGTATTCAATGATAAATGTCCATCCCTAACTACGAGCATTGTTCGGAATTGTAACTCTCATTGTTCTACGTACAGGGAGTGATTTCCACACAATTTGCAATTTAATCGGAAAAATGTGGAACTCGAGCTCATATCACATAAATGAAGTGGGAATTGTCCTACCACTTTGTATATTCTACAATTTTTATTATGTTTTTCATAACTAAAATAACATTCTATAAGCTGTAAGAAACATTTCAATTAATCATCGTGAGTTCCACTGTTGAGAACTAGATTGCAAAAATGAAATAATTCAATCAAAATATATATTACTTTTGAATCTCCTAGGTCTATTGTAGTGTAGTCATGAATTTTTTCCATATTAGAAGACCGATATGATTTATTGAATTGTCAAACCGAATAGTATGTACTTTAAAATCTTCACATCCACATACCACGAACGTATTGAATAAGTCGATACTATAAATTGTTTATAAATATCTTGATTTTCTAACAATCTATTCAAAGTTTGGAGTCTAAATTGGCGGTTTCTGTTGAAAACAAATTATGCTGAAATGGAAGTTCTAGAAATCAACTTACATTATTTGTACCTGCAGATTGAGTTTTGGCGAAATTCATTAATATTGACTTTGTTATTATATAGATTTTTTTTTAAAAATTAAATTTTAATTACGCCCCAACTTTGGTATTGCTGATGAATAAGTTCAAGTCGGTCTTAATTGTTTTTTCTTTTATATACTACTTATGGTGATGGTCACTTGATATTTGATAATGAGATATTATCAAACTAAATGAGTACTAATCTTACATACCATCAAACAATATTGGGTTGTGATATTCAGTCTTAATTATTGTAAAAGTTTATTATTTGATAAATAGCTTCAAGTCTCGCTAAACTTATAAAAATGTAAGTAGATTATAACATTTATAAATTAATATTCGATGATTTAATAAAAAAATTATACAATAAATTTTGGCGGTCCAGTTTAGGTGAATACGATGAATTATTATTTTTGATTAAAAATATAAGATAATACATCTAAAAAATTTGTAACTATACGTAGACTTGCTCATTTTATAAATTAATAATTTACTAAAAAAAGGTATATATAAAATTGACCATGATATTACTTTTTTTTGATATATGAATTTATTGTTTTAATTATTCTTTTTAAAATTCAAGACTAGATAGATCTCATTTCTAATTTTATCTAGGGCTGACTTTGACTATTTTGAGGTCCGGGACGAAAATCTAATATGAGCCCCTTATGTAAGTGATTCGATTAACACACAATTAATATGAATAGACACAAAATTAATTCGAAAATAACCTAAACATGTTTCTATATCATGATTAATCAAACCCTAAATACATGTTACTAAACCCATGTCAATTCAAGAAAAAGAGAGATAACAATAAGCGGAAGCGTACCTGAATCCATTGCCGGAGTTTGGTGAACGGGTTGTGTTCTTCCAAATTATCACGATTCTTGGGACACAAAAGTTCTCTCTTCTCTGTTGATAGGGATACAGAAAAGCCAAAAGATCGTGTAATTTGGGGACCATAACCCTAAATATAATAAACATATTATTATATGTTTTGCTATTTCTAATTCGGCCCCTCATCAAATTAGAAATAGCACTCTGGTATCTACACATTAATTCCATGACAATTATACCCTTAAGCCTTAAACGTTAAATCTTAATTAGATCACTTTAATTTAGGCTTAACCAAAAGATAGCAAACACATTTAATATTTACACGTGTGGCCCCATATGGTGGAATTTTTCCAACACCTTATTCATATTAATACCAAAATATACTGACAACAACACAAAACAATATTCAAACAATCAAATAGTCATACAAGAAAAAAAAACAACACGGCAAAGAATAAACATCATTGGAAATGACTTCTCCTAGCATTTTGAGAAGCAAATTCATGAATAATATTTTCAAATTCAATCTTTTTCAACATTTCATTTTCAATACATACGATTGCCAACTCATTTAGCCTTTCTTGTGACATAGTTGACCCGAATAAGATTTCAACATTTTTAATTTAGAAAAATTTATTTCTGCAGATGCCACGGTTACAGGAATAGTCAATAATATTCTATTAGCAACTGATACATTTGGATAACAATCCAAAGCTTTTACAAATTCAAATATTTGAATGGTAGTATTTTTTTTCTCTTGGTAAAACAACTTTTAACATTCTCAATTCAGAAAATAAATCATTTGAATCAACATCACAAGAATCAACATTACAAAATGTATCATGTTTTAGAGCACATTCAAGATTTACACAACATTCTTTCAATCCGTTCTCATCTAAAGAAATTAACTTCTTTGAATCATATAAGAACCAAAAAATACCTTCAAATATTTCCAATTGTTCAAATCTACTTTGCAAGGAAGCAATAGCAATATCAGAAGAAAAAAAAAACAACACGGCAAAGAGTAAACATCATTGGAAATGACTTCTCCTAGCATTTTGAGAAGCAAATTCATGAATAATATTTTCAAATTCAATCTTTTCCTAACATTGCATTTTCAATACATACGATTGCCAACTCATTTAGCCTTTCTTGTGATACAGTTGACCGCAAATAAGATTTTACCAATTTTAATTTAAAAAAATTTCTTTCTGCGGATGCCACTGTTATAGGAATAGTCAATAATATTCTATTAACAATTGATACATTTGGATAACAATCCGAAACTTTTACAAAATCAAATATTTGAATGGTAGTATTTTTTTTCTCTTGGTAAAACAACTTTTAACATTCTCAATTCAGAAAATAAATCATTTGAATCAACATCACAAGAATCAACATCACAAAATGTAGCATGTTTTAGAGCACATTCAAGATTTACACAACATTATTTCAATCTATTCTCATCTAAAGAAATTAACTTCTTTGAATCATATAAGAACCAAAAAATACTTTCAAATATTCGCAATTGTTCGAATCTACTCAGCAAGGAAGCAATAACAATATCAACAAAAAAAGAAAAATTCACTCTAAAAGATTGAAGTGAAATGAGGAACACTGGAACAGAGGAAGTAGAGATATGAGTTATGACTTATGAGTAGAAAAGGGAGTGTTGAGTCATTTACTCGTTGAGAGGTTGAAAGAAATGAGAAATAGAATTTGGGAACCTAGAAAGTGAAAAAACCCTATTAGACCTCTGGGTGATATACCAAAATCTTTGGACTTTGTTTGTACTGTGCCCAATTTTAATTTTTTTGTATTGTTTTAACTTTTCTGCTTTTTTATATGGGTCTTTTGGATCCCAAACATTTGGAGTAATACCCCAAACAAATATTTGGACCTTTTATAATTTAAAATAAAACAAAAATAGGCCCTTAAACTAATATTCAAAATATGTAAACATAAAAATAGGCTCCTAAACTAATATTCAAATATGAAACATGAAAATGAAATTGGACCCGTAAACTAATACTCAAAACATAGAAATCTGGCCCTTTAAAAATGGAGCCCGGGGCTGGCCGCTCTTCTAGCAACACAGCAAGGCTGGCCTGAAAATTTTATCGTATGACGATATCCCAACTTATTGATTGGCTTTCCAAGTTCACCATCGTCATCTAGGGAATCATCTAAGTTTTCAAAGGATGTGTTTTTCATGAATCAAAATTTGCAAGAGATACAATAAATCTTTAGTTGGTTGAATGTATACATTAAATCTCAATGAATTAAATAAGTAAAATGCACGATTGATTCAGCAGTGAGTGTAAGAGGAGACACACTCGAACCTGGGTCTTTGATTAACTGAACATATGCACTTTCCACAAAACCACATTGGACCTGCTTTTATATAAATCAATGGTAGTGGATTCTTCTAAGGCAGAGCGAGACAGGAACTCATGGTCCATGGAAAATGCTTGTAGAGGAGCATGGATCTACATTCATTGCCACAAAAGCCCATTTGCTATTCTTTCTTGGAATTTGTCAATTTGGGTTCAAGGCCCGGTTTACATTTATGTGCTTGGCCAGTCAGCTCAAGTAGTTCCAGTTAATTCTGTTTAATTTGTTTTTATTAGTATGAGTATTTACCTTTTTCAGCATAATTTCATTTTCATTCACATCTAATATAACTTACTATTTTGAGTACTGAGTAGTCCTCCTCCTCACTCGCTGTTGACATCAATCAAACACACACAAAAACGGTGCGTTTTAATTCTGTAGTGAAATCCGAATCCAATCCACAAAAGAGTGCAGCATTGCCTGCCACTCCACAAAAGCAAACCAGTCTAGTTTATGGCGTCCAGGAGACCGAAGAGAGAAACTAACGCAGTGAATCTCTGAGAAAGAGAAGCACATTAAGTAAACTATGCAATCCTCTCACAGTCTCTCATCTTTCTCTCTCCACGCGCCACCGGTTCTCCACAAACCTACCACCACAAGACCCACTCTCTCCGTCAAATCCTCCATAAACCAGAAACCACCCAGCAAACCCACCAACAACACAACCAAATCCAGCTCCTGGGTCAGCCCGGATTGGCTCACTTCACTCTCCAAGTCTCTGACCATATCCAAAAACGACGAATCAAACATACCCATAGCCAGTGCTCAGCTTGATGACGTACGTGATCTTCTGGGTGGGGCTCTGTTTCTTCCTCTGTTTAAATGGATGAACCAGTACGGACCCATTTACAGACTCGCTGCTGGGCCTAGAAATTTCGTCATTGTAAGTGACCCTGCTATTGCTAAACATGTTTTGAGGAACTATGGCACCAAGTACGCTAAAGGTCTAGTAGCTGAAGTATCCGAATTCCTATTCGGGTCGGGTTTTGCAATTGCTGAAGGTCCGCTTTGGATGGTAATGTCTCTCTATCCTTTTCAAATTTGCTTCTTTTGATTTCGAATAATTAAATATTGCTTTAACAACATGGTGACTTTATTGGCAAGGCAAGTGTTTTTGAAATATGTAACTGGTGATATGTGTTTGCAATATGTATGGTTGTGGTTTGTATGCTTCTATGACTTTTTGATAATAAAATATAGAGAACTTGTAACTAAAAAAACACTTGGATGCTGGAAAATTCAAGCAGCAACTCTGTGTAAATCCCTGATAAACACTGCTTGACATTATTCACTCAATTCTATATATGTGATTATGTAATGAATGTGAATTTTCTTAGAGTTACTGGCATGAGACATAGGTGATGGGTGTGAGTCGTGTGACATTAGTGTCATCTCTTCCAAGTTATCTGACTCAACTATTTTTCATGGGAAGAAGTGTCTGACAATAGGTTGTAAATGTGAGTTTCGACAATTTGCAGTAGATGCTACATGTTCTGTATTAAAAGTTCATATAGTTTCAGTCATATTCATTGGTGCTTAGAGCCAATTGTTTGCATTCTGTTGAAAAATGAGCTAATTGGTTCTTACAGAGACTGAGAGAATAAATGCCACTGCTTTTAGAATAAGTTACTGTTTGAGCTGTTGTTTCATGTTTGTGATTTAATTCATATATCAGTCCAGTCTTTAGTATCAACTGTTGGCCAAATTCCAAAAGCCATATCAACCTTTTTTGTTATGTTAATTCAGCAATCAGTTATACTGGTTATAGACGTGTTGAATTTGATTTTGTCATTTGAGCATAAAGATCTAATTTTTGATAGGCAAGGCGCAGGGCTACGGTTCCATCACTTCACAAGAAATACTTATCTGTGATGGTTGACCGGGTATTTTGTAAATGTGCTGAGAGACTGGTGGAGAAGTTGCAACCTGATGCATTAAATGGCACTGCTGTGAACATGGAAGCAAGATTTTCTCAGTTGACTCTTGATGTTATTGGTCTGTCGGTGTTCAACTATAATTTTGATTCAGCTTACAACTGACAGCCCGGTTATTGAAGCAGTTTATACTGCTTTGAAAGAGGCAGAGGCTCGTTCCACCGATCTTTTACCATATTGGAAGGCTAGTTCCTTTTTCATGTTCTTCATTGCTCTTCTTTTCATTTGTTTTGGTTATTGAACCTCACAAATTCTTTCATTGCAGGTTAAACCTTTAAATAAGATTATTCCGAGACAAATAAAAGCTGAAAAAGCAGTTACACTGATTAGACAAACCGTTGAAGAGCTTATAGCAAAGTGTAAAGAGATTGTGGAAGCTGAAGGTGAAAGAATTGATGACGAGGAATATGTGAATGACGCTGATCCAAGCATCCTCCGTTTCCTGCTTGCCAGCAGAGAAGAGGTTTGGCTGTGCTCTTTACTTATCTACGTAAAGTTTTCATCGTAATTAAAGTATATCTATTTCAATGCTTAGATTGCACAGTTGCATGGTGTTAGACTGGATATAAAAGTCTGTTTTTTTCCCCTAATATTAGCTGATTAAAGAAATTCTATATGTGAGCTACCGTGAAATAAAATTTATTTTGCCTTATCCTTTTATCTACTTTTCACTATGGTATACAAGCTTATAGAAAACAGTAAATAGAATCTGTTATTATGCTCCCTGCTTGGACGATTTAATAATGTGACCATCCCTTTTCAGCAAGGTGGTTGTCTACTGCATATGGTAGTAGGTTTAGCATATAATTCTCTGAGAGGCTAGAAGTATCCTTAATATAATAATTGCAAATGGTGGTTTTCTAGTGTGGCTTTTGCATGGTCACATGAAAAATTTGTTTTCAGTTTAAAGATTTCATTCATATATATGCTATTGTGTGCAGGCATATAGTTATCCTATCCTTCAGGTAACAGTTATACCCTGGTATTCTATTAAGATGGATGAAAAACTATGTTTCTTTCCTTTCTTTCTCTTTTCAGCTATGGACTTGTTTGATGAATGGGTTCAGATTAATTGATACAGTCTTAATTCTTTCAGAAATTGGATTTTATAATTCTTGCTCTATAACCTAGTAGTAGTACTAAGGTGAATTTTCTGTATGTATCAGGTTTCAAGTGTACAGTTAAGAGATGATCTTTTGTCTATGTTAGTTGCTGGCCATGAGACTACTGGCTCAGTGTTGACTTGGACATTATATCTTCTAAGTAAGGTACCCTTATTCTTTTTAGTTTTTACATAGTTATTTATATAGCAAGTTTTGCTTTATTCTTTTTTCAATAAACTGATGGGTACTTTTGATTTCAGTGTTGAACTTTGAATGCAACCTGCAACATCTTTCCCTTGCAGTATAATACTGAGAAAGTGTTCAATTGTTATGTTCTCGCTGAAATTTCTTCTTTTTCCCCCACAATGAGTCTATCGTCTTTTTTGCTTAGAGCGCAAACTTGTGTTTTTACTCCTGAACTACCTTAGTGTTGACATTTGAAAGAATTTAATATGGTTTAATTAAGCCTCTGGTTAAAATGGATCTCAGCATCAACTTGTCTGAATAAATAACTTGTCTGGATCTTGGGCAGTGCTATTTATTAGGCATTTATATTAAAACTTAGATTATTACTGCATTAGTCTCCCTTTAGCAATCTGCTCAAAGACTTCATAAATGTTTCTTTTCAATTTGTTAATTGAGTTCTCTATTTTTTTGTGTTGCAAATATAGCTAATGCTTAGCATGTTTTTATTGCTAAATTATATTCTTCAGGATTCCGACTCTTTGATGAAAGCGCAGGAAGAGGTGGACAGAATTCTACATGGAAGACCTCCTTCCTTTGAAGATGTAAAGGATCTAAAATTCTTGACTCGTTGCATTAATGAGTCAATGCGTCTGTACCCACATCCTCCTGTAGGTTGCAATCCTTTTCCTTCTACGGGTTATTAATGAGATAAAAAGAGAGAATAATAATGAGAAAAATAAAACTGATCACATAAATATTTCAATCTTGAAGATAGTCTTTTCACCGGTTGACATGAGTTCCTAATGGTTTCCGTCTTTAAAATTCTTATAGGTCTTGATAAGAAGAGCTCACGTTGCTGATGTGCTCCCTGGAAATTACAAGGTTAATCCTGGTCAAGATATAATGATATCTGTGTACAATATCCACCATTCCTCACAGGTATCTGAACTTCTATTTCTGCAGGTTCAATTGATTTCTTTAGTTCAGACCGATGCTTAAAAACCGAGTTGGTGTACTTTCTACTGTGATTTTGGAGAGATTCGACGTAACAGGAACTTAGTAACAAGGCACCAAAACAAAAGAAGAATATCGAAGTTGTAGACAACAACAATAAAATGGAAATCATTGCTCAAATCTTTAGCAAAAAGTGAAATAGAGCAGAAGGTTCATATAACTGACCTCATTTAGTTGGGAATAAGGCCTAGTGGAGCTGAGAATTAATCTTGTTAATCAATTCTATTGGCAACAGTTGTCCGGTCTGTTGTCCTGATTCTTATTGCACTGTGATCTAACTAGGTCTGGGAGAGAGCAGAAGAGTTTTTGCCGGATAGATTTGACTTGGAAGGTCCAATTCCAAATGAAACAAATACAGATTTCAGGTATTTCTTCTTATTTCAAGAGATGTCTTGCCCTTTGTTGATGTTCAATTCTCGGAAATATAGGCTCATATTTGGACCTGAAATAATTGACAATCTATTCGTTTTATCATGTCCTGCTTACTATCAGTTGGGTAATGCTAATTTGGCAAAACATGTTCTGCAGATTCATTCCGTTCAGTGGAGGCCCGCGGAAGTGCGTAGGAGATCAATTTGCTCTGCTTGAGGCTATTGTTGCTCTTGCAATTTTCTTGCAAAAAATGAACTTTGAACTGGTCCCAAATCAGAATATCAACATGACTACTGGAGCAACCATACATACCACAAATGTAAGATATAGAACATTTATGACAGACATTGAGCACAGATATGCATTCATTTAAAGTTCTGATTGCCGGAATTTTAGTACTTAACTGCTCTGTCAGTGCTATGAAGTGAACTGTGGTTGTAGTGCATACAATTTTCTTTAAAAATGTTCCAATTGCCACTTAGATCAATTTGGAAATGCATATATTGGTGGTTTATACAAATATATACAATTTTTATTTATTTTTTTGTTAGTCTGGGTTCTAGAAAATGAAACGTGAGAAAGAATAAGATTGGGCTGGTGTTACTGATTTCCATCTGAAGATTCATTTCTAATTAATAGATTGTTGCTGTTGCAGGGTTTATACATGACAGTAAGTCAACGACAACGTAAAAGTTCTCTTGTTTCATCTTCTCCTTCAAGGTAAGCTATAAAATTGTAGATGAATATTTAGATATCTAAATCTTGTTGTAACTATAAACACCAAATATTCTGAGGAAAGACCATTATTGATGATCAAATTCTTTTGTAGCCACACAACAGTGACAAAAAGAAAGAAAAATTATCAGATTCTTTTGTTTGACAATAAGACAATCATGTACTGTATCTATATTTGACTGAAAAGTGACTGAATGAGTTGAAGTAACATTTTTTCTCGGGTAGGCACACATATATTTAGAGTATATAAATACACATCACCATACTTGAACTCATTGTTCAGTATATCATTTTACATGTTGCATTTCCGGTTTGGGCAAAAACTAGAATGCAGCAGTGTGCATCCCTGCTGCGATCTTACCCTATTACCCTTAATATAATTCATTTTATTCATTTAACTAATATTAAAAAAACATTATCTCCTTCATCTCTGCCAGATCTCTATTTTGGAGATCTTGTATTTTTTTTTTCCTTCTATTTTTGTCAGATATGGGGTGATGTGTCGTGGTTTGATTGAACACTGTAATTTTTTTTCTGTTTGTAAATGATCATTTTACCTTTAAACAGTTAAGCCTATTGTTAACTTAACGGGTCAATTCAGTCCAAAGTATTTTTTGTTATTACAGTACAACCAGTATTATTGGTATTTTTGTTAGAATAATACTAGACAACCTAAATAATTAATTTAAAATTTAACCTTAAATAATATAGCAAGTGTTTTTATACAAAATTGGATCGTAGTTCGTCGATTACTTAGTAAATCCATAAATCAATAAAACTTTGATCATGTGGAATAAGTAGTGTTAGGACAAAGAGATTAAATAAATTTGGGATTTTTTTTCGAGGGATAGGACTTAATCCGCAATCTCGAAGGGGTTTCTCTATTTAATATATATAATATTTTGGGTTTTGGATGGTAGCTATAGCGTTGGTCCACGTACACAAGAATTTATGTATATTGTCCAAATATAAGGCCAAACGATTTTGCTTTTGTGAATGTCAGATGTTACTTTCCATGTACATCCAATCAACCATAGTGGATATGTGGATGGACTTAGCACTAGCTGGCCCACTCACCACCCATCTACCACACTACACCACCCATCTACAACACTACAACACAAGCTCCACCAATATCCAAATTACCAACCAAGAGGTGGTTGTCTTGGTGGTTCAAGGTTTGGGATAAAACCTAAGTTCTTGGTTTTATTTTTGACAATTACTTTGAGGCTAGCCCTCAGGTCGTTTAGTCCTACTAATAGAACGATGGATATGAGATTAATATCAGAGGTTCGAATTCTACCTAGACGGGGGTGAGTCATGGTTTATCTACTTGCATTGTTATGGGGTCAGTGGTGCAAGCTGATGGTTCTTATCTGTCCTACACCGTGAATCCAACGTAGAGATCTCAACAGGGTATACAGGTCAGGCGGGTGTCACGCAATTGAAGGAGGACATGTGGATATGTGTCTGGACAAAATCCGAAATCCTCGATACAAATATATATATATATATATATGTATATATATATATATATATCCAAATTACTATCTCACATATTTCTCCCGATCAATGCCTCATGCCTCACATTTCGTGGTATGAATTTGCATCATTTAGTGAGAAAATCTTTAGTGGGACATACTCATTGACAGGTGATGGACCTTCCAATAGAAATGTAACATTTTTATTGAAAACACCAAAATATATTTTTAAACTTATAATTCGTCTCGATACCAATACACTCTTAATCTGATTGATGTTAGATTTTAATAAAATAAAATATGAATGTTGTTGGACACGATCTTGAATCTCAGAGGGCATTGTAGTCGTTCCACTCTCGGGACCAAACTACTCCGAGAGTACCACCTTTAAGAGGGACTGTACCACCGGTCGCGAGCTACCATCGGAAAGTCAGCAACCCGTCTCATACCACTGAGACCCTTCCAGAAGCACTCCTGCGGAAGCGACAATAACTGACAAGCCAGTGCCAACTGTCAAACTCATCAAATCACGAGCTGCCACGACTCAGTCTATGTTAGAATCAAAACCTATATAAACCCCACTTTTGTAATTGAAATGGACTTTTGGAACTTTTCTCATAATTGTAACCTAACTATAATCAATCGGAGGCCGAGAGCCATTTATTTTAAAACTAAAAACTAAAAAATAAAACAGTCAGGTTTTCAAAAAATAAAAAATAAAATAAAATAGGGATGGTTGCCATTGCCGTGGTGGTCACCGCCGGACGTCGAGAACGGTGGAGGACTAGTATTCTTCGGCGACAACCATTGTCGAACTAATCACTAGAATCGTAGTCGCCACCGAAGATTGACCATTTATCGAACTAATCGCCGGAATCTTCGTAGCTATCGAAGATCAATACCCAGTTGTAGAGCAAGAACAAGATCAGAACGATTAAGTGCGACTTCGACTGGCAATCTGTTGACCCGGTGTATGGAGTCGGGTGTGCCGGTGTAGAAAACGCCGGAAAGAACATATGGATGAGGGTTCGCCTCCTCCAAGGCGAGAATAAAATGGAGGAACGCCTCCTCCAGCGTCGGAGGTGACGTCTCGACTCTGGTGCAGCAGTTTCAAATGCTGAGTTTTTGATGCTTGGCGAGTTAACTCAGTCCACCAAAGAGACAGAGTTGACTCGATCCAACTTGTTTTGTCATTTTGTCAAAGTTGACCAAGTTGATCTAGCTGGAGTAAATGTCTATTTTTATCATTTTGACAAACATATTTTCCAACTATCCAAAAACTAAGTAATTTTAAAAGTTAATTTACTAAACATTTGTCAATATTTTTGTTAAATAAATTATTTTTTAATTTAAACTATATGCATATTACTGTTTAAACAAAACATTCCTAAACATGGCTGAAATCTTGTTATAAAATACAAAAAAAATTGCCCACAACGATGAGTAAGAGAGAAAAAACACACTGACCGATAGAAAGAGAAGAAAAAAAATGGAAAATGAGAGCACAGAGAGCAGGAACAAGGCGAGACTGGCCATATTGGAACTGGCAAACATGATAAGCGTACCCTATGTCTCTCAACGCCATCGTCCAACTCAACGTTCCCGATGCCATCTGGCAAGCTGGCTCCAATACCCCTATCTCCGCCTCCCAAATCCTCGCACGCGCCCTCCCTTCCGCTGCCTCCTCCACCTGTGGCGACCCCGAAAACTTGCAGCGCATCCTCCGTATGCTCACCAGCTACGGCGTCTTCGCTGAGCACATCGATGGCTCTGAAAGAAAATACTGTCTCACCGAAATCGGCAAAACTCTAATCACTGACTCCGAGGGACTCTCCTACGCGCCGTACGTCCTCCAACATCATCAGGTATTATCTCAACCGGCGCGTAAATGTGATTGGTTATTCATATCAAGTAATATTAATCAATTTTGTTGTGATTGTTAGGAGGCGCTGATGAGAGCGTGGCCGTTGATGCACGAGGCAGTGGTGGACCCAACATCAGAGCCGTTCATGAAGGCCAACGGTGAACCGGCGTATAGTTATTACGGGAAACGGCCGGAAATGAATGGGTTGATGCAGAAGGCAATGTCAGGAGTATCAGTGCCGTTCATGAAGGCTATATTGGACGGCTATGATGGGTTTGAAGGAGTGGAACGGTTGGTTGACGTGGGTGGGAGTGCAGGTGATTGCCTGAGGATGATATTACAGAAACACCCCAACGTACGTCAAGGGATCAACTTTGATTTGCCGGAGGTTGTTGCCAAAGCACCAAACATCCCCGGTGAGATTATCTTAAATATTGGTATCTAATTAGAATTCTGTAAGAAAAAATTGTCATGAAATTGATGTTATTATTGTTAATTATTGAAGGTGTGACTCACGTCGGAGGTGACATGTTTGAGTCTATTCCAACCGGTGACGCTATCTTCATGAAGGTGAATTTTCTCTCTCACTAATCTCTTCCTTAATTATTTGCTAAATATCTTTACATAGTCATGATCTTTTGGACACGTGGAATATAATATATATCGATTGGATTAAATAATGTTCCAATTGCTAATGTTGCCAATGCATTTGGCCCAGGCCCACTAGACTAGACAAGAGTGTCAATAATGTTGTTTGTAGTCCCAGGATGTGTCCAAATTAATTCCAACCAAAACAACCATACTCTGAATCACAATAGAGCATCTTTTCTACAGAGCATCTTTTCTACATTGATTTATTTTACAACCCAATTAAAATGATATATATATATATATATATATATATATATATATGGTGGTTCTCTTCTAAAGATATCATGAATTTATAAGTTAATGACGTCCAATCACAGCCACACATTCATTGTGTGGTTATTTGTTAATGTGGGCATGTGGGCCTACTATAAATGTGTGGCTGTGGTTCGACGTCCTGAAATTATAAAGTCATGACGGTTCTGACTAGAAAAGTATTTTATATAAATATATATATATATATATATATTTAATCACAATAGAAATTTGTTCCTGATTTGGAAAGATACGTCACTCTGATACTGGCATTGATTCCTTTCCTTGCTTGTGGTGTTTCGTCTATATTTAGAGATTTTGTTTCTTTGTCTCACAAACAAATCCATTCTCTCCCAAATATATACATATCATCTCGGGTGAAAGTGTTATTTTATTTATTTGATGTATACTATCTGTGTTATGGTGATTAGAACCGAATATAAATGGTTTAATGAACATCTTTTACAATCGAGTCACATTGGATAGTAGTGTGCGAATGTTATTGATTATGATTGTGTTAGATAGACCCTTCAAAAAATAAATTGTGTTAGATAGCTAATTAACAACTCAACAACCCAGCTTGGTTATGGAGAGAAAGTTGATAACTTACTCTTCTTCATGGAAAAAAAATGGTTTCCATGGCAATCATGCTAGCTAAGTGTCACTGTGTCAGTGATGGGCTTTTCCATATTCTTTTACAAAACAAGTTTAAAAAAGGCACGTCAGAATGATAGGTACACTCTCCAAACTCACATGTTTCGATTGGATTATGGTCAGAAAAACACCACATGACTTCTTCCTCTTCAAATCGGACAAAGTTTCCGGTCTCTTTCATGGGCTTAAAAATCTGAACTGTTATCTATCTATGATTCTATGACGTTCTTATTTTCTGGTTACATTATCTGAACTCACAAGTGTCACAACAAATGACTTTACTGCTAAATGTTAGACACCGGAAAAAACAACTTTTGCTGTTGCCTGCTATTATTTATAACAACAAAACCAGCTTCAAATTCTGTCAGGAATCTAATCTTGCATCATTTGTCACATTAAATAGTCTCCCAAGGCAGAAATATAAATATATATATATATATATAAATCAAAGTACCAACGGTATAGTTTATATAATTAATTAAACACGGCCCATGAGTGGAATAAACTTGTTTATAAAGATGAATTATATATAATTAATGGTTTTAATTTCTACCCTTGAACTTGGTTTTGATTAATTAATTAATATATGATGTGATGTAAATTTGTGCAGTGGATTTTGACTACATGGACGGATGATGAATGCAAGCTGATAATGGAGAATTGTTGCAAGGCACTGCCTGCAGGAGGGAAACTCATAGCTTGTGAACCAGTGTTGCCTAATGAATCAGACGACAGTCATCGGACAAAGGCTCTCTTACAAGGTGACATTTTTGTTATGACAATCTACAGAGCCAAAGGCAAGCACAGGACTCAACAAGAGTTCGAGCAGCTTGGTCTTGCTGCCGGTTTTCCCAATTTCCGTGCTATCTATATTGATTATTTCTACACTGTTTTAGAGTTCCAAAAGTAGTACTCAAATTTGTGTCCTGAGTCCCCATGACCACCGAGATGAGCAAAGGGAAAAGAATAAACACAAATTCATATTGGTCAGTGTTTGATTTTCAATCATTGTTCTAAGAATTTGTGAGTTTTAGGAATAATGACATCTTGCTTAATTTTACTACTTTTAGAAGTTGCATTTTAATTTCCAACCAACATGAATCCAATTCTTTGACATTTGAAGTAAATTGAAAATTAGAGCAACCAAAAGAATGGGAAGTCTTAATCCCTGCTCCAGTCCCTCCTAGAAGAAACAGAACATCAAGTAAATACACATTAATAATTAGAAAATGTCATTATTATAATTATTACTATACAAACATATATATAATTTCTCCTTGGTGTAACATGATTTCTTTCCTGTTGATGTGGTTGTGAAGACTAGAGAAAATCTCTATAGTATAAAATCCTCCCTAATTATAACAACAGCTACCTTATCATTTCATGCATGCATGCTTATATAATTATCGGTGGTTTTGAATGAAGTTTTTGTCTGTTTCGTGGTCGTAATCATTGGCCTCATCTTTAGGAGAAGCAAACAGAATGTTATGTTGAGGATGAAGAAGAAGCCATTCATTTCCATCAATATATGAAATGTTCATGTATGGAGCTGCTTCATATTCCTTAAGCTGCTTTCCATATGACACTCTAGATGTGTAATTTGCTCCACCCCCCAAACACTCAAACTCTCCAAACAACACTGTCCTGCATGCAGTTTAATATAAAAAGTTAAATACATCAACAACAATGAAGAATTGAAGAGCTTGTAATCGAAAAACAGCAAAAAAGGATCAACCACAGACTGGTCTCTAGAGGGGTCTCTCCAGTCATTCCAGCCATCAGGAGAAATAACATCAGACATATATGTTTTTGAGAACACAACAGTGGCATAGACTCCCCAAGCTCGACCAAGCCACACTTTTCCTGTTCCATCAATGATACAATTCACAAAAGAAAACCCTGTTTGATCGATCGCTGATTGCCTCCCTTGCGCTGTGATCGCCCCACTAATACCCTCATCCGCCACTCTCTCTGCTATCGAATTTATTTTGCAGTCCTGCATTGCCCATCATCAAGACAAGAAATGTTCAAATTAATGGAATGCTGGCAAATTAAGTCTTGTACGTGTTATAAGGAATGTTAGGATAATACATTAATACCTCATAGAGTGATCTAGCATTTCCAAAAATGAAATCGATGGATCCTTGTACAAAACATTCTTTGAAATAATGCCTGCCGCGATCATCATGAAGCGTGTCTTGAGCTCCATAGAATCCACATCCGTAAAATGCAGCTTGATCACCTCCAATTCTCAGTGCCACTGCTTGCCCTCCAACCTCACCTGGTAATGCTGGTGGAGCTGTATTCTTTTTTAAGCATACCCAACAAACAAACATAATATGTCAATAAACAACAATTAAAAGCTCATTTAATAAGATTAACATAATCAAAAACCCACCTCACACAGTCACATTGCTAGAACACAAGGTCTATTCAGCGTTATCTCTTGAATAATTTATTTAAATACATTAATCACCTTAAAGCTCATATTGTAAGCTGTGAAGTTTGGAGCAAAAATAGCAACAGAAGAGCTATAGGAAGTTCCTCCAGTGGAATTTGCAGTGTCATTCCATGCTATAATAGTATTGTGATAACCGCGACCTTGGAGTATCAAATTCGTCTTGTTAGCGTGAACTACCACCTTCTCCCTGCCAATGCAACTCATTAAGAATTCTAGTTTTAATTCTATACATGTTTGATAGATAATAGGTAGTTACTAGTTTTTAGTTTTGTGCATGTGCATGTGCTGAGGAAAAACACATGAAAGAAACAAGAAAAATTGTTGAAGATCAAACTTTGTGAAATGATAATCACCTGTAAGTACCAGTATCAATAATGATGAGGGTCTTAGAGGGGCTAAAATCCGGAACAGCATCTACCGCCTTCTGAACACTCGTAAAATTTGCACATCCCTTCGTGTCAACGGTCAATATAAGGGGAATTCTATAATGGTATATGAGCCTCTTGTAATGGGCAATGAGCCAAAAGCTCCATCTATTCTTATCACATTTGACCTTATGCCTCCTCCTGTGATGATGAGGTCTATACATGATCCTAGTCGCTAGCGAAAGCAAGTCCTCAAGACCACTTTGCTTTAAAACCCTTTTAAGAACAGAAAGTTGAGAGCTGTTTGGAGGATTAATGGCAGCATTTGAAGTTGTGGAGGGAGGAGGAATGATATTTAGAGCAAATATGATGGAGAAGAGTGAAATGGCAAGTGCAAGAAGCCAAAAGGAGGTGTTTGTGATTCTCATGGTTGATGATTTGTGTTTGTTTAAGTTATTTTGAGCTAGATAAGAGTGGGAGTAGTGAGGTATTCTTTTATTCTGAGTGATGATTGTCGTGGGAGGTAAGAAATGTATGGGCCTTAATGTGAGATGTTTTTGATTGCTGTTTCTGCTTTAAACGTTATATTGGTAAGTAAAGAGAGATGGGCAATATTAAAGATTGGAAAATGCATACGCTAAGCTAGAGAGAGAGAGAGAGAGAGAGGGAGAGAGAGAAGCAGAGGTGAGTGTTAATGATGATGAAAGCAGTAAAGTGGAAGTGTGCATGTGTTTAAGCTTGGAGAATCTTGCTTGACCATTGTAAAAGAGATGATGTTAATGATGAAAGCAGTGAAATTATGGTCATGTTGCCATTGCTTCGTGCTTACTTATTATAGCTATTTTCAGACAAAGTCGTGGGCAGCTGCTGTTTTTGCTTATCAAAGTAATAAAACCAACTTATAGTGCATCACAAGATAGCATTGTTTGCTTCACAGCCATGGCACCGCCAAGTCACTGGGTACAGAATGGGGCATTTTTATTATTTTTCAGATTTACAAAATATGGCATTCACTTTCTCATATCTCTTCAAAAAGGGGTTCAAATAAAATGTATCAGATTTTAGAGGGAAGTTTTCGATCAGAATTTGGCCTGCTCGAAAAAGAAATAACTTCACTTTACTAACTAACAATCTTACGCATCAGTAGATTTAATTCAAATAAATTCCCTAGGCTCTTGCCTTTCCAAAATAATAAACGAATGACAGAAAAATACCAGTGTATGCTAATAGCTCTGATATTCTACAGAACGACATTGAAGCCACTACTTATTTTTTAACTTCTATGTTCGGATGAGTGCAAGGCAATTAAGATAAGACTTAGCATCATTATAGACCACAAACAATTGCAATTGCCGCCACAAATATGAAGGTCTGGCTATATAAAATAATAAAAAAAGAGATTTAAATGGTAAAACTTTGTTGTAACACCTACGGAAATTCCTCGAGAAACTACAAACACATGAGAACCCAAGAATCTCTCTACACTGGTAGATCTACTAAATGAAAATTAACTTTTACATTTATGTACTACTTTAATACCCAAGTTCATATACACGCATTCAAAAACTACAATGTAATTGGCTTCCCTTACCCCAAAAGCTGGGATTTCATTCTACTTCCACTCCACTAATGCATTCTGTAGATTCCGGACTACTATTAACATTACGACAGACAGGAACCTCTTTCTGTAGCATAGATGTTCCTTTGAAGGTTACCATCTGGGAGCAGGTTTTTCTGTATATGCTAAGCTGAAGCACAGGCAATTTCCACGTCACGGCGGTAAAAGATGCAGGAGTCAGAGAATATGAAAAAGTAAACAATTAAGACATACCTGGTCTGGATTTATCTTCTTAAAACCGAATTTATCAGTCCAAATGGATTCTGCTTCTTCAGCAGCTGGGAGTACAACGCTCTTCACATGCAAGGACGCCAGCAGCTTCTCAATGCGGGAGAGCAATAGTTGAAAGTAGCCCTGTTATGGGGATTAATTTATAATGTGCTAATGGCGAAAAGTCATAAGATTGTTTTAAGCTAAGAAAGAGAGGGTATAAAATTGTATACAAGTTTCGTAAATACCCTGAGCTTGCCAAACAATGTTAGAATTATTTCTAAATTATATACAATTGACAAGGGTAAAAAAACCTACAGCCCCCTACTCAATATTTTCAATCAATTCACTACCCATAAGCTATTCTGACATCATAATTCTGAAAATCTTAATTTGTCAAAATGTTCCTGAGAATATGTTACAGCTGAACGGTGATTACAACAAAAAGCATAAAGCTTGCATGGTCAGCAGTCCAATTATTAAATGTTTAAGATATAAAAGCATAACTGTAAATCAATGTTGTGCCACATCTAGTTCTTAGAAATTTGAAAGTGAGATCACTCCTGAAGACTAAGAATTCTAAACTCGTCTCTGATTAAAAAGATTAGGCGTTAATCTTACCTTGCCATGGTTAATTTTACTTGTTGCTACTAAAGGGAGTTCTGCAATTTCTTGTCCAAATACTCGAAGTATTCCAGCTGATACAACAATTGAGCTGCAAAATGAGTAAAACAAATTACTCTCAACATTCTTAGAGATGGGGTACACCTAGTTTAATGTAGTTATCAAACATTATTTCTTACTTCACAGTCAGTATAGCACAGTACATTCCACCAAATTCTTGACCTCTCAAGTTCCTTCTGTGAGAGAGAGAGAGAGAGAGAGAGAGAGAGAGAGAGAGATATGTAAGTTTAACAGGAAACAGAACTGGAAATTGATGACCAAAATCAGAAAAAAAGATCTTATGCTTACCCATAGACCATGGATGGAATTAGGTCACGTCCACTTACTGCATCAACTATTGGATCAAAGCAATCCTGAAACATGTATATCAGAGAAATTTAGGTTGAATTATGCAACCTTTTAAACATAGTTCAAATGTTCCCCACTTATTCTAGAATGCATATGCTAAAATTAATCATAGCAAGCACTGAACAAAATTATGCCGGCCTCTGTAGTAAGTCTTTTATCTTCTAATGATAATGATAATAATAATAATAAATGTAGCAATCAACTCTAAAAACGTATTTAAATAACTGTAAAGAGTAAAAAGAAAGATGGGATATAACTGTATATCAAAGTGAAATGTGATCCGTTTCAGTGTTAAAGCTCTAGGAAGCAATAAATACCTGAAACAATATTTATATTTGTGGGGGTGTTAACAATGCACATTTGAAGAGTCTACTATGTATTAGTGTACTTTATGTCAGCAAAATTCATTTCTGGGAGTTTCTTTGGGCTTCTGTTATTACCGAGTTCAAAGAAGATCCTTTCTTTTATAATCATTTATAGGGAGACGGCTGTATGCTGATTCTTTTTTGTGAGGGCTTTCTGAATAGGCCTGTCTTTTGGGTTTTGCACTACTTGCATTGGCAGTTTTTGTGTGCTAGGGCTGGCTATCCTCCTTTTCTATGTACATGTTTTTAGTCTAATTAAGTTTTCTTGTTTTTGTTTCAAAAAATATAAGAGGATATAAAATGCACTATTTATTACTATAAACAGAGTGTAGCATTGCTTGTGCCTCTTCCTAAAGGTGCTTAAAGAATGCAAAGCTTTCGCTTGTAAACTGCTGAGGCAGTTCTATTGAAGGAATGGTTTCACCTATATGATAATAATCATAGTGCTTTTGTTTCATATTCTACGTTGAAGAAATAGCATCCACTTTATCTGTCTAATAGTTATTTTCAGCCCTGGGCAAAATAGATTAAAAAAACATCTCACTCAAGAAAGATACTCTTCAGCACATAGATAACTAAATACAACTAAATTCAAACCTGAGAGTATCTTGTTTAGATTTAAAAGATAAGAACAATGTCAAATCCAACTTGCAGATTTGTACAATAGTTGGCATAATTACATTATAAAGTGCAACTGCTAATGGCCGCAAAATGGAAGACCTAAAAACATCGCAACCAGTACTTACATGGAAGATTGCAACAGCTTGTGAAAGCAAAAACCGAGTTTCTGGAGTAACAGTTTTGCCACTGAGAAGCCTCCATCTCACATCGATGTCACTGACAGTCTCTAAACCTTTGTCTATATACTTCTTCCTTATAGCATCCAACTGAGAATCTGGAAGCAGCTCAGCTTCATGAACCAGCAAGTTCTGCAGAACAGAATGGATTCTACTGCAATCCATGCAACAAAACCACTTCCCTTTGGGCAGTTCCTGTAATATAAGTTGCATTTGTATTTTCATCCAAAACATGGAAATTCAAATCAATTGTTCAGGAAAGACCAAAAGAGGGTGACAGTCATGAGATGCAATCCAGGTAAAATGTAAAGATAAGGATCATTTATGAACACACCCTTAGATCTGCCATTTTATGCTTCTTCAAACAGCCCACATGAAACTCTTTCTCGCACTGGCACAAAATAAGAAAATTGAAGGATTAGGCATTAGATCTATCACACACACACAAAAAAAGAGTAAGTTCATACTGACAGCCATCCTTAAGGTAATTGTGATACAAAATGAAATGAAATATAGATAGAATACCTGATCACAGAGTAAAATAGTGCGTGGACCAAAACCTGATCTGCTAAAATCACAGCCTCTGAATAACAATAATAAATATATGTTAAGCCATAGCTAAACCAAAAGACCAAACAAATATAAGATGGTAGCACAGAAGAACAATGTATTTTACAATAAATTGCTATAAACTGCATGAAGGAAGAGGACGTGACAGTCCAAAAGCTTCAGCAAAGTTCAGCCTAGTACAAAGAGTAATCATCACCTGCATAGAACACATCCACTAAGTTCTGCTTCTATGTTTTTGACAATACGAATACATCTACTTGTTATCTGCTCTATAGGATCGATTCCTGAAACCCTTCCAGCTGCAACAGCATTGGAGTTGTGTGCCACAAATTTTTCTCTCTCAAACATATTCAGACAGTATTTGCAGTACCAATCACCTCGAGGAACACTTGGTAGAGATGCACATTCTGCATAAACCACTAAAATTGGTTATCAAAATCAACTCAGGTAGATCATAATCCAGAGAGGTAACCAAATAAGGTTTGATAATGCTACAGATCATTTAGACACCAGAAACAGAACACAAAATCTAGATGTCCTTGAGGTAAATTAGAAAACAACTGAGAGCAGTTCCGTATATGTCTTTCTTAAATATTAAGAATGAAAAAAGTAGCATAGTACCATAAGGGTAGTATGGGGTAAACTGATAATCAATAAAACAATAAAATAGATCAGACACATAATACAACAAATGAAAATCCAGCACACAGAGATAGAGAGCGAGAGAGAAGAGAGTGGAAGATCTTTGTATATACAGAATGACACATCAGATTCAAGAAACCAAAATTAGAGTCATTACAAATCTTACTTCTGAATCTTTTATGTAGGTTTGGCAATACTTTATGACATTATGCCAATCCGTTAGATGATTGGGCTCCCAATTACACGAGAGAGAGAGAGAGAGAGAGGGAGGTTGAAGCCAAATGATACTGTACTAAAAAGTTTCAAAGGTAGACATCTATCCCATAGTTTGTTCACTGATTTCTTGGTGAACTAAAAGTGCGGTGTATACCAAGAATCCACTTGCTCCCAAAACCTGTATGATTAATGTTCAAAATCTCTCTGATTCTTAGAAGATAAGGAGGTATCCAACATGCTTAAGAGAACATTTCCTGAACAAAATCTTTAGTATAACATGTACAAAACTTTGGACAACACAACAGGATTAGCTTGCTGAAACATAGATCCAGTGACCACAACTTAAAGATGAACCTAGGTAGGGAAGAAAAGGAAAATAAACAATCGCCTTACAAAAGAATTCCCTGCTTTGGAGTCATAAAATTAGTAGGAAAAGGATCTGTGCCTACCCCAAAAGGGATGATCAAACATAATGTAAAGTAAATATATTTTATAATCAAAGGAATTTAGATTTCACCTTTATGGAAGGCCCTAGGACATCCATCACAAAGCAAAAGATTCCCACCATCTGCACAAATGGTGCACAGGTCATCATTATCCTTGGCAGAATACATACGACCTTTTGAGAGAGATATAGCCAATTCATGGAGAGACACCCCATTAGATGTGTAAATATATGCATAGCTGCCAGATAAGAAACACAAAAAGCATCAGAAAGTGAGCAAGTGATTACCAGAAAGAAAAAAAAAAGTGATTTAGGAAGCTAAAAAACACATTAAAAACTTACGGTTTTTTGCGAGAAGCCCAACCTGCATGAGCTTCAAATTGTGAGGGGCTGACCTACATGTTAAATTCCAATAAAGTCAATATCTCAACTAGAAGACTCCGGAAATACAGAATTCCAGCAGCAACAGAAAGTACCTCACAGTTGCAGCAGTGACAAATTATTCCTGGGCCATTCTTATAACCCTCAAGCAATTTCTGTCCAATAAGAGTCAATCACTTTACATAATAATAAGAAGCAAAAACACATAAGAATGTATGATATTCTGTTCAACCTGTCCACGAGCATAGTACCCAACTTCAGTACCATCAGGCAATCCACCTTCCTCAAAAACCAATTTATGCAACCTCTGATCTCTGAGGATAATAGTAATCCAAACAACAAAAGAGATTACTTTCCAGAATCGAAAGCCAAAAAACATAAACCAGAGTCATGCTAAAATGATACCCACTTTACTGTTATCTTCCACTGACTCCTGTATGGGGAAGAGATAGGCACTGATGGATTTTTGAAGGGTTTTGAGAGCAAACGTGTTTTCTTTGACCTGAAAAGAAATGCAAAACCCTATATAGAAAAGGTAACTCATATATAGGTAATAACACCATACGCTCACTGAAAACTGTTTATAGAAAATATCAGGTATATTTATTATATCCACTAGTCCTCCAAAATATTTCAGAACCAAGAAGAAAAAGTAATTGCTGAATTGAAAAGCAAAAATCTTGAGCCAGAAACAGGATATATACCAAACAAAGCAAAAACATAAAAAGGTACCAACTTTTTTCTTTTTTTCCATGGACTCTTATTCTCAGGAGGTATGTGAACTGGAGCACTTCTGGATAAACTTTTGATCAAACCTGATCTTGATGACCTGAATCCAATACAGATGGAAGTGTATAAGAAAGAAATACAGTCCACAAACCAATTTTGTAGACCAACTAAAACCAAATGAGAAATCGATGTTATGAAAATTGTATCCTAGTATAGTAGCACCTACTATAAAGAGATTAGTTCTGAAAACTTGTAGGTTAGTTAGCATAGCTGGTAAGATCTCTTGTCATTGTACAAAAGGTATTAGGTTCAAATCTCACTCACACCAGGGTTGGGAGGGGTTCAATTTATATTTGTAATGATTTTTTTTGTTTTTTGAAAAAATAAAATTTACTTTTGAAAACTTGAAACCAAAATCTTAGGCAAGAGCCATTGCACACCAAACACACATACACACACACACACACACACACACACACACACATATATATATATATATATATATGAAAGGGTACCAACTTTCTTGTTATCTCCAATGGACTCTTATTTTGTAAAAGATTACACATTGAAGCACTTTTGCGAGACGACTTTGAGATCATTTCTGGTTCTGAGAACCTGAAATAGAATAGATGGAAGCATATATGGAATTGTATCAGATGTCAGAACTTCTGATTAAGAACTACAAAGCTCTTCTAGCCAGAAGCATAATATATCATATAAGTAAAATTTCTAGCCAGAAATATGCAAAAATCAAAAACCAAATTGAAATGAAATAAAGAACACCAACTTTCTAGTTATCTTCCTTTGACGCTTATACTGTGGAGTGATACACACAGAAGCACTGTTAGAGGACATTGAGACCATATCTGGTTCCAGAGACCTGACATAATGCAGGTGGATGTAAATAAGAAAAGAGCACCCAGATATAATACCAATATTGAAATGTAGATAAGAACTATAAGAAGGAAACATCTCAATCATATCCTTGCAAGTTGAAAACCATAACTTCTTCAAGGTTCTTGAAAATAAATTAATAATACATAGCGCCCACATAATTTTGCAAATTTTACTAATTGCATGGTAGTGAATTTTTGTATAACTATACATTTGAAAGCTAGACACAGATGAACACAAGTGTAGCATCATCTAAGTGTCTAACAAGCCTATTTTATAATAGAATAGATTTTTGAAAAAATCTTAATAGAAGAGACATCAACTACCAAGCTGTAAAAGTAAAATCTGAAAGAAAATACCTGGCTCCAATACCAGTTTCGCAAGTCAAGATGCCTTGAGATTTCTTTGACTTCACACATGAATTGCATAGTGGCCCAGGCCCTATTTTTCCAACATATCTAATAGGATATGTTCCTAAGAACCATTGAACAGTAAGGACATCAGAAGAAAAACAAATCTTGTATTATCATGGTTAGAACTCTAGCCATAAAACATTCTAAAGATTTGATATGTAAGTAAATGAGAGGTCCACTCACCCTTGCATCTTACACAAGTGAATGATTTTTCTTCAGGCATAGAACTAAGAGCATTTTGAAGTGTTGCTTCTAGCATAGGCAGAGGAACGCTTCTGCATGCCCTCAACACCTCAAGTAGGCTCTTACCATTCTCAAAGCATATATATTGTGATGCACGTCTATACTGCTTACAAGCATGAATTTCAAATTTGGACGGCGGAATAACCTAAATTAACAAAGAAGGTAGTATATTAATGAATTGATCTAAATCATGAAAAACTCTGCACGCTAAATAACTTTATAGAATGAAAAGATACTCACTCTGCATCCATTGCACAAAGAACATGAACACAGAATTCCACCATCTTTTATTATGCCTCGGAGACCAGATGCCTGAAACTAATGTACAACCAATGTCAAGCCTTGAGCAAAATATAATATGACTTAACATACAACAAAAACTTGGGTAACCAAAACCAACCTTAATGCCACCCATGTAAACAACTGATATCCCATCAAGCAAACCAGTCTCGAAAAGCTCTGTGACAGTCATTGGTTTCTTATTCAATACTATCTTTTTTGACATCTTCATTTCCAAGTTCCTTTTGGGACTTGTCAACGCACTTCCTTCAGCTATTGCTTCCACTTGTATTAGTGACATCTCATCATTTTGAAAGCCTTCCAACTGAGTAACCAAAACCTCCACCGGCTCAAGCTTTGGCTTCAATGTTGATTGCTTAAGCCACTTCAGAGCCTTTTTCTTCAAATTATTCCTCCGGCTACCGCCCCCCTTGGCAGGAGAGAGTAGATCACAAATTCTCTCCTCTTTACACACAGGCAACTCCGAAATGCAGTTAGATTTATTATTATTACCAGTGTCAACCAGTGGAATCTCCAAAAACGCATTTTCAATAGCCCTGCTCTCTTCACTGACAGTATTGACCACTAGACTACCTTCTTGCTTAACATTTTCAACCACCGAATTTTCAACACTTCCAGTTTTAACCACTCGATTATCATAGATTACATTTTTAACCTCATGATTATTCTGATCCTGGTCAATTTTAAGCTGATGAAAGCCATTCTTATGGACATTATTCCCCGACAATTCACCTAAATCTCGAGAGCGATATTTTTTCAGACGAGTATAGACTATAAAACCATTAACTTTATTACCTCTAAATCGCTTACTGCTTAAATTCTCGAAAAAACCTTCAACACAATCACTCGCCTGAGTCTCAACCCGAGTCAGAGACTGAGTGGAAGCTCCATCAAGTGAACTCGCCAGCTCGGCCTTAACCCCCGACGCGAAATCCAGGTCTCGCTTCATGACTCTCCAATCGAATCAACCTACACGCTGCAACACAAAACAAAATTAAAAAAAAATAAAAAAAATCAAAAATCAAATAAAAGCACGCATGAATCAAGTAGAAATTTGAAAATATAGGGTTTGAAAACGGACCATGTATGGTTCATGTTAGATAGGGGGCATTTTGAATTGCGAAGAGAAATGAAATTTTCGATAGATTGGGGGATCGGATTTGGAGAGATTAGGGTTAATTTAAGAGAAATGAAGTGAGCGAGAGAGAGAAAGGGTTTTATGCGTCATTGGGAGGCGAAACGAGACTCGACTCGACTCACCAAACTGTGAGAAAATTTTTAGAGTGAATGAATATGGTTATTGGTAGCTTTGGCTTTGACAACAACAACTGGAAGGGCCAGTGGCAGAATCCGTAATTAATTCAACTTTATAAAATTAACCCTAATTACCATAACATCCTCACACTCGCTTCTGTACTGCTCTTTTGGGCCGTCAATCTTTACATCAATAATTGGGCTCACTTGTTTTTTTTTTTTTTTTTTTTTTTTATGAAACCAGGCTCACTGTTATTATTATTATTATTATTTTTCAAATGAGAATTGTGGATATTGAATTCAGGTACATGAGGTTGGTCCGTTAGTTTACCACCACTCACACTTACATCTAAGGATGGGCATGGAGGCCCAATGGGGCAGGGGAGGGTACCCCCACCCCCACCCCCACCCCCATTCCTCAACTATTCCCCTACCACTTTCGCCAAAATCCATTTGGGGGGACCTGGAGGTAGGGGCATTTTGGGGGGAGGTCCCCTACCCCCAAACCATGTTTCCTCCGTTTATTTTCATTTTCAATTCTAAATTTTCAATTCTCAATCCGAAAATTGGAATTGGAAATTTGGAATCCGGTCATTCTAATGTCTAGTTTTGACCCTGTTATAATATTTAATCTAAAAAGTAATTAAAATATTTATTATAATATATATAATTGGTTTAAAGAAATCCTAAATAAATACAAATAATTATAATAGAGTATTACACAACAAATCAAATTTAAAGTTTACATATTCGAACAATACTCATGTACTGAGTAATAACTAGTAACTACTAACCCAGGTTAATATTATAATATATTAGTTTTTTTTAATTGTTAAAACTTTAGATTTAAATAAAAATAAAAACTATATATATTGGGGGAAATTGGGGAATGGGTTTGGGGGAGGGTTGCCCCACCACCTCCACCATTTATAAAATGGGGGCCAAGTTTGCCCCACCCCCACCCTCAAAACCCATATGGGGGTAAAATCTGCCCCCAAAACCCCATGGAGACCAGTGGGGGATGAGGCCCCATGGGGAAACGCTCATCCCTATTACATCATATGATTTGTAGGTTCGAGTATATCTCCCTCCTCAAATCTTAAATTATTATAATTATTTAAAAAAAAAAATTTAGAAATCAAGACCTATCGAAATCAATCACTGCCCTAATATCCACTCTCATAAAATCGGAGATAAAACTTCCACGCATACTTTAAAAATGTGTATAGCGAATATTGATCGTTGAGGTAAGCTGAGATTTGTTTTTGATTTGATAACTTATTTAATCAGTTGGGTAAAATTCATTCAAATTCATCAAACTATAACCTAATTATTATTACCATATCTTTTAATTTTAATTAAAAAGATAAATTTTATTAATATACCTACATCATGGACAACCAAGACAACAAAAAATGATGCTTAAGTTGGGCTTTTCCGTTCACTGGGTAAACTTAATTATGAGGTGCGTTTCCACATTGTCCTACTCCTTTATCCTAAATGGTGATGTGTGTGGGAATATCATGCCTTCGAGAGGGCTTAGACAGGGAGACCCTCTATCCCCGTACCTCTTCCTGATCTATGCAGAAGGGCTATCAAGTCTAATTTACAAAGCTCAATCTCAAAGGAAGCTGTCGAGTTTTGATTGTAGCAAAAATAGTCCTACAATTTCGCACCTATTTTTTTTGCTGCTGACAGCCTGCTTTTTACCAAGGCAAATGATGACAATTTTTTGGTTGTGAAGAGAGTGCTAGGGGATTATGAGAAAGCTTCGGGTCTAGTGGTGAACTTTGATAAGTCTGCTTTATGTGTTAGCCTGTCTTTTTCAAATGAGAAGGGTGAACGACTTGCTGCTATAATTGGGGTTCGTCTTGTTAAATGCCATGAGAAGTACATGGGTCTCCTCTGTTTCAAGGGTAGAAGTAAACGAAAGTTGTTTGCCAATATCGTTGATTGGGTTTATGGGAAGATAAAAGGTTAGGGCGAAAAGTTTCTCTCTGGCAGTGGAAAAGAGATTCTAATTAAAGTTGTGGTGCAATTGATCATAACCTACATCATGAGCCTCTTTCGACTTCCAAAAGGTTTGCTCTTAGAAATCCAGCGTCTCTGTGCTAGTTTTTGGTGGGAAAACAATCTCAAGTCTCGAAAAATCCATTGGTGTACTTGGTCCCGTCTTTGCAAGCAAAAATTAGAGGGTGGTTTGTGGTTCCATGATATTGAAACCTTTAACAGGGCCCTCCTAGCCAAACAATGTTGGGGGATATTTAAGAAACCTGAATCTCTTGCTGCCAAAGTCCTTAGAGGATGCTATTTTCACAACAAAAAGTTCTTGGAGGGATCCAAAAAATCCAATGGCTTTTTTGTCTAGAATAGTCTTATGTAGCGTAAAGATTTGCTTGATGAGGGTTTGAGGTGGAAAGTGGGTAAATGGGCTGATATTCGTATATGCACAGATAAATGGGTCCCGAGACCCTCAACTTTTAAAATACTTTCCCCTCCGAATTTTGGCTCTAATGCTATGGTTGACTGCTTATTGTCATCGTTAGGTGGGTGGGATGTGAATCTAATCAAACATCACTTCTCTAAAGAAGATTTCGAGGCTATCTTGCAGGTCCCGATTGGCTCTGCTAGAAGGTATGACATTGTCTTGTGGCGTTATAAGCAAAGTGGGCGTTTACGATGAAAAGTGGATACTAAGTTGAGCGTGACATGGTTAAAAGTCCTAGCCCCTCAAATTCAATTTCTACTACCTTTTGGTGGAAAGCTTTTTGGAAACTTTCTATCCCCTTTAAGATTAAAATTTTCGTTTGGAAAACTTGTCACAATTGGATCCCAACTATGGAAAATTTGGCGCATCGGGGAGTCTCAGTTAAGGATAGATGCCCATTTTGCTCACAAAAGGTGGAGACAACTCTTCATGCCCTATGGGACGACCGGAGGTTAATGGTTTTGTGGGATACCTAGCTGCCTAGTGGAGTTGTGATTAGAGGTACTAACTCAAGCTTTTATGATTTTGTGTTACAGTGTTTCTCTCTTGTCAACGGTTATGAGTTAAGCTTTCTATGTACTATCTTGTGGAAAATCTGGTATGTGCAAAACATTGGGGTTCATGGTATTCAAGGCCAAGACATTTTTTGGGCGTAAAACTTTATGTCTGACCATGACATTAAGGCGAGGGTAGATGGAACCCTGGCAGGTGGGAGTTTTGTTGAAAAAATCTGGAAGCCACCCAACACAGGTCTCTACAAGATAAATTGTGATGTTGCGGTGGATGAGTTGAGAGGCCTTATTGGCATTGGTGTGGTGATTTGCGATGTCACTGACTTCGTTATAGTCTCGAGCTCTCAAAAGATTAAAGCCACTTATACTCCTCAGATGGCGGAAACCGTTGCTATCTACAAAGGGTTCCAATTTGCCATTGTTTCCTGGCTAACTCCATGCGTTCTTGAGTCTGATACAGCGGTTGTGGTGAATAGATTAATGAAGGTAGACATCTATACTCAACGTGTGGTGTGATCCTCCCAGACATACATAATCTAATTTATTGCTTGGATGGAGTGCTTATCAGTTATGCTCTTAGATTGGCTAATAAGGTTGCTCATGGTCTTGCGAAAAATGCCTTAGTTTGTGTTGGCGATCTTTTCTGGATGGAGGATATCCCACCCTGTGCAAGAAGGGTTGTTGAGTCAGATATGCCAAATTAGCCCTGCTTCCTTGCTTTTGTTTCTGTGTTTCCTTGTAAAAAAAATGGACAACCTAGACAAATTCAATTGATTTTAGAATAAATTTATGAGAAACCTTTTTAGAATTTCACGGTAACCTTTTGTAAAATTAATTCTAAATTTCTTTTGTAGTCTTTTAACAATTACCATTAGCATTTAAAAAAATAATTTTTTGACAAAAAGTTAAAAGGGAAAAACTCTTTTTTTTGTTATTATTTTTTTCTTAACCGGTGGACCCAAACTTTTTTAAAAAGTCACAAGTCCCCTAACAAAATTTATTTGTATTTTCATCAACGACTTGCTACAAAAAAACTTTGGTAAATTTAGAATTTATTTATTTTTGAAAGGAGTATTGTGTAACTAAAAAAAAGGGAATATTACTGTTATTAATAATAATGGTTACAATTTATTTCAATTTCATTCTCTTAATTGGTTGATAATCGATTATATTTTTTAAACATATTTAAGTAAAAATTTAGATACGGTTTATACAATCAAATTAAAAAAAAAATGATAAAACCGATGATTAGTAGTTATATTAGTTATAAACTGAATTTATTTGCACGTAACTTCTGCCATATATATATATTTATTTTGTACTATTAGGCTATTTGATTAAAATTTTAAATTTTAAATTATAATTTCAACATTGATCCATCAAATTTCACTTTGAGTGCGTTCACTCATTAAAAAAATTAATGAGAGAAAAAGAACAAAATTTCTAACTATTATGTTTATTAAAAATCAGTGAGAATAACCCTAAACGCTAATTATGAATCAAGGAACTTAATTCTCTTTTCCTACCGAGGAATTAAGTTTCTATTCCTAGTTCTTTTTCCAATAAAACTTAATTCTATTTGATTTTCGTTATTGATCAGTAAATATGTTCAAAGATTGTATCTTCCAATAAATTGAAAACAAATAAGTTAATAAATATTGAAATCAAAAATTGAAATGTAAGTGTAAAGTAAATATAGTTTGACCGTACTTATATATGAGGAAATTCTTGATTTTAGTCCTTAAATTATGGAGAAATTCAAATTTAGCTGGCTTGAAAAAGTTATCTGTTCTTGTCAATTTTTACCATTGAATCGACAAAAATGACATAACCATTATTTTACATGTTGATATAATTCCTCATCAATAATATAATTCATTCATTCTTTGCTTATCATGCTATGGATTCTCTTGAGTAAATACATCTTCACTTTCATTGCTTGTATATACTCTTCAAGCTTAATTTCTTCACTTTCATTGCTCGTATATACACTAGACACGACGGCGGTTCAGTTTGAACCGGCGAACCGAACTGGAACCGTCTAGGAAAAACAGGAACCGGACCAGAACCGGTATCGGGACGGTTCTGGTTCCGATTCTTATTTTTGAGGAACCGTCTGGTTCGAACCGGGCGGTTCCAACTTTATTTATTTTTTAATTTTTTTAATTTTTTTAATTTTTTTAATTTTTTTTTTAAATCTGATCCCTCATTATCATCATTTCACCACTTCACTTTCATTGTTTCACGTCCTCACAAGGCTCACCTCTCTCTCTCTCTCTCTCTCTCTCTCACAAAGTACCAACACACCACTCCACCATGTTCTTCTTTCGGCAGATCGACCATCATCAGCAACCATTGGATCGATCATCATTTTCAGATCTTCTTCTTTCTTCTTTGTCTTCCTCAGTTTCTTCTTCTTTCTTCTTTCTTCTTCTTGTCGCTTGGATCGAACGAGAGAGATGAGATTGGGGGTGGCCGATGGTGGTCGCCGGTTGGTGGATATGTGTGTGTGTTTTGAGTTTTGACTGGTTTGATTGGTGGTGTAGTCACCGGTGTGTGTGTGTGTGATTGGGGGTGGCCGATGGTGGTCGCCGGTTGGTGGATATGTGTGTGTGTGTGTGTGTGTGGGGGGGGGTGGCCGATGGTGGTCGCCGGTTGGTGGATATGTGTGTGTGTGTGTGTGTGTGTGTGGTGGTGTGTGTTTTAAGTTTTGACTGGTTTGATTGGTGGTGTAGTCACTGGTGTGTGTGTGTGTGCCTTTGTGATGGTGGTGTGTGGGTGTGTGTGTGTGTGTGTGTGTGTGTGTGTGTGTGTGGTGTGTGTGTGTGTGTGTGTGTGTTGAAGCCACTTTGAATTGATGAAGATGATTAGGGATTGGAAATTTAGGGTTGGGTCAGATTTTGGGTTTTTTTAGGTGTAGGGTTTGATTGAGTATTTGAGATTTTGGGTTGATTATATATATATATATATATATATATATATATATATAAACAAAGAATCGGAACCGGAACCGGGACTGGAACCTCCCGGAGGAACCGGAACTGGAACCTCCCGGAGGAACCGGAACTGGAACCTCCCGGAGGAACCGGAACTGGAACCGGCGTCATGTCTAATATACACTTCAAGCTTAATTTGCCTATTAATTTTCACTTCATCTTGCACAACGTATAATTTTATTCTCTTTTATGTGTTAGAATTTTTTGAAGGTTAATTAAACACTCATTATCTCTCAATTCCCATAGCTATAGTTGTACTTAAGTTTTTGGCTTACTAGCACCAAATCACCTTGAACTATACCCGGGTTAGTATAATCCCCCTGAACTTTTATTTTAGGCGTTAAACCCCCCTGAACTTATAGAAATTGGCAACCATTGACGGAATGGGGGCGGAACTCTTATTTCGTTTGGTTTCTGCCGTGGCAAATTGCTCTAAGTCCCCTAATTATATGCATAATTGCATTAAACCGAAACAATATAATAATATAACTCAAATACCCTTTGACCAAATTTTAAAAATCAAATTATAAAAATAAAATTTTAAAAATAAAATTGAAATAATGGTTAAATAATAATAACATTCTGAATTTTTTAATAAAGAAAATTAAATAAATAGAGAAATAAAAAATTAAATTGATTTAACAATTATTTAATTATATTTTTTATTTAAATATCACTAAATATAAAACCTAGATGAATTATCATTTAAATTATCTTTTTTAGTTAAATATCTTTAAATATCATTTATCCATTTACAATAATAAGAGTATTAATAATGTCAAAAAAAAATAAAAAAATTAATATTGATAATAATAATATAATAATAATAATAATAACATAATAAAATAATAATAATGATAATAATAATCATAATATAAAAAGTAATAATAGTAATATAAAAAATAGGTAGATATTTAGATTGATCTCCACCATCTATCTCAAATATTTATGGTGGAGATCAAATTACAAAAATAATACTAATACTAATAATAATAATTAAAAAAAAAAATAATAATAATATAATAATAATAATATAATAATAATAATAATGACAATAATAATCATAATATAAAAAATAATAATAGTAATATAAAAAATAATAATAAATTAAAACATTTGTTTTTTCAATTTTCTTGTAATTATTTTTTCTTATTATTATCATTTTTTTTTGTAATTTGATCACTACCATGAATATTTGAGATAGATGGTGGAGATAAATCTAAATATCTACCATTTTTTTTAATTTATTATTTTTATATTACTATTATTATTTTTTATATTATGATTATTATTATCATTATTATCATTTTATTATGTTATTATTATTATTATATTATTGTTATTATCGATATTTAATTTTTTTATTTTTATTTTTGACATTATTAATGCCCTTGTTATTGTAAATGAATAAGTGATATTTAGGGATATTTAAATAAAAAAGATACCTTAAATGATAATTCATCTAGGTTTTATATTTAGGGATATTTAAATAAAAAAGATAATTTAAATAATTGTTAAATCAATTTAATTTTTTTCATTTCTCAATTTATTTAATTTTCTTTATCAAAAAATTCAGAATGTTATTATTATCTAACCATTATTTAAATTTTAAATTTTAAAATTTTATTTTAATAATTTGATTTTCAAAATTTGCTTAGAGGAATATTTGAGTTATATTATTATATTGTTTTCAGTTTGATACAATTATGCATATAATCAAGGGAACTTAGTGTAATTTGTCATGACAGAAACCAAACGGAATAAGGGTTCCGTCCCCATTCCGTTAATGGTTGCCAATTTCCATAAGTTCAGGGGGTTTAATGCCTTAAAAAAGTTCAGGGAGGATAATGCAAACTCGGGTATAGTTCAGGGGGGTCTGGTGCTAATAAGCCTAAGTTTTAAATAACTTTTCTTTTTCATACCATTGAATTTCTCAAAATATATATGAAGATCAAATACAATAAATAAACAATAGATAATTTTGGATTATTACTTTTCACGATACGGAAATCTGAATTCCACAGCGGAAGCGGGATCAGACACCGGGTTGTATCACCGGAGGTCAGGGAACGATCATAGATCGAAATCCAAAAAGTTTCCTCTAATTACAATGTAAGTACCCACACTATAAATGAAGATGAGAGAAAATTCTTCTTGATTTTCTCCACATCTATACGTGTTTTTATTTGTTACTGTCTATAAACACAAGCACACATGCACTTGTTCTTTGTTGTATTACATTGCCTAGAAACCCGACATACAATAAAAATACGCTTTCTTATTGTATGTACTGCTTGAGCAGTTTTACATTAAATAACTGCTCATGATTGGGTTTGGTATATAGACTTATAGGTCGTTTGTTTTTTCCACTTAAAACTTAATGGGTCTGAATCATAAATATTAAGTTGTTTTGTTTGTTTTTTAAAGTGGTCAAACAGCTTAAAAATACAAAAAAAAAAACTTACAATAAAAAGTGAAAAATCATGACTTTTCACTTAATTGCAAATCACTAAATTGCATGAAATGCAATCCAAAATCTTTTCTTCCGATATTATCCCCCATATATAACATATTTCAAATTTTATCATAATTATATATGGTATAAAAATCTTTATTTGAATATATTGCTTATTTCAAATAGCTTTAAAAATAAATAAAAAATAACCCTAATCACTTCTCATATTTGTGTTTAATATCAATACTTTATTATGATATTGTGGTGATGTATTTATGTATTATTTTTTTAGAGTGTTTGTGTGAGTTTTCGTACTGCCCTTTTATTTTTTGAAAAAAAAAACATTTTCTTTTCTTAGTAAAAATGAAATTTGTTTGTAATCGAAGAAGAAGATCACGATCATATGTGTTCATATATAATTATTATTTTTTGATTGTTTTTATTCCATATTATATGTATAATTGTTTAACATGGGTATGAATGTAAAATTATTTATTTTCAAACAATTTTACTTTTAAAAAACAAACGTGTTGACAATACATTCAGATGTGAGGAAAAAAATATGTTATTCAAGTTCAAATTTCAGTTCCTATTCAGTCTGTAGAAAAATTGAAGACTGTTCATTCTTCAGACAAAAAAACAAACAACCCTTTAAGATTGGCTATGTATAGCTTGTGCTCTCGGCCCACTTGAGTGTTTAAATGAGTTTTCTAGTTTAAACCTAATTATACCAACAATATACGATGATTATTTATCATTAAAATATGTGGGTTACATAAGACAAAATGTGCGAGATAGATGTAATATTATGATCATGACAATACTGGCTAGTGACATGATCATGGATACCAGCAATATATAACATGTCAACGAAAATAGAAAAGATTATTCTCATGCCCCATTTATTGGATGTAATTAGTATATAGTTCCTATCAGTACTATACCAAATCATAGTAATCTTAAAAGAAAAAGCATGTAAAAAACTATCAATCTGTCTCTACAAATTATACTTATAAAGTCATATTATATGGACCCTCTCAAAACGAACTTTCTTTTCTCTCTTAAAAAGTGGCTTTTTTTTAAACGTGACTTGATGGTAAAAATATATGATTTATTAATTCAGTCAATATTAAAGTTTGAATCATTGGTATAAATATATATATATATATATATATTCTCTCTAAAAAAGTGACTTTTTAAATTTCAGAACATCCAATTATAGCTATATATTCATAGTGGATCCACAACCCTACATTAACAAATACCCACACCTAATATAAATATATGGCTGTGGTTTAAAAAAAACATGACTTGATAGTAAAAATATATGATGTATTAATTTAGTCAATATTCAAGTTTGAATCATTGGTGTGTATATATATATATATATATATATATATAAATAATACTTCTCAAATAAAGACGGTCTTGACTTTATAATTTTAGAATGTCAAACTACAGCCATATATTCATAGTAGACCTTCAGTCCTACATTAATAAATATCCATACCTAATATAAATATGTGGTTGGGGTTGAATGTCCTTAACTTATAATTTTATGATATTCGTACTAAAAAAACCTATATATATATATATATATATATATATATATATATTGAAGTGATCGTAGCTGTTTGTCCAAAGCATATGTATACATAGTAGAATAGACACTTTGTGGGGTCATTTTGATGTGAAATTGATCAACTATTGAAGAAGTGAATGGTTTGGCTTATAATATTGCACCATCAAGACTTACTCGTACCCTTCATTCACTGTTATTTACAAAGACATGTTTTATCGTTTAAGCAACAGGCAAAGAAAACTAAGTGTGTTTGGTATAGTTTTTATAAGGATCAAAATTGTTTTTTTTTAAAATTAGAAGCTATTTTGAAGGTTTTTTTAGTTATTTGGCAAAACTTGAAACAGCTTTTTAAATGTATAAATTGTCTCAATTACCCTTTAAAAACTCATTTTATGTTTATTTAGAGAAGCTCAAAATTTGGGCTTTTCTAAAAGTTTTTTTTTGAGCTTTTTTAAAACATATGAATTGACTCAACTACCCTTTATAAATTTTAAATATTCCACCATACAATTCTTTCATTAAATACATTGTCATCACCCTTTTTGTAATTTACACAACTAATAGCTATTTTTAAAAATACATTGTCAACACACCTTTTTTGTAATTTACACAACCAAAAGCCTCTTTGTTAGAAACTCTACTCATTAGAAGCTCTATTATAAAAATATCTACTCTAGAAACTCTACTTAAAAAGTCATACCAAACACACTCTAACCAAACAAGCAAATACAAGGCAGTAAGTGCCGATTGTTTATTTAATTTGTTTTTCGATTTATATCTTAAATTAAGTTAAAAACATATGAAATTAACAAGCAAAATTTTTTGACTTTTGACTTTATGACTTACTGGTATGGGTCAAAAACTTAAATAGCATTTTTTTGGGTGGGGTTTGTGCAAATAGCACCACATAAATAAGTCTTATTTTAATAGCACTAAAGATGAGATTTGGACAAAATACCCCCTCTCTTCTAATCTTTTTTTTTATCAGTCCTTTTTTTTATATATTCAGAAACCTCCATTGATGGAGCTCCATCAATGGAGTTGTCGCCGCCAACCGGTGAGTTGACCTACAAAACCACCGGGAAAACGTTCGTCTAGTGCCAATCTTTGTAACCGAAGTGTTTGTTTTCAATTTCGAGCTATGTGGAGAGAGAAACGAAGACAAACCCGACCATGGTCGAACCTTTATCGTCGGATCTATAACGATCCATCGCGAATCTGACGAAACCGATGGCGCCAACGAACTAGGCGTCTCCGATCTTCTAGATCCGACTAACTCCGGAGTCAACGAGCGTTGTCGTCGGCTCGTCACTGTCACCATTGATGGGGGTCGAACAGACCTCCATCACAATGAAGAAGAAGACGCATGAATAAGTCTCGAAAAAACATGAATTAAGTCTCGAAAAATCATGAATAAGTCTCGAAACGCATGGATAAGTCTCGAAACGTATGAATAAGTCTTGGGTATTCATAAATAAGTCTCGAAATGGAGCAAATAAGTATTTATAAATTAAGTCTCCATCACGAGGAAGAAGAAAGACAAAAAAAAAATTGTATTTCGCCACAATAAGTCTCGAATTTTCAAAATAAGTCTCGAATTTACCCCAATAAGTCTCGAAAACGCATAAGTCTCTAAAATTTGTGAATAAGTCTCGGGTATTCATGAATTAAGTCTCGAGTAAGTCTAATAAGTCTCGGGTATTCATTAATAAGTCTCGAAATGGAACAAATAAGTCTCGAAATTAAAAAAAAAATCTCAACTTCGGCTACTGTTCATCTTCTCCGATTTGACAAACCCAAACCAAACCCAAACCCACCAATTCAAGATTCAAACAAACTCTCATTCAGATTCAACAAACTCACCATTCACATCAATTTGACAACAAATTCACAATAAAAACTAAATTGAAAACTCAAAATCAACCAAAACGAAATTAATATCTCAAAATCAAAAAAAATCTAATTTGAAAACAAAACCCTAACAAAAGACTTTTTTTGCCAGAAATATTGCCTTCACATCCTTCACATCTAAACGATTCTTCGTATTCCAATTTTTTCTAGAAATATCTCACCATCCATCACCGTTCTTTGATTCGAAGAAAGTGGATAGGGAGGGAGAGAGAGAGAGAGAGAGAGAGAGAGAGAGAGAGAGAGAGAGGTAGCCTGAGAGAATGGGAAGAAAGAGAGAAAGTTAAAAAATTAAAAAAAATTAAAAAAAATAAGTGGGGGTATTTTGGTCTCATCACATACTTTGGTGCTAATAAAACATGAGTTATTAAAGTGGTGTTAGTTGCCCAAGTCAAATTTGGAAAAGTGCTAAATACCCTTATTTCCTCTTACTGGTATTTAATACATTAACATGGATTTCCTAAAACAACCTCATATAATTAAATTATTAATAAAAACACCTTATTGCCAAAAATAAAATCCCTAATTTCATCAAACCTTAACCTTAACCTAAAAATAAACTTGAATCTCATGGGAGGAGGAGGCACCGCCACCACTGCCTCCATGAATCATGATCAAAGGAGGCTGGCCGACCTCCTTCCTATGTTTAAAGGAGGAGGCTGGCCAGCCTCCTCTCAATTAATGGGAGGAGGTCACACGAACTCCTCCAAATCGTTGTAATAGAGGAGGCATGTTGTCTCCAAAATCGACGTCGCTGGCCTCCTTGGAGGAGGCCTCTAGCCTTCGATGTTGTTGCCGGAATGAGGCCTCCCCTTGAGCAATCAGAGATTGGCGACTGCAGAGGCTTTCCTCGTCAGTTTTTTTAATTAATTAATTAAATTATTATTATTTATTTTAAATAAAAAATGATATTAAAATTCATTTTTAGCTAATAATAATATTATTATAATGAAAATACTTAAAATAAGAGGTATAATAATAAAAATAAAACCAATTAATATTTAAGTAAAAACATCCAAAGAAAAAACCAAACAAATCAGAGTATTTTAACAATTAAAACCCATCAAGTACCTATGACTTTTAAAATTTAAGTAAAAAAAAAAAAAAACCAGCTCCTAATTAGTCTTGCCTGAGCCGTACATAAGTCAGCCTGAGCCGTACATACATATGTGTGTGTGATTTGATAATATACCTGGAAAAGCACTTTCCATTTGACAACAAATTAAAGCTGATCACTCAAGCAATAATATATATGATCCTTATCTTATATAAAGATAACATTACTCATTTGCAAACCGGAATTCATCAATTACATATAATTATATAATATAAACTCTGGCCTACATGATATTTGATATTTTAAGCACAGTACGTAGCAACTAGCTAGCGATCAAATCATACATGAAAACATGAAATATATGTAATAATTAAGAGTAGAAATAACATATAATCTGACTCGCCCTTGAGGTGTACGTACTTTCTTGAGGTGTATGCAGCGAAGAAGAAGAAGAGAGGAGGTTCCGAAGAAGGTGAAAAATGCCAAAGGATCGAAGTTGCCCTGAAAAGAGAAACCGCCCTTAACATACAATTAAGGGCGATTCAGCTTCAATACAATCTTCCATTTCATCAACTAGCTCCCACAATAATCCTTTTAACGAAAAAGAATAGCGGGACGATTACGAAAACATCAGAATACAAACACCATGACCACCCCCTCTACCCTTTCTGGTATATGATCATGAGCAGTTTTGAAGCCATATATGGGTAGGGGGGTGGGGATGGTGATCGGAGAGGGTTTGATAATGGAGGTTGAAGGGGCTGTTTATAGGTTTTTTGTTTCTTGGTGGTGATGAGGGCAACTATAAAATGGGTGGGTGAGGTGACTTAAGTAGGAGTGTGTGGTCAGGTTACTTTAATTTGGTTAAAGGGAACAAAAAAGACAGAAAAAAATAAAGTGTGAAATGTGGAGGTTGGAGGTTGAAAGTGTAGCATCTTCCAAGGGATATGGTATATGCCATTGCCTGCCACCTCCTTTCTTCATCAACACATGATCACACCTTCCTCGTTCTCTTTCTTTTCTACTTTTCTGTTTTAACATCTACATTTCATTATATTCTCATCATCATACCAAGATCTAGTTCCTTGATGTTTGATAGGGACTTCGATTTGGCCATTACTTTCTCTCTTGATCGAAACTTTATCGATTTCAGTATATATCAATTACAAACTTTACGAGGTTAGTCCAATGGTTTAGCCCTTCAAATCTATAGCATCAACTTATGAGTTTGAATCTTATAAACATATATTATGATTTTTTTTTTCTTTTCCGGTGGTTGTGAGAAAAGATATGCATATCGACATATTCTTATCTGATCAGTGTTAGATTTTTTTTTCACAAAAGGTAAATAATAAATACCTATGGAAGTATAATTATTAAATTTTGATAGTTAGTGGTTGAGTCATGAGTGGGTCACTTGACCAACTAAGACCCTTTGAGCCAGGTGGCATTATAAGATTTAACGTTTCACATGATGCAAATCTAGGGTCATTTGCAGAAAAGCATACCCTAAACAAAGGTATGTCCCTTCTTATTTAATATAGAGGTGTGCCTTTTTCTCAAGTGTCCTCATATTTTTCCTACCTGTGTGTGGCTGCATGACATTTTCATGTTGTTGATGATGACACGAGCAGCAGCATCATTCTTTTGTTCTTCCAAACCGAAAAAATTGATACTCTCTTAGTCTCTTTTGATTACGCAATGCCTTTTTATAAGAGAATTTGGCTGTTTGATGAGTCATACGACAATTTCAATTAAGTATTGGTAAGTTATGATTTGAAACAATGCTAATTGGTGTTGAAGAAAAGGTTAACAACACTGATGTATGATTCAATGTTCATATATTTTTTTATTTAATGTCACCTGACAACTACATGTTTTTGTTTTTAAAATAAAATCACAAAAAAAGAGAGTTAAAATATGAATGCTTGAGACAAATTTAGAAGGAAGAGTTAGATGATTGATTGTTATTTGCCTCAAATTTAGTAGTTGAGAATTTGAGATGATACATGTAGATAGCGTTTTTGTAGTTGAGATGATACATTTTAAGTAGCGAATAAAGAAAATAAAATCTAATATTGATGACCTATGACCTATGTGGGTATTGGAAGCTTTGGGAGAATAATATTTGATACCAAAAAGAAACCAAAGTGCTAGCTTTGTATGCTTTAGTTGTTGAAGTCAATTTTATGATCTATTAGGAATATGCTTCGCATTTTAAGTAGGTTGTGAATAGGAATTCAACATTTTGATACCAAATTTCACCCGAGAATGTACGACACCGTCACCAACGAGATATCGTTCATTTTCACTTTAATATTATTCATTTTCACTTTGATATTTTTCAATTTGGTCAATTGCTTGTTAATTTATACCAAACACTAGTCATGACTTCAACCCACATGGAGGCCAGGGGGTCATCCACCGAACAAAAAAAAAATTATAGTTAAAATTTATAATTTTTTTTAAAATGTGAATTTTACATTATAGTACCATAACTTTTAAGTTTTTATCATTTGACACCAATTCAACAATTCCAGTTCCGCCCCTAACTTCAACCAAACTTCAACTAATGTGGGAGAAACCTTCTAACAGCAATCCCCCAATCAAGAGTAGTCTGTGCTGTTTTCTTGAGGGACCCTCCTTCTAGCGCTAATTGTTAACGCCCCATCACCATTTCCCAAGTGGCCATCCGGCCATCCCTAGTTGTGTACCACTACGCTCTCAATTGCATTGGAAATTTCTTGGCAGGTTATGGATTGGGTTCAAGTAGCAAGTTGGCAACACAATGGAGTTGGTATAATGAAGTTTGAATCTTGCTTTGTTATATAAAGCTAAAGCAAATTTCAAATATGTTCATGGTATTTTCCAAGTCTCCATATTCAATCACACAATTCACACTATAAACAAACTTTCTTACATTCCGTCACAGTTCACCTCAATTATTTTTACAATTTACAATGTAGGGTAATTTCTTTATTACTCTGGTCCAAAAAATTCTTTATCTTGAATATCAATGGAGATTGAAACATCAAAACACTAAATAATTCTTGGGAAGAACTACCTGAACATGAAAACAGTTGGAGGAAAAATGGGGTTGCTTTGAAAATGTCAATGAACTTATGAAAACCACCTCTTCCCATTTTTGGCTACCTTTAGCTGCATGACAAGTTCTTCGCGTTGAGCTTCTACCTCTGCATATTTGAGGCTCATCTGAAGATAGCGCTCGCGAATGTCTTTGAGCTCAGTCTCAAGTGATGATTTTGTGCGCTCGAATCTTTCTTTCGTCACAACTTCACCTTCACCTTTTGGTTTTCTAGCTTTTGTGTGACTGTTTCGACCCTCAGACTGCAACCTGCAAGGCAGCAACATTACAAAATTGGTATTAATTAGTAGCATGTTTGCCTTTGCTAGACTTCTTGAAGTGTCTAATTGTTATCACAATTTTGCAGCTATTACCATTACAAATCCATAAGGGAAACAGCAGTAGTTAAGCACAGAAGTCCAAAAGGGAATCTTTCGAGCAATTTAGATGATTACTGGTGTTTTCTCATGGTTTACAGTCTAATTTTAATCATTCATATGATTTTGTTTAGTTTTTGAGATGTGCTATTGTTTGACTGCAGCCTGGTTTCAGTAACTAGTTTTTTGGCAATTACATCTGATTATCTGAACTACTTCATACTTAAAATTTGTCGATGTAAATTTTTTAGAGGTTTCTGCTGAAATCAATAACAGTAGTTATTTCCAGTATTTAGCCCATCATGAGACATAAAGATTAAAGCATACAATCTTTTAAGGACGGAAATTAACTTAAGATACAAGCATAAGTAATGTTTAAGAAGCCATCATATATTCGTAGCACTCACCTATCGAGCTGGGCTTTATACTTCTTGTTAGCTTCCCTCATTTTGGTCAGTTCAGTCTCAAGCAACTGAATCTTCGAGACAAGATCAACTCTAGCAGCAGCTGGACTTTTATTGTGCCTTTCATGACTGTTGCTACCCTGTAACAAGAGAAAGAGAAAGTAACAGGATCCTCAAAGGGTTAGAAAAACTCACCAAAACAAGATTCGATTTTGCAATTAAATATTATCATACACAAAGTTGACATATATATTGAGTGTAGAGATGAAATGGATGTAGATACAGACCTCTATTTGATGTTGACTGCTATAAGAAATTTTAGCACTGCCGGTCTCCTTCTGATTCTGTCTTCCTTCCTTTAACAGGTTCAGTTCTTCTTCGAGGGCTTGAGTACTCAATAGATACTTATCTTTCTCCTCCTCAAGTAGTTGTATCTTCCACTGGAATCGACTGTTATCGCTTTTGATCAGTGAGAGCTGATTTTTAAGTTCTATATTATGTGCACTTAGTGCCTGTTTTGCTGTTTGATCACCCTCCATCTGCAGAAGCTTTTCTTCCGACAATGCTTTGCTACGCTTGCAGTCCTCTAGTTCAGACACGGCATTCTGCAGGGTAGAAATTTTCTCCAAAAATGAAAGTTTTTGTACCTTCAAATCTCCACATTCACCAGAGATAATTTTCAATGAAGTTTTCAGTTCGTCTTTCTCAGACTTGGTTGCATCAAGCTCATTCTTCAGAGACAGGATTTTATCTTCAAGATGGTCCATTCTCAATAGCTGAGCCTTCACACTGGTAGATTCTTCCATGAGTTGTTGTCGCTCGTATTCACATACTGTCAGCTTTAGCTCAAGATCATTCTCACTGATCATAAATTTTTCTTCACTAGATTGGTATGTCTCTAGCTGCCTCAACACCTTTTCATGGTTGGACATCAGCTTCTCTTGGTTTTCTTTGGAAGCAGCAAGCTCATTCTCTGTCCTATATACTTTAGATTGAAGTTCTTCAAGAGCACATTCCAGTTTAGTTTTATCTGCAAGTAAACTGGATATGTCTTGCTTGGCTTCAGAAGCTATTCTCTCTCTTTCATTTCGTGTTGCAGAGAGTTGCTCGGTGAGGTTTCCTATCTCTCGCTGAAGGTTCTCAATTTCAACTGTCTTCTTCCTTGACAAGGTTTCTTCCAGAACAAGTTTCTCCATCTGTTTCCCAATTTCATCAAGAAGTGCATCTAACTGTGTGTTTAAGCTTCTCTCCTTTGAGGCAATATCTTCCACAAGTGAAGAAAGATTTTCTTCCAAACCTGAAACTTTTTTGGAACAAATAGCAAGACTTTCATTTGACTCCCTTAGTTTTGCCTCCAAGTTGGTACATTGCTCTTGCAATTCAAACTTTTGCTTCCTCAGATCTTCATTTGAGTTTTCAATTGAACTTCTTTCTTCAGCAAGACCCTTAGCAATACCTTGTAGGTTAGAATGTTCTCTTCGCAGATATTCACACTCTTCTTCTGCTTCTAACCACCGATTATGCATTTCCTCTAGCTTTTGTTTCAGATGTGTTTTTTGAATGTCCATCTGATTTCTCAATCTTGAGACCTCATCTTGGAGATTCATGGCAACAGAATTGGAATTCTCAAGTTCCAGTTCTCTTGACTCCCTCTCATCCATCACAGACCTCAGTTGAGCCTCCAAGCCAGAAATGCAAGCTGACAACTGTGAGTTTTCATTTTCTACTTCTGATAAATGAAGCTCCAGTTCATGCTTTTCACTTTCTAGCTCTGAAGATTTCTTTTCAAGGGTTCGATTGGTCGAAACATGGGAATCCACACTGCTGCTAAGCACCAGTATATCATTTTGCAAATCATTCAAGCGCTTGGTAGGCGATATCAATTTCCCTGGAGACAATTTTCATGTTTCCTTCTAGCAGGATATTTTCTTCTTGAAGACTAGCAACTTTAGCTTGCGATTCACTTTCACAATGCTGAAGATATTTGATCTTCTCTTCTTTTGACAGCATTTTAGCCTCAAATCTTTCTATTTCATATACCTTTTGACTCAATTCCTCTGTAAGTCCTGTTACTTTAACTTGCAGTTCTGTTTTTATTATCTCAAGTTGTTGAATCTGAACGTCGTAATGGTTTTCAATCTCCCTTGACACTTTCTTCTTTAGCTTCTCTTCAAGATTATGCACTTCTGATTCAGGATCACTCACTTCAGACCTTGAAGAAGAATTTTCTAGAAGCTCACTTGATGAGAGAACCAACGATGCACGTTCTCCTGCGGAGTTGGTCTTAATTTCCTTAAGCTTGAACAAAAGATCAAGATTTTCATCTGTGAGCTCAGTGCAATCCCTCTCTAACTCCTCCAGTTTTCCTTTCAGGTCTTCAATTTCTCTTCTCAGTTCAGCATCAGCAGAATATTTTTCATTATGTGACTCGGATAACTTGGCTTCTAAACTAACAATTTCATCATCTTTAGCAGATAACTTGACTTCGTAATCTGTCTGAATGTCTGAAAGGCTTTGGTTGTCTTCCTCTAAGGCCTGTTCCAGCAGTTGCACTTTGGCTTGCAAATTCTTTTCTGATTCCTGAAGTTGCTGAAGTTGGAGCACTGATTTCTTGTTTTCTTCAATGTTTACTTGGATAGAGTTTTCCATATCGTTGAATTTTGACCGTAGTGATGAAAGATTCTCTATCTCTAGTTTCTGCTTTTCAATAGTCTCTTCTAACTCCTGGAGAACCGTAACAAGCTCAATGTTTGATTCTTGACTCCTCTTCAACTGCAAAGCTAGATTAGTGTTGGATTCTTTCTGATACTTAATTTCACCTTCCAATTCCATTTGAATATGGGTTACACCTTTGTCTTGGAATGTTGATTCCTCCAAGGTTGTTGGCTTCACCATTGACTTCTCTGACATTAGTTTCAGTTGTTCAACTTCATCTCTCAGCCCGTCACGTTCTGAGCATGCTGCTGAAAGTTCTGTTTCCAAATATGCTTGCTTTTTGGACAGATCAGAGACTTCTTTCCTTAGTACATCTGAATCAAGCATTAACTTCTGGGAATTTCTCTCCCACATTTTAGATTCTGCACGAAGCTCTTCTATCGTGGTCTCGGCAGCTTCCAGAAAGCTTTTTGAAGATGCACTGATTCCAAAGGTGGCCGTGGCAAGCTCTTGCTGATTGTTCACAGAAGAATTGCCTGAACTTGTAATCTCTGAATTATTTGATGAATTGTTTGATTCAGAAGTCTTGACAACTTGGTATCTGACTTGAGGTACATTGTTTTGGGAACTGGTTGATTCTGGTTTCCCAATCGAATTGTCTCCATTATCACTGCTCAAGTTGTTTCTCAAAGAAATTTTTTCCCCCTCTTCGGAACCCTCTGATGTGTCAAAGCTGTGTTGTGAACCCGATGCAGAAAAACTTGTTCCCTTCATTAAATGAATAAGTTACATTAATTTCATACAAAAAACTCCAGGATGGAGGATCAGCATATAAAGGCTGTGTCTACAATTGACAATGTAATAAGGAATAGATCCATTAACAACGCCTGACATTAACACGACATCATTACACAAGTCTGTAATCCTTTCTAAAGAAAGAGAAGGATCAATTACTGGACAAGTTTTTGGACACGTGCACTTTGCGCATTCAAACAACATGAACAAATTCCCACCTCAACCCCGCAATTTTGGAAAGCTTTTTAGGATGGTGCAAGAATATACATATCACATAATCTACCGTGAGCTTCATTCAATTTATGTCTAAGTCCAGGACAGTCAGTTCCTGGTCATTTGAATATGAAAGGAGACTTGGACAAAGTGCATTGTAGGCAACTAGGCTTAATTCTACTTATTCTGCCATTATCTGTGGCTCAAATAGCCTTAAGTTATAGATGAACAAGAGTAAAACCCCAATGTCTGATTACCAACAACAATAAAGCAAGATGTCAAATTAGACCTAATGATCAAAGTGGCAATCAAGCACTTTCCAAATAATTACTTTGTATTCTTTGTTCAGAGAAATTCATGCAAAACAACTCAAATTACAATCTATATATCCAAGGCCTAAAAGAAAAAAACAATCAGCAGAGAAAAAGGCCAAAATTTGAAGTTTCAACAAAGCACAGAAGCAGCCATTTATTAGAGAAAGATGTTATCATACCCTACTCTCCGGTTCTTCTTCTAGTGAGGCAGAAATCAACTCTTTACTAGAGGACCTTGTCTGTGTACTATCAGATTCATCTGACTTAATGTCCATATCGCCGGACTCTTGATCTTCCTTGAGAGAAATCGGATCTTTTGATTCATCTTCCCTGAAAAGTGTTCAACAAATCATCCTCATCAAACAGAATGTGATATTTCTATAATTATAACTAAAAAAAAATCCAGCATATAAAGCAAACAAACCTTTTTGTTCTTGGTGTCAGGCAATGAATTTTGACCTGAGAATCAGACAGAAGCAAAATAGTTTATAACATGTAGGATTCATGTAGTCTTTTTGAATGGTTTTCAAATGAGTAGTGATAACAAAATGTAGCATACTAAGGAGGAAAATTTATAAAAACTCATACTAGATTCAAATCTCAACTTATATTGAATTACAGGAAATTGAAGCAATGAATAAAGTCTCTCTCTCAGGTAATTAATCGAACATGAAACGATATTGAAAGACAACATACTTGTAAAACTGTCCCATGATTGCATTTCTTCAAAGGAATTGAAAATGGAACAACAGCACTTGAACTCATGTAACCTGTCATATTCAACGTAGTCTCTCCAAGAATTCCAGATCTAGCTGACCCCTGTATAAGCAAATAGAATTTTCAATTCAAAAACCAAAATACCCTTCAAGAGTAATCAGAAGAACACAACTACATTATATAAATATATATACCATGGAAACAACAAATTTGAAGAGACAATCTTCCAATTCTGTAGAAGAGTCCTCTTGAGTAACCCATATAGATTCTGAGAGAGTATCTGTCCACTGACAAGTCCCATTTCTCACAAGTGATTTGCCTGATTTTGCAATGGTTTTTCCAGTCTCCACATTGACGATTGACACAAACAATTTGTCCCATCCTTTTGGCACCTGTAAATAAATCAATGTAATTACTTGTACTAATCATTAAAGTGAGTGTTATATATATATATATATATGTTTTTACCTGCAAAGCTTTGAATTGAGAGAACTTGAAATCAATTCTCTCCCCTGATTTAGCTGGCCTATTACTCTTGTGCAACCTGAACATTTTTTTTCTTCTCTTTTTTCTTGCTCTTGCTCAATCACAGACATCAAAAGTATATCACACCACCATTAACATTCAAAAGCAAGAGAGAAAATTAATTAGCTAAACAGTCATTGTTGAGAAGGTGGTTATATTATTTTCATGCAACTATTGTATGGGACAATGTGGGTTCACAAAACAAACATAGACCGCCAACGGTCGTTGGATTGGTTAACCAGATTTTTATTTAGATGGCCGTTGGCTTCAAACCTGACTAGTGTATACATGAAGTCACGTAAAACTAAAGACTTCCTACGTGTCATTATCTTATTGGCTTGAAGAATGACAAGTAAACGACAAAAAATATATATTGCCTTTTTAGTTTTTATGCATGCATAGATCATAGATGTTGTTAATTAGTAGAATTTTGTTTTTAATATTTGCTTCATCGACTCAATCGAGCTGACCTTCGATATAAACTATGGATTTTTTTTTTCTTTTGTTTGATATTTGCGGAACCACTTATGTTAATCAAGCTAAGACAAAAGTGAAATATTTGTCCACTTCACAAATTCATGCCAAATCCAAAGAATCTGCCAAATTAATATTATACTTGTCACTCACACCTGCAGTGTGGGTGATTTTCATTATATTTATAAATCAATGATTTTGGATCGATAACAAGATGAGGTTGGTCAAGTGGTATGTCCCTTACACTTACGTCAAGAGATCATGAGTTCGAGTTATCATGAGTTCGAGTTATGTTGCCCTCTCTAAAGTCTCCGAATTATTATAATATTTTATAATAAAAAAATTGATTGAGGGCCCACCCATATGACATCTGGCCCAGTTCTGGTTGTATAATTGTGAAATAGAGATTCACTGGCATTGCACAGACAAAACTCAACATGAAAGGAACATATTCCTGGAATAATTTTGTAAATACATTTATACATTGTGAAAATATTTCCAGAATTTAGATCCTATGTTGTTTTGATCTTTTTTCCGATCAATAGAGGATTCAAATCCATATTTCTAACCGAACAGTGTGTCTGTCTCTTTGCATGCTTGGCCAGGCCATGCTCACACTTTTTATTGTTAGCGGACCTTGGACCAAAAAAGACTTCATCAACTTCACATGACTCCAATAAATTCTGAAATACTGCATATTCTAAATATTTCATTTTAAGTGTAAAGTGTCAATTTAACTACATTAACAGATGAATCAAAAGGTGATACATAAGGGTTTAAGGTATGTTTGGTATATTTTTAAAGTAGAGTTTTTAGAACAGATCTTTTACTAATATAGCTTCTATTGAGTAGAAATTTTTAAAAAAAATGAGCTTTTGGTTATATAAATTACAAAGAATGGGTTGATAATGTATTTTTAAAAATAACTTTCGATTGTTTAAATTACGAAAAAAAAAGATGTTGACAATGTATTTATAATAAAAGAGTTATATGGTGGAATATTTAAAATGATAAAGAGTAGTTGAGACAATTCATATATCTTAAACAAACTATAAAAAAAAAACTTTTTGAAAAAACTCAAATCGTGGGACTTCTTCTAATAGACATAAAATATCTTTCATAAAGGGCAGGTGAGACAATTCATATATTAAAAAAATCTATTTTAAGTTTTACCAAACAACTTAATAAAACCTCAAAACAGCTTCTAGAATTAAAAAAAAAAAAACCGTTCCTAGCCCTTACAAAAGTCCTACCTAAACACATACTTAGCTATAATACAATAAAGTGCTTATTTATTAGACTGTGTTGGGTTGGTTTTTTTTTTTTTTGAAATACAACTACTGTCGAAACCTAATAAGATTAATTAGAGTCTATAAGCATAGTCTGAATACTATTCCTACTATCGAGGAGAGATTACATATAGATTATAACTCTCACAACCGGAGAGTGTAGCTACCCCCACAAACCGGATAACTAAATCCGATCCATGGACTTTGTCGGCCCACACCGGACTAATTAGTCCATAGTAAAGAACCTGCCTCGACCAGATTAGGAATTTGGAAAGATGTCTCTCACGTTACACACACTTTTCATTTAAAAATTTTCTACCTGCTGGTTTCACCTAGAATTCTACGTTGATATGACAGTTTTTTTTTTTAAAAAAAGAAATTTTCTACGTGATTGCATTTGGCATCTACATTCTATATTGATTTGACATTGCCTTGTTTCTTGAGCTTTTGTAAGGTAAAATGATTTAGGGTAACTTACACTATTTTTCCGGATTATATAAATAATTACACTAAAACCTGTCAAAATATTAAAATAATACAAACATACCCTATGATCTGTTGACTAAGGAGTTTGTTTTTTTGTCTGAAGACTGAACAGTTCTGAATTTTTTCTAAAGACTGAATAAGGATTGAAATCTGAACTTGAATGACATGTTTATTTTTTTTTTCCTCACATCTGAATTTATTGTCCACACGTTTGTTTTTTAAAAGTAAAATTGTCAGAAACTAAGTAATTTTACATTTATACTCTTGTTAAACAATTATACATATAATATGGAATAAAAACAATCCAAAAATAAAATTATATATGAACACATATGATCATGATCTTCTTTTTCGATTACAAATAACCTTCATTTTTACTAAGAAAAGAAATGTTTTTTTTTTCAAAAAATAAAAGGGACAGCTGGAAAACTCATACAAACACTTTAAAAAAAATAATATATAAATACATCACCCTAATATCATAATAAAGTATTGATATTAAACACCAATATGAGAAGTGATTAGAGTTCTTTTTTATTTTTAAAGATATTTAAAATAAGCAATATATTAAAATAAAGATTTTTGTATCATATATAATTATGATTAAATTGGAAATATGTTATATATGGGGGATAGTATCGGAAGAAAAGATTTTGGGTTGCATTTAATGCAATTAAGTGATTTGAAATTAAGGGGCCGTTTGGTATGGGGTAATCAAAATAATGTGATTCCTGGAAAAGTTAAACCCAGTAATGTGATTCCTGGGAAACCTATATACATGTGTTTGATTGTGCATGAGAATATTATGTCAGATTCCTGGGAATGTCAAATAACAGTGTTTGGTTGTACATGGGAATTTTTATTTTTTATTTTTTATCTTTCCATAATTACATAAATATAATTATATTTATTATTTGGGTTTGGGTTTTTGACAAAATCAAACATTTAATTGACGGTTCGTATAAGTTAAAATGGACAAAAAAAGTTAAAAATCAAACCTCAAAGCTTGAAAGAGAGAAGAGGAACAATGACAGTGCCCTTTTTCTAGAGAACTTTGCCCATATTATTACCGGCCAACGTCAAGCAAATCTATTCCCACATCTCTCTCCCTCTCTGTGTATATCTGAAATTGTATTTGTACCAAATCTATCTTTTATTCAAATTTTTATTGTAATTATTCAAATCGATTCCCACATCTCTCTCCCTCTCTGTTTATTTAAATGGAGGGCTCCTGTTATAATTACTTTTTAGGTTGTCCAAAATGGAAATCGATTCCCACATCTCTCTCCATCTCTGTGTATATTTGTTATTTGCAAAATTGATCGATTGACTGGGTTTGGGTTTTTGGTTATGTAATCTTTTGAAAAATTGATCGATTGACTGGGTTTGGGATTTGGGGGTGAATTGAAGAGGAGAAGATTTGATCTAGGGTTTGCGTGATTGAAAATTGAAGAAGAAAAGATTAAGGATTAGGGATTTCAGTGAAAAGAAATTGGGGATTTTTGGTGCTGAGTTTCAGAAGCTGCGTGAAAAGAAATCGGAGACGACGACGGCGACCACCACTCTTCGATGGAGGTCACAAACCAGAATGGAAAGAATAGAAGCAAAAAAAAAAATCACAAATCAGAATGATAATCGAAGAAGAAAATAATTGAAGAAAGAATAATAATATTTTTGTTAAGTGAGGGTGGGTCCCACGGTGGGAATCAGATGGAGGTAATGTGAAACCCACCTATTGGGATAGGTTTCACATTACACTCTTGGAGGGTAATAGGAGGGTAATGTGAATCCAATGGGATTCACTTTCTCAAGAAAGAAAAAACTCAAACCTTCTACCAAACATGAGAATGCTATCAGATTCTCTTTCACATGCAAGGATTACCCCATACCAAACGACCCCTAAGTGAAAAGTCATGATTTTTTACTTTTTATTTTAAGTTGTTTTTTGGTATTTTAAAGTTGTTTGACCACTTATAAAAACAAACTAAACAACTTAATAATTATGATTCAGACCCATTAAGTTTTAAGTGGAAAAAACAAACAAACCCTAACACTAAGGGGGTGTATTCAATTCAGATTTCAAAGACTTTTAATGACTTTTATAGAATTTACAAGTTTGGGTGTATTCAATGTAGACTTGTAAAGACTCTATAAAAGTCATGAGGTATTCAATACATACTTCTATAGATTTTTTAAATGTCTATAAAAGTCATGGGGTATTCAATCAAAACTTTTAAAGAGTCTACAATAGTTATGAGATATTCAAAATATCAATGACTTTTAGTTATATCAAATCTCAAAATTTGTATTGCATCCATACCAAAGACTTTGAAAGACTTTAAAAAATATATATAGAAATGTTTTCACTTTAATAAAAGAAAAACATAAAACTCTTTACAAAAACATCAATCACCAAACATATGTTCTATTAAACCAGAGCATACTCATTTTTAACAAGCTTCACAAATAAATTAAAATAAATTACTTTTAAAATTAAAAAAACATTATAAAAAAACATATAAACATTTGTGATCTATAACAAAAAATAATTAATCTAAAAAATAATATGAAATAAAATAATTATGCATCGACCGTGCAATTAAAGATGACATATTTCTTTTTTTTTTTCACTTCCATTTTCAAATAAGCTAAACAACACTGAAATAAATCATACGAAGTTCATTTTTGTTAATTAAAAACTAATAAATAACAAAAATCATTACTCAACCACGCCATAATCAAAGTTGTGTAAGAGACTCCATATAAATATGGTTAATATCAAACTACCCACTTTTTGGTATGAGTTTTGTCCACTTTTTGGTATGAGTTTTGTTCAACAATATGTGTGATTTTTAAGTTTTATCTTGATAACTTGAATTAATTTTGTGTAGAATTTTATATTCATTGTCATACTATTGTATAGACATCTACACATTAATATTATTGTCGGCTTGCTACCTTTATACTTAAAAAAATTATAATACTTTTGACTAATTATAAAAAAAACAAATAAAAATTTGACTAACTATATTTTAATTATAAAAAATTTAACTTTTTTAATTATATTTTACACAACATACTTTGACTAATTATAAAAACTTTTAGGTGCATAATTGTTTTTATGATGTAAAATATAATAAAAAAATTAAAAAATTTAAAATCACATATATACACATGAATGCTTTCGTCAAGTTTCATAGATATTGACAATAATTTTATTTTTTATTTGTTTGAGAAAATATTTTTATTGGCCTGAGAAATATTTTTAGAAGTCAATGAAAGTCTATAAAAGTATTTTAAAATGAAGTTTATAAAAATCTATAAAAGTTTTATATAATTATGTAAAATCTTTAAAAGTCCATAAACTCTACAAAAGTCATCCACTTAAACAAGTCTTTAAAGGTCTTTTGAAATCCAAATTGAATACACTCTTCTAACTTACCTCGATTATATGTATAATTGCACTAAAACCCGTGAAAATATCAAAATAACACAAACATACTCGCCACATTTGCTTCAACAATTTTATATTAATAAAAATTTAAAACTAACAATTAATTAAAAGGAAAATAATTATTAATTTAAAAAATTATCATCATCATTAAAAATAAATAAATAATAATAATAATTAACATCATCATCCTCCTAAACGTCCACAACAATACCTTTTTTATATATTATATTTTCTAATAATATATAATTAAGTATTATTTCTATAAGGGCAAAAACGACAATTTTTCTCATTTGTGACTAACTAACGGTAATCAACTTTAGTCAATGGATCAGAGGGTATGTTTGTGCTATTTTGATATTTTCACGGGTTTTAGTGCAATTATGTCTATAATCGGGGTAAGTTAGTATAATTTACCCAATAATTTAATTTAAGAAAAGTAAAAAAAAAAACTAATATTTTATAGATAATATATTAAATGAGGTGTAAAAAATATATTTCTATATATAACGAATTATCACAATCAAATTTTTTGATTTACATTATTTTATTAATATGAATTTTTTCATGGATTTTATAAGATAAAAAATTAAGAAAATTAAATAAATAATATTTCAAAAATAAAATAAGTATTCAAAAGAAGTTGATGATGTATAAGATTATATTTAAGATGATGTATGAGATTATATATGTTATTATGTATGAAAGTATTAAATACCATAGGTAATAAATTATTAAAATAAAAAAAATGATTTTACAAAAATAAGTATCTAAAAGAAGAAAAATGCATACAAAAAATATTAAAATAAAATTTTGTAGATGAATGCATGTAACATAATCCAATTCGGTGTAAGTGGTGCGATATATATCAAACAGAAGACTATATTAAACATAATTCAATACATTTTAGAATAGTCCACTCTAATTACTTACAATCCAATCCAGTATAATACAGTACGGTATACTAGACATAATCTTACCGTACAATGTATTTACATTTTAGTGCAGTGTAAATGTCACCTCAATTGAGATACAAGTATACAACACTTTATATGTTAATTCTTACCCTTGAGTAGAGGTGACCACGGTTTGGTTAAACCGTCGGTTAAAAACCGAAACAAGAATATAAAAACCAGAATCGTAACCGTAACCGAAACCGTAATTAAAACCGACGGTTACGGTTACACCCACCCAAAACCTGTCTAAAACCGACAGTTTGAGGAAATTATTGTTATTTTTTTAAAAAAGAATTCTCGGCCAATAAAAAGCCGCCACGTGGCAAATAAAAAAAAAAATGGTCAGAAACCGAAACCAAACCGAAACTGGCCGATTCTGGAACCAAAATCGAAACTGCTAACCAAACTGGTTAGACTGGTTACGGTTTTGGTTAGAGGTGCCCACAGAATCGAAACCGACAGTTTCAAATCGAAACCGCTTCGAAACCGAACCGTGGACACCTCTGCTCTCGAGTGTTGAACAAACTTGATATGCATGGTGGTGGAGCCACGTACAACCACTTGATATATATCCCTATTTTAATAAGAAATATTTTTGTTTCGTATAATATATTGTAGTCTTTTAAAATTTATTCTTTATGTCCGATTATTTCTTTTAACACGGAAGCTCTTTTAATGAAGATTTCAATTACAAGCATATGGATCAATTGATCTAGTAGTTACGACGAGATGAGGATGGTTTAATGGTAAACCCCTCACGTAAGTATTAAGAGATTACGGTTTCGAGTCTTCTCTCTCTAAAAATCTTTAAATTTATATAATAATATAATACTTAAAAATTAATTAATCTAGTAGTTCATATATTTTTTTTAAATAAAAGTAATAATAATAATAACCTAAACCTCGTCAACTCATTTGATGAGAAAATTAATCTATTGAAAAGCACTAGTACAAAAATCTTTACAATATTAACATGTAGTTAAAGAATGCCGACTTGCCGACCAAACAAGGTGTCGGTACAAAATACACGTATGTGATTGCATATTATCAATTGTTGAACATGAATTAATATATATTCCAATGCTGATCGTCAAACCATTTTTATTCGAGGAAATATGGGGTTTTAACACTTTTTTAAGTTGGTGATGCATGTGAGACACCATTTTAATAACTAAAGTTTAAAATGCATTAAAGTAAATGATTTCTAAAAATGTCATTACTGTACATATTTTTTAATTATTTGTTTGACTTTAGCTTTTAGAAGACACTTTGAAATTGTTTGAGATATACTTCTCTCTCTAATTATCTTAAAGTGAAAATCTCTGTTAACTGAAATCCAAGTTCATCTTCTTCTCCAACGAGTTCGACGTTCATATAGTTACATAAGATCACTCATCTTATCAGTTTCCTATCTCATTTTCCACTTTGCCTCTCATTGTTTGAATATCAAAATTTACACAATGAGAGGCAAATTGGAAACAGAGATATGAAACCAACGAAGAGTGTTAATGCAACTTCCAAAAATGTAAATACAGAGCAATTGCAATTTAAAATCAGAATCAACGAAACTCTAGGCCAAATATAATGATGGCTCTCGCCTCTCGAGTGGATTTGCAATTGAATGAGTTTACTTTGTTCCGAAACTTTATTCCGAGACTTTTGAATAGGGTTCCCGAGTCTTTTATAACATGTCCCGAGACTTTGTATAAGCTTTTCGAGACTTTTGAATAGAGTTGACTTTGTTTTGAGATTTCGTATAAGCTTTCCAAGACTTTGTATATAACTCAAAGTCTCGGACACACAAATACAAAGTCTCAGAAACTAAGTTACTAGTTCATCTTCTTCCCTACTCGAAAATCTCATTTTTCAACAACTTTAACAATGGAATATTCAAAACCAAAACCCAATTTGGGTTTCAAATTGAACAAAAAGCTCTGGAGGCGTTGCCCCCTGACCCCCAGCGAGCTGACCGGGCAGTTCAACCACCGCGAACTCGACGGGGAGCTCAACCTCCGAGTGCATCAGCATAGCGCCACTCCGTCGCCGTTCGAGTTTATTCCATTCACCATAATATGTGCATTTTAAACATAAGTTATTAAAATAGTGATAATATTGAAAAACCACCTCCAAAAAGTACCATTTAATTTTTAACTCATTTTATTCTTATGTTTACATTTGATCATCCAGATCCAAGTAATATTGATGTAACTCACAATATCACATGACCGTTATAAGTATTGTGTGTGGGATTTGTACGCTTTTTCTATTATAAAATCCTGATTCTATAATATTAAAAATTAATTTTGTAAAATATATACATAATTTATTTTATAATGTTATAAAGTCCAATGATGCACAGTAAAATTGTAGATAAGGTTGATCCGGTCCAAAAAAAAAACTTGAATTATTGTAAAATATGTACCTAATCAATCCTATATATATCCCCTCAGTCCTCACTGACCTCACATTAAAATATCATGCATGTATCGTTGAAGTTTCATTTCAAAATACCTAACACGTGCTGTTCATATTTTTGACAAAATTGCTTTTTGTTTTTTGGTGCATACCTTAAATTCTTAGGAAAAAAAAACCATGACATGCAATTTTCATGGATCAAACAGTGGCAAGCAAATAAAGGTATAGTATATATTAAATGATGTTGCTTATAATAACTTGGCACTTATACAATAACAAATTAGCTTGAACGAGACTGAAGATAATCAACATCTGTTCACTTTTGGGTATGTAACAAATTAAAACCCTCCTATAATATAGCTTGGTATATATATATATATATATATATATGAGACACATTGAATAAATGATGAGATGGGGTTGGTCCGATGGTAAACCCCTCACAACTGTACTATGAAGTTGCAGGGTTCGAATCATTTCTTCCTAAAAAAATTCCGAATTTATGAAATAGTATAATACTTTAAAAAATTCATTGAATAAAAGTATATATATCCTCAAATATACCTGACTTGATAAATGCTATATACATAGTCATTTTCTCCCCAGTGTGAGCTGATATAAATATATCAGTGCATTTCATATGGGACCATAAATTATGAATAAACACTGATAATTGTATACAGATTAGGTCACTGAGGTAAAATTTTTTTCTCTATATATATATATATATATATAGTAATTATTATATATATATATGTAAAAACGAACCTTTTAAGTTCCTTGATCTCCAAACTCTCAATCTTGATCAGTAAAATGTTTCACTATATCTTGAATTAAGAGTGACATATTCATATATGAAGATCCATCTTTTTCCATGGCCTTTCTTGCCTTCACTTCAAGTTCTCTTGCTCTTTCTCTTCTCTTCTCACCTTCCTCTCCTCCATCCATCAGCATATTCACACCCATCTCTATTTCATCTCTCTTCACCGCAACTCCGACTCTCTCTTCCTCGCCCCACCTTACCGGGATATCCACCCCGACTCGAACTCCGATCTTCAAAACCTCCACAATAAGCTTTTCATTGAAGAACTGTTCAGCAAATAGTGGCCATGTTAGCATTGGCAGCCCACAACACACAGCTTCTATAGTTGAGTTCCAACCACAATGAGTCAAAAACCCTCCAATTGCCTTGTGTGAAAAGATAAGAACTTGTGGGGCCCAACCCTTTATAACAAGTCCTCTATCTTTGATTCTCTCTTCAAATCTCTCCTCTAAGAGCCATTTTTCTAACTCTGAAGAAGATTTTTGATCTCCTGTTTTGACAACCCATATAAATGGCTTGTTTGACGCTTCTAAAGCTAATCCAAGTTCAATCAATTGGGCTACAACCAAACGGCATAGACTGCCGAGACAAGCGTATATTACTGACCTTTCTTTTTTTGAATTGAGCCATTCCAAGCAATTTTTTTCATCAATGGAAGCTCTATTTCCTCTCTCAAACTTGTCTTCATTCTTCTTGTTGCATAACGAAACCGACCGACACACCACACTTTTTTCTCTATAGCTTTCTCGTACTCCACTGCACAACCGTGTTCCAATTCATCGAAACTATTTACCACAACACCGTAAGCTGACGATTCGGCCTCACGCATCTTTTTACGAACATCATCTAAATCGGATAGACTCACAAATGTTCCTGGAAGCTGTGCCTTTGTGACTTCAATTCTTTGTGGTAACCCTGGAACCAAAAAAGGTTCAGAATCTGAAGTCACCGAATTGTGAGCATTGTAAAGCATTACATTATGAGAGCTCAACAACGAGAAGCAACACATGCCGTGAAAGACAATCCTTGGAATCTTGAACTTTTCGGCTACTTCGGATGTCCAAGAAAGGCACTTGTCCGAGATTATGCAGCTTGGAGGTGGATTTGCTTTCTCAAGAAACTGTTCCAATGGTTCTTGTAGCATATCAAGTGCATTATAGAATTTTTTCAATAGGTCTCGTGAAGGGAGGGTGTCAAGATTCTCATAACCTGAAAACGTAGGTGAAACCAGAATTTCAAATTTAATGAAGTCTGAGGGGTCCAAACTGAAGAATTTTCATTTTACGGTAAGCAAATAGAAAAAAAAAAAGATTAATTACAAGGACTATCAAGAAATTTTTCAAGAGTCTGCAGGGGCCATGGCCCCTTCAGGTCTTTTCATAGTTTCGTTACTGACCTGCAGGGAGCCCTACTTGGTCGCACGGAAATGGGATTCGTACAAGCTTAATATTCGGCAATTGATCATCATCAAATTGCTGGTTAGATCGATGAATGGTTGTCTCGAATCTTGAAGCGTTGTGAGGAGTAGTAATCAAGCTGACAATCACTCCTTGCTCCGCGAAAAGCCTTGCCATATCTATCATCGGGATCATGTGACCCTGAGCCATCAATGGGATCAAAACAAAGTGCGGCGCCATAGCAGCTAACAACGGATGATGATTAGGTGATGATTGAGAGATTGAGCTAGCTAGCGTGGCAAATATATGAACCGATGGAGAGGCAAGTGTAAACGGCTTTCACTATCGGAATAAAGTGGCCAAGTCTTATAAGTGGAGCTTGACTTTGAACAAGTCTGAAATGAAATCTTCACTGCAATGCACTACATAGGAAAAACAGATGATTGCTTTGTTTACTAGCTCTCGAATACAGGGTTGGTTGACCTGACATGGGGTGTTGGCTGACTTAATCAAACATGCGTAACTTGATGTAATTCTAGAATGTTCAATGAAAGTTAATTTTAAACGTCGACTATATATCCGTTTTTGGTCTAGATTTTAATTAAGGTTATCATGATTACGTGCTTCAACACCCGGCAATACTGCCAGATTTGTTGGGTTTAGAACGAAGTTAATGGTTTGTGATTATAAGTTGAAGTATAAGCAAGTATTAATAAAAGTTTGACATTTCCGATCCTAGATGCAACCCATCTAATTATGGTCAATTCAACTATTTAGCGGGTTTTATAACACAATTTATTAAAAAAAACATTTATTTTAACTTGTGTGAATCAACTTGACATGGTGAGGACGTGAGGTTGATTATAGAATAATACTGATGATCTAAAATATGAGTGGTGCTAAGGGATGGCAAAATAAGGGTCTAGACCCGAACCAGAATCTGACCCACAAAAGGCCCGTAAAAAAACTAAAGGCGTCCAGACTCGATCCGGAGCCAAAAAACCAATATATGGTTTGGTCTGGATCCGACCCAGTTATGTTCCGGATCCGACCCAAAAAACAATGGCCCAAGAAAAATCCAAGTAAAAAAAATCCAAGTAAAATATGACCAAATTGATGAAATTTCAATTAAAGAGTAAAAAAGTGATGTTTCCCAATTAGATTGGGACCAAATTGTAAAAACCTCTTTAATGTATATAATTAATGATTAAAAATTAAATATAGTCATAAAATCATGTATATTTTAGTCATTGTAACTAATCTCAGCACTTTTACAATAAAATTATCAAACGTATGTATAGTGTTTTTGAGCTATACATTAGTTTTAAAAATATAATTAACAAAATATTTGCAGATTAACTTCAGAGCTGATTATTCTTTATATACAACTAACAGTAATTATTATAAAAGTTACAGCAATACCAAATTAGACATGACCGCGGTTCGGTTTAAACCGTGGAACCGAACCGTAACCGTGGCAAAAAACCGAAACCAGAACCGTGACTTCCGGTTCTTAAAAATAAACAGGACTAGAACCGGCGGTTCGAACCGCTGGTTCCATCCAATTTTTTTTATATATATTTTGGCCGCCGGAATTTATATATATATATATATATATTTTTTTCTCACTCTTTTTGCCTAATCTCTCTTTGGTCTCTCTCCCTCTCTCTATTTCTTCATTCGTTCCAACTTCCAAACGACCAAGCCAGACTTCCTCACTTCCATCGATCTCTCCGACTCTCCCTTACCGGCGATCTCTTCTTCATCCAATCGTCGCCAACTCGCCGGTGATCTCTTCTTCGATCTCTCTCTTTGATCTCCTCATAAAAACCCACTCTCTCTCTCTCTCTCTTCGATCTTTTCTTCTTCTCTTCGATCTCAGGTGACCGGTGGTGCAGTGGTGGTGGGTGAGTCGGGTGGCTGGGTGATTTGGATTTTGGGGATGATATGTGATTTGGGTGATTTGGGGTTGATTGGTGTGATGAAGAGGATATGGGATTTGTGAATTATGATCTGGGTTAGGAATTGTGATATACTGATATGTGTGATTTGTGTGATCTGGGTAATTAGGTGGGGTTTGTGAGAAGTGAGAACTGAGAAGAGAGGTGATTAATTTTTTTTTTTTAAAGAATCGAATATGTGTGATGATTTGTGTGATCTGGGTAATTGGGTGGGGTTTGTGAGAAGTGAGAAGTGAGATGTGAGAAGTGATGTGATTAAATTTTTTTTAAGAACCGAATTGCTTGAAACCGGGAACCGGATCGGAACCAGCGGTTCAGAACCGAAACCGAACCGCGGTCACGTCTATACCAAACTGACTCATAATTCAGTAGTGGGGTGCCAATAGCACCACTCCTAAATTATTAGCACAAAAATCATAAAGTAATGCTATTAGATCTAAAATATTACTACAAAAATCATAGAGTAATGATGTACGATCTAAAATATTAGCATAAAATCAATCAAATGATATGTCAAATAATTTGTCATTATTCATTAATTAATATATAATTTATGATATAGAAAGGAAAAATCATTTATTATATCATTTGAGTTATTTTTGTGCTACATTATACAACATTATTGATAAATTAAACTCCTCCCTATCTTAATTTGTGTGATGAGAATATAAACTCTAGGCTTAATGCATAAGGACAAAAGTCATTATCAATTAAATTAGTTAGTGCTTATTTGATTGAGCTTTCTACTATCTCAAAAACTCTACACACCTCTATTTGAGTTTTGTAGAGTTGTTTAGTTAGACTTTTATTTTAAATTCTGTAGATGCTAGTAATGATTAAACATTTACTAGGTAAAAGCTTATGGGAAATAGCTTCTCCAAATAGAATTTTTTTTTTAAAAAAATGTCTACCAACCAAACAACTATAATTTTGTCTTTGTTATTTCTAATATATCTATCACAAGTAAACCTTTTACAAATATAGGTTTTTCAAAAGCCCAATCATACAAGCTCTATTAGTCATTTTAACTCTTTGTACAAAAGGCAATAGGCATATGAGCTGATTATGGGAAATGTTTTATAAATATCCTTTTCCATTTCAATAAATTTTTTTTCTAAATTATTCCATTTCTAATTAAGAGGTATTTTTTTTTAATATTTTGAAATTTAATAGAATTTGAAGGTAATTTTTTTTCTTGAAATATTGCACTATTATATAAATTGGGATTTTTTTGGAAGGAGGAGGACTCGAATTCGCAATCTCGTGGTGCATGTGTGAGAAGTTTTGCCACCAGACCAATCTCATCTGGTCAATTCAGGAAGTAATTAATATGTCTTTTGGCACTGTTTAGGGAAAAAAAATAAAGATCACCGAAACTCTTTATAAACGCCTGTTGTTCAGCAAATCCATTAATTGTTTTAATGTATGGTCATTATTAGAAGAACTTTTTTGTTTATTTTTTTATATACAACATATGGTTATGACTGCTCGCTTGATACTAAATAAACACTTTTCAATTGGGAGATGGTTATTTGTTGATTTTCAAATGAGGAACCATTGTGCTCAATTGTATGAAGTTTATCAAACATTAGAGAATTTAGTAAAATTAAGGGATAATTACCTCGATAGCTATCAATTTGATGACATATTATCAAAAATGCCACTGGATTGAGAATTGGTTTCAAAATGACTATTTTTGGCGAACCTTGTGACACTAATAACCATTCTATCTAATTCCATCCAATGAGTGGTATTTTGGTAAATAAGAGATGATATTTAATTTATTTTTGATGTTTTTTGAAAATCAATTTCTTCTTTTGTTTTTTTGAAATGATAATTATATTTAATGTGTGTATATATGTATAGCATATCTTATATATATATATATATATATATCAAACGTTGTTATATGGATTTTTTGATAGCATGACAAGTCAGCATAATCACTTGAAAGCACGGTGATTAGATATGCCATGTCACTAGGGTCAGCGAGGAAAGATCAAAATACTGCAGGTTCCACAAGGAAAGTGGTCACGATATATCAAAGTGCTACCAACTAAGAGATCACATCGAGACACTTATTAGGGAGGGTCATCTCAAAGATTTGATTCTTAAAAGGCCAGACGACCAGCAAAATGATCCCCTCAGGGGCGATCAGCCAAGGGGAAACCAAGAAAAGAAACAAAGCCCGGACCGAGGCAGCAGCGAATGAACAATCAATACTATTTTTTGAGGACCCTAAAAAAAACTTGCTCTTGAGAGAGATAGCTTAGTTACATTCAGTTTTTGTTTAAAATATTTTCTAGCTTGTTTCTGATTTTTAGTTTTTCTAATTATTTTTGGTTTTGATTTTGTTAATTTGCAGACCAATTAATAAAGAAGTCAAGAGTGGTGTTCAAATTTTTTATATATAAATCATCTTTGTTATCAAAGATAAACTCGCAGCGCTGACTCCTGCTATGGTGGGTGAAGGTGCCCGAGAGGCTGAGAAGTCGGTTGTTAGAGATCCGACGCGCTTGCCAGACTGACTGAGTGAATATAAAGCATTGTCAGCAATCTGGCCACCCCGAAGTGCCGGTTATACCAGGAAAAAACACTCAGGTACACCATCGGGGAAAACCTGGTGAGATGCGTTCGGCTGTGTTAGTATTGCACTAATGATTCGGCCAAACCCTTGTAAATAGACAAAACCGGGAGACGTCCTTGGTGACTTGTTTACATGGGAAAAACAGGGAGAAATGGGGCAAAGTTCCCAGAACACCTCTTGGCTGAAGACTCAAGATGGTCGGGAATTATCCCGAACAAACAATCGGAACACCGACTGGTCCAGCTACTAGGTTAGAAATTATCTTGGGCAAAAAGCTGGGACATGGATCGGTCCAATACTGATCAGTTTAATAAGATACTTGATCAGTTCAACAACAAAAACTATCAGTTTAATAAGATACTTGATCGGGATAAAGCGATAAGATCAGAAGCATCAAAAAGTCAAAGGAAAAAGCTATTCAAATCCCCTTCGATTGAGCCATCAATAGCTCATCTCGCAGATTTGATGGGGTATTGCTATAAGGATTTTTTGATAGCATGACAAGTCAGTATGATCACCTGAAAGCATGGTGATTAGATATGCCACGTCACCAGGGTCAGCTACGTAAGATCAACCCAAGACGACCAGTAGATGATCTCAAGGCTTGATCAAGTTTATCTAAGATGGTCGGGGAAACTAACCGATCATGTATGAATAACCTGATCGGGGAAACTACCTGATCGGGTAGAGATAACCTGGTCGAGTTAATACAATCCGATCGGGGTAAAAGAGATCTGGTCTGGTTAGGCAGTTGATCAGTTAAATGACGCATACGAGTCATTAACAGCAATCACTACTCAGATACGTAAAAGAAGCGTCTTATTCAAGTAAGATATCACGAAGTAAACTCTGATAAGGAAACAAACTTCTTTATAGATATCCGAGTCCAAATCAGGCAACAAGTCTAATTCATTCAATTCGTGGAAGACGCAAGACATAAAGGAAGATAAAGACGACTTCAATAAGTAATCAGTCCTAGTTAGACACCACTACTTTTCCTTATTTGCATACCACAATTTAGGGTTCTATGCATCTATAAATAGATCCTAAAAACACCTAATGGGGGTAGAGACGAATCATTAGATATTCAAGAGAGTAAGTAAGGTTGAGTGTGTAATCATATTATTCATAGTGAATTCCTTTCCTCGCCGTCCCCGGCAACCGTGGATGTTTTCCCATCTTGGGGTTTTACCACGTAAAATCTTATTTGCATGATCTTTTTATTCTTCTTGATTCATTATACAATTGTTAGTTCAACATACCTTGTGTGACGCGTGATCGATTTTACGTAATCTAAAAATCACCGTCAACAAACGTATGTATATATATTTCTTTTTTGAGAAGATTAAGGCTACAAAATCTAAAAAATCTAAAAAACAAATAAGAAACACATGTATTGATCTAAACTAATAATATATTATTGATCCAAAGGCTAAAAAATCGTGTCAAAATTTGTGTGTGTACGTTCTTGAGCATCATTGAGATATGTATATATATATATGCATATTGTAATATAACGAGAGATTTCTACAAAATCGAAAAGCTCATAGAGTAGTTTACATCATGGATGATATATATATATATATATATATATATATATATATAAGTGAGTCTCTCATGAATGATCCATTATTTTAATTTCGATAAAGACCATGATGAAAACACATCGATTTTAATAAATTTTAATATGAATTTTTTTGTAGATGATGAGTTCAATGAAATCTACATATGAACAAAATTTGAGAATTTTCCAAGCCCTAGAACTATTTATCCAAATTTTGTTAAATATGAAGGCATTGAAAAATATGTAAAATATAGGAAAATTCAAGAAAAATAGTTCTAGTGTTCGAAAAATTTTCAAATTTTGTTTATAGGTAGATTTCAATAAACTCGTCATCCACAAAAAAATTCAGATAAAAATTCTTTAAAATCGATGCATTTTCATCAAGGTCCTTACCGAAATTAAAATAGGGGATCTCTCATGAGAGACTCAATATATATATATATAATATAATATAATATATATATATATATATATATACACAATTTTTCTATTGTTAGTTCGTCTTGATATAAAATATATCAGAACGAAGAATGTGGACCATTAGATTTACATACTTTGACTCAAAATGTTGTATGCACTTGTCAAAACTTCTTCATAATCTGTGGTCCACATTCTTCTTCTTGATATAGTTTATTTCAGGACGAGCTGACAGTAGAAAGACTGTATATATACATATATACATATATGTTTGAGATATAATATACGCACACTAAATATAATTATTTGTTCTAAAAAAACAAAAGAAAAAATTGATTTCTTAAAAACATTTAACTTATTAAATTAATGTCATCTCCTTGTTTACCAAAATGCCACTCATCGGATGAAATTAGATTGAATTGGATAGAATGACCATTAGTGTTACACTTTTCGTAAAAATTACCATTTTGAAACCAATTCTCAATCCAATGACCATTTTGATAGTATGTTATCAAATTGATGGCCATTAGGGTAATTATCCATTGAATAAATAAACGAGTGGCCACTAGAGTAAGTGAAAAATGACATTGATGGTCATTTTGATACCATGTGAACAAGAAGTTAACGTTGTTATAACAGTTTTGGATGGAATGACTATTGATGTCACAAGGTTCGTTAAAAATGACATTTTGAAACTAATTCTCAATCTAATGACTATTTTAATAGTGTGTTATCAAATTGATGGCCACTGGAGTAATTATCCCTAAAATTAACTCTAAAACGAAATTACAAGCACAAAGACAAGTTAGAGCATGAAGACTAGACTAATGACAAGCAGCTCCAATAATCAGCCATTTGCCTATTTTTGTCGGTATCAAAATTTCGTTGAATTGTAATAATAATAATAAAAAAGCAATATATATTTCTCACATTTTGACTTTTGTCATGACTTTTGTCATGAGTGCGTGTATTTAATATGCATATTTACAAGGGCATATTTACAAGGGCAAACAGAGCGGGGGATTTTAGATTTTTTTTTTAAGTATTACCATAAATTCTTATACCAGATGATCGGATCAAGAGTCTATCGAAATCTATCGAGATCAAATACTATATGTGCGCCGATCTAAACATCTAGTCACACAATACAAGAAGAAAACTCTGCTTGTTTTCTCAAAAATAAAATTAAAAATTCCACACATCATGAGAGATGAATCAAGAAATTAAATTTAAAAATTAGCAGTAATTTTTTAAAATAGATTTTAAAATTTTGTTAGGGGGAGGGCACGGGTGCACGGGACCCCATGAGCCCCCTCCTCCCTCTGTCGCTGTACACATATTTATAAAATGAAAATAACAGGATTCAAAACACTATAAATTGTATTAAGAGGTGATGATATACAAGAATTTAGATGTTTAATAACTATTTTTTTTATAACAATATGAGGTTTGACCTGGCTCACACTTGCATAGTTACATTATTGAAAATGTATAATCACCGGCAGAGTCGGTCATGACTTATCTGAGACCTATAGTGAAAATGTAAAAAATAGGCCCCATGTGCAGTTGACAACATGCAGTGCAGCCAGTGTTATGCTAATCGGAAAAATCGGCCGATTAATCCCCGGAAAAAAGGTCGTTTTTTGGCTGCCGTTTGCAGGCTAATGCCGCTATATCCGACATCTATAGCCGGTTCAAGAATTTGAAACCAGATCTGATAAAGAAGATGAAGAGAGAGAGAGAGAGATAAACAAAATATATAAAACGGAGAAGATGAAGAGAGATGGAGAGAGAGAGAAAGAGTTTCAGTGTATGTGCGTTGAAAAGAAATGTGGAATTGTGGGGTGTAGAAAAACTAAGAAAGAGAAGTGACACAAATGATAAGAACACATATAAAAATAATAAAGAAAAAAAAATGAAAATAAAAAGTCACATGTGGACATTTGGTTTTGTGGGGTTCAGTCTAATGATAGTGCTGAGATATTTGAGCTTTTAAATAATAAACAAATGTTTGGACCTTTTTTCTCTGAATCTATTCAACACTAAACACGGGAAACATACAAAAATGATCTTATTTTGAGCAATTTTTCCTTGGGCCATGGGCGGGAGCCCCTAGTACCCACCTCAGGGCCGGCCCTGATCACTGGGCTGATTAACGATAACATTTACTATGAGAAGTTTCCAAGGGTAAATTTCCAGATTTGATAAGGATGTATAGATCGAAGACCTTTAAAGGATCGTTTCTTGATCTTTCAAGTAGGGTTGATTTGATAAATGCCACAGTGGAACCTGACCAGCTGCTCTGGTATACGTAAATATAATCGACTGTGAATTGGTAAACCTTCAAGTGCAAGGGAGTTTCTTCCTAATTTTTCCACCAGACGGCTTATTATGTTCTTGTACATTTGATTTCATCTACACAACAACAAATAATATATAAATATCTAGCAATTTGACGAAAAACGCATAAAGCTACTAGAATCTTTTCAAATATTCATCAGCGTAATTAGAACATAGATTTTAGGGCAAATTGCACTGAACCCATTGAGGTTTGGACAAGTTACACTTAGATGGATAAATTTGTTTATTATACACTAACACCCCCAAGACTTAAATTTGACTTTAAAAATACCTAAAATGCCCCTAGTTATATTATTTTATACTTTATTTGTTATCTTTTAAAGAAACACTTTATAAAATTTAATAAAATAAAAAAATTAAATAAAAGATATGATTCATTAAATAAATAAATAGCTTAAAAAAATTAAATAAATAAATAGTTTTAAAAAATTAAATAAATAAATAGTTAAAAAAATTAAGTAAATAAATAATTTAAAAATTAAATAAAAAAAGTTTTAAAAAATCAAATAAATAAATAAATAGTTTAAAAAATAAATGAAAAAATGAAAAACATTAATTTTTTTTAAGAATATTGATTACTAGAGATAAGATAAGCTCTAAATATCCAAGAAGTGTTGGGAACCTTGAAATTTCTCTCACCATCATCTTTACCGTAAAAGTTTGGATATTTAGAGCTTTTCTCGTCTCTATTAATGGACATCCTTAAAAAATTTAATGTTTTTAATTTTTTTTTTCATTTATTTATTTATATTTTAAAACTATTTATTTAATTTTTTAAAACTATTTTTTTAAAACTATTTATTTATTTTATTTTTAAAAAATATTTATTTTAAAAAAAATTATTTATTTATTTTTAAAATTATTTATTTATTTAAACTAATTATTTATTTATTTAAACTATTTATTTATTTAATTTTTTTAAACTATTTTTTTAAAAAAAACTATTTGTTTATTTAATGAATCGTATCTTTTATTTAATTTTTTTATTTTATTAAAGTTTATAAAGTGTTTGTTTAAAAGGTAAAAAAAATAAAGTATAAAATAATATAACTAGGGGCATTTTAGGTTTTTTAAGGTCAAATTTAAGTTTTGGGAGTATTAGTGTATAATAAAGAAACTTATCTATCTAAGTGCAACTTGCCCAAACCTCAAGGGCTTCAGTGTTATTTATCCTAGATTTTATTATACCAAAACAAATACAGGTCGTCTCAATATTGGTTGAGGTAGACATGACGCCGGTTCGGTTCGAACCGGAGAACCGAACCGGAACCGGCGTCAGAAAACCGGAATCGGAACCGAAAAAACCGGTTCCAGTTCCAGAACCGGACCGGGAACCGGTCTGGCCCGGTTCCGTTTCCGGTTCGTTTCAGCGAAGAACCGGGCAGTTCGAACCGGACCAGAATCGGCGGTTCGGTTCCGGTTCGAACCGCCCGGTTCTTCTTTTAAATTTTTTTTTAAACGAACCGTTGGAGGCCAACGGTTCACTTGTTTTTTTTTTTTAAATTTTTTTTTTTTAATTTTCTTTTCTATAAATACCCCTACCTCTCCATTCATTTTTCCTCACCCCAATTTCCTCAATTCTCTCTAATTCTCAATTCTCAATTCTCTCTAAACTTTCAATTCTCCAAGTCTCAATTCTCAAACTCCAAGTCTCCAAGTTTCCAATTTATATTATTTGCAATTACTAAGTTAGTAAGTTTCCAATTTATTTTATTTACAATTACTTAGTTTCTAATTTTATTTTATTTGCAATATTTCTTATTTCCAATTTATTTAATTTGCAATTAGTCAATTACTAAGTTTCCAATTTCATTTATTTACAATTTATTTTATTTGCTATATATTCCAATTTATTTTATTTGCAATTTATTTTATATCCAATTTATTTTATTTACAATATATTTTATTTGCAAATTGCAATTACTAACTACTAAGTTTCTAATTTTCTTCCAAATTTATTTCCAACCATTTAATCATTTTTTAAATCAATTTTTTAACATTTTTTGTTCAAGGAATTTTACAATTCAATTTTTAAAATGGCAAGTGGAAGTGGTGACGCTCCTAGATGCTCCATTTCGATGAAAGGTAAGGGTCGTATGACGGATAATCTCGGTCATGACGACCGTGCCTATCACGAGTATCTACAACAACAAGTCTATGCTGAAGACTTAGGCCTAAACTTTCCTCAATCTCATTCTCATCCCTCTCTTAGAATTTCTGAACCCGATCTCAATGTCACCCCCATTTTGACAAGCCAATCAGAAAATATGTCTGCTCTTGGCCATGATGGTGATGAACCTGATGAGCCCGATGAGCCCGATGAGCCTGATCCCAACCCACATCAAGATTTTGATTTTTATCCACAGATGGAAGAAAAGTTACCGAAGCAGGTCAAATCTGATCTATTCGTACTCCATATGAAGAAAGTTACGCATGAAGATGGAAGCATATTAGTGATTTGCAATTACTGCAAAAAAGTATTTAAATGACACAAATCTGGAGGATATGGGTCATATCGGAAGCATATAACGAACTCACATCCAGATGCATAGGCCAAATCGAGTTCACAATCTTAAATTCCCAGGTACGCTACCCCTAACCAACAATTATTTAAATATAGTGATGCAAAAAATAGAGAAGAATTAGCTAGAATGGTTGCAGTAGAACACTTACCATTTAGTTTTGGTGAAAATGTTGGTTTTAATAATTATTGTCAACGAGCATTAAATCCTGCTGCATGTCGTGTTCCTAGAACCACGCTCACAGAAGCACTTGAAAACATTTATGAAAAAGAAAAGAAAATGTTGGAAATTTTTTTAGAAAAATATAATGGTCGTGTTTCTGTATGTGCCGACATATGGAGTGATCATTGGCAAATGCATTCATACATATGTGTCACTTGCCATTATATGGATAATGCATGGACTATCCAAAAAAGAATTCTTGCATTTAGAGTTTTTGATGAAAAACACACTGCTGCTAATATTTTTAGACATCTTAGAATTATTTTCACAGAGTATAAAATTGAGAACAAAATTTTTGCAATTGGTTTTGATAATGCTTCTAACAATACCGTTGCTATTCATGTTTTAATTGAATTATGCAAACCTTATCTTGGTGGTAAATTTTTTCATCAAAGATGTGCATGCCATGTTTTCAATTTATGTGTTCTTTTCTAAAAAGGATTAAAAACTCTTGAACAGTTTATTCAACCTATTAAAGATGCCCTCTATTTTTTGTGGAAACATCCTTCTGTAATGAAATTATGGGCAGCATATTGTAAACAAAATGGTAAGCGTGCCATTAGATTTCCTCATGATGTTCCAACATGTTGGAATTCTAGTTATAAATTGCTTGCTAGAAGTTATGAATATATGGATTTATTAGTTACTTTTATTCAATATCATGTTAGTCACATTAATCTTTATCAAAGCCATTGGGATGCTTGTAGCAATGTTTGTGGTTTGTTAAAAGTTTTTTATATTGCTACTAACAATTTATCTGGTGTTTATTATCCTACAACTAATTTATTTATTATTGGGAGTCTTAATATTGCTGGTGCATTTGCTCATTGTGAATCCGACTCAGAATTACATGAGTCTGTTACTACTATGAAGGATAAATGGTTAGAATATTATAAGGAGTTTCTAAATATTTATTTGATTGCCTTGTGTTTTGATCACGTTGTAGATTAGAAAGTTTGCATGATTATCTTTCTGCTTATTATGAACAAGGTTTAAAAATAGATTCTGATGTTGATATGTGTTGTGCTAGGGTTAAGACATTATTGTATGAATTATATGATGAATATATTAAAGTTTACGGTCCATCACTGAACATAGATGTTCCACAAACTCAAAATGTATCTCGTTCATCATCATCATCCTCTGGATTTGTTAATTTAGGGTATAATCTTTTATAAAAAAAACCAAAAAATTACGAGGTTCTTCTTCATCAAGCTCCACCACATATTTCGAGCTTGAATCTTATCTAAGTACCTCTTTTGGGTTCATAGAAGACACCGAAGATAAAAAATTTGATATCCTACACTGGTGGAAAGAGCATGAAAGGTACTTTCCAATCTTGGCTATGATAGCCAAACAAATCCTTTCAACACCAGTTTCTACGGTGGCCGTAGAACAACAGTTCAGTGCCGGTGGGAATATTTTAGACCCAAAACGTTCCCTTATGAGTCCGAAATCACTTCAGATACAAGCTTGTGTTGAAGATTGGACGAAGGCTCAATATAGACAACAAGAAATCGATCAAGAGGAACCATACGATTTCTTTAAACATGATCAACCGGCTGAAAGTCGAACGGATGATCATGGCAACGATTAGTCCACGACTCCACGCCAAATCCCTATCTCCAAACTCCAAAGTCCAAATCTACAATAAAAGGTAAGAGAACTACGTGGCCTTTGATTCTTCTAAACTCTTAAGAGGATACATAGGCAACTTAATTGTGGTAAAAATTAAGTGCAAGGCCAATTTTATTTTTTTGTTTTGTTTTGTTTTATTTTGTTTTATTTTTTAATTTGTCATTATTTATTTAACTTTATTTTACGGATGACCCAATAAAATACATTTACCAATTACATTTTTACATGATAATTTTTTTTTATGAAATATGATTTAAAAAAAAGGGTCGGTTCCGGTTCGGAACCGATGGAATGGAACCGGACCGGAACCGATGGAACCGGACCGGAACCGGAACCGAAACCGGAACCGGAACCAGAACCGTCGGTTCCGAACCAGAACCGAACAGGAACTGGAACCGGAACCGGAGTCGTCGGTTCTGAACCAAAACCGAACCGGAACCGGAACCGGCGTCATGTCTAGGTTGAGGTCCAAAAGTTCTACGACAAGCAATAATGTTATCGCAATACTTTTTATCTTCTTTTGATGGCAGCAACAAAAAAACTATTAAAAAAACAATAAAAAGCAATAATGTTATCACAATTCACAAAGTAAAATATGTCGTAAATAATTCAATAAATAAGCTAAATAAAGCAAAGATGAAGAAGAGAGTGAGAGATGATTGAGATGAGAGAAACCAGAGATATTAGAAATATGAGAGAGAGTTGTATTGATCCTTTTTTGGGCATCCTTTACAAATGAAACAGTACTAATATATATAGGCAAATAAGATAGGCGGTGGGGAAGGGAAAGATATTTGTGGGATGTAAGTGGATAATACTAGTGTATATTACATAAGTGGTAAAAGCCACATATTACAACACTCCCCATTGGATTTATACCACTTGTATTAATTTTCTAGGAAAAATCCCAATGTGACAAAATCCGAGAAAAATGTATACAACAATCTCTCTGGATCTAGTGGGATTGGATATGAAAAACTATCTCATTAAAAACCTTGTCAGGAAAACCCAGTGGGATAAAACCTGATCGAAGGGAAAAAGAGTATAGTGTACATATGTCCAGATTTATTTGTTTTCTTCAAAACATTTCTCACATTTATACATTGCTAGGGAAAACCCAGTGGGATAAAAACCTGAGCAAAGATATTCATTGATCTATCGGATCAAAGTAATATTTATAATGATCTTCTGGATCAAGGTAACATATATACGATGATTAGCAAGATCAAAGTAATATTTACAATGATATTTTGATCAAGATAACATATATATGATGATCAACTGGATAAATGTAATATTTATGATGATCTTTAGGGATCAAATAATTTTTTGGTGTGCTTATAGAATTGCCTCATTAAAACCTTTATCAGGAAAACCCAATAGGACAAAAACCTGATTGAAGGAAAAAGAGTACAATGCACATATATCCCAAATAATTAATATACTTCATCTGATATGCTCCCCCTGGTGGGACGCCCCCCCTGATAAAAATTCTTTTGAAGCAATCTTCTAGATTGTTGAATTGAAGCACACTGATGTTTATTTCATGAAATGAAATAACAACATAAATGATCAGAGGGAGTATCAGCAAAGATTTGCTTTATGGAGTAATATCCATATGGAATCTTTTCAGAATCCTTTCAACATATTCTGATTGATAGACAAACATTCCATTTGATCTATGCTCGACCTTCAGGTTGAGACAATATTTTCTTTCTCATTTCTTTATGAAGACACATGAGTATATAATATGATTATTATATCCTTATCTTTATCAGATATTAACTGAGACGGTTGTACCACATCCGTTCATATTGTTTTTAATCTATATAAGGATTTTTGTATGTTCATCAAATACAAATTACGAGATCTCGATTTATATGCTTCTAGCATTTTAGAATCCTTTAGGATTTATAAATATCTGCATTGAGTGAATCATATAGATAAATGATTATTACGTCTAAGAGAAGTATTTCAAGCCTTTTAAAGGCAGCCAAATTTATCAACAACGTAACCGTATTCATCAATTGTGAATACCAAGTTTCTGTAAGAAACCTCGCACCAAGAGTCATGTCTCATATCTCACGATCTCGTTTTTCTCATTACGTTTCCATATAAAAACCCATTAGTATCCAACTAGTTTGACATCTCCAGGTGTCTGGAGTACTATTGGTCTAAATACTTTATGTTTGGCTTATGAAGTCAATTCTTTCTTAATTGCTTCTTTCATCTAGGTCAATCATGCCTTTTATCTACAATCAGTGATATTATGAATATCATAATTATCATTTATAATTTCAGTAGCGCTACTGTGTATAAAATACATTATTAATGATTGTTTCCTTATGATTCCACATTTCTCTGATATGACTCATAGAAATTTTCTCAATTTCTATACCTTTGTATCTCTATTGAGATTACTTCCATTTCAATAAATTTAGTCATTTCATAAACTCCGTATGATTTATAGAATTTCTCTCAATTTCTATATTCTTGTACCTCTATTGAGATTTATTCCATTTCAATGGATTTAGTCATTTCATAAACTCCGTATGATTTAAAGATTTCTTCCATTTTAATGAATTTAGTCATTTCATAAAATCCGTATGATTTATATAATTTCTCTCAATTTTTATACTCTTGTATCTCTGTTGATATATCATACTCTTATAGAGTTGATTTAGAGAAAGTGGATTTATTCATAACTCGAGTTTTGTTTACTCTTGGGATCCCAATAACAATACCTTTCCAAAGGTTTATAAGTTTATGATATGCATCAGATTATTTATTTGTTGCATTTTTCTCTGATCGTTCTTCAAGAACAATCACCCGGCCGGGGTTTATGAGATGACAACTTATAAAATCATGAGACACACTCATATATATATATAGAGAACCGAACCGGTATCTCTATTTTGTATATAAGTAACTTTCCGTTTACTTTTCTCTTCTAGAGAAACCTTTCCATAAGTAAGTCCACATATAGAATTTAGTAACTATATCGAAATAATGAAGTTCTCGTAATTTACCTGAAGACGTTTTGATAAGTGATTCCCCTGATCCATTTTGATTATGAGTATATCTGAAAAACTGATAATCAGTACAAGTAATATGGAGATGTTGGATAATAAACAAACATGTGATCATCTCGTAGATGCATCAATTAAAATCATATAATAATGAAATGGATCATTTGGTGGATGAATATGTCAACATATATCTCATTGAATTCTTTGTAAGAATGATGAGAATTCAAAACCAACTTTTTAGAATAAGATGGTTTTACTATTAGTTTCCCCTGTGAACATGCAGTACATAAGTTCCCATTAGATAAAGAATCTTCTGGTTCTTTAATGGATATCCATGAGAATTTTCAATGATTATACGCATCATTGTAGGTCCAGGGTGACCAATACGGTCACGCCAAAATACAAACATTTTTTTTTGCTTTGGATCTGGGAACTTTTGATTAATAACTGCATAAATATCTACACTCTTTATAATAATGTAATATAATCCAGATGATAAAGCACGTAGCTTTTCTATAATGAGTTGCTGACCTGAATCATGAGAAGTAATATATATATATATATATATATATATATATTAAACATTATCATTACTCATAGTTTTAAAATGATATCCATTCCTCCGGATATCTTTGAAACTAAGCAGGTTCATATATATTCTGTTTGAATGATATAAAGTATCATTGATACACAATTAATACCATCTGGTAATAAGATTGTGGCTCTTCTAGAGCCTTTGATCTGATCCGTTGGATATGATCTGGTATTAACTTTATATGCTTTTGAACTGAGCATATTTTTTTTATATTCTGCTTGAATAATATCAAGTATCACTGATACATGATTTAGTATTGTTTGATAACAATATCATGGCTCTTCCAGAGCTTTCTATCATCGCTCTTCCAGAGCTTTCTATCAGATCCGTTGGACCTGATACCGTATTAATATTTACTTGATCAAAGACCAATTCATAAAATATATCTGACTCCGCAGAATTGTATGAGTCGTTGCACTCTAGGCAAGACATATATTTCCCTTCTGGGAATCTTTTGGACATTATGTATAATGCCATTTTATATCTCATCTGAAATGATAATAATCTTTTCAATAGGTTTATTCTATAAACCTTTTCTTTTGTCATTCACAAACATCCACTCCTGGGTATGTTTTGATATCTCATGAATATAAATATATCAAATTTACTCTCTTGATACTGCTCCTTCAGGAGCAAGTATAAAATGGACAAAATATCATTTACAATCTCATTCTACGTGATACTAGGATCTTACCCTACTGGATGTGTAGATATATATATATATATATATATATATTTATCAAATGAATGATATGTTAAGATCTTTAAATGTATTTTATGATAATCACAGCATCCCGCTGGATGTGTATGAAATAGATAAAATATTAATTCCAATTTCTTTATTCGTTAGGATCTTAAATCTCTTTTATGATACTCACTACACCCTGTTGGATGTGTAGATCATTCTTTCAAATGAGTGACATATAAACGTATCACTTTATTTATATGAGATAACGTCATATTCTGAATGTGTTTGAAACATCAGGTTCCAAATAATGAAGTATGACATTCATGTAATAACATTGGATCCAGAACTCCATGTTCTCATCGGTTTTCAAAACCGTGCCGTATGGCATGTATATAACACTGGATCGAGATCTCCATATTCTCATCGGTTTTCAAAACCATACCAACTTAAATATTATAATTCCAAGAACTTTAAGTTCTGGTTAGTTGGTTTCGCTGATATCATATATTGCTTATAAATGATATGAATATTTTAACAATTTATTTAGAGACACAGTATAAGCCAGTCCTGAGACACTGCATAAGCCAGTCCCGAGACACGGTATAAGCCAGTCTCATATATTGCATAAAAATAACAGTTTCAGAGTCATAAGATCACCTTAGACACAACATAAGCCAGTCCAGAGACACAGCATAAGCCAGTCCAGAGACACAACATAAGCCAGTCTCATATATTGTATAAAAATAAATGCCAGAGTCAGAGTCATAGTCAGAGTCGGAGTTAGAGTCAGAGTTATAATCAGTATATATATATATAGGTTCGTTGACGGTATATCCACCTTGTACGTTAGGATTTTTAACCCTTTTTATGATATTCAGAGCATCCTTCTGGATGTGTATGAAATTGATAAAATATTATTCCCATTTCATTATACATTAGGATCTTAGATTATTTTTATAATGCTTACAACATCCGACTGGATGTGTATATTTCTCTGAATATTTCTCTGAACATTTATCTGAATATTGCATCAACCATGTATATAATACTAGATCCAGATCTCCAAGTTCTGGATATTCCATCGTGCCCGAAAACAGAGTTAATAAAGATTAAATAAGTTAAAATAATACTTACAAGCGGAATTAGCTGAAAACGGATGGCATGGTTGCATCCGAAACGGTCGAAATAGCTGGAAACAAGTCCGAATCGGCCAAAAACGGATGAAAATAGCATGCTGCTGTGGTGCTGACGTCACTGCTGACGTGGCACAACCATGGCTGACGCGCTGACGTTGCATGACGTGGCGGGACGTGGCACGCACAGTTCGCTTACTTGGCACTGACGTGGCACGCACAGTTCGCTGACTTGGCGCTGACGTGGCAGCCTGATGCTGACGTTGCGCTGACGCATGCTGACGTGGTGCTGACGTATCGCTACAGTGTCGTCCTCAACCTTGGAAACCTGTAGAAAATTTCTAGAATTTTTTCTAGGTTTGACTAGAGTTTGACCGGGGGCTAGAGGGTTCGTTAGAGCTCCGTTTGAGACGCAGTCAGCGGCGTCGGAATCGTATTTCCGAGAGGAACACAACGGTATCCTCCGAAAAGTGATTCGAGCACTTTGATTTTTCTGGACTCGATCGAAAATTCAAAAAAGAAAGCTAAAAACACTCAAGAACTTTCTCTGGAAGTCCTAATCTATATTCGTGCTGATAACGTGTTGTAAATAATTCAATAAAAAGCTAAATAAAGCAAAGATGAAGAAGAGAGTGAGAGCTGATTGAGACGAGAGAAACCAGAGATATTAGAAATATGAGAGAGAGTTGTATTGATCCTTTTTTGGGCATTCTTTACAAATGAAATAGTACTAATATATATATATAGGCAAATAAGATAGGCGGTGGGGAAGGGAAAGATATTTGTGGGATGTAAGTGGGTAATACTGGTGTATATTACATAAGTGATAAAAGTCACATATTACAACAAAATATATATAAATACACACACACACACACATATATATATATATATATATATATATAGCAATAACTCCAATAAGTACCTTGAGCACAAAGCACCGAACACAGAATGAAGCTATAACTATAAGTACAAGTACATGTATTTGAGAATGCCTTCAGAATTAATCATTTGCCAAAATTTCTTTCATAAGGTAACAATTTACGGTGCACATCACCTCTTATCAGAGATGATAGTGTACCTTCTTTTCACACCTAGTGGTTAGGGGTTTGAGTCCTACAATGCACATTTTACAAGTATATGTGAGGAGTTTTCTCCCGATTAGTGGTAGTAGCTATGAGATTGCACATGTATTGTTTAATTTTGACAAGTCCTAACATCGCTGTTATAATAGTCGTAAATGTAATACTTAAAAAAAAATAACAGTATTATTAGTATATTTGGGTATGGATTGGAGACCCATTATACACCGAAGTGGGCAAAGCCCAAGCCCATGCCATACATCTATAGCCCAAGCATGAGCCCATTCACAGTTCATACTTGAAAATGTAAATAAGTGCATGAGCAGTTTTATTAGATGGCATCAGTTGAAGAAACCGATATATACAAGGCATACACAATATACACATAACGTGTATCAAGTGAGAGTGTATGACTGGAGTTGTCTGATATTGTATGTATGCAATATACGTGAGGCAATGAATCAGTGATGAGTATGGTTTTGCTACATGTGGTATCTGTAGGCAGCATACAATGCAAGAGTGCATGTGTGCAGTGTTGAGAGAAACATATAGAGAGAGAAACACAAGTGATAGATGTGGACTTCAATTAGAGTGTGGGTACATACATTGTGATCAAAGGGGACTTTTCGAATGCGTGATTGGCCTCCGACCGGTGGTACAATCCCAGGTGTTCGATCTGCTTCCGCTGCTGGAGTTTGGATTCTGATAGTGAACGGTAATCCGAATTCATGTTTTGCTTATATCGAATTTTACTTTCAGGAATAGCAAATTATTCTTTTCAATTAAAACGGAGCAAAATAACATCTGTGATCTAATTAACACGTTACTGATGTGTATCAAATACACAAGATACACAGAATTTAGGAGAAATAAGAGAGAAGAAAGTAGGAAAGGGATTATTCATATATTCATCATAAACTCAATACAATAGCATTCAACTATTTATAGGCTGAGATTGCTGTGAATGAGCATGGAAATAATACAAGAAATAAAACAAATAAACTGATAACAAAATAATAGAGATATGCTCCCACTAGCAAGATCGTGGAATTACACCACTTTCACATGCATGTGGCCATGACTCAATCATGGATCCCCTTTTATGTCAACTAACAATAACCAACAAAACTAACAATAACTACCAACGCTCATGACTAAGTCCCTTCCCATTTGTTGCACATATCAGTTACATTCCACTCCGGTACATAAACACAAATTAAATTAAATGTCATTCTACTCCATGCACAATACCAACATTTATTTTAAAGTTCGAACTAACTGGCCTTTTAATTAAGACGACAAACTTGTTTGCATTTGCTTAATATGTTGAATCAATAGTTGCACATTCATGTAAGAGGAACCTCCTTCTTCTACAGCATTTTTTGCCAATTCTCCAAGCTCTCTGGCTCTATTTCTTCTCTCTTCTCCTTCCTTTCCTTCATCAATCATCAGCTTTTCTATGGCCTTCTTAATCTCCTCCTTCTTCACTAATGTCTCAACCTTTCGTTCCGCCTCCCACTGCATAGACACCTCCACTCCAACCCTCACACCAATCTTCAATACTTGAACAATAAGCTTCTCATTGAAAAATTGTTCAGCAAACATCGGCCAAGTTATCATTGGCTTGCTGGCACTTATTCCTTCCAATGTTGAGTTCCATCCGCAATGTGTCAAGAACCCACCAACGGAAGGATGTGACAATATCGACACCTGTGGTGCCCATCCTCGAACAATTAGACCTCGCCCTTGGATCCTCTCTTCAAATTTTTCTTCTGCCAACCATTTCTCTAGTTGATATGTTAAATGGTCTTTTCTGATTGCCCAAATGAATGAAAAATTTGATGCTTCCATGCCTAGTCCAATCTCCATCAGTTGCTGAGGTTGAATACGAGAAAGGCTACCAAAGCAAACATAGAGTACAGAGCTTGATTTTCTAGAATCCAGCCACTTCAGGCACTTGTGCTCATCAACTGGGGTTTTGTTGTATTTTTCGGAATTTATACTGTTAGCTAAAAAAAGTGGACCAATGCACCATGTATTATTCATTGTTTTCTGGTATTCTTTCACATACCTTGACTCTAGCTCTTCGAAACTATTCACCAAAACCCCATCTGCCGAAAGCTATGCTTCTTTGAACTTCTTCATGCAGTCTCTCATATATTCTGAAGAAGCTGATCTTGTTATAGGCAACTGAGCTTCAGTGAACTCAATCTTATCAGGCATTTCAGGTACCAAAAATGGCTTCGGAGATGTGATGCTCTCAATAATTCTGTGGCAATCAATGCTGTGAGAGCACGCGAGAGTGAAACAGGAAAACGTTTGAAATACAATCCTGGGGATTTTAAAGTGAAGAGCAACATCTGATGTCCAAGGAAAACAGACATCAGAGACAATGCAATCAGGGAGTGATTCGGATTCCAACTCTCCAAGCCATTTTTCCAGTGGCTTTTGTACCATATTACTTGCTTTGAAAAATTTCGGTGTTAAATCCAGAGAAGGGAGTGAGTCAAGGTTTTCGCATCCATCAGGCAAGCCAACTTCTTGGCAAGGAAATCTGAAAGAGAGGAATTTGATGTTGAGGTTGAGATTTTTGGCATAATCAATGAGCTACGACAATGGTGACTATCATGCCATGGTGTGCAAGAAGCTTGGCCATTTCAGTGAAGGGAATGAGATGACTTTGGGACATTACAGGAACAAAAAGGAAATGTAGCTGCTGGATTTGGTTGGCCATTGGAGAAAAATTACTAAGCTCTCTGTGTAGTGATTTGGAGGAAATCTCACTTTAACAAGATTATATAATCTAAAAAATCTTGCTAGGAAGAGTTAATAAAATATAGCTTAAAATTGTCTAATTTTATTGCAGAATCTTATTGAAAGAGGCAAACCATTTTAGGCTGTTTGAGATAATTTAAATAATTTGAATATTAGTTCAATGGTCACCCCACATTATTTATGATTTTGAGATCCGTAAATTTCGATCAAAACAGATGAATTCACAAATCACATGCAACAACCGCAATGGAAGGAAGGAACACAATATCAAGAGACGTGCAAAGTAAAAACATTTTATTAGTGACCGATAAATAAATGAATAGCCAGGCGCCAATGACTTCATAATTGCATTCGGATTTCGGACTCAGAGTTTTGCTTCATATAATTTGAATATTGAACAAATTAAAATCGAGAGAATTTTTTTTCAACCAAATGTAATTCATCAAATTCAATTCTAACCGGACTATGGTAAAATTTGGTTTTTAACCAACCTTACTAGTAAAAAGACTATGTTACCCTTAATGAATTCCATGTTATATATGTTACCCGATGAATTGAAAACATATTACATAGCAAGCTATCATGTAGTGTTCATCAGAAACCCAGAAATTGAAGAAATATATTACATTATGAACTATGAAATATTACATGGATGATTACCATGCAATATTTAATAGAAATTTAAAATTTTGGAAAACTTCAAAAGTGATTTTGAAAACCACAACATAATTTAAAATAATATCAAAACCTAAGAAATATACACCAATACAAACAATTGCTAGCTATTTAAAGCATTAAAACTCACCGTATGGTGATCGGAAGGAAGAAAAAGAGATTTCGGAGATAGAAAGTGAAGAACTAAGAGAGAATAAAAAAAACTCTAAGGGTATTTTCCTCACTTTTAGGTTAATTTTGAATATTTTTTTGGAAGTTTTGGTTGAATATGGTTTTATTTTGAAAACAGGGTTAGAAGTGAATTTTGATTTCAAAATTATGTTAGATTTGTCTATTTCGTCTATTTTAAATAAGGCCAGTCTATAGAACACCGGTATACATTGTATAGTGTACTACATCTTAAAAATTTATATGTGATCATGACTTTTTTGGCGTAATCATATAAAACTCACATACGACCACATTAAAATTTAAGTTTTATTTTGTCGTGATTGCATGTAACTTATATAAGATAACATTATATACATGCGATCATATGCTACTCACGTACGATCACATACAATAATACTTCTGGTACACCATACACTGGTGTTCTATAGATTGTTCTATTAAAATATATACTTACAAATTTTTTATATTTTAATCCAAATATTATAAAGAGGAAAGAGAGGTATATAACACTTTTCAATTTTGATTTGCGCAATTATCACCACTTTAATAACTCTTGTTTTATTAGCACCAAAACATATGGTGATACCAAAATACTCCCTCTTATCATTTTACTTGTATTTTTCATTTTTAATTTTCTCTATTTCTCTCTCTCTTTCTCTTTCTCTCCTTCTTCCTCTCCTCTCACATTTCACAGAAACTTCTCTCCGAATTTTTTATTTCAGATTAATTCATTCTAACTTCATTGGTAAAATTCGAGACCAAACTCGAAGTTCACCCAGGTTTTTCCTTTGTATTTTTTTTTCTCGTAAATTTGAGACTTATTTGCAATTTCGAGACTTATTTTACAAATTCGAGATTAATTTTACAAATTCGAGACTTATTGAAATAAATTCGAGACTTTCTGTGTCAAATTTGAGACTTATTGGTAAAATTGGAGACTTATTTGAAAACATTCGAGACTTATTTTAAAAATTCGAGACTTGTTTTTGTCTTCTTCTTCTTCGCGATGGTGGTTTGTTCGACCTCCATCAGTGGTGAAAGTGACGAGCCGACGATGGTGCAGGTTGACTCCGGAGATAGTCGGATGTAGAAGATCGGACGCTGCCGAGTTCGTTGGGGCCATCGGTTTCGTCAAATTCGCAATGGGTCATTATAGATCTGACGATGAAAGTTCGACGACGGTTCTGGTTTGATTTCGTTTCTCTCTCTACACAGCTCGAAACTGAACACAAACACTTCGGTTACAACGATTGGCACTCGACGAATGTTTCTCTGGTGGTTTTGTCGGTCAACTCACTGGTCGGCGGTGAAAACTCCATTGATGGAGCTCTGAGCTCCATCAATGAAGGTTTTTGAATTAAAAAAATAAAATAAAATGACTAATAAGAGAAAAGAATAGAAGAGTGGGGGTATTTTTATCCAAATTCTATCTTTGATGCTATTTAAACTAAAGGTATTAAAGTGGTGCTAATTGCACAAATCAGTCCCCAAAAAATGCTATATAAATTTTCAACCTCTATTATAAAACCATATGTTGCTGGCTCAGTTTCCGTTTTTGGTAGCGATTCTCTCTAGAGTGTGGTGAACCCATATTGACAGCATTAGGTAGCTGAGCTTTAGGTATTTCTCTTCTGGGTTCTGTCAACAAGTAACATTATAACATTCCTTAATTTAAAAAACAAAGAGCAACTCTCATGGTGCTTGTCATATGCCTTCTCTTTCTCACAACAATGATGATTATAGTGAAATCTTGTTAGCACTCGATACCAAATACTACACACGCGGAAGCGTTGTCGAATAGTACAAACAAACAACAATATCAATGAAGAAAGAAAGAAATAAGCTGAAAGAAATAATACACGAATCCAAACACACAAATGTAAGATTTTACCTGGAAACCAAAATCGGGAAAAAATCACGGGCCGTCAGGACGACAAGAAATTAATCCACTATGAAGAAAATTGATACAACTTCACTCAAGATTCTTTCTCTAATACCTTAAACCTAAGTACACCCAATGCCTACTCTTAGAGATCTCACATGTGTTTGCTCCACTCAACACACACAATAACATGGTTATTATAATATATTTATACTAGTTACATGGAGTTTAAACTTACAAGGAAATCAATCTTTTATACGTACAAGACTTTCTTTTTTCACATAAATATCATTTCTTTTTATGCACAAGTTTTCTTGCTTCATGCAAAGAGAAATCCTTTTCCTTCAAGTACAAGAACTTCAAAAGAATTACTTTCCTCTTCTGTTGAAGATTTCCCGTTCCATGTATGCTTAAGATTGACTTCGGTTTGGGTTGCGGTTGACCACCCGCTCCATAAACAGTGTTGAAGTCACCGAAATTGACCGTATAGAAAACCGCTATCCATACTGCCACGTCTTACACTGAAACTGCTATCTCTACCACTGTTACACTTACAATGCTTTCCACAGTGTGATTCTCTGGAATTGGACTGCTGTCCTCAACGCTGTGCAATTGCATAGCGTAAGGCACATCATAAGGCACAACATGATCGACCGCTGTGGGAAGGAACCGCTGTCTAACCCACAACTTTGCCCACAACGGTTTTCTCTGGTCTTCCTTTCTTCAGTTCTTTTTGGTTTTCAAACCTCCCTCAAACACGATCTCATACTTCCAAACATTCTCATGTCCCTAATAAGTCTCCACATTGGTTGAATCATTGTTCGGTAACCATTGGGAATACGAGACATATCCAACAAATCTAGGAGCTAGCAATGATAAATTAAATTAATTTTGTTTACCGAAAAAAGCTAACTAATATTTACATTAAACTTCTATTCTTAGTCCATTTTGTACTTATTTTTTTAGCTTAACTATGGTCTATAAGATGCAAGTTTCGACAACTTTGGCAGTCTCAACGGATTTGATTTCAAACAAAATCCATCGAAACCTTACAAATCTTATATGCATGTCTTGTAGCCATTTTTTTTTGTTTTATCATTTTTGTTGCTTATATTTACACGAAACTTGTGTACTTAATCTAATCTATACTCATTACACACGAGTTTCGACAGATTCGGTTTGAAACCGATTCTATCGAAACCACCAAAACGTTATTTTATATGAAAGTATTGTAGCCTTTACATTTGATTGTTTTGTTTCGTACACCATTTTGTACTTATTTTTTTAGGAGGAAATTTCAGTATTTATCCATAAAATAATGTGTTGTTCATATTTATCCATTCTCAATAAGTTAGCTGTTTTTATCCATATTTATAGGTGGCTTGACGTAAATGCCCTTTAAAATACTTTTGTTGACTTCCATATCCATCATCTTTAATTACTTTCTTTTCCTCTTTTAAGTTTTCTCTCTCAACAATTTTAAGTTTTCCCTCTCATCAATTTTAATAACTTGAATCTCCATTGACTCTCTTTCTCTCTTCATAGGTTTATCTTGTTTCTCTCATTCATTCGTGTTTCTCTCTCTCTGCAATTTTCTCTCTTCGAAATATTGTTCTCTTCGCTGAAACGATTACAACGGTATATTATACGCGAAAATTTGATATTGTTTTTTTCCCACAAAAGTCATTTTAAAATGTTTCCAGAAACTTTACACTATGAAATATCAACATGATTACACAATGTTAATTTGTCATCATTTAATAATATTGATATTTCATCGTGTACAGTTTCTGGAAACAGATCTCCATTTAAAGATCTAGAAAAAAAAATCAGATGGAGATCGAACATACCTCCATCTATGGAGGTTTGTCCGCGGACCTCCATTGATGGAAGTCGAACAAACCTCCATCATTAGAGATTGAACAAACCTCCATCATTAGAGATCGATCAAACCTCCATCAATGGAGATCAATGAAGATGACTAAAAAAAATCTTTCTCACATATGTCATATATGCAATAAGGGTATTTTTGTTCAAAAATCATTTCTCTTGGATAAAAATAGTTAAGTTATTGAGAAAGGACATGTTTGAATACTTCCCTAATTTTATGGCTATTTATGGTTTTAGTCCTTTTTTAGCTTAACTAAGAGATCGTAAGTTTCAGCAATTTCGACAATATCGGTTTCAAACCAAATTCTTTGAAACCTTGAAAACTGGTTCTTATATGTAAGTATTGTAGCAATTTTACATTTGATCATTTTTGTTACATATACAGTATATACATTAAACTTGTATTATTAGTTCATTTTGTACTTATTGTTTTAGGTTAACTATGAGAACACAAGTTAAATTTAGCGGATTCGAAACCATCAAAACAGGTTCTTATATACAAGTATTGTAGCCAATTTTTTTTGGTTTTATCATTTTTATTGCTTGTATTTACATGAAACTTGTGTTCTTAGTCTAATTTATACTCATTAAACTCGAGTTTCGACGGATTAGTTATAAACCGAATCCGTCGAAACCACTAACGTGTTTTTATATGAAAGTATTGTATCAATTTTACAGATTGTTTTTGTTGTATATATTTATATTAATCTTGTATTCTTAGTCTATTTTGTACTTATTTTCTTAGCTTAACTATGAGAATACAAGTTTTGACAATTTCGACGGTTCCAACAGATTTGGTTTCAAATCGAATCCATCAACACCTTCAAAATGGGTTTTTATATGCAAGTATTATAGCAATTTTTTTTTCGTTTTATCATTTTTGTTGCTTATGTGTACATGAAACTTGTGTTCTTAGTCAAAATTTATACTCTTTAAACCCGAGTTTCGTTGAATTCGGTTTCTGTCGAAACCATAAAAATGTGTTTTTATATGAAAGTATTATAGTCTTTACATTTGATCGTTTTTGTTTCATGCATTTACATTAAATTTGTATTCTTAGTCCATTTTGTACTTTTTTTTAACTTAAATATGAGAACACAAGTTTTGACAATTTCAAAGAATTCAGTTTCAAGCCGAATCCGTCGAAACCTTTAAAACGGGTTCTTATTTGTAAGTATTGTAGCAATTTTATAATTGATCATTTTTGTAGCATATATTTACATTAAATTAGTATTCTTAGTCCTTTTTGTATGATTTTTTAGCTTATCTATGAGAAAACAAGTTTTGGCAATTTCAAAAGATTCGGTTTCAAATCGAATCTGTCAAAACCTTCAAAACGGGTTGTTATATGTAATTATTGTAGCAATTTTTTTTTTGTTTTTTTCATTTTGTTGCTTATATTTACATGATACTTGTATTCTTAGTCCAATTTATACTCATTAAACATGAGTTTCGACAGATTTAGTTTAATACCGAATCCATCGAAACTACAAAAACGTTTTTTTTTATATGTACGTGTTGCGGCCATTTTACATTTGATAGTTTTTTTTCTTCATATGTTTACATGAAACTTGAAATCTTTGTCCATTTTGTACTTACTTTTATTTTAGATTAACCATGGGAACACAGGTTTTGACAATTTCGGAAATTTCAACTGATTTAATGTCGAATCAAATCTGTCGAAATCTTTAAAATGGGCTATTATATATAAGTATTGTAGCCTTTTTTTTCGTTTTATCATTTTTGTTGTATGAAACTTGTATTCTTAGTGCAACTTATATGAATTAAATCCGAGTCTCCACGGATTCTTTTTAGTGTTGTCTTGATCGTTTTTGTTGCATGAATCAGTCAGGTCAACCCACCTTAATTATATTAAAATTACATTTGAGGCCTTGTCGCCTCTTTCAATTTTATCTGAATTCTCCTTGTTGCCTACTGATACTGGTCCTATACACCAACCCACCTTAAATATGATAACACAAGTTTTGGCAATTTCAGCAGTCTCTACGGATTCGGTTTCAAACAGAATTAATCGAAACCTTTGGAATGAGCTACTCTTTCAATTTTATCTGAATTCTCCTTGTTGCATATATAATGATACTGGTCCTATACACCAAACTCTGTCTTCTCTAATCAAACGGAATTCTTTAACATATGATTGCTTTTCCCAACTCAAATGTGTTGACCACCGCTCCATATGCTGCTAGCTAACTGTTCCTTATTTCATACCGATTCTCTCTGGAGTCTGGTGAACCCATATTGACAGCATTAGGTAACTGAGCTTTTTAGTTATTTCAATTAGATGGGCTATGAAATCTGAATCAGTTCATCCTTAGTTGCCACATCACCATTCACCACTCAAAATTTAGTTGTTTGGAGTTGGGCTCTACCCATGCAACCATTTGGGTGCGCTTGGGCTTTGAGTGTTGTATTTTGATGATAGAGTAGTTCATTTTTAATTATCACTAGAAAAGAACTTCATGTGCTTCTCTAAAAGTGCTTTCCAAGAAGCATTTTACCAGCAAAAGTAGACACTAAGGGTCAACTTGGTATTGTTTTTGAAAAGTTAAAATTAGCGTATTTTATAATTTTGATAAAAAAATGATGTTTGGTAAAACTTTCAAAATTGATTAATTGATAATCTGTAAATTTTGACAATGATTTTGAGAAGTAGGTAGGGGTTACTTTTTTAAAGTGATTATGAAATATCAATTTCAGTATTTAATGAATATTTTATAATATCATTATTATCCTTGTGAAATCAAGTTAAAATTATTTATATACTTTATTTCATCTTAAAATTAAACATTCTATTTAAATATTGATTTGATATACAAAATCTTTTAAAAATATTTTTATAGTTCTTATGGATTTTTTTTTCTAATTTAAATATTATACTTAAATATTGATTTAATGTATATAATTAATGAAAAAAAAATGAAATAAGGTTATAAAATCATGTCTATTTTAGTCATTGTAATTAATCTCAGTACTTCTGTAATAAATTACCAAACATATGTATACTACTTTTAAGCTATAAAGTAATTTTAAAAGTACAATTAACCAAACATCTGATGATTAAATCCATGGCTGATTACTTCTTCAGCACAGCTAACAGTGATTATAAGAAAAGTTACAACAATACCAAACTGGCCGTAAAACCGCAAAATAAGACCTAATAACATTTGCAATTCATACAAGTTTCTCACAAATTCAACAAGTAGAGCAACACAAAAAAGTAATTAAATTCCAATTAAATGTACCCATAAGATAAAAAAATCTACAAGGCTAACGAACAAACATAAATAGTCTAAATTACACAAATCATCTTATTTATCTATTTTTTCTAGTTATCACTGAAATGTTAAATTATGGTCTTGTTTTAACTTGTTGAATGACATCTTCAATAATCAAGGTAATGTTATGGTAAGAAGATCCTTTTTCTTCTACTGTCTTTCTTGCCATCTCTGCAAGCTTTCTTGCTCTTTCTCTTCTCTGATCTCCATCTTCATCTTCAGTCATCCACCAATTGCTTGATGTGATAAAATAAGTACCTGTGGTGCCCAACCCCTTTGCAATAGGCCTCTTCCTTTTAATGTCTCTTCAAACCCATCTTATGCTAACCATTTATCCATATCTTCTCTTTATACCCTCCTCTAAATTGCTTCTAGGGTTGAATTAAAAATTCACCAATTGCTTGATGTGATTAAATAAGTACCTGTGGTGCCCAACCCCTTTCAACAGGCCTCTTCCTTTTAATGTCTCTTCAAACCCATCTTCTGCTAATTATTTCTCCATTTCTTCTCTTTATACCCTCCTATAATAACCCAAATAAATGGCATGTTTGCAGATTCTAATCCTAAACCAAGTTCTACTAACCGTGGAGGTGTAAGGTTATTGATGTTGGAAAATTTTGTGATAAACACGCATTTTGAGTGTTATTTGAGTATGATCGATTTTATGAAAATGGAAGATCAAAGTATATTCAAATTCTTCTCCGTGAGAGCATCGAAGTGATATACTCAAATTCCTAAAATGGTTAATGGGTAAATGAGAAATTGAGTCTCAAAGTAAGCCCATTGTGTAGGAAAAAAAAATGTTAATCACACATTGGTTAGGGAAAACAATTATATGTAGTATATAATTGAATGTGTGTTAATAGCTTATCACATGTGTGAAGCATATGGGCTCTCTCTCGCACGTGGGGGGGACCTTCGGTGTGGGCGCGTCCACGAATGTTGGATTTTGATATTGCTTGGTCATTAAGAAAACAGAATCAGAATCAATGTTTGTACATAAATATTCTCTTGTGGTTCCTTTCCTTGTGGGTACTTGGTAAGTTGGTTTGTGCTTGGCATGGCCACTGTTGAATCGCTGTATCCTAAGACATAATCGCCATACACATGAGTTCTCTGAAAGTGGTTCTATCCGGTGAGACAATCGTCATACACATATAGTGTTATTACCCCGAAACAATTGTCTTAAGGACACCGTGTGAAACACGGGCCTCGATCCCTAAACTGTTTTCTAACAGCCCGGAGAAATTATCTTAAAGACTCCATAAAAAACACGGGCCTCGATCCCTAAACTGTTTTCTAACGGCCTGGTGAAATTGTCTTAAGGATACCTAGTGAAACACGGACCTCGATCCCCAAACTATTTTTTAACGTGTTGTTTACTTGTTTATTGCTTCAGTTGAGACTTCCAAAACAAACATAAATTACAGAGTTTGTTGCTTGTGAATCAAGCCATTTCAAGCATTGATTTACATCAATTGAGGCTTGTTGCCTCTTTGAGTCATGTCCAAGGCTTTCTTGTTACACAAGGAAATCGAACCGATACACCATACTTTCCTTCCAACATCATTTCGACATCCTTTTACATTCTCTGCTTCTAATTCTTCAAAACTATTGATCAACACCCCATATGCTCCTGCTTCACTTGCTCGACTCGATAATTTTGTAACTCCAATTTTGAACCTTGGTTGAAAATACCCGGAAGTTGAGCTCTTGTGAGTTCAATTCTTGTTAGAGTTAAATTTAGAATATGTGTACCTTCCATTGAGAGTTGTTGAATTGAATCGGAAACTGCTTCGAACTATAATTTGTATCGAACAGAATATTGTTGTAACCTATAAAAATAGAAATTGTGTGCTTCAAGGCACGTCATTATTGACGCTTTCCTTAAGACACTATTTACCTCCACCAATCGGGTGTTGCACCGGGTTATGCAAATATGCCTTCAAGATACAATGAAGCATCGTGTCTAACGTCGTTGTGCATTAACGATATTAGACCGTGAACACCTTTGACGTTTGCAGACTTGCTAAGATATGAGATTCTATCATTGCGCAACTAATAGAATATCGGTTAATTTAATGCATGAAAACAATATGAGAATATGAGTTTATTGTAAAGAGAAAATGGATAGGAGAAATCACTATCCAAACTATCAAAGTTAGCCAAATTCTAGTCTGTTTCAAATGGTGTAGGAATATACATTTTATAAAGTGGTTTGCATCCATTCATGAAAAAATGCAACCTTTGTTGCTTTGCGCCCATTCATGAAATGATACAACCTTTAAACATAAAGTTGTGTCATTTCACTCAATAAGACACGTACACCATTTGGAATAGTTATGACTTTTTGTCAACAACTTCTAGAAAGGTGTGTCATTTCCATTTAAATTCAATTTATTTGAAAATGTTCCACCAATCCCCACCACTTTCAACATAAATGCAATTTGAAAATGTCTTGCACATGCCTGGAAATCTATGGAAATCTATGCATAAATGAAGGTGTCTTTTGGACTTGAACCTTCACTTAGGGAAAACACATCAAAGTTAGTCAATGTCACATGGTAGACAAGCTTTGAACCAGTGAACTTATACGATTAACCGGACACGTCTCACACATAATCTTTCTTTATCTGAGGTGTTCATATTTGCTGACGCGTGTAAAGGCCTTGCGTCTATATCTTGGTTTTTCATGAGGGCTTTAGTAACCAGCCAAGTTACATAGAGGATGGCACTATCCCCGACACTCATATAGGTAGACGTTATCAGAAAAGCCCCTGTAAAAGCATTCCAACATAATACCTATTATAAGTCTATTAAAAGCTAAAAAGCTTAACCTTCCCAATACATACAGATACCAAACACTTTCACCTTTGAGACTCATATATAATATATTATAGTGCTTGCAATCATAACTTATGATGTACTTTGCACATTTGGCAATATCTATTAAAGGGATTAGATGGCCTTGTGTCATTAAAGGTATCAAAACAAAGTAAGGTTGTTAAGATCTTGAAGAAGACATTGTAATAAAGAATCTACTTGAAACTTGAAATGTTTTTGATAATGGTTGATAAGATTGTGAAGAAGACATTGTAAGAAGCCTTCAAGTTATGGTTAATATAGCGATATTGTTTTGTTAGGTTAATTGGATTGGGTTGGAATCTAAATTTCGAAATACATTGAATTGTATTTAAATATTTTATAATTGAAGCGAATTAGATCAGATTGTAATATCTTTAATCCAATCAAATCAGATAAGATATTGAATCATGACAAATCCAATGGATCCAATCCATTGTACACCCCTATTTTGTTTAAACTTTATGGTCGGAATAAATCTTAAGTGCATCAAGTGTACCGTTAAGTGGTGCATTTGAACATGAAAAAAATGGAGACAATGTCATATGTTACACATTTAATGTTCGGATAATACACATGCATAATGGTCCCTTTTTTTACTACGTGTCTCATATTCAACTACAGGTACACTATTCAATAGTGCAATATTTATGTTTGGATTCGATGTGTTCCTCCGTAATCTAAGTGTTATTATTGTTTCTGGTGCTTGTGAGTTGTGACGTAAGAGCATACACAATTTAGGAGAAAAACTTGTATAGGAAGATCATATTATTATTTGGTGAGACCGTCCAATGTAAATGTATCATTTATATTGAAAATATAGATTTGGATTATCTCCTCACTTTATTTTGTCATCACCTAAATCAATAGTTATGATTAAAATTCTATCTTTTATTGAGTAAAATTATAAAAATTAATATAAATAATTTATACAATTGATTTATTATATTAGACACGTAATAATAAATTATAAATATAAAAACAGTTAACAAAAAAAAAGGAGATAATCTAAATTATAAAAATATAAAATTATAATTTAAAATTGTCACCCTCACGTAAGTTTTTCTCCACGATTTAGAGAGTACTGAACTCTATGTAGGTACACACGCATCTAGACCACATATGTTGTTACTTGTCGGTTGTCAATAATTGATATCGTGATTCGTATTCAAGTTGATTTTTTATGATGTTATAGAAAGGCGCCTCCCAATCTCCAATCTTGATAATGATAGAGGCTTTTTGTCGTGGATGTTTTTATTTAATATTTTAATCTACCTGTGTAGTGACGTGTGCTAATTAATTCCATATAAGTATATAAATTATTTCTTTTCTTTTTGTTCGCTTCCATTGTCAACACAAAGATTGCCATAACGGGAATAAGAATCGAAGCAAACGTTTGCATATAAAACTCTTAGAAATAATTGACTAAACAACGGCAATATTGGCTCGATGGTCCACTGGTTCAGGTCCAGACTTATCTTTTCTCCGCTGTCTTTGTTTCTTTTAAGTAACTTGTTTTCGTTTTTCTAAGTCTCATTATTTTGATTGATATGTTACAATAATTTCTGGCCAGATAATCTTAATTAATTTGGTGCATCCAGTACAGGATAGGATCAGGATTGTTTAGTCTGTTGATCTTTTTTTTGATTTAAAATATTTGAAAATAAGAATATATATTTAAAAATATTGAAAGTTAAATAAATAAAAAAAAATAAATTAAAACTATTAATTACACGTACTATATAGATCATAATAAAAATTAGTTCAGTAGAAAGTCAAATTCATACAGACGTTGAAAGATGTTTTAATTGGACCACTAAAGATTTGGCACTGGTGTTGAATGATGTAATTGGACCACTAAAGATTTGATACATGTGAGTTGTGACCGTTACTTTCCAAAAGTGAAACAAAAAAAGAAATTTAAAGTTATTACTTGTGAATTGTGTGAGCAGTAGGGATGGACGTGGGGCCCAATAGGTGGGAGATGGGGCTCATGGTAAACGTCCATCCCTAATTGTGTCACTTTGTTTCGAAAGATTTTCTTTTCATGCCCCATTCAGTACATGCACTGTGTGTATGGTATCCGAATTTTATTTTGAAGTCGATCTGTTTATTTTGAATATTGACAAGTTGAAATGTTGAATACTACTTCTGGCCATAAAATTACTGTATATATATTTGCCCCCCTATATGTAGTAGAATATATATGCATAAAACAACTATAGATGCAGGACTAATATTTCTTAATTAGTTGTAATTTTAATTATATTAAGCTCAGTTATGATAATGTATTGCAGTAAATAATAGAATAGAATCATAAACATTTTGTAGAACACAAAAAGGGTAGCAACCTAGCATACTAATTTACAAGCAATAAGTTTGTTTCTACTAATCACATTTCAAACACTTTGTCACTCTCATCATGCCATAACTTTGTTGTCCATAACTTGTTGCATGATATCTTTAATTAACAATCTAATATTACAATAAGAAGATCCTCCTTCTTCTAATGCCTTGTTTGCCAAGTCTCCAAGCTCTCTGGTTCTCTTTCTCTTCTCTTCACCTTCTTCTTCATCCATCACCAAATCTATAGCCTTCCTGATTGTCTCACTCTTCACTTTTACACCATACTTGTCTTCCTCTCCCCACTTTGATGCAACACTAGCACCAACCCTCTCACCAATTCTTAGTATTTTTACAATAATCTGCTCATTGTAAAATTGCTCACCCAACAAAGGCCAAGTTATCATTGGCACACCTGCACAAACCCCTTCAAGTGTCGAATTCCAACCGCAGTGTGTCAAGAACCCTCCTATTGCTGGATGTGACAATATCACTACTTGTGGTGCCCAATCTTGGATCACAAGTCCTCTGTTCTTTGTTCTCTCCTCAAATCCTTCTTCTTCATGTATGAATTTCTCCAATTCACTTGACTTTTGATCTTCTCTTATAACCCATATAAACGGCCTATTTGACTTTTCCAAGCCTAATCCGAGTTCCATTAGTTGTAGAGGTGTGAGACAACTAAGGGTTCCTAGACAAGCATAAATCACAGAATTTGATGGCCATGAATCAAGCCATTTCAAGCATTGATTTTGATCATCAATATTTGACGTCTTGTTACCTCTTTGACTCTTATCTATGTTCTCTTTGTTGCATAGTGATACAGGACCAATGCACCAAACCTTATCTCCTTTAACCTTTTTACATTCTTCAACATATCTTGATTCTAATTCCTCGAAAGAATTAATCACCAACCCATATGATGCCATATCTGCTGCCTTAATCTCGTCGTGAAAACCTTTCAAATTATTCGGGCCTGGATTTAATAACGAAGGTAGCTGAGCCTTAGTTAATTCAATCTTATCAGGCAAATTAGGCACAACAAAGTATTCTGAATCACTTGTCACATTCTCATGAACCTTGGAAATACTTATATTATGTGAGCACATGAAAGTAAAACAACTTGTTCCATCAAATGCAAGCCTTGGAATTCCAAACTTACTAGTAATATCAATTGTCCAAGGAAGATACCTATCAGAAATAATGCAACTTGGTCTCGGGTGTGTCTCTTCCACGAACTTCTCCATCGGTTGTTGCATCATTGTAAGCGCGTCAAAGAAGTTGATGGCCAACGATCGAGATGGTAGAGCACTCAAGTCCTCGTAACCCTCTGGCAAGCTAGCCTCCACACATGGAAATGGGATTTGGAGAAGTTGAATAGAGAGACCGGATTCGATATCACGATTGATGATCTTATCAAATCGAATAGCATTAAGAGGTGTGACAATTAAGGTGATTTTGACACCATGTTGTGCTAGTAGCCTGGCTATGTCCACCATAGAACAAAGTGAAGCTGGTTTGTGTTGGAAGCCATTAATGATAAACTAGAAAAATTAGAATTTGTTTAAATATAAAACCCAGACTGGGAGATATTTCTCTGGGAACTCTTATCTTTGTGTCACGAGATATAAAGACCTTGTATACCCAATCAATGAAACTATAAATGTTAACATTTTAATTATAGGGTATGATTTCAATAGTTTTGGATGTAATAGTTTTACTGTTTTAGATAGGCATGAGTGCATGAGTGCATGACAATTTGACAACAACCGCGTGAAGCTTGCTTTGGGATTCTGCACTTTGCAGAAGCACAAGTCTTGCTTTAGGTTTCACTTTACAGTACAGGCACAAGTCTTGCTTTTACAAAAATTATCTTGATAAAAGTTTGTTAAATACTTAAATCTCATTATTTCTAATAGGTGTAGTTATTGTTTATAGTAAATTAAAATTAAAATTTGAAATATGTAGATATTTTGTTTTAATGATATTATGAATATTTTTTTTCTTTTTTCTTTTATATTTATTTTACAGAACATTTGAAGTAAATAAATTCTTGAGATTATTTTCTCTCATCTTTCTATTTTTTTTAGAGAGGATATATATAGTTAAATTTTAGGAATATATATATATATATATTCTTGTAAATGGAATACATACTTCAATGTATTTGATAATTTAATTATTTTATATTCTTGTAAATGGAGTATATAATTCATTTTATTTGTTAATGTAATTGTTTTGTTTTATTAATAGAATATGTTTAATTTCAATTTTATTGATTTTCTGTAATTATTAAAGATCTTTGAATTGTATTTATATATTTGGGGATTTATTCAAATTTTAAAATTAATTTTAAGTAGGATATATATATATATATTTATATAGAAGAGGAATGATTAGTGTAGAGTCTGTAGTATTCCAACTTCATCAATCAGAAAACTCCAAATAGAGACATAAAACTTAATTTGCAGCTTTACTTAGAGTCTGTAGTATTCCAACTTCGTTAATCAGAAAACTCCAAATAGAGACATCAAACTTCATTTTCAGCTTTACATCAATAATGAGAATCTGATATATGTCTAGGTTAATGGCCCAAAATGAAAAAGCAAAAGAAATGATAGGTATTTTAAGTCTTTGGTCAAGCTAGCATTATATATATATATATATATATATATATATATATATATATATCAAAATGAAAAAGCAAAAGAAATGATAGGTATTTTAAGTCTTTGGTCAAGATAGTATTATATATATATATATATATATATATATATATATATATTCATTTTCCTGTCGGTACGCACCGATAGAATTATATAAGTACATTGAATGTGAGCTACTAATTTATAAAAGAGTTTTGACAAGTGCATACATACAAAGTCAAAATATGTAAAATGAGTGGCTCACATTCAATGTCCTTATATAATTCTATCAGTGCGCACTTATGTGAAAATTATTGTATATATATATATATATATATATATATTTATAGTTTTTCTCTTCTTATGACCAAACTGAACTTTTAAATTATGACGAGATTTTAATAATGCCCAATTCTACATTTGGTATAGCCCCCGTTTCCTACCATTTGCATTCATTTTCGGGTAAAAACCGGTATTTCTAATGTTTAAATGAGCTTGTGCAGATCATTGCATACTTTCATAGGTATTCGTGCTAAAACGGGAGAATTTGGGGATTCAAAACACAATTTCAGCAATTTGCGCCACTTGTGCACACCCTAAGCGCACACAGAGGGAGCACAACTCCAACTTGTGCAAAATCAGCAATGTGCGCTGTACATGCCCACCTTGAGCGCACACACAGGGAGCGCAATTCCAAGTTGTGAAAAATCAGCAATGTGCGATGTACGTGCGCACCCTGAGCGCACACACAAGGAGCGCACCATATCCTTTCAGTAGAATTTTTGGGGTTTCGTGCCCTAATTCCCACACAGTATAAATACCCCATTTTAGCTCTTCTTTAAGGGAGGACTACGACCCTTGAGCTCCAAACTCTCCCTTTACAATCCAAAACCTCCAAGAACTAATCTTTAACCCAAATTCAATGTCCTTATATAATTCTATCAGTGCGCACTTATGTGAAAATTATTGTATATATATATATATATATTTATAGTTTTTCTCTTCTTATGACCAAACTGAACTTTTGAAATTATGACGAGATTTTAATAATGCCCAATTCTACACTTGGTGTAGCCCCCGTTTCCTACCATTTGCATTCATTTTCGGGTAAAAACCGGTATTTCTAATGTTTAAATGAGCTTGTGCGGATCATTGCATACTTTCATAGGTATTCGTGCTAAAACGGGAGAATTTGGGGATTCAAAACACAATTTCAGCAATTTGCACCACTTGTGCGCACCCTAAGCGCACATAGAGGGAGCACAACTCCAACTTGTGCAAAATCAGCAATGTACGCTGTACGTGCCCACCTTGAGCGCACACACAGGGAGCGCAATTCCAAGTTGTGAAAAATCAGCAATGTGCGCTGTACGTGCGCACCCTGAGCGCACACACAAGGAGCGCACCCTATCCTTTCAGTAGAATTATTGGGGTTTCGTGCCCTAATTCCCACACAGTATAAATACCCCATTTTAGCTCTTCTTCAAGGGAGGACTACGACCCTAGAGCTCCAAACTCTCCCTTTACAATCCAAAACCTCCAAGAACCAATCTTTAACCCAAATCCTTCACCAAATCACCCAAAACCTTCATCAAATCACCATCTAACCTCAGATTCCACTTCACCAACCACTCAGCATCTCATTTCCTCACCTAGACCAACTCTCAAGACCACATTTTGGAGCAAAAGAAGTCAAGGAGAGAAGAAGCCTAGCACAACCAAGCAAGAGAGGAGGAGTTCTTCATCTTAGTTTACTCTTTTCCTTTCTCTCTTTACTCTTACGTGTACTCATTTATGGCTTGTATTTATTTCATATCTTGTATGGCCATATTTCACACTATGAACTAAACTCTACTTGGCTATGGCTAAGATGAAGCCTTTACCATGAATTATCAATGAAGACCACCATGTTATCCCTATTGCTTGTGTTTGTGTATGTGTATTTCATGTTATAATTAATATTGAGTGTTTAGCTAGCATTTGATATTTATTTGGTTGTTGTGTGATGTACCGAGAGGAGAAGCACATAATGTGCTCGATGAAATGCATGATAGAGGTCTAGTAAGGTAGAAATACTCGAGGCTAGTCTCTAGGACTCAATTAGTGTACCATTATACTTAATGAACTTGTGTGTAATTCGGATGACCATCGAGAAATATGTTATTGGTGCATATAAGTGTTGTCTCTATAACTCGAGAGAGAGTAGAGACTAATTTAGGGTGTCACGAGTCTACATTCACACTTGCATAATTTATCTTTAACGGTGTGTCTATAAATTGGTGAGAATTGGTTAAGTGGATTCACGGCATTGGCCACATTTCTCATAAGTAATATAATCAATTTCTTGTGTGTGTTTTGCTTGTTAGTTTCATTTATTGCATTTTTAGTTTTAGTTTAATTAATTAGTTTAGAGTAATAGAATCCAATCATCACATATTTGCTTGTCTAAATAGTAGTTAATCAATCAATTGTGGTACTCAATGCATCAATCCTTGTGGAACGAACTTTAGTATCATTGTACTACTCATACGGCTCTGTACTATTGCGGGTGCTCATTTAGGAGTGATCAGATTTGTGAGTCATTGATTAAGTTTAAGAAGACCTTGACTAAATTGAAGCATGTGAATCTAATGGTTGATAGTTGTACACACACACACACACACACACACACACACACACACACACACACACACATATATATATATATATAGTAACTTTCTAGTGCTAGATCCCACACGATTTGTTTTTGATAGTATCTATATATCCACCTATTTAGATCAGATATATTTTTAAAGCTTTTGACTTTGGTAGGATTCGAGCTACTGATTTGAGAGTCATTTGACAGATCCCCAATCTCATCCATCTACCAGCTTAGCTATGCCCCTGAGGGCAATTTGGTGCAACTTTACATCAAAATGGTGTAACTTTCACACAATTTTTTTTTCCATCTCTAACTAATTGAACCAAATGTTACACTAAAAAAAAATATTCCCTTGAATATTACATTTCATTTCCATTTTTTATTATTTCTCAACAATTGATATTTCACCCCTTAATTAATATAATATTGTAATAATATATCACTTATTTTATCGATATGAAGTTTATGATGCTTTTAATGTAGTATTTTGCTTTTAATTTTAGTGTTTTCAAATTAGTGGTTTTTTAATTAAAAAATTAGTATAATTTTTGTATTATATACTTAATTTAGTTTATTATAAATGTTAATATAAATAATAATTAAATTAAAAAAATATAAATTAAACAAAATCATTAAATAATAAAAAGGGATACAATTGAAATATATTTGATTGATATGGGTAAAACTGTGATTAACAAAACTTTTAAATAATAAAAAGGGATATAATTGGAATAAATTTTATTGAATAAGAATAAAACTGTGATTAAACAAAAATATAGGTATGTAAAAAAGAGGAACAAATCTGTGTCAAAGCCACAGAGTTGCGTCAAATCTGGCGTAACATTGTAGGGATTTGGATCCTTTGCTGATCTTTTTAAAGCATGTGATTGGTTGTTGATAAAGTGGTTGTCAAAACAAATCACATCTTAACCATCCATTCATTGCAATGCTTATGTGTCATGAGATTAGGTGAAGTCAGGAAAAAGATCAGATTAGCAGAGAATCCAAATTCAACATTGTAGACCCATCCAATTTGAAGTAGATTTATACAACTCGGTTGGAGAGGATTTTTGGCTTCAATTTGGTGTTTTGCTTCAAAATAGAGTCCGGTCGGAGATGCTCTTAAGGATTTGCACAACGAAACTTTTAAAACATCAATAACAATAAATAATTTATTGTTGTAAATAATAGAAATCAACCCTAGAATTTCTAAATGCATTCTGAAAAATTAGAGATGTTATCTAATAAGATTTGTCAATTTTTCTCTTGTAGGTACGTAACTGTGAGTATACTTATAACAAACTTATCCACCATATCAATTTTTGCCATGTAAGTATTATTTGACCAAATTGCATTGGTTTTATGACAAAACTTGATGATGTGGATGAATGTGCTATAAGTATACTTACAGTTATATGCTTACTAGAAAAAAACTCCAAAATTTGTATTTCAAAAAAACAAACAAACAAGAATAAATATATATTTCAAAAAGATATCATAGTCAATCATATATGTATTTTTTAAATAAATTATTAATTAATGAAATCAATGAGACAAGATATTCTTACAAATGGAATTTTAAACATATATTATTATATAATGTAATCGAAAATATTAATCTATCAAAATAGTTATTAATTTATTAAAATTAAACAGGTTATACTATATATCACCAATTAATAATTTATAGTTCAGATTTCAGTTCAGACACTGCATCAGGTTAATTAACATGCAGTGCTTGTAACTGAAGGTGCTGGGCCAAGTGCATACATAAACCGTAAAACATCACGGGTTGCATAATAGGAAGTTAGAGAGAGTGGAAGCAAACCACAAAACAAATTGAGGCAGAGAGTTCCCTCTGCGTGCTAAGAAATGGTAGTAAGCATTATGTTGCAAAATTATATTAACAAAATTTATGGAGAGGCAAGAAAAATATGCCCAGAGTCACAAGGGAGAAAGGCATTAGGTTCTAGCTGCAAATTCATCTAATAGAAGAATTTATTATTATTTCAAGTAAGGTACAGCAACTGCAAGAAAATAAAGATTATTCGTTAAGATAGCTTACTATTCTAAATGGTAGAATTTTGAAAATGTAAAATGTAATGTTCTTCCTTCTCAGCCTATCAAAGAAAACAAGCAAATTGTTCAGTCTCTCAGGATCTAGATTGTTTCCTGAAATTTACTTGATTCATGATATCATCAAGCAGAAGTGTAATGTTGAGGTTAGAAGATCCTCCTTCTTCAACAGCTGCCTTTGCCAACATTCCAAGCTCTCTGGCTCTTTTCCTTCTCTCTTGGGCTTCCTTTTCTTGATTCATCAACTTCTCCACAGCATTCTTGACGTCTTCTCTCATTACCAGAACCCCGACCTTCTCTTCCTTTCCCCAGGTCATAGGATATTCCACCCCAACCCTGACACCGATTTTTAGTATTTGAACAACAAGTTTCTCATTGCAGAATTGGTCTGCGAAGAGCGGCCATGTTATTAGTGGCAGGCCAGCAGAGATGCCTTCTAAGCATGAATTCCAACCGCAATGTGTTAAGAAGCCTCCAATTGCAGGGTTTGACAATATCAGTACTTGAGGAGCCCAACCCCATATCACAAGGCCTCTTCCTTTGTTCCTTTCTTCAAAGCCATTCTCCATAGCCCATTTCTGTAACTCTTTTGAATTAACTCCTTCTCTTATCACCCAAATGAATGGTCTGTCCGATGCTTCTAAGCCTAATCCCAGTTCTATCAACTGTGCAGGAATTAGATTACAGAGGCTTCCAAGGCAAGCATAGAGTACAGAACTGGAATCTTGTGAATCTAGCCACTTAAGGATTTGGTTTTCATCCATGGAAGCTGTTTTACCTCTTTGAGCTTTGTCCAAGTAGTCTTTGTTGTATAGTGAAACTGGGCCAATACACCAGACTTTGCCTTCTTTTACCTTACTATATTCTTTAAAATAAGCTGGCTCCAGTTCCTCAAAACTGTTTACAATCACCCCATATGTGGCCAAGTCAGCTTCATGGCTTTTTGCTCCAAGTTTTTTTAATTGTGGAGGCGTGCTATCAATCTGTGGCTTCGTAAATTCAACTTTATCAGGCATACTTGGGATGACAAAGTACTCCGACTCTGAGGTTATACTATCAAGAACATTGGAAACTTTTGTATTATGAATGCACAAAAGGCAGAAGCAACTAAATCCATGGAAACCAATCCTTGGAATGTTAAACTTGCTAGCAATATGTGCCGTATACATCAAACACATATCAGAAATTATGCAATTTGGTTGCGGTTTTAGCTCCCCGAACAATTTCTCAACTGGCTCTTGTAGCATTCCAGTTGCTGTGAAGAAATTCAAGGCCAAGTCCAGAGAAGGCATCAAGTCAAAATTTTCGCACCCTTGTGATAATCCTGCTTCTGCCCATGGAAACTGGAGTTGGATTAATCTGATTTGGAGTCCAGATTCTATGGCACGAGCAAGTGTTTTTTCAAATCGAGCTGCATTATGTGGTGTGGTGACTACGGTGATGATGACGCTGCGTTGCGCTAGTAGCCTAGCTATGTCTATCATGGGGATCATGTGTCCCTGAGCCATGAAAGGAAATAATACAAAGTGAAGCTGGTTTGCCATGGCAATGCAATTTCAGGAGGATGAAGGTGTTTGGTGAAAATAGCAAGATGCTCGATGAAAGTACTACTAGAGAAGCAAACTTAAAAGAAGATCTGAGAAACAAGTTTTGACTCTATTAAGGGAGTTCAATAAAGCTCTCTCTCTCTCTCTCTCTCTCTCATTGATTAATTAAATGATACAAAGCTCGGTTTATGTACAAGCACAAATGTTAACGGCTTTAATACAGAGGTCAACGTTAATCAAAGTTAATCTTAATGAACCTTCTAGCAATAACGTTTTAACAGAAGCAAACGGACTTTAACAAACTTAGCCAAGCTAATTAGCTTGAGCTGATTCTGAATCGTTTTACATTCAACACTTATGAATATAACATGATGCAACCTCACTCTAGACATTGCCGATGTAAGTGCATACGTAAGTGTTGGAATTGGTGAAGACTTCAATTAAAGTCAACAAAAGAAGCTAAGAAGAAGATGTGCTTCATGCATAGAGAAACAGCGGTTTCAAGCGCGGTAGGCCAAAAAAGTTATACCGCTGTGTATTGCGCCGTGGCTTTCACAGCGGAACGACAGCGGTTTGCTATTGAATAAAGAGCACTGTGTATTTTGACAATGGTCCATCAACCAGTGTTTCACACTGTGTATTGTGCAGTGAATTTTGACAGCGGCTTAAATCCAGTAGGTTCCTCTGTGAGGAGCACTGTGAGAGTGATGTGGCACATACAGCGGCCAGACGCAAATCCGTGTACAATAACATTTATTGTACAGAGATGAAAGAGGAGAAGAAAATAGAATCCAATTAGGATTTGGCCAACCCTAATGCTCCATATAAACACTATCATGATGTAAACCTTAATGTGTGTGAGAAAAATTGCCATAGAGAGAGCAATTGTAGAGAGATTGAAAGAGAGACAAATAGATTGTAAACTCTGAAAAATAGTGGATTGAGTGCGGTGTGCTCTGTGGACGTAGACAAATTGTTGAACCACTTAAAATCTTTAGTGTCATCTTTTTTTTCTTATTGCTTTCATATTATTTGTTTGTGTGTTTGGATTTGTGTGTGCGATTTTTCTTAACAACAATAAGCAAGTAGTTTTGAATCATATCAAATTTCCTAAACTCTCAAAATAATTCAAAAACAATCTTTGAGAATCGACTAATTATGGAAGCGTTTGATTTTTCGATTTATTTGCTCTCTCTCAATTTTGTACGCAGCACTTTTGTAGCCATTAGATAACAATAGACCGATCACTATAAGAGACCACTTGCATGTGCTTTGAAGTTTGAACATTGTACATAATGTTGCAAGTATTCACTAAAAACTAAAAAGTGATTTTTAGATGAGCTGGACCTGGACGATTCTACCTAATATTGCAAGTATTAGCAAATTCGATGCCTTATTTGTAGACATGGACCATCGTCTATCAATTCAATGGACAAATGAGAATTACTTGGATGGAGACTCCATGCTCTTCCATGGCCTCTAGAATAGTTTTTAATTGAAAATTGAAAGAATATATTATGCTTTTCACTTTTGAATCATGCATTGGCAGGTAAGTGAGTTCTGACACGAAACTACTCTGTTTGAAGCAAACCCAGATGCAAGAAAAGCCTTTCAGGTCTCTGTCAATTTGGCCTAGTTTGGACAAGAAAGATAGCTCTCTTGTTACTCTCTTTTTTCAAGAAAATGAGAATATTGTTGTGAATATAATGGGTTTTACCACTTGTGTACAATACACAAAATATCACACACAAATATCTCCCACAAATCAATTGCCTTCAGTTCACCGCCTCCTCACTTGTCTTTCTTTGCCTCTATATATATGTGTGCACTGTATGAAAAATGCCAATGATATCAATATATCAGTTTCTCTCACTCTTATGTATCTCGTCTCTCTCTCTCTTCTCTCACTCACTTCTGTTCTTCATCTGCTCTTCACCTTTTCTTCACTTAATTTACAACACGTTATCAGCACGAATATTGATTAGGATTTCCAGAGAGTTTTCGAGTGTTTGTTTTAGTTTTGATTTTGATTTTGATTTTGATTTTTCGAAATACCCAGAAAATTCAAAGTGCTCCGATCGCTTTTTGGAGGATACCGTTGTATTCGTCTCGGAAAGACGATTCCGACGCCGCTGACCGCGTCTCGAACGGAGGTCTAACGAAGTCTCTAGGTCCGGTCAAAGTCCGGTCAACACCCATTTTTTTCCAGTTTTTCCAGCAGCTTTCCAAGGTTGAAGACGACACTGTAGCGCCACGTCACTGCCACGTCAGCGCATATGTCATGCCACGTCAGCGCCACGTCAGCATGCGTCAGCGCCACGTCATCATCAGGCTGCCACGTCAGCGCCACGTCGGCGGTCGCGTCATGTCAGCGCCACATCAGCAGAAATGTTTTTCGTCCGTTTCGGTGCATTTTTCGACCGTTTTCAGCCGATTCGGACTTGTTTCCAGCTATTTCGACCGTTCCGGATGCAACTGTGCCATCCGTTTCAGCTAATTCCGCTTGTAAGTATTATTGTGACTTATTTAAGCTTTATTAACTCTTTTTTCGGGCACGATGGAATATCCAGAACATGAAGATCTGGATCCAGTATTATATACATGGTTGATGCAATATTCAAAGAAATATTCAGAGAAATATACACATCCAGTCGGATGTTGTAAGCATCATAAAAATAATCTAAGATCCTAATGTATAATGAAATATGAATAATATTTTATCCATTTCATACACATCCAGAAGGATGCTCTGAATATCAAAAAAAAAAAAGGGGGGGTTAAAAATCCTAACGTACAAGATGGCTATGCCGTCAATGGGACATATATATATATATATATATATATACTGACTATGACTCTAACTCTGACTCTGACATTTATTTTTTTATGCAATATATGAGACTGGCTTATGTTATGTCTCTGGACTGGCTTATGCTGTGTCTAAGGTGATCTTATGACCCTGAAACTGTTATTTTTATGCAATATATGAGACTGGCTTATGCTGTGTCTCGAGACTGGCTTATGCAGTGTCTCAGGACTGGCTTATGCTGTGTCTCCGAATAAACTGTTTAAATTTTTAGCATTTATTTTTATACAATATATGAGACTGGCTTATGCCGTGTCTCGGGACTGGCTTATGCAGTGTCTCAGGACTGGCTTATGCTGTGTCTCCAAATAAATTGTTAAAATATTCATATTATTTATACGCAATATATAAGATCGGCTAGACCGACTAACCAGAACTTAAAGTTCTTGGAATTATAATATTTAAGTTGGTACGGTTTTGAAAACCGATGAGAACATGGAGATCTGGATCCAGTGTTATTACATGCCATACGGCACGGTTTTGAAAACCGATGAAAACATGGAGTTCTGGATCCAGTGTTGTATAAATGAATGTCATAGTTCATTATTTGGAACTTGGGGTTTCAAACACGTTCATAATATGAAGTTATATGAAGTTATCTCTCATATATATCAAGTGATATATTTACATATCATTTATTTGAAAGAATGATCTACACAACCAGTAGGATGTTGTGAATATTTTAAAAGAGATTTAAGATCCTAACGAATAAAGAAAATGGAATTAATATTTTATCCATTTCATACACATCCGGTAGGATGTTGTGAGTATCATAAAGAAGAGATTTAAGATCCTAACGAATAATGAAATTGGAAATAATATTTTATCCATTTCATATACTTCCAGCAGGATGCTGTGATTATCTTAAAATGATATTTTATCTATTTTATACTTGCTCCTGAAGGAGCAATATCAAGAGAATAAGTTAAGATATATTTATTTTCATGAGATATTAGAACATACGCCATGAGTCGATGTTTGTAAATAATAAGAGAAAAATGTTTACAGAATAACACTGTTAAAAGAAAAATATGGCGAGATTATTATCATTTCAGATAAGATATAAAATGACATTATACATAATGTCCATAAAATTCCCAGAAGGGAAATATATGTCTTGCCTAGAGTGCAACGACTCGTAAAATTCTGCGGAGTCAAAATATTTTATGAATTGGACTTTGATATGAGTAAAATGTTAATATTATATCAGGTCCAATGGATTTGATAAAAAGCTCTGGAAGAGCCATGATAGAAAAGCTCTGGAAGAGCCATGATATTGTTATCAAACAATACTAAATAATGTATCAGTGATACTTGATATTATTCAAGCATAACATAAAAGAATATGCTAAGTTCAAAAATATATAAAGTTAATACCAGATCAGATCCAGCAGATCTGATCAAAGGCTCTAAAAGAGCCACAATATTATTACCAGATGGTATTAAATTGTGTATCGATGATACTTTATATCATTCAAGCAGAATATAAGGGAATCTGCTTAGTTTCAAAGATATATGGAGGAATGAATATCATATTGAATCTATGAGTAATGAGAATGTTTAATATATATACATTACTCCTTATGATTCAGGCTAGAAACTTATTATAGAAAAGCTGCGTGCTTTATCATCTGGATTATAAAACACTATTATAAAGAGTGTAGATGTTTATGCAGTTATGAATCATGAATTAAAGGTTCCCAGATCCGAAAATGTTTGTGTTTTGGCATGACCGTATTGGTCACCCAGGATCTACAATGATGAGTATAATCATTGGAAACACTCATGGATATCTATTAAAGAACCATAAGATTCTTTATCCAGTGAGTACTTATGTACTGCATGTTCACAGGGGAAACTAGCAGTAAAACCATATTATTCTAAAAGTTGGTTTTGAATTCTCATCATTCTTACAAAGAATTCAAGGAGATATATGTGGATATATTCATCCACTAAATGATCCATTTCATTATTATATGGTTCTAATTGATGCATCTACGAGATGATCATATGTTTGTTTATTATCAAACATCTCCATATTGTTTACACTTGTTAGCAGTTTTCCAGATATAATCATAATCCAAATGAATCAAGGGAATCACTTATCAAATATTTCCAGATTATTATATTGATTAATTTCCAAATGGAAAATTTCTCAAGAAGAGAAAAGTAAATGTAAAGTTACTTATATACAAAATAGAGATACCAGTTCGGTTCTCTATATATATGTGTGTCTCATTTCAATCTTCGTATCTCTCAAATACGAAAGATAATTGATCATCGGATGATTATTAATCTGTTACCTGGTATATTAAAGGTAACAAGATTTTATCAGTTGTCATCTCATAAACCCCGGCCTGGTGATTGTTCTTGAAGAACGATCAGAGAAAAATGCAACAAATAAATAATCCGATGCATATCATAAGTTTATAAACCTTTGAAAGGTATTGTTATTGGGATCCCAAGAGTAAACAAAACTCGAATTATAAATAAATCCACTTTCTCTAAATCAACTCTATAAGAGTCTGATATATCTAAAGAGATACAAGAATATAGAAATTGAGAGGAATTCTATAAATCATACGGAGTCTATGATATAACTAAATCCATTGAAATGGAAGAAATCTCATTAGAGATACAAGAATATAGAAATTGAGAGGAATTCTATAAATCATACGAAGTCTATGATATAACTAAATCCATTGAAATGGAAGAAATCTCATTAGAGATACAAGATTATAGAAATTGAGAGAAATTCTATAGATCATACGGAGTTTATGAAATGACTAAATTCATTGAAATGGAAGAAATCTCAATAGAGATACAAAAGTATAGAAATTGAGAAAATTTCTATAAAGTCATATGAGAGAAATGTGGAATCATAAGGAAACAATCATTGATGATGTATTTTTATACACAGTAGCGCTACTGAAATTATAAAATGATAATTATGATATTCATAATATCAATGATTGTAGATAAAATGCATGATTGGCCTAGATGGAAGAAGCAATTCAAGAAGAATTGACTTCATAAACCAGACATAAAGTATTTGGACCAATAGTACTCCAGACACCTGAAGATGTCAAACTAGTTGGATGCTAATGGGTCTCTATACTGAAACGAAATAAGAAAATGAGATTGTGAGATATGAGGCACGACTCGTAGTGCGAGGTTTCTTACAGAAACTTGGTATTCACAATTGATGAATACGATTACGTTGTTGATAAATTTGGCTGCCTTTAAAAGGCTTGAAATATGTCTCGTAGACGTAGTAATCACTTATCTATATGATTCACTCAATGCAGATATTTATAAATCCTGAAGGATTCTAAAATGCTAGAAGCATATAAATCGAGATCTCGTAATATGTATTTGATGAACATACAAAAATCCTTATATAGATTAAAAATAATATGAACGGATGTGGTACAACCGTCTCAGTTAATATCTGATAAAGATAAGGATATAATAATCATATTATATACTCATGTGTCTTCATAAAGAAATGAGAAAGAATATATTGTCTCGACTTGAAGATCGAGCATAGATTAAATGGAATGCTTGTCCATTAAACAGAATGTGTTGAAAAGATTCTGAAAAGATTCCATATGGATATTACTTCACAAAAACACGTATTTGCTCATACTCCCACCAATCATTTAAGATGTTATTGTATTTGATGAAATAAACATCAATATACATCAGTTCTAGTAATCCAGAAGGTTGCTTTAAAAGAACTTTTATTATGGGGAGCTTCCCATCAGGGGGAGCGTCCCACCAGGGGGAGCATATCAGATAAAGTATATTAATTATTTGGGGCATATGTGCATTGTACTCTTTTTCTTTTTAATCAGGTTTTTCATCCCATTGGGTTTTCCTGATAAAAGTTTTTAATGAGGCAATTCTCTAAGCACACCCAAAAATCATTTGATCCACAAATATCACCATAAATATTACTTTATCCTGTTAATCATCGTATATATGTTGTCTTGATCAAGAAGATTATTGTAAATATTACTTTGATCTAGCTAATCATCGTATATATTTTACATAGATCCAAAAGATCATCATAAATATTACTTTGATCCGACAGATCAATGAATATCTTTGCTTAGGTTTTTATCCCACTGGGTTTTTCCTAGCAAAGTATAAATGTGGGAAATGTTTTGAAGAAAACAATAAATTTGGACACATGTACACTATACTCTTTTTCCATTCGATCAGGTTTTATCCCACTGGGTTTTCCTGACAAGGTTTTTAACGAGATAGTTTTGAGAACGTCCAGTACCACAAGATCCAGAGAGATCATTGTATACATTTTTTAAGATTTTGTCCCATTGGGTTTTTCTTAGAATATTAATACAAGTGGTATAAATCCAAGGGGGAGTGTTGTGAATATAATGGCTTTTACCACTTGTGTACAATACACAAAATATCACACACAAATATCTCCCACAAATCAATTGCCTTCAGTTCACCGCCTCCTCACTTGTCTTTCTTTGCCTCTATATATATGTGTGCACTGTATGAAAAATGCCAATGATATCAATATATCAGTTTCTCTCACTCTTATGTATCTCGTCTCTCTCTCTCTTCTCTCACTCACTTCTGTTCTTCATCTGCTCTTCACCTTTTCTTCACTTAATTTACAACAAATATCAACTAAAACATTCCCACTGCTCATGAAAATGTTAAATTCGAGTCAATTCTGCTAAGTAAATCATCATTACTCCAAATCAAATAGGCAATTGATTGATTGATGGGATAAATATATATGATATATCAGTCTATTCAAAAGGAAAAATCTTCCATTTCCACTTCTGATTTCCTCCAAATTCTGACTGTTATTTTGTACGGACCAGACCCCTGATTTGCTTCAGTTCTTTATGGATTTGTTTTACACATTCTGTTAAGCAAACAATTTTCATTCTGATCTTTCATAGGTATATGCCAGGCCCCATAGGACAAGGAAATAAGGCATGAATTTTCATGATAGACTCCATTTGCTTATTTTGGTATTGCTATGCTTGATAGACTCATAACTAAACAACCATAACAAAGCTAGAAGCCCTTCAACGTTGCATCTGCGAAAAAACAATACCAAATTCCATAGATATGCATAAACGGTATTGATGCAGCAGCATTGGATTACATAGCATTGGAATCATGGAGAGGTTGGATAGGAAAAAGACCAAGAAAAAAGGCCAATTCATTCCTATTAGTCCGAGCGACATAGTCGAATAGACGTGAAATTTTCACAGTTGATGCGTTTCGGCGAGATCTTCAATAATCACGGCATTGGAATATATGGAGGGGTTGGATAGGAAAAAGACCAAGAAAAAAGGCCAATTCATTCCTACTAGTCCGAGCAACAGAGTCGGATTGACGTGAAATTTTCACAGTTGATGCGTTTCGGCGAGATCTTTAATAATCACGGCATTGGAATATATGGAGGGGTTGGATAGGAAAAAGACCAAGAAAAAAGGTCAATTCATTCCTACTAGTCCGAGTGACGAAGTCGGATTGACGTGAAATTTTCACAGTTGATGCGTTTCGGCGAGATCTTCAATAATCACGGCATTGGAATATATGGAGGGGTTGGATAGGAAAAAGACCAAGAAAAATGCCAATTCATTCCTACTAGTCTGAGCGATGGAGTCGGATCACAGTTGATGCGTTTCGGCGATATCTTCAATAATCACGGCATTGGAATATATGGAGGGGTTGGATAGGAAAAAGACCAAGAAAAAATGCCAATTCATTCCTACTAGTCCGAGCAACAGAGTCGGATTGACGTGAAATTGTCACAGTTGATGCGTTTCGGCGAAATATTCAATAATCACAGCATTGGAATATATGGAGGGGTTGGATAGGAAAAAGACCAAGAAAAAAGGCCAATTTATTCCTACTAGTCCGAGCGATGGAGTCAGATTGACTTGAATTTTTCACAGTTGATGCGTTTTGGCGAGATCTTCAATATTCACAACCTTTGGTCATGAAGCATACCCTTTTTTAGCCGAATTCCTTTGTTTAGGTTCTGAAAAGGCCGTTTTTGTCGTTTTAGGAAAGTTTCGTTTTTACAATAATTTTAGTTTTCTAAGTCCGAATCGACTTCCATCAATTCTGGCTTGCTTAAGATTCTTAATAGTATTAGTTTCTACATTAATCTCAATTTTGCCTTTTTTGGTAATTTTTCGTATTTAGGTTCGTTTTCTTGTTTTGCAAAGAATACTATTATGGCTATGATTTGTTTCCTTTAAATAATCATGTAAGCCGAAAGGCTATTCAGTTTTTGATTTATAAAATTTAGAGTTTCTCCAATTATCTCCAATTTCGGTATTCTTTGTGAATCAACGAATTTGAAGCATAATATTTCGGTATTCGTGCGCTAATCAACAGAACATTAGTAGGTTGTTATCAGTTGTTTCTTGCAGGTTTTTCTCGATAGAGCTTTCGCTACATCAGTTTGGTATCAGAGCGTGGTTCGTTTGGGACGACATCATCATGCCGCCGAGAATACGTCCACCAAACCAGATCCCCGTAGAAGAAGCCATCGAATGTTACCGCATGGCACAGTTGGAGCGACATGTTGAGCAATTAACAGAGCAGCTTGTGACGATGAGGGCCAACCAAAACCCTTTTCTGAACTTAACTCCTGAAACGAGTGGTGACAGTGACGAAGGGGAAGAGATTTCACCACCACAACCACAACGTCGATAAAAGGGCACCCGAAGCTGATGACAGAGCTAAAGACATCAAGCGATGGGAGACAGGGATGCGTACAGAGGTTCCAGAATTCCATGGAAGTATGCAGCCAGAGGAGTTCCTCTAGTGGATCGGAATTGTTGAAGAATAACCTAGAATTCAAGAGAGTTCCTGAAAGAGAGAAGGTAGCGTTGGTGGCCACGAGACTTCGGGGTCGAGTAGCGGCATGGTGGCAGCAACTTAAAATCACTAGGAATCGTTCGGGAAAGCTCAAGATTTCTAATTGGGAGAAGATGAAACGAAAGCTGCGTGCTGAGTTTTTACCTCACAATTTTCAGAGGTTGATGTACTTGAGATTGCAGAATTTACGCCAGGGCATGAGATCTGTTGATGAATATACCACAGAGTTTTATCAACTGTTGGTGCGAAACGAGATTCAAGAGACACAAGATCAGTTGGTGTCGCGCTACTGTGGCGGATTGCGAACGTAAATCCTTGATATGATTAATCTCTTTGATCCAGTAACAGTGACAGAGGCACATCAAAGAGCTTTACAATTGGAGAAAACGATGTCTCAAAAATCTAGTAGTTGACCGTTTTTAAGTTTCAGAGGAGGTCCTAGCAGTTGAAACAGGACAAGTGGAAGCAGTGGTAATGACGATAATACTGGGAACCGTTCCGATGCTAGTGGCAGTTCAAATTCTGGACAACAAAACCCTACAAATAACGTTCAACCACCCAGGGAAACCATGGGTGGATTTCGATGTTTTGGATGTGGAGAAACGGGTCATAGACTGTCTGAATGTCAGAGACCAGCAAAGAAGGTATTGTTTATTGATCCTGCAGAATTTAATGAGGAAGATGCGGAAATAGGTGAAGGTCCTCAAATATGTGCAGAGGAAGTAGCGAGTGAAGAACTGATAGGCAGCGACACATGAACAATGTTAATGGTGCGACGTACTTGTTTGGCACCGAGAACTAAAGAGGGAGATTGGCTTCGAAATAATATATTTCAGTGTACTTGTACCATTCTGGGTAAAATGTGTCGATTCGTCATAGAGGGGGAAGTTGTGAGAAGATTGTGTCAGCCGAAGCGGTGCGAAAATTAGGGGTGAAGACAGAAAAATATCCATAACCTTATAGGTTAGCTTGGCTGCAAAAGGGAGGAGAGGTAACCGTGTCACAACGGGCATTAATCTCGTTTTCTATGAAGTCCAACTACAAAGATTAGATGTGGTGAATATGGACACGTGTCACCTGTTGTTAGGGAGACCGTTGCAAGATGATAGAAAAGTTCATCATGATGGGTTTAAAAACACTTATTCTTTTGTTTTTAATGATATTAAAATTGTTTTACAGCCAAGCAAACCTTCTGAAAAAACGAAGTCGTCTGAAGATAATACTAACTTGCTGTCCTATGCAAAATTTGAGTTGGAGGTAAAGGAATCGGAAACGGTGTATGTGTTGTGGGGAAAAGAAACAAGTGCTGAATTGGAGGTTCCTGAAGCTGCAGCCCCTCTGATTTCAGAATTTGTTGATGTGTTTCCAGAAGAGTTACCAGAAGGACTTCCACCCTTACGTGATATTCAACATCATATCGATCTAGAGCCAGGGGCTGTGTTATTGATCGAGCCACAATAACACTAGATTTTGGATTCCTCTTCCTATGCTTAATGCTAAATTCTCGGGAAAAATCGAGTGTTTAATGGCTCAATGAGATGTTTGCAGGTATTTTTAGATAACAAGGGCAATTTGGATGAAGGAAGAAGATTTGGGGCTTAAAGTGCAAATTTGGAAGTTGAAGCCTGAAGGACGAAGTGTCGCGGCCAATATGTCGTCTTAGGTAACCGCGACACCATTGGCGACAACAATTCTCGCGAGGAAAGTGTCGCGAATGTCGCCTAGAAAAAAAATGAGCGGCAAGGGATGAAGAAGTGTTGCAATCGAACTGCCGTCTTGGAAGATCGCGACATAGTAGGCGACAGTAACTCTCGCACATGAAGTGTCGCGAGGCAGCTGCTGGATTCTCGCGCGAATTGGAAGATTAAGCGTCGTCGCGGTCGAACTGCCGTCGTGGCAGCACGCCATCACGATTTTCTAGGTTGATTCTTTGCCCATTTTGGTCCTGATATAAAAAGCCGGATGAAAATTTAGGAGAGGGAGCCACACCGAGAATATACACAGTAGCCATCACCCTACACACATCAATCCACCACCATCCATCATCATTCATCATTGGAATTTGGAATCAAGAAGATGGAACTCAATAGTCAAGAAGCCAAAATGACAAACTTTGGTTTCTCCTTAAACTCTTTTATGTTTTCTTTTATTCCTTTGATGTGTAACTAAACTTCCGAGTTAGGGGATTGATGTAACCAATTAAACAACTTTTGTAATCCAAGAGTCTAATCCTTTAATTTTAATTCATTATTAGTCTCATTTATTGAATTACTTGCTCTAATCCCTTTACTCATATTCAGTTGTGACCTCAATGGATGTGTGTTTAGGATTAGTTTATACAAGAGGAAGAGGATTAAGTGTGGGTGACCATCCCATTTAAGCCTTGACCTTAAGCTTAGTAATTGAGAGAGTTTGCATATGCATGACCTTGCTATGTTTAATTTGGCTTAGAGTTTTAATTAAAATTTAATTCTACCCATTGCTCATTACATGACCTTGTGTTAGTAGTGGAAGGGGTTAAGAACTTCATGGTTGCAAAACAAGCCCTAATAATTGGATTAAAGAACTTCATAGGACTTAAGGATTACAATGAGTGGTTTAATTAGGTTGCATTAATTACCTAACTCAGAAGTTTAGTTAGGTTGAAGATGAGGTGTTTTCGGTATTGCATGAAGGATAGAGCCAATGTGTGGTTCACTTCATTGAAGCCGGGTTCCTTGAGAACGTGGGATGAGGTGTGTCAAGCATTTTTCAATAGATTCTTCCCGGCCGCAAAGACAAAAGAAATTCGGATTCAAATTGCAAGTTTCATCGAGGAAGATAATAAACCCTTTCATGAAGCATGAGGCCGATATAGAATGTTTTTGGAACAATGTCCACCTCACTTGATATTGGAAGAGTACAAGGTTCGCACGTTTTATGATGGATTAACAGAGTTTACACAAGCCTTGGTAGATAATGCATGTGGAGGTGCACTCACAAAGAAACCGGCTTCGTGAGATTTTCAAAATATATGAGACATTGGCTCTCAACTCCCAACATAGAAGCTCAACTTCAAGAAGAGGAGGAAAGCATGTTGTTAGTCAAGATACAGACATGGCTATTCAAATGGCTAGACTTACCAAGCAAGTAGAGGCAATGGCAAGGAATATGGGTCATCGACACAGAAGGTAAAACTTGGTATGTGAAGAGGACCGCCAATGTAGAGAGATGGTTCCATTCGAAACATGGGAGGTCTAAGCCTTGAACTATCAGAGAGGAAGAAATGATCAATACTCAAATTGTTACAATCCAGGGTGGCGTAATCATCCCAACTTCTCTTGGTCAAATCCCTAACAATGCCTTGAACAACCAGTCAATTACTCAAGGAGCAAATCAAGGAGGATTCAATAGGGGAAATTACCAGGGCCAAGGATTAGGTGGTCAACAATGGAACAATTCAGGAAACATAGATGTGTCTTCATATCAGCCTAAGAAACCTTTTTTGGAAGATCTAGTGACCAACTTTGCTTAGAGTTCGCAGCAGACAGATCAAAACTTGAACAACTTCATACAAGCAAGTGGGCAGAGGTTTACCAACTTAGAGGCATCTATAAAGAGGTTGGAGACATAGTTGGGGCAAGTAGCTGACACTATCCATAAGAATGAGCAGGGTAGATTTCCTAGTCAGTCAGAACAGGCAAGGGCATTGACAGTTTTGAGAAGTGGTCAGGTTCTAAACACCAGAGATGTTTATGAACCCAAGAGAAAAAAGGTTAAGGAGTCGGAAGAAGAGAGTAGGGAAAAGACTAGAGTAGAAGAGGAAGAGGTTATGGTTGAGAAAATTCCAGAGAAGACATCCCTTTTACATAAGTCACCCAACCCATACATTCCTCCGGTTCCATTTTCGGGAAGGTTGAAGAAGGACAAATGAACAAGGCGTTCAAGGAGATTTTCGATGTGCTTTCCAAGGTGCATGTAAACCTACCCTTATTAGAGATGATAGAGAAGATGCCGACATATGCTAAGTTTTTCAAGAGTCTTCACACTAACCGATAAAAATTTGGGCCAAACCACCAAAAGTTCATTGTAGGCAAGGCTAGTGCAGTTCTACAGAAGGAGCTTCCACCCAAGCTTAAGGATCCGGGCAGTTTTTGTATCAACATTACAGTTGGAGGTACCAAGCTTGAGAATGCCATGTTAGACTTAGGAGCTAGCATCAATTTGATGTCATCCTCCATTTACAAGCAGCTTGGATTGAATGAGCTCCAGCCAACATCAATGTCACTTTTGTTAGCAGATGGTTCAGTAAGGTACCCGAGAGGAATCGTGAAAGATGTGTTAGTGTAGGTTGACAAGCTCATCATCCCAGCCGATTTTGTGGTCCTAGATATGGATGATGTGAGTGGTGAGACAAACATGAGACCTATCCTGTTAGGTAGACCATTCATGAAAACGGCAAGAACAATCATTGATGTATATGAAGGAAAACTTTCCATGACAGTCTTGGACGACATGGTAGAATTGAAGGTTTTCAGCTCAGACACGCAAGACTCTAACTTAGTTGATTGTTTAGCAGTGGAGATGTTTCAGTCAAAAGACGATTCCAAAAATGCAAATGAGTATCTAGATGAGATCTTGGCACTTTTTAAAGAAAAAGGTGAGGAAAATGGTCAAATTGGGGATACATGTGACAAATCAGCATTCTTAGACATTAATGAGCTTGTGAGTAAAAATACCGACTTGATGAAGAAGATGGAAGTTCTTGAGAAGGAAAGGGATGAAGCAATAAAGAAGGCGGAAGATCTTGCACGGCTAATAGAAGAACAAGAGGAAGATTTTGCCCAGAAGACAAGAAAAATGCAATGGCAAGTGGAACTAAAGGACAAGACAATAGATGCCATCAAGGAAGAGTTAACCGAAAAAGAGATTGCTTTAAAGGTAGCAAGGGTCAAGGAATGTGACTGCATAGTGGAGCTTGAAAATGCCGAACGCACTATTAAGGTCTTGACCAAGGAACAAAGCATACGGGAAAGAGCTTTGAGGTGCACCACCATCAAGAGAGATGCAAACCACCTAAATGAAAGAGTGAAGAAGATTGGAGGTAGTTCATCTTATTTTCCTTACAAATGTCAATTTTGCCATATTATGGGTCATAAGAAGGCCCAATGTGTTGAGTTCATTGCAATGTGCAAAAAGAAACAAAGCATACCTAAAGTGAAGCCAAGGAAAATTCGGCAAGTGTGGGTCCAAAAGGACAAGCTTGACCAAGTAAGAGACACTATCGTTGACGGGAAGAAAACTCTTGATAGTGAAGAATGTCCAAAACTCTTTGACATGAAGGGTGGTGGATCAAGTGGAGAAGGCATTCGGTTGGAGAATCTCGTGCTTAAAGAGTCGTTGTGCTCTCATCACGTATTGCCTAGATGTGGAATAGCGCGCTTGGTGGGAGGCAACCCACCTAGGTAGTTTTCTTTTCAATAGCTTTTCAATTTTTGTAATAAATGTGAATGGTAGTGATTCTACTATACTCCCAAACCTTCTATTTTGAGATGAGTGATGTTTTAGTGCAAGGTGTAGAAAAATGTATGTTTGAGGGTGATTTTATTTTGTTTTCGCATCTAATAGCTAAAATGAGCATTACCAATCTCGAATTCTACAAGCAAATGCCTTTGACATGTTTTATGTTGAGTATATATGCAGTTTAGGCACATTTTGATCCTTGGCAGACTTACCAAGCAGGTGTCGCGATCATGTGCCGTCTTGAACGACCGTGACACTTCGACAGCGATAGTTACTGTCGCGAGGATGTCGTGTGGAATGAAGGCCACTGACAATACTAAGAGGATTTTTGAGCAGGTGTCGCGGGCATTCTGTTGTCTCCAAAGACCGCGACACTTCGACATCGATAGTTACTGTCTTGAGGATGTCGTGAGGATGTCGCATGGGAAGGAAGGCCACGACATGCACCCAACTAAAGGAAACGCTGTCATTTTGGTGTCGCGGTTGACGTTTCCGTCTTGGAAGACCACGACAATCGGGCCGTGACAACTCGTGCATATAAATACCCACTGTTCATGGTAGGGCACACCACCACTTAAAAAATTCAAAGGTAATCGTTCCCTCCTCGCGATCCGACGCCGTCCGCCGCACGTAATCGGTATTTTCCACTTCTTTTCACTTGTTTTTCGTTTGTATGTGTGCCCAATCTCTCTACTTCCTTCCTTATTGCATTATATGCTAAAATTGGGTGGTTTTTGGTGGAATTGTTGAGTGTGGAAGTAATTTGCGGAATTGGTGTGAGGAATGTGATTGAATGGCATATTGAAGTGGTTTTCATGAGCATTTCTGTGATTTAGGGCTTGTTGATTAGTATTGGTGTGTGTTTGAGTGGTATTTGGGAAATTTTTGTGAAATTTCTTGTGGAATTATGGTTGGTTATGATATTTTTGTGTGCATTGTGTTGTGGTTGTGGCTGTGTGGTATCCGTGGTGTATCGGATTACCGTGGTTGGTTGGTGTTGTGCCGAAGTACTGCTCGTTTGTTAGGAATAGTTGAAGTGGCACAGTGTTCTGAGTGTCGAGTATGACTAGAACAAAGCAGACTGCTAGGATTGAAGAAGAATATTCGAGTCGAAGGGTAAGGCCAAAGAGGGGCCGAGATAAGGGGAAGAAACCGGTTCCCCCCTGTGTAGAAAATCCAGAGTTCCTGGCCCGGATAGCCAAATTCAACAAGAAGAAGATCATTCCTAAGCGAGGCATCAATATGAGTGAGTTGGGGGTGACGCCTATTCCAGAGATGGTGAAGGCTAGGGGTTGGGAGACTTATGTTCAGCGACGTCAAAAGTATAGCCCTCAGATTGTTCGGGAGTTCTATACCGGGGTGATTGAGCAGAACTACAGCTTAGGGAGCCCGATTTTGGTACAAGGGAGATAGGCGATCATTAATTCAGCTGACATCAATAGATTTTTTAGGACCACACTTTCACCACGGTCACTCGGCACAGTTAGTATGTACAAGGGGATCCTAAAGCTCGACATCTTCACCAAGATGAACATTGAGTTGGCAAACAATTTAGTTGCATGGCTGATGCCCTTCTAGAACTCTAGGTCCCAGCCATTGAAGCAATCCCGCCTTCACATTGAGCTGGCCTTCTGGCATATCTTTGTATCCTACTCCATACGGCCATGTAGCCATCGTACTACAATTGCTTGTGAAGTGGCTGCCCTCCTATTTTACATGCATAATGAACACCCCATTGACATCGGTGTGATAGTATAGATGGGGATTCATAAGGCAGCCAAGGATGTAACAGGGAAATAGGCAATGGTGTTCCCTAGTTTGATCACACACTTTTTTGGGGCTGTAGGTGTTGACATGTCTGTGGATGAGTGGAAAGACACTCAGCCTGAACTTGGGATTCGTACATGGTACTCCCTCTACCCAGCTCGAGGGCTAGCCAAACCAAGAGACAATGTAGGTCCGAGCCAACCACAGAAAAATAGGGCTAGAGTAGAAGAAGCTGACAATGCTGATGAGCAAGACAGTACAGAGGAGGCCGATAGAGAGGGAGATGAAGACACAGAGTCACAGGTCAGTCGAAGAAGATGATGAGAGCCTCCAAGCTCTTAGCCGACTCCTAGCGGGCATCAAACTTTCTAGAGAAAATCAAACGGATTCGAATGCGGAGCTTTTCAGTGCAGTCATAGGGGCCTAGGGATCCAGTTCTGAAGGAGATCAGTGCCATGGAGAAGCAGGTTGTTAGCCAAGATAGATATGGTGGATGAGGGTTTCAGGATGTACATAGTAGATTTGAGGCAGGAGCTCCACCTTCAGCCTTATTCCAGAGAGAAGAAGGCCATACCTGTTCCTGTCTGTCCAACAGGAAGACCGCAGATCTCAGAGGATGATGCTCAGGTGCGCTTGGCAGTCGAGTTATCACTGAAGGAAATGGAGGACCGAGTGACCACTGCAGCCGTATGGAAGGGAAAGAAGAAGATGCCCGGAACTCTATAACCACACCACAGTCCTTGTTGTTTGCTATATAGCTATATTTTGGAATGCTGGGGATTAGCTGTTTTTGTGTTTTGTTTTATTTTTGTTTTTCTTTACTTTCGTACTTGGTTGGATTGCTTTGAGACTTTTTGCTTATTATCTTAGTTATCACTATGCTGCTAATTACAGGTTGTTGGACGTATTGAATAGATTGGTTGTTGTAGCAATGCTTAAGTGCTTGAATTGTTGCATGCTTCCTCTTTTACTGTGTTGTTACGGTTTAGGCACCTTTCAGCCGGACTCTCATTGTCAACATTGGGGACAATGTTGAGTTTAGGTTTGGGGGTGTCTATGCTTTGTTTTTCAACTTTTCATTTTTGTTTTTCAACTTATCATTTTTGAGTCCAAAAGTCGCATGGCCAAATTTTACGAGCTTTAAATAGCTTGGGTGTGATGCCTTGAGCGTGTGTTTGTGGCAAGTTTAGTTATGCATAATGTGCTCGTAGAGCAACTTGTTGTCACTCTAGGGTCTCACTTGCACTTCATGGGCTCGTCCCATCCTTATGTGTTCAAGTTGAGGGAACTTGGTGCTCAAACACCTTGTTCTAATAGTGGAGATTACTTAGTGAGTTCACAAGCACAAGCCATCAAAAAGCGCATGTGTGTGTATCATTTTCATATCTTTAAACATATATCTCGTCACGTGCATCAATTGCCATAGGACATTACATTGCATGATTCTTGTGGATTGCTTGATGGATGCTTTCATTCCCTTAATAGATGGAGTTGTTGAAATGATTTTAGGCAATGTGTGTGCATTACACTATTAAAAGCCTAAACACATCCCTTGTCCCTATTGTGTGCTCCTAAGCCAAATTTGAGGCCAAACACCTTTCCCTTTTATTTGGAACCACTTTATAACCATATAGCCAAAACCTATACACAGGCCTACCCTTGTTTCCAATCTTGTTAGGATGTGTAGTGTAGTGGTTGAGAGGTGAAGAAGCTCTAATATGTAAAGATGGGGTGTACTTAGGCTATAATTGTAATTGTGCAAGGCAAATTGCTCTCAATTGTGAAAAGTATGAAAAATGACACTTATGAGCTTAAATTGTAATATGTGAAAATGCAAAAGAAAGAAAAAAAAGAAAAAAAAAGAGTCTTGATTGTTAAAGGAAAAGTACTGAAAGAAAATATGGTACAAGTGCACAAGATTATGTGTATGTAAAATTCAAGTCTAGACGCGAATGTTCAAAGTTTAATTGTAAGTAGAGCTAAGTGTATGGGTGTGCCATATAAGCTTAACATGATTGGTAACTTTCGAACTCCAAATCCTGTTCCTTATTCACCACATCTCACCCAATGGCCTCATTATAGCCAAAGGGAAGACCTAATTGATCTACGATGAAATCTTGATTGGGAATGTTTGTTGAAGCATGATCTTCCACGTCCATGGCATTTGATTCATTTCCTAGGATAGTTCACATAAATATGGCGTTCCATTTCTAATATTGTATGCAAAGCATTTGATTCCTATGCATAACTCTACCTTTGCATACCTAGCATGAGTGTGAACTTAGGACTCCGAGTGGAAAGAAAAGAGAACATCCCAGTGAGGCATAGAGTCGAAGCGAATTACGCTCAGGGTGTGAGAGTGAGTAGTCCCCATATGAGGGCACTCTTTGGTGTGGGATTCGTGGGGTACAAGTGTCTTGTGAGCGCCTTTGAGTTGTTGAGAACAGTTTGCATGTATATACTCTTCTCATTCGCACTTCATTGCATCTCGCCACCAGTTGAAAATGCGACTTTCATAGTTTTGTTGTGTCTCAAGGTTTGGCAAAAATTGAGTCAGGTGTGTTAATTGCGTGTTTGTTTTTGTTGTGTCTCGATTTTGCTCGAGGACGAGCAAAAGGCTAGGTTTGGGGGTGTTGATCGAGCCACGATAACAGTAGATTTTGGATTCCCCTTCCTATGCTTAATGCTAAATTCTCAGGAAAAATCGAGTGTTTAATGGCTCGATGAGATGTTTGAAGGTATTTTTTAGATAACAGGGGCAGTTTGGATGAAGGAAGAAGATTTTGGGCTTAAAGTGCAAATTCGGAAGTTGAAGCCTAAAGGAAGAAGTGTCGCGGCCAATATGTCGTCTTAGGTAACCGCGACACCATTGGCGATAACAATTCTCGCGAGGAAAGTGTCGCGAATGTCGCCTAGAAAAAAATGAGCGGCAAGGGATGAAGAAGTGTCGCAGTCGAACTGCCGTCTTGGAAGACCGCGACATAGTAGGTGACAGTAACTCTCGCGCATGAAGTGTCGCGAGGTAGCTGTTGGATTCTCGCGCGAATTGGAAGATTAAGCATCGTCGCGGTCGAACTTAAAGCCGGTCCTGACATTTTTGGGCCCGGGGGCGAACATGTAAAAAATGGGCCCCGTGTGTATATTCATAGTTTTTTCAATATATATATATATATATATATATACTATATATAACCTGTTTTTATATATTTAACCCGAAAAATGATAATTTCATTAAAAAGATAAAACAAAATCAAAACAAGGTAAAAATATCAAAACATCATTGGAAATGTCTTCTTCTAGCATTTTGAGAAGCAAATTCATTAATAACATTTTCAAATTCAATCTTTTCCAACATTTCCTTCTCAATACACAAGATTGCCAACTCATTTAACCTTTCTTGTGACATAGTTGACCGCAAATAAGATTTCAACATTTTTAATTTAGAAAAACTTCTTTCTGCGGATGCCACATTTATAGGTATAGTCAACAATATTCTATAAGCAATTGATACGTTCGGATAACAATGAGAAACTTTTACAAACTCTAGATTTCAATGGCAGTTTTTTTTTTCTTTTTGTTAAACAACTTGTAACACTCTCAATTCAGAAAATAAATCATTTGAACCAATATAAAAAAATATATCATATTTTAGTGCACATAAAAATATGATACATAAAAATTGAGATTATCTGAGAGAGTCTGAGAGCTAGAGAGCCAGAGAAACAGAGTCTGAGAGAGAGAAATGAGAGGTGAGAAAAAAATATATTAACTATTAAAAAGAAGAAGAGTAATGATTACATAAAAATAATAAAATATGAATTATAAAACTAGTTGTTTTTTTGTTTTATAGTGTAAAACGACTTTTTTTTCTTTGGTGGACTTTATTAAGATTTTGGCTTTTATTATATGCATTTGATCAATTGAACTCACCATAGGCCCTTTTTTAAATCATCACATGAACTGATCATATGTATTCAAAGGCCCTCAAAATGTTGGGCCCTGGGCCGGCGCCCCTGGAGCCCTGGCCCAGGACCGGTGCGCCGGCCCAGGACCGGCTCTGGTCGAACTGCCGTCGTGGCAGCACGCCATCACGATTTTCTAGGTTGATTCTTTGCCCATTTTGGTCCTGATATAAAAAGCCGGATGAGAATTTAGGAGAGGGAGCCACACAGAGAATATACCCAGTAGCCATCACCCTACACACATCAATCCACCACCATCCATCATCATTCATCATTGGAATTGGAATCAAGAAGAAGGAACTCAATAGTCAAGAAGCCAAAATGACAAACTTTGGTTTCTCCTTAAACTCTTTTATTTTTTCTTGTATTCCTTTGATGTGTAACTAAACTTCTGAGTTAGGGGATTGATGTAACCAATTAAACAACTTTTGTAATCCAAGAGTCTAATCCTTTAATTTTAATTCATTATTAGTCTCATTTATTGAATTACTTGCTCTAATCCCTTTACTCATATTCAGTTGTGACCTCAATGAATGTGTGTTTATGATTATTTTATACAAGAGGAATAGGATTAAGTGTGGGTGACCATCCCATTTAAGCCTTGCCCTTAAGCTTAGTAATTGAGAGAGTTTGCATATGCATGACCTTGCTATGTTTAATTTGGCTTAGAGTTTTAATTAAAATTTAATTCTACCCATTGCTCATTACATGACCTTGTGTGAGTAGTGGAAGGGATTAAGAACTTCATGGTTGCAAAACAAGCCATAATAATTGGATTAAAGAACTTCATATGACTTAAGGATTACAATGAGTGGTTTAATTAGGTTGCATTAATTACCTAACATTTTCTCCATATTCATCTCTTTGTGTGTGCTTTGCGATAACTAGTTTATTTACATTTGCCAATTAGTTAATCATTTGTCTCCTTCCAAAAACCAAGCATTATGCAATTTAGATTTCATGCACTTAGATTAGTTTTTATTTGAATTAATTAATTTTCAACCAGTAGAATCACCGATCCCAGTTGTAAGTGCCTTACTTTATGATTGGCTTATTTCGTTGACAAAATCACAATTGGGGTTAATCTTTGTGAAAGGGTAGATTATGAATTAAAGATCTTTCATTTGACTCCAAGTGATTCAAGAAAGGTAGATTACTTGACTCTACTTTTACTTGAAGGGATGTAGTTGCACACACTCACTTGCATGCATTATATTCTTGTTTACATACAATTGGATGATGCATTGTATGTCACTTATCACACTCCACACTTGCACATATTGCACATTACTTTATGTGTTAAGTCTGCCTAGAAAATAGGGTTTCTTTTATGACCGCGGCCTAGACCGCTTGGCAAACACTACTTGCACCGCAGCATACTGAGCGGTAATCATCAGTCGGCCTATGCTGCCTGGACCGCGGCCTGTGCACTGCACGCACAGCGGTCCCAACCGCGCTGCTGTCCAGTAGGCATACTGCTTCGTGTACCGCGGTCTGGACAACTTGCCCGAGCCGCGGTACGCACAGCGGTTATGACAGGATTTTGCTACTGTTTTCAAAACGGTGTCATTTCATCTAGGGCTTTATATATATATGCCCTTTCCTCTTCCTTGCCTCTTTAGAGCTTCAAAATCCACTATCTTTCATTCCTTTTAGAGCTCAAGAGTGTCTTGCAAGAAAAGGTAGTAAGAAACCATTTTTATTGTCCAAAACCCAATCAGCCATCATTTATTCATGGTTCTATCATCATCTAGCTTCATCTAGAATGTTTCTAAGCATGGGTTTTCATCAACATAGCTTACTTGGTAAGTAGAACACCACTCTCATCCATCTTTGTATTCTTGCTTAACAAGAAATCTCTTTTATGGTTTTTATGCATCTAGATTATAATTTTTCATTATAAATAGAGATTTTTGTTGATGTTTGGGTTGTTGTATTGTGATAGCTATTGCATCTAGGAATGCTTTGATTTCATATATCTAGGTTATATGTGTGTCATATAGCAACATGATATCTAGGATTGTTTGAAGCATTCATTCATGACTAGATAAGCATTAAAGGTGTTGACCTTGCATTTTGTGCATTTAGAATATCATCATATTCACTTTAGGTTTCATATCTCTTCATTTAAGAGTTAAGTCTTGTATTTGCCTTTGGTAGTATACTAGCAAGAGCCTAAAATCACTATTAAAGGCATGCGGGTAGCAAGAATGGATTAGTAACCGATTAGGAGTGATGTGGTCAACCTAGGTTGTAATCGTTTTTGCAAATAGTGGATTTGAGGGTTCGATTGGCGATTAGGCCCGTGAGTGTTTACCCAGTTGGAGGGTTTCTCACGTAAATCATATCATTGTGTCATTTTGTTTATTCCGCATTTTTATTATGGCAATGATTGATGGTGTTAGAGATTAGGGGTTGTGTTGTTTAATTTTGATTAATCTAAAAGATGACATTTAATTTAACTAAAACCTATTCACCCCCCTCTAGGTTAGTTTTATCACTCTTAGTGTATTTTCACTAGTGAATGAACTTTTCTTTAAATTGAGTAGAGATAAAATACTGCATCAGTTACCAAACAAGCCACATTATCGTATGAGTCCTACTGAGCATGAGAATTACGGAGACAGGTTGATGTGCTACATTCAAATGGGTATATTCGTGAGAGTCTTAGCCCGTGTGCTGTACCTGCCCTTTTAATACCAAAAAAAGATGGAACATAGGAGGAGGATGTGTGTCAATAGCCGTGCAATTAACAAGATCACTGTAAGGTATCGCTTTCCAATTCCGAGACTGGATGATTTGTTAGATCAGTTGAGTGAGGCTAAGGTGTTTACCAAACTGGACCTGAAGAGTGGGTACCATCAGATTCGTATTCGGCCTGAGGACGAATGGAAGACAGTCGTTTAAAACGGGGGAGGGTTTATATGAGTGGCTAGTCATGCCTTTTGGGTTATCAAACGCGCCCAGCACCTTCATGAGAGTAATGAACCAAGCCCTTCGACCATTTATTGGTAAGTTTGTCGTTGTATATTTTGACGATATCTTGATTTACAGTGCAAACCCCGAGCTGCATATTCAGTACATTCGGGAAGTGTTGTGTGTTCTACGGATGGAAAGATTTGTTGCTGCAGCAAAAAAATGTGTTTTCATGACTCCAAAGGTGTTGTTTTTGGGTTATATTATTTCTGGAGAGGGACCACATGTGGATGAGTCCAAAATTGAGGTAGTGAGGCAGTGGCCCCAACCGAAATCAATTACTGAGGTTCACAGTTTTCATGGGTTGCCGTCATTCTATTACCGGTTCATTCCACACTTCAGTAGCATTATGGCTCATGTCACTGAATGTATGAAGGGAGTCAAGTTCCAGTGGATATTCGAAGCAGAAGAAGGTTTTCAGAGAATAAAAGAGCAATTGACAACATCCCCTATTCTGGTCTTACCGGATTTTTCTCAACCATTTGAGTTGCATAGTGACACCTCTAAAGTGGGCATCGGAGCTGTTTTACATCAAGCTGGGAAATCGGTGGCATATTTTAGTGAGAAACTGACCAGGTCTCGAGTTCGTTACAGTACATACGATATAGAATTATATAATGTGGTCCAAGCGGTGAAACACTGGCGACATTATCTATTCCACCGTGATTTTATTCTGTACACTGATCATGATTCGTTGCGGCATCTTTATAGCCAAGACAAGATTTCTGCCCGTCATGCTTCATGGTCCGCCTATCTACAACAGTTTACGTTTGTTCTAAAGCATAAGACATGTGTTACAAACCGAGTGGCTGATGCTCTAAGTCGAAGAGTCAGTTTGTTGTCAACAATGACTGTCCAGGTACCAAGTTTTGATTCCTTTCATGAATTATTTGATTCTGATCCGTATTTTTTCTGAGGTGATGACCGCTGTACGAGCGGGGGAAAATTCTAAATTTTTGTTGGTGGATGGTTTTCTATTTCGGGGAAATCAACTTTGTGTTCCCGATTATAGTTTGCGTCTGCAAATTATTAAGGAATTATATGGTGAGGGCCATGTGGGCAGAGATAGTATCCTTCAGTTAGTCAAGGCGTCCTATTTTTGGCCAACAATCAGGAGGGAAGTCGAGAGATATATCGAAAGATGTAGGATCTGTCAAGTGTCCAAGGATAAGGCCACTAACGCAGGTCTGTACATGCCATTACCCATTCCTACTCAACCATGGACAAATTTGAGTATGAATTTTGTATTGGGGTTACCAAGAACTCAACGGGGTTTTGATTCCATCTATGTAGTTGTTGATCGATTTTCCAAGATGGTTCACTTTATTCCGTGTAAAAAAACTACTGATGCTGTAAAAGTTGCCCAATTGTTCTTTCGAGAGGTATATCGTCTTCATGGTTTACCTACGTCAATTGTGTTTGACCGGGACACTGGATTCCTCAGTCACTTCTGGAGGAGCCTTTGGAAGATGGTCAATACAAGGTTGGATTTTAGTAGTGCATATCACCCTCAAACAGCTGGGCAGACTGAGGTGGTGAACCGAGCTCTAGGAGATTTGTTGAGATGCCTGGTATGGTAGGGGACAACGTCCGGTCATGGGATCTGAAACTTAGCCAAGCTGAATTTGCCCACAACCATGCAGTCAACAGAAGTTTTGGGTTCAGTCCTTTTCATGTTGTTTACGCATTGGTTCCTCGCAGCCCATTAGATTTGTTGCCTCTGTCTAGCAGGACTAAGATCTAAGGAAAGGATGAAGATTTTGTTCAAGGATTACAGGAGGTTCATCAGCAGGTACAAGAAAATCTTTACAGTCCGCAGGGAAATACAAGCTGGCTGCTGACAAAAAGTGGTGTCATTTGGAGTTTGATGTGGGCGATTTTGTTTTGGCAGTCCTCACGAAGGACATGTTTGCTGTGTGGGGAATATAATAAACTTGCTGCTAAGAAGATAGGACCACTCGAAATTTTAGAGAAAATTAATCCGAATGCTTATCGCCTGAAGCTTCTAGCCACATTCGTACTCATGATGTGTTTAATATTAAGCATTTGATTCCTTTTCATGGCGATTCTTCTTCTGATGAACTATAGGAAATTTGAGGACTAATTTTCTCCAACCTGGGGAGAATGATGAAGCAGCATTGGATTATATGACATTGGAATATATGGAGGGGTTGGATAGGAAAAAGACCAAGAAAAAAGGCCAATTCATTCCTACTAGTCCAAGTGACGGAGTCGGATTGACATGAAATTTTCACAGTTGATGCTTTTCGGCGAGATCTTCAATAATCATCACCTTTGGTCATGGTGCATACCATTTTTTAGCCGAATTCCTTTGTTTAGGTAACGAAAAGGCCGTTTTTGCCGTTTTTGCCGTTTTAGGAAAGTTTCGTTTTTGTAATAATTTTAGTTTTCCAAGTCCGAATTGAATTCCGTCAATTCCGACTTGCTTAGGATTCTTAATAGTGTTAGTTTCTGCATTAATCTCAATTTTTCCTTTTTTGGTAATTTTTCGTATTTAGGTTCGTTTTCTTGTTCTGCAAGGAATACGATTAGGGTTATGATTTGTTTGCTTTAAATAATCAAGTAAGCCGAAAGGCTATTCAGTTTTTGATTTATAAAATTTAGAGTTTCTCTAATTATCTCCAATTTCGGTATTCTTTGTGAATCAACGAATTTGAAACCTAATATTCCGGTATTCGTGCGCGAATCAACGGAACTTTAGTAGGTTGTTATCAATTATTTCTTGCAGGTTTTTCTCGACAGAGCTTCTGCTACATCAGGTATGCAAAGCCAGAATTGTAGTAGAAACTAGAAGAAATAGAAAGATATATACACTCCAGTTTCTCTAAATAAAATAGCATGCATAGTATCATAATATATGATTAATGTGTACAGCAGTGAACAAAAGGCAAATCATATATGGATTATATTTACACAATTTGCTCAAAAACGCTTAATAGGAAAGACCATTGATATTGAGAAAATTGAAAAATAAGAAGTGATCTTATGAAGAGAATATGAAATGAAGAAAACATATCAATCACATTTGTTAAGTTGGTCACCACCACTAAGTGATTGTTGCATGATCATGATATCTTGGATTAACAGTTCAATATTGTTGTAAGAGGATCCACCTTTTTCTGTTGCTGTATTTGCAATCACTCCAAGCTCTTTGGCTCTTCTTCTTCTCTCATCTCTTTCCTCTCCATCATCCATGAGTTCATGTACAGCTTTTTCGACATCTTCCTTCTTGACCAACACCCCAATCTTCTCTTCCTCCCCATGAGTTAATGGAGATTCCACTCCAATCCTCACACCAATCTTTAAAACATGCACTATCAACTTCTCATTGCAGAATTGGTCTGAAAACAATGGCCATGTAAGCATTGACAAACCAGCGGATATCCCTTCCACAGAAGAATTCCAGCCACAATGTGTTAAGAACCCTCCAATTGAAGTGTGTGACAATAAAAGTACTTGAGGAGCCCAACCGCGGATCAAAAGGCCTCTCTCTTTGATCCTCTCTTCAAAATTTTGTTCTAAGAACCACTTTTCTAACTCTTCTGATGTATTATTCTTTCCCCTTATAACCCAAATAAATGGTTTCTTTGATGCTTCTAAGCCTAAACCAAGCTCTATCTGTTGTAATGTTGTTAAGTTACATAGACTTCCAAGACAAACATAGAGTACCGAACTTGGTTGCCGCGAATCAAGCCACTTTAAGCATTCAGACTCATCAATCGAGGCCTTGTTACCTCTCTCAACCTTATCTATGGTGTCTTTGTTGCATAAGGAAACAGGACCAACACACCAGACCTTTCCACCTTTGACTTTCTTGAATTCCTTGACATATCCAGCCTCTAACTCTTCAAATGTATTTATAATAACCCCATATGAAATCTGTTCAGCTGCTAAAAGTTTATCACCAAAATCTTTCATTGCTCCAGACAGGACCATTGGTAGCTGAGCTTTAGTAATTTCAATTTTATCAGGCAATCCAGGAATGATGAAGTATTCTGATTCTGCGCTAACATTCTCATGAATTTTGGAACTACGCAAAATATGCCAACACAAGAGACAGAAGCACGAAAATCCATGGAAAGCAATTCTTGGAACATTGAACTTACTAGCAGTTTCTGTGGTCCATGGAAAGCACATGTCTGAGATTATGCAGCTTGGAGGAGGTGATATTTGCTCCAACAACTTTTCTGCTGGAAGTTGCAGCATGGTTAGTGCATTGCAGAAGTTGATTATCAAGTCCATCGAAGGAATCATGTCTAAATTCTCACAGCCATCCGGTAATCCTGCTTTTTGAGTTGGAAACTCAAGTTCATTTAATCGAATTTGTAGGCCTGAACTTATGGCGCGTGCAAGAATGTTTTTGAAGCGGGCTGCATTGACTGGTGTGGTGAATATAGTGACAATAGCACCTTGCAGAGCCAACAGTTTAGCGATGTCTACCATGGGAATCAAGTGGCCTTGAGCCAAGAAAGGAAACAAGATAAAGTGAAGCTGGTTAGCTTGTGAACCCATGTCTCAAAGTGTGTGGAAGCTACTTGGTTCTCCTCTTAATCTATATGTACCAAAATGTAAAGTTTCTAGAATAATATCACTTGTTCGATGATGTATTGATATACATAAGCATTGTTGGCCTTTTCCAGCAACAATGTGGCTGACAGCAGAACTACACATTTGTGGATAATGTGATTCCACATTGATTTAGGCACATTTGTTTCTTTCTATTCCAGCCACTGTATTTCTCAGAGCTACACATGAGAGTTAAGTGTGTGGATAGGAGTAGATTAGGATAGAAAAGAAGGTGTTAGAAGGTAAGGAATCTAGAAGACGGCTTCCATTTCAACATGATTGGTTGCTACAAGAGATATTCCAAATTTGTAGTTGCCTTTCTCATTTTTCTTGTCCATGATTTCTTGTCCATTTCATAGATTTCTAGTCTAAGATTATTATATACAATAGATATCCCTCTCTGTCATCTTAATTTCCAGAGTTTTTTTTTTTTCGAACGGCGAAAATTTATATAAAAAGCAAACAAGCAACCAACCAACCGAGAACAACAAAACAGCCCAAGCCAAACAAACTAAACTTGCAACCAGCTACGCCTAAAGCGAGAAAAACAAACAGCAAAACCCCACAAAACACCTCTATCAATAAAGAACGAGCTATCTTAGGTAGAATGAATCTTTGCACAATCAATGAACTTTCATAATCATAATAATAATAAAAAGACAGAAACAAAAGTAATGAACTTGCAATTTTTATTGTAGACATGTTTTTTCCTATGTCAAGAAGTAAATTTCTGGCTCATGGTTTGTTGTAGCACATATTGTATTAGCTTTTCAATGTTTTGGTAAGAAGAACCACCTTGCTCAATAGCACATTTGGCCTCTCCTTGTGTCCCTTTATCCATTACCTTTTGTATAGCATCTTTTACTTGCTCTCTCTTCATCAACAGCCCAAACTTGTCTTCCAATCCCCATGTCACAGCAGCATCAATCCTACACTTGCACCAATTCCTAACGTTGAATTCCAACCACAATGTGTCAAGAACCCTCCAATTGTTGGATGAGACAATATCAAAACCTGAGGGAGTGCCTAGCCTAACGATATTGGAGGCCCTAGGTAAAAATTTCGAATGAGGCCTTATTTTGTATTTATCATAAAATCATTTTTTAAGTTAAAAAATTACTTAAGATTTATTTTTCTTCTTTTATGTGATACAAAAATGTTAATATTATAAAACCTGGAAAGTGCCAAATGGAAAGACTGATTCTTCGAAACAAGTTGTTTAGACTGATTCTTGTGTGGCACTTGTTTAGACCGATTCTTCTAAACAAGTGACAAACTACAGAGCTATGTTCCCGTGAGTCAAGCCAATTCAAGCTGAGTTTTTCATCCACAGAGGCCTTTTCACCTCTCTCAGCTTTGTCCAATTTCAATTTGTTGCAAGCAGATACCGATCCAATACACCAAACATTATTGCCTTTAACCCTCTTATATTCTTTGACATATTCTGTTTCCAACTCTTGGATAGTTTGACAACTTAAAAATTGCTAACTGATAGAATTTTGAAATGTAATGTTCTTCCTTCTGCGCCTACACAAGAAAACAAGTACATCGTTCAGTCTCTCAGGAAATATTAGATTGTTTCCTGGAATTTACTTGATTCCTGATATCTTCAAGTAGAAGAGCAATGTTGAGGTTAGAAGATCCCCATCTTCAACAGCTGACATTGCCAACTTTCCAAGCCCTCTGCTCTTTCCCTTCTCTCGTCGGCTTCCTTTCTTGATGCTAGCAAATTCATTCTAATAGTAGAATTCATAATTATTATAATAATTTGAAGTAATGTGCAGCAACTGTAAGAAAATAAAGATTCATTGCATTACCCTTGATACAAATATAGCTTATTAAAAATGGTAGAATACTGAAATGTAATGTTCTTCCGAGCCTACTGGGAAAAAAACAAGTACATTGTTCATGAGTCTCTCAGGAAATAAATTGTTTCCTGGAATTTACTTGATTCCTGATATCTTCAAGAAGAAGTGCAATGTTGAGGTGGGAAGATCCTCCTTCTTCAACAGCAGCCTTTGCCAACTTTCCAAGCTCTCTGGCTCTTTCCCTTCTCTCTTCAGCTTCCTTTTCTTTATCCATCAACTTCTCCACAGCACTCTTCACATCTTCTCTCTTTACCAGAACCCCGATCTTCTCTTCCTCTCCCCAGGTGGTAGGATATTCCACACCAACCCTGACACCGATTTTTAGTATTTGCACAATAAGTTTCTCATTGCAGAATTGGTCTGCAAATAGCGGCCATGTTATTAGAGGCAGCCCAGCAGAGATGCCTTCCAAGCATGAATTCCAACCGCAATGTGTTAAGAAGCCTCCAATTGCAGGGTGTGACAATATCAGTACTTGAGGAGCCCAACCCCATATCACAAGGCCTCTTCCTTTGTTCCTTTCTTCAAAGCCATTCTCCATAGCCCATTTCTGTAACTCTTTTGAATTAACTCCTTCTCTTATCACCCAAATGAATGGTCTGTCCGATGCTTCTAAGCCTAATCCAAGTTCTATCAACTGGGCAGGAATTAGATTACAGAGGCTTCCCATGCAAGCATAGAGTACAGAACTGGAATCTTGTGAATCAAGCCACTTCAGGATTTGTTTTTCATCCATTGAAGCTTTATTACCTCTTTGTGCCTTGTCCAAGTAGTCTCTGTTGTATAGTGAAACAGGGCCAATACACCAGACTTTGCCGTCTCTTACCTTACTATATTCTTCAACATAAGCTGGCTCCAGTTCCTCAAAACTGTTTACAATCACCCCATATGTGGCTAACTCAGCTTCCTTGAATTTTTCTCCAAGTGGTTTTAGTTGTGGAGAAAGGGAATCAATCTGTGGCTTCGTAAATTCAATTCTATCAGGCAAACTTGGGATGACAAAGTACTCTGAGTCAGAGGTTATACACTCAAGAACTTTGGAAACATGTGTATTGTGCATGCACAAAAGGCAAAAGCAACATATTCCCTGGAAACTAATCCTTGGAATGTTAAACTTGCTAGCAATATGTGCCGTATATGGCAAACACGTATCAGAAATTACACAGTTTGGCTGTGGTTTTAGCTCCTTGAACAATTTTTCAACCGGCTCTTGTAGCATTCCAGTTGCTGTGAAGAAATTCAAGGCCAAGTCCAGAGAAGGCATCAAGTCAAAATTTTCGCACCCTTGTGATAATCCTACTTCTGCCCATGGAAACTGGAGTTGGATTAATCTGATTTGGAGTCCGGATTCTATGGCGCGAGCAAGTATTTTTTCAAATCGAGCAGCATTATGTGGTGTGGTGACTATGGTGATAATAACACCGCGTTGCGCTAGCAGTCTAGCTATGTCGATCATGGGGATCATGTGGCCCTGAGCCATGAAAGGAAACAATACGAAGTGAAGCTGGTTTGCCATGGTAATTTGAGTGGGATATAGTGAAAAATGATTTGAGCTCATGAATTTGTTATATACATATATAACTCTAAATATTGCTGATGTAAGCGCATACATAGGCTTGTCAGATTGTCCAAAAAAAAATGTGGGTCATATACTAAACAACATTATTGAGGACAATGTTTTATAACATTCTTGAAGAAATCTCATAGAAATTTGATTATTTTTCCATGATGATGTTGTCGTACAAAGAATGCATACCCACCTATTAAAAACAAAGGAAAAATATATCTTTAAGTTGAAGAATGTAATGGACCACATCAGTGAAGAGGAATGATTGGTGTAGACTCTGTAGTATTCCAACTTCATCAATCACAAAACTCCAAATAGAGACATCAATCTTCATTTTCAGCTCGAATCTGATATATGTATAGGTTAATAGCCCAAAATGAAAAAGCAAAAGAAATGATAAGTATTTTAAAGTCTTTGGTCAAGCTAACAGTACAGATTTTTGGAAGTTAGACTTTTGAAGAGTCCCGTTTTTCGCAAACTCTCTCTCCACTTTGATTTGGAAATAGGTTTTGGCCGCCATGGCGGCGCCTTCGCCATCAGCCCATCACCAAGATCATCTCCCAATGATCTGCTACATCAAACAGGTTCTGTTGTTGCCGGTTCTTCTATTGCAGATGCTTGATTGAGCAACCATCTTCAACGTTCCTGCAAGGTATCATTTTGCCCATGCCAAACAGTACACAACCTGAAATCGCAAGACCCTTTATTTCGTCGTTGGTAGACAATCTCCGATTGACAAAGTGCAGCAACAAGATTCCTCAATTCCTATTAGTAGAGCTTTTATGACAATCGTTCAACCAATTCTTGATACAAAGGGATTATCTTCCTCGGAACCTTCAGTAAGTCCTCCAATTAGTTGCTTTTAATATTTTTGCAGAGTCCTCTCGTAATATCTTCCAATTTGCCAACAAGAAACGATGAGTTTGTATCAATTAAGGTCAACGAGGCAATTTACTCCGACAGAGTAGCTATAATACCCGTAATTGTCTTTGGAAGAAAAAAACAAAGAAAAAAATGTTTACGGTAATGTTAGAAAAATAGAATATAAACTAGCAAAACTGCCCGCGCTGGACTGCAGGAGTATTATTCAATTTTAATAAATTTTATTTATCTAAATCATAAAATAGAAAATTATTACATCCCAAAACATAAAATATTATAATCAAAGCACACAAAATATTACAACTTTGATATGTTATCATGCAACCTAGATAACTTTTCACAGGTATTTTAAAAGTATAGTGTCACAATACATTTTATGAAAATCATTACAATCCAAAAACACAAAACATAAAATATTGTAATTAAAGTACACAATATATTACATGCTTGATTTGTTATCTTACAACCATATATAGCTTCATTTGTTCCTATTGTGGGACTTTTGGGACCGTCAGTGCTGAATTAAAGAATAAAAAGAGGAAAAGCAAGATTTTATTTGAACATAAAAATTGTAAACAATTATTGACTAATTAAATTTTCTAATCTCTTTTTTCATTTTTTTGGAGAATGATGTATCTTTGAAAGCACTAATTGGTAGATTGATAGAGTCAGGATCACTTTCAGAAGCATTTTCTTCCGCATGTGTTTGTTTTGCACTGCTAAAAGCATTTTAAATACATAAAGCAACGAATGTTATATTAATTAGTAGCTCTAAATACAAAAATAGTTAATGAAATAAAAATAAAAATATGTTTACTATAATTTACCTGTGTGGTGTTGTACCTTTTGATCCGGAAAAAAGTTTTCGCTTCACACCTTTGTTTGCTTTCGGGGTTGTCTCTGTGAGATGAGTTTGTGAGGAGGTGATAGGAGTTGCTGCAACAATTTGAGGTGTTGGTGATGGTGTGAGAGGGATATCAACTTGCATTTGATCCACTGATGATTGAGGCAGAGTCTCATCAATGATAGCTGAAACTATAAAATCTGACTTGTAGTAATCGTTTTCTTGCTTTCCAAATCGGATTAGAATTTTTTTTTGCAATGCCTATCAATTTTTCAAGGTGTGGGGATAATGTATATGGATCATCATATCCTTGCTCCATGACTAATGTTTGGCAAGATATGCCAAGAAGCTTTTCAGCAGCTCTTCCTATGATGAGAAAGTTTGTTTGATCTGTGTTGTCCTCAACAATGCAATTGATTTTGTACCTTAATATAAAATTGATAAATATTAATAAGTCATATAAAAAAAATATAAGAAACAATCTATCAATTTATCTAGCACTAAATAAGATACAATATTATTGTGACTCTTAGAAAAAAAATCAGAATTAGATATATAACACCTTATATCCATATGTTTCTCTCATTAATTATATATATAGGTTAATATGATTGTATAAAAATAACAGGCAATTAATGAAAAATTCTAATCATTTCTGTATTCTATTAACTTAATATGATTGTAAGAAAAGAACACATAATTAATAAGAAATTACAACCATTTTAGAATTTTGATGAAAAATTACTTCACCATTGGTTGCACTGATTTAACTTCTTCTCTTTTTATCTCTTTTTAATTTTCTTAGTTCACGGTGGGAAGAAACCCTTGGAAACACAAATACATATACCTAATAGATATTGGACAGCCCTGGGATTTTGGGGGCCCTAGGTGAACTATAAAAATGAGGTTCCCAAGTCCCGACTTTCCATATATGTTTACTTGATTTTTTTTCCTCTTGTAAATACTTAAAAAAATCATTATAATAACTAAAAATCAAGACTGCAACAAAAAAAGAATAGCAAATAAAGTCATAAAAATAAAATTTTTATAATTACATCAAATAATATATCATTTAAAAATTACTCGTTTCACATTTTTAGTAGCAAAAATACTAATTAAGCTTATATAATCAAGTTTTTATATCATATTTTTTTCAATTTCCAATCCAAGAACAATAAGAAATTTCCCAGTTTCGTAATAACATAGTTGCCAAAGAACCCTAGAAAGATTTCGAATGTGATGACTGATACAATGAATACAATTTGAAATTTGATATGTTGTGGTGGAGACGTGGGGTAAATATAATAATTTGTTTTTTTAGTGGGTCTTTTATTAAAAAAAACAAATATAAAATATATGGACTGTTTTTAAGTATAATTATATTTGTGGTGGGCCTTTTAATTGTTAATTGATAATTGATATATGGGCAATGGGTTGTTTTTAAAAAAACAACTACACTTGAGATCTGCGGATAGAAATACATTGGAAAGGGGCCGTTTGAAAATACAGACCCTAGACGATCGCCTTATGGGCCTATAATCAGGGCCTATAACCAGGGCCAACCCTGATAAAAATTGACATACATAAATTGCTAATACATATGATTAAAACAATAACATAAATTGGTAATATGAAATATTAAAACAATATGTAATTATTAATGGTTAAATTCATAAATAATTTAATAGCAATTACCATGGTTCTGGAGCTTTATTAAGTGGTCCGTGGGTGAAGCACGAAAACCCTGTCGAACTTGGTTTGACATGTTTGTGACAATTAAAACATGATTTATACCACCATCCTCTGCTGAGATCATACTCCATTATAGTTGCTTGACATGCAAAAGTTTTATCCTACGCAATAATTAAACAACATTGAAAAATAAGATACAAAATTTTGTTAATAGAAAAAATTTCGAGGAAAAAAAACATAATTGATTTTGAAAGTTATAATTTAGTTGATGTGATGTTACCTTATTTGCAGCAGGATCAAGCAAATATATTTCTTGAATTTTTTTACTTTCAATGTTTTTGATGGTTTCACTGTTTAGTTCACTCCTTACTGATGGTGGAAGAGTAACGATGGGTGATTCTATATTTTGAAATCTTGAAAAAATAATTATACAATGAGTCATTAAATTAAATAAGAAGAACAAAAATAAAGAAGGTAAAAATTATAAAAACAAATAAATTACTTTTTCTTGTATTCAGAAAGTTGTGGTACATCAGGGTTGAAGAAGCACATGGTCGAATATGAGCTGCTAAGCACTGGTTTTCCTATAGTAAATAAGAAATTGTTAATAAAGTTAATAGTATTGTAAGTTGTTACAATGTAAATAAAGAATATTAAGATCAACCTTGATATTCTTTGACTTTTAGGTCTGTTATAGCAATGAACACAAGAGGAGAAAGTGTTGCCAATATTTGTTCATCAAAGTTCATCGCAGCATCAGCCCATAAAGTAATTCTAATTTCCTCAGTTCTATCATAACATAAGAAGAAAGATAGGAAACATATTAATATTATATTTTTATACCTTGAATTAAATGAATAAGTAAACATATCAGTATATAAATATAAACGTTAAAAGTTGATATTTTCTTTATATTTTGAACATGAAGATCTTTTTTTTTTCATATCTAATATTATGGGCTGACGCCACTTCAGTTGGCTGCAGAGCAATGAGACATCCAAATATGTCTTTCCAAAAAAAAAATATGTTAGTGTACATAAAAAAAAATATGGTTTACAATGTGAAACACTTTATAATTTATTTAATTACGTGTAAGGATAACATCATTATTTACTCTTGATAGAAGTTCATCAAATTGAAGAAAATCAAATCCATGTCTTGGTATTGGTGGATGAGTGTCTTGAAGATGAAATATTTGAACTCTTTTATTCAATTCAAGCATCCCATCATGTGGAACTATTCTGTTTGAAATTTTGTTCCGAACAATATGAAATTTGTTGATTTCACATATGTCTCCGGCTTTCATAATTGTTTGAAAGTGTTTCACATCCCATGGTTGAATTGTAGCATGTATTGTATCTCCCTAAATAATAAAATAAAAATGTTAAAGTCAAGAAATGAGTTTTCTAACCAATTTAATAACTGTTTTGTATATTTACATTTTTATCCACAAAAACACATTTCAGGCTCAAGGCTTGAGAGTTGCTTCCAAGACTTTTTACTATCCACATTCTGCACACTCTGACCCTTATTCTATTACCATGCTCATAGGGCTTCAGTGCATAAACTGCTGTGATATCCATTAAGCTGGAAATAATTTAAGAATATCAATAATAAAACAGAATATGAGCGAAAAATAAGAAAAAAAAGAGCAATTATTTGGAATGCAAACAACAAAGACAAATGTTTTGAAACAATAATGAATATACAATATGTTGAGAAGATTAAATTTACTGAAATAAAAGACATGAGTACCTCTTGATAAGTTATCAAGAATGTCTTTATAAACAATATTTTTGGTATAATTAGAAGTTGCATCAACGTTGTTGTTTCTTGTGTTAGTCCATCAGGAGTTCATGTACAGGCCCAAAAGCAGATCAAATATAGAAGCCCAAAGTTGAAGCCCAGATTGAAGAACTCACAGAAGGCTCAATCTTCAGCTCCAGTCAACTAAAGTCAAGCTTCTTAGTTGGTTATTGGAACACACCGTTTTGAGGCTTATCTGATCAAATGAAGATATTGAAGATATCTTACATGTCATGCTGAGATTGGCTCAGAGAGATTACGACTGACGTGTGTTGATAAGGTTATATATATGAAGTGATAGTGAGAGAATAACCCTAAGATATTCATTCGATCATTTTAGGTTTTCTGATAGCTTTCTCTCTCTGAAATCCTTTCAACTGTTCTTGAGTGTTCTTGAGAGATATTGTAATCGTTTTTGCTCAGATTTGTACATCTGTTGTGTAGATTAAAGTATATACTTGTAATCTACACTAAGAGTAATCTTGTGATTATATTTTGTCTCTGTAAGTGAGAAGTTTAGGGTTGATTGTTAGTGGTAACAGATAGGGTTCTTTGTGAGTGAGTTCTTCTGGGTTTCTTTTGGGTAGATCTTTGATCTGTAACACAAAACGATCATATAGTGGAGTGAGCCTTCTCATCTGGCTCAACGTGGATGTAGGCCAAATTTATTGGCTGAACCACGATAATCTTTGTGTTGTTTTTATCTTTCATGTTTTAACTTTTCTTGCTCTGTTTGTTGATCTAGTATTTTATTTGGTGCTATATCTGTTTTGTTCTTGCTTTGTATAAGTGTATCTTATAGGTTGAAGAGCAAGAAGTAAACGATTTAGGTTTGATTAGGTAAGGATCAAACCTTAATAGTGGTATCAGAGCCTGTATAGTACCAACAGCAGATAACCAGAGCCAAGATCCACTGGCGACCGAGCCCTCAGTTGCTGATCCACCAGTGGCCGAGCCTTCAAATATTGAAGACTTAACAGAAGAAGAGAGTAGTGACACAGCTAGTAGTCACGAGGAGGTAACAGTATCTAATTTTGGTAATTTCGGCAATTTTAACTTTTCTTGCATGAATATGAAATTCGAAATAGATAAATTTGATGGTACTGGGGATTTTGGCATTTGGAGAAGGAAGGTGAAAGCCCTCCTCTCTCAGCAAAAAATCCTCAAAGCCATCGAAAGTCTAGAAAAATTGCCTGAATCTTTAACTGTAGAACAAAAGGAAGATATGTTAGAAATGGCCCTAGGTACTATAATTCTGAATCTGTCTGATAACATACTTATGGAGGTAAATGATGAAACAACTGCATGCAATGTTTGGAAAAAGCTTGAAAGTCTTTACCTGACTAAATCTTTGACTAATAAAATTTACTTGAAAGAAAGATTGTTTGGTTTTAAAATGGACCCTAGTAAAACCCTTAGTCAAAACCTAGATGAATTCAAAAAGATGACTATAGAGTTAGCTAATTCTGGTGAAGATGAAAAGCTGAGTGATGAGAATGAGGCAATCGTTCTCCTCAACTCACTTCCTGAATTTTTTAAAGATGTTAAGGCTGCTATCAAGTATGGCAGGTCTTCTCTTTCACTTGAAGAGTGTATTTCAGCTTTAAAATCTAAGGATTTAGAGTTGAAATAGAGAAGAAGGATGGAGGTGAAAACCTGTTTGTTAGAGGTAGAACTCCTGCTAGGAATAGTAACAATAATAATCATAATCATAACAAGGGAAAAGGCAGGAGTAAAACCCCAAACCATAATAGGTCTCAGTCTAGAAACAGAAGTAACTCTAGGAAATACTACTTATGTGGCAAAGAGGGTCATATCAGGAGATATTGCTATGAATTTAAAAAGAAGAACCAAGATAAGAACCCTAGTGATGGTGATGCAGCTATTGCATCAAAGTCTTATGAACCAAGTGAAGTACTCACTGTGAGTACAGTGGACATTAAAACTGAGTGGATCCTGGACTCAGGGTGTTCCTTTCATATGAGTCCCATAAGGGATTGGTTTACTGAGTTCAAAGAACTCTCTGGTGGAAGTGTACTGATGGGTAACAATCAACAATGTAATGTAGAATGTATAGGGTCAGTTGCCATTAGGATGTATGATGGGATAGTAAGAATCTTTAGCAATGTCAGATTTGTGCCAAAACTGAAAAGAAACTTAATCTCATTAGGTGTCCTAGATGAGGAAGGGTACTCCTACAAGGCAGAAAATGGTGTGTTAAAGGCCTCTAGAGGTTCTCTTGTCATCCTTAAAGGTGACAAGAAAAATGGCCTTTATGTCTTGAAAGGTGAAACTGTCACTAATCATGCTGCAGTTGCAGCTTCTAAGATAAGTGACAAGTCAGTCCTATGGCATCTAAGATTAGGCCACATGAGTGAAAAAGGTCTTGGTGAGTTAAGTAGACAGAATCTACTAGGTGGAGATCTAGTGAACAAACTTGAGTTTTGTGAAAACTGCACTGCACAACACACCACAAAACAGGTTATTGAGTATGTTCACTCTGACCTTTGGGGACCTGCCAAGGTCCCCACTCATGGTGGAAATTTATATTTTCTGTCCCTAATAGATGACTATTCTAGGAAGGTGTGGATCTACCTGTTGAAATCTAAAGACCAAGCTTTTAATAGTTTTAAGGACTGGAAAAGGCTGGTTGAAAACCAGACCTTTAAGAAAATTAAGATACTTAGAACTAATAATGGCTTAGAGTTCTGTAAGGAAGAGTTCAATAGATTCTGTATAGATGAAGGAATTCAGAGGCATAGGACTATTAGATACACACCTCAACAGAATGGGGTGGCTGAAAGAATGAACAGAACCATTCTTGATAAGGTTAGGTGTCTCTTGATTGGCTCGGGTTTGTGCCTAAAATTTCTAGGGAGAAGTTGTCTCAACAGCAACCTATTTGATTAATAGGTCTCCCTTCACTGCCATTAGTTTGAAAACTCCTGAAGAAATATGGACTGGGAGGCCACCTAGTCTGAAACACCTTAGAGTGTTTGGGTGTGCATGTTATGCACACCAATCTGAAGGAAAGTTAGAACCTAGGTCTATTAGAGGAGTTTTCCTAGGATATCCCTTAGGTGTTAAGGGTTATAGGCTGTGGGTGAGAGATCAAAAAGGGTATAAGGTTATCATTAGTAGGGATGTCATTTTTGATGAGTCTAGAATGCCATGTAAGGATAAGGATCAGTCCTCTGAATCTCCTCCAGATCCTTTAAAGGATGATGGAAATCAGATTCAGGTGGAAGTTGGCAGCCCACCACTTGGTCCTATCCATGTTCAATATGATTCAGATGATGAGGATAAGGCTGCCCATTCTGATGGTTCTCATCAGGTGGAAGAAAGTCAGAATTAGCCAGAGATTAATGAGTCTCTAGCTGATTACGAACTGGTTAGGGATAGGGCTAGAAGAATTATCAAACCTAACAGTAAGTATGCCTATGCAGATGTGATTTCTTTTGCATTGTGCACTGGCCATGAGATAGAAAATATTGAGCCTAGAACCTATAGTGAAGCTGTCAATTGTATTGACAAGCTAAAATGGCTGCAAGCTATGAGAGAAGAGATGGATTCTCTTATGAAAAACAAGACCTGGTCTCTTGTTGAAAAACTTGATAAATTGAAAGTAGTAACTTGTAAATGGATTTATAAGATCAAGGATAGTGTTGACAGATCTGCCCCACCTAGATATAAGGCTAGATTAGTATCCAAGGGGTTCACACAGAGGGAGGGAATAGATTACAATGAGATCTTCTCCCCTGTTGTTAAGTATAAAATCATTAGGATAGTTTTAGCATTAGTTAGCTATTTTGATATGGAATTAGAACAATTAGATGTCAAAACAACTTTCTTGCATGGAGACTTGGATGAGACAATCTATATGTCTCAACCGGAAGGTTTTGAATCCAATTCTAAGCCCTCCCATGTGTGTATTCTTAAAAAGTCTCTATATGGGCTCAAACAAGCCCCTAGACAATGGAATAAAAGGTTTGACAGCTTTATTACTAGTATAGGTTTCATTAAAAGAAAATTTGATGCATGTCTTTATTTTAGCAGTGAAAATATCAATAAAACTGTCTTTTTGCTTTTATATGTTGATGATATGTTAATTGCTAGTAAAGAAATGTCTAGAATTGTAGAGATAAAGAAGAAGTTGAAGTTTGAATTTGATATGAAAGATTTAGGTGATGCAAAACTGATTTTGGGCATGGAAATCATTAGGTCTAGGAAGGAAAACAGGTTGTGTTTAAAACAGTCCAGTTACTTAAAAAACTTAATAGACAGATTTGCAATGAGAAATTGCAAGCCTGCCAATGTCCCTTTATGTGCTAATTTTATGTTGTCAGCAGCATTATCACCTAGGTCACTAGAAGAGAGTAGATACATGGAAAATATACCCTACTCTAGTGCTATAGGTTCAATAATGTATTCTATGATAAGTACTAGACTTGACTTAGCACAGTCTATTAGTGTATTGTCAAGGTATATGGCCAATCCAGGGAAAGGCTATTAGAATGCCATGAAATGGCTTCTAAGGTACATCAGCTCTACCATGTCAGTAGGACTGTATTATGATTGCACTAATAATGTATTAGATATAGTTGGATATGTTGATTCTGACTATGCAAGTGATAGAGATAAAAGGAGGTCTACAACCTCTTATTTCTTTACTAGTGCTGGTTGTTGTGTCAGTTGGAAAAGTCAACTACAATCAGTTGTTGCTTTATCAACAACTGAGGAAGAATATATTGCTGTCACTGAGGCCATAAAAGAAGCCATTTGGCTTCAAGGCCTACTAGGTGAGATAGGTATCTTTAGAGGTAAGGCAGTAATATTTACTGATAGTCAAAGTGCTTTGCACTTGTGTAAGAATCCTGTCTTTCATGAGAAGACTAAGCACATAGAGGTAAAATACCATTTTATTAGAGATAAAATCTCTAAAGGTACTGTTGAGGTGGAAAAAATCTCAACTGAAGAAAATCCAGCAGATATGGGAACCAAAGTGGTTCCCTATAGCAAGCTCAAGCATTGCTTGAACCTGCTGAAAATTGGTGACTATGGGTAGTCTGTTAATAGAGTCTTGAGCCAGATTCAGAACAGCTTACTTTACTATATGAACTGTGATGAACTAAGGTGGAATTTGTTGTTTCTTGTGCTAGTCCATCAGGAGTTCATGTACAGGCCCAAAAGCAGATCAAATATAGAAGCCCAAAGTTGAAGCCCAGATTGAAGAACTCACAGAAGGCCCAATCTTCAGCTCCAGTCAACTAAAGTCAAGCTTCTCAGTTGGTTATTGGAACACACCGTTTTGAGGCTTATCTGATCAAATGAAGATATTGAAGATATCTTACATGTCATGCTGAGATTGGCTCAGAGAGATTACGACTGACGTGTGTTGATAAGGTTATATATATGAAGTGATAGTGAGAGAATAACCCTAAGATATTCATTCGATCATTTTAGGTTTTCTGATAACTTTCTCTCTCTGAAATCCTTTCAACTGTTCTTGAGTATTCTTGAGAGATATTGTAATCGTTTTTGCTCAGATTTGTACATCTGTTGTGTAGATTAAAGTATATACTTGTAATCTACACTAAGAGTAATCTTGTGATTATATTTTGTCTCTGTAAGTGAGAAGTTTAGGGTTGATTGTTAGTGGTAACAGATAGGGTTCTTTGTGAGTGAGTTTCTTCTGGGTTTCTTTTGGGTAGATCTTTGATCTGTAACACAAAACGATCATATAGTGGAGTGAGCCTTCTCATCTGGCTCAACGTGGATGTAGGCCAAATTTATTGGCTGAACCACGATAATCTTTGTGTTGTTTTATCTTTCCTGTTTTAACTTTTCTTGCCCTGTTTCTTAATCTGGTATTTTATTTGGTGCTATATCTGTTTTGTTCTTGCTTTGTATATGTGTATCTTATAGGTTGAATAGCAAGAAGTAAACGATTTAGGTTTGATTAGGTAAGGATCAAACCTTAACAAACGTCATGAGCTATTACAATTTTTAAACCCTTTTTTGATGTAACTCTAGACATAGCAACATACAATTGTCTATGTGTAAAAACTGGTTGGGGCAAATACAATCCAAAACTTTTGAGAGATTATCCCTGACTTTTATTAATGGTCATTGCATAGCAAAGTCTTACAGGAAATTGACGTCTTTAAGAATAAATGGTCATTTGCTATCTGTTGTTGTAAAAGTAATCCTAGGAATAAAAACTTTGTCACCAATGTTACTACCTGTTATTATCTTAGCTTCTATAATTCTATCAGCCATTTGAGTAATAATCAAACGTGTTCCATTACATAATCCAACACTCTGATTTAAATTTCTTAGCAGCATAATCGGCATGCCAATTTTTAATATCAATTTATGTGATGGCAAACCATTGAACTCAAGTTGATTCAAAAATTCCACCGGATAAAGAATTTCAAGGTTTTTAACATTTTCTACGGAAGAACACAAAGAATCAGAACTCAAATATGTTCGACTCTGGCTAGGTACAATACTTAACACATAATCATTTATTTATGAAATAGTTTCATTTCGTGGAATGACAATTGCTCGCTCTCTAAGATAAGAAGAATCATCAAAAATTTTCTCAAAGTCTGTGTATACAGCATAAACTATGCTTTCTATAGGATTTTTATCAAAATGAACCAAAAAATCATTAGGTACTTTAATCCATGAACTTTCTTCATCATCTGCAATTATTAAATCACTAACATCACCATTTCCAATTCGTAATATCCAGCTTGCAAAATAAGCTAATTCTTGTTTTTCTTTTTCATCTAATCCTACTTTAGAAAGCCTCATATTTTCTTTCAAAGAAAATAATTGGAAATGAGGCCATAAATATGAACTTGTTAAAGAAGCATCAACAATATCAGCTCTATTTCCAGCTTGCACAACAGGCAAAATTTGTCTAAAATCACCACCTAACAAAATTGGTTTTCCACCAAATGGACACGTTTCTGCATCAGGTTTTGAACCTCTTAAAATGTCACGAAATGTTTTGTCCAAAGCTTCAAAACATTTTCTATGATTCACAGGTGCTTCATCCCATACCCTTAATGCGGCATCTTGAATTAATTTTGCAAGTTGTGTGCCTTTTTTATCTAACACATTGAATAATCATTAACAATCAATGGAATTTTAAATCTACAGTGTGCAGTTCTTCCACCAGGAAGCAATAGTGAGGCAATTCCAGAAAAAGCTACTGCAAGGACTATTCTACCTTCAGATCTAATTTTGGCTATGATTGTGCTCCATAAAAAAGTTTTACCCATTCCTCCATGGCCATAGACAAAAAATAAATCAGAATCATTATTTTAATTGTTCCAACAACACAATCATAGATTTCCTTTTGTTCTTTATTCAATTGTGTCAAAAACAAAGAATGTTGTTGTTCTAGTAATTGAACATCATAATTCAGTTCATCTCTTAGTGCTTTATTTTTTATTGTACTTATCAAGTGACTATCTGGCAAAGGAAGATTATGTTCAATCAAAGAACTATTTGATGTGTTAAACAATTGTTCTAACTCATACAAAACATTATTTTGAAGCTCATCATCAGATAAAATCAGATTTGGCATTTTAAACGCTATCTTCATTCTATACAAAATATCATCATACATGAATTTCCAAAAAGTTCCAAACAAAATGGATGGTTCACTAACATCACAAAACAATATCATCACTACAAATAGTTGTCTTAGTTGGGCTGAAGATGCTGTGTTCACAGCTTCTAACAATGCTTGGTTCTATTCCTTGTCATCACCTAGTAATCCAAGTGATTTACATGCTGCTTGAAATGTGGGTTCACAAATGCCATAAATTGTTCGTAAATCTTCAAAACTTAAAGCACATATTTGGTGATTTAATAACATTCTTAAATAGTATAATTCACCAGCAGCAGGATGGACAAAAGCTATTCTACCTAAGGAACCACCTCTTTTTCTACATTTCCATTCTCTCTCATCATTGTCCCAAACAAATTTTGATGGAAATTCAATATACAATAGTTCACGTGCTTCAGAATTTTTAACATTGGTCTCAAACCACTGTGTCAACATAGTTTTTCTAAGTTTGCTTGCATTAGCCACATGTTCCAATTTAGCATGCTGATTAAAGACAATGTTTTGATGCAAAGGCAAATGCACGGGTAATCTTTCTATGGATGGTTCTCTAAAATGAATTTGAAATTGTAACATTCTCCAAACTGCTTCATATGGGCATATATATCTACAGTTCAGGTATGCGACAATTTCGTCAAATTGTTTATCCTCAAATACATCCCTTATTCTATCAGTACCTTTATTTATGTATTTGAAGAGATATTTAATAAGCATGGACTGACAACATGATTCAACATTTATATGTGCTTGATACCTTAATAACAATTCACGATTATAAGGTACAACAAAAGAGTTATCAATCTTGATACCATTTTTAACAACAAAAATATTTTTATTTTCTCGCCGTTTATATACAACAAAACCATTTGGTTCAAAAGAAGTTTCATTTTTAAAATGCTTTGGAATTTTTTTTTGAACATGTTCCACCTTCCATCATGCAAGGAGAGTTTTGATTTGCAAGACCGCAGGGGCCATGCATCATGAACTCTGAAACTACAGTATAGTCATCGAGATCAAATTCTTTATCTGGAATTTCAGCAGAAATGATTGAATCAATATAACCTGTTGTATAGCATTTATACTGTTTTTTCATCCATATTAGGATGTGACAATGAGGAAGACATCTTTTCTGAAACTCTACTATATAAACAACTGTTTAGAAAGGAAAAAAAAATGCATATATATATATATCAGAATACATTAATTTTATTTAATTTATTTTTAAAATCTATGATGTGAAACATAATTTTTTTTTAAAAATACCAGCTTCAATTTCACCAAATGGATTTCCAGATTTGATATATTTAATCATATCATCAAGTTTAGCTCTGAAAATTCTAGACACTAAATCATGTATGTCCTCCACTTTGCAACCTGGCCTAAGTCCAAGATAACTGAGAATTTCAGGCCACTTTGAGTTGCATGCAAATGTGATAAATAAATCAGGATTTCCAAAACATCTACATATTGCCATAGCATCCTGGTAGTTATTTATCATATATCGTGCACTACCAGTATACGAAGATGGTAGAATAACTCTTTTTTCCAAATCTTCAGCATTTGAATCTCCATTTACAACTGCATCTTGAATGCCATTTAATACCTCACTCCTAAGAGAATTTTGATTTGATCTAATAAAATCCAATCTATCCTCTTCAAGTGTGGCATATGCATCAACCAAAAATTGTTGAAACAATTTACCATCCTTTAACAAAGTAGCATCCTCTTCCAACTGATCTTGAATTTGACACACAATAAATGCTCTCATTGGTATTCGTTGTTTTTTTTTTTGGTTTCTTGCCTTTAAAATGTTTATTCCAGGGAATATCTGGTCTATAATCGTCCTCACCATATGGAAACAACAATGGATATTGCAAAGCCATATACTTGGGATTTAATTTTGTTATCATTTGCAATACACCATTTCTAAGCTCTATAATGATATCCTTTTCAGATTTAAAATCGCTAATATCTCCAACTATCAAACCACCAACGTGAGTACTTGTCAGTAAATCATATTGTTTATCCTGCGTATTTCTTTTTCCAAACAACCTCAATCTGAAACAATCAACAGAATCACTTTTTACTTTGTCTCTAGCAATTCTAAAAAGTTTTACCAATTCATTTGTTTGATCAAGCATTTGAATAAGACCGCCAACTATTTCATCATCAAGCTTATCATTTTTGTTTGATCTGTTCAAAACATCAACACGATTTTAACTTCATTATTAGTGTCATAAATATAAAGTTGTGCAAACTTAGGACATTCTCTTTCTGGTGGTTATAATGAACCCATCAAGTGGTGAACTTGACCATTGATTTTAAACACATAAGGACCAGATCTTTTATTAATTGATTTATCAACTTTAGCTCCCATGGAAGTAAATGCAAAGATCGAGTTATAAGCCCTAATAGCTTGTTTAAATGCAGCACTTTTTTGACCTCTAGTTGAATCCAACAAATCATTTAGATAAACATGTGTATTTCTTACTGGAGGCAATTTAATTTTTCCACTTAAACAACAAAAACCAATTTGAGTGGACTTGACTTAGTAGGATTTTTTTTAGACGCTCCAGATGCCAAAACAGTGCATTACAATGTTGGCACTCACAATTCCTATCTCCAAAAGAAACGTATTCATCAACAGATCCTAAGGAAACAAAAAAACCAATGTTTATATAAATATATTTACTATACAACTGAGGAGAAATGAAATAGTTTTAAAAGTACTTACTATTCCTCCGTTTTTGATAGCTTGCTTGACCATTGATACTATAACGGTGAAACTTTTGATTCACAACTGATTTTTTGGTTCGGTTAAAGCTATCACTATCTAATTGAAAACATTTACTGTTGATATGGTTTAATGATTTGGGAACATCAGTCATATCACAAAGAACATTGCAATCAATAAGATCAGCAAACAAATGATCTTTATATCTCACATCAAAAACAGATAAAAAGTGGTTCAAACTATTCTCAGCAGATACATGCTTCTTTAAAGCAGAAGAAGAGCTTTCACCACAATAATTTTCATAATTATAAATGCTACTAATGTTTCTTTTTTGCAAATATTTTCATCAATAATTATTGGCACATCATACCAAATGATATCATTGAGATTCATATCGTTACAAACATTATATTCAGTATCTTATACGATAATATTTTTTCTAGATTGAGATATCAAATTTCTAGACATTGTACTATGTTGATAAACAATTAATGCAATTGTTATAACCATATTATAATCGGTAATAAAACAACTAGTCATATCAAAAACAGATAAAAAGTATAAATAAATTAATATTGAGATTTATAATGAAATAAAAAATACTAAATAATTTACCAACAAAGCAATTGCACAACAACCGTAAAGAGTTTGCACTGTAAATAAGAAAACCACGAAAAGCAGACGCAAAATCTAAACACCACCAAAAAAAATGTAAGCAGTTTTTATGATATAAAGTTATAAATACCATGAAAAATATAATATTTAAGCAACAAAAAATGTACAAATCACAAAATATCTAAATAAACATAATCGAATAAAATCAGAAAAAAAATCCAAGAACAATGAATACATGTAAACAAATACTCATTATATTTTCTTAAAAAAATTACACTATACCCACCAAAAGTAAAATTAATCATTTATAAAAACAATAAAAGCAGTAACTAACTTACCAAGAGAGCAATTGCACTGCTAAGAGTTTGCACTAACAATATAAAAACCTAAATACCATGAAAATGATCAAATATGCACAACAAATATAAAAACCTGAAGAATATTTAAAACCCACAAATATTTTAGGAAAAATAATCAAAAAGGAAAAAAAAAGAGTATATTTTGTTGCATAGATTTTATACACATATTTTCTTGTAACAACAATTTACAATACAAAATAATAAGCAAACGAACCAACCATATACTCAATATTGAACTTGATGACAGTTAAATTCAAAGTTGATAACATCTTAGATAAATCTCATTTTGTTAGTTAAAAAAACTTAAAAATTACTAAATGAATCTCCTAAACAAAATTTTAAAAACATCATAAATGCATATTATACATTACTCAAACAATACTGTAAAAAATGAAAATAGATAAAAAAACAAAAGAAAATTCTATTTTAAAATAAATAATTCAAGAACAAAATCAAAGAACATTAAGAATGCATAACTGTAAATACATATATAAATAAATACTCATTATTAAATTTCAAAAGTAGATAAAAAGTATAAATAAATTGATATTGAGATCTACAATGAAATAAAAAATAGTAAATAATTTACTAAAAAAGCAATTGCACAACAACCGCAAGAATTTGCACCGGAAATATGAAAACCACGAAAAGCACGCGCAAAACCTATACACCACAAAAAAATGTAACCATTTTTATGATATAAAGTTATAAATACTGTGAAATATAAAATATTTAAGCAATAAAAAATGTACAAATCACAAAATATATAAATAAGTATAATCGAATAAAATCAGAAAAAAATTAAAAAAATCCAAGCACAAAGAATACATATAAACAAATACTCATTATATTTTCCAAAAAATATTACACTACACCCACCAAAGTAAAATTAATCACTTAGAAAAACGATAAAAACATTAACTAACTTACCAAGAGAGCAATTGCACTGCTAAGAGTTTGTACCAGCAATATAAAAACCACAGTAACTTCAAAAAATATAGGTATCATAAAATATGTCCACTTATCTTTGTTTAGTATTCTGTAACTTAAATATTTTTTTTCCTGACCATTTGGCCGAGTACACATCATACATGTACTTTGACCATTTTGGCCGAATACAGGTGTAAAATTTGTTTTTATTTTCCTTTAGGTCATTTGCATTTTTTTTGGGCTGAGTACACATGTATCTTGGTCATTCTATCGACATCTTTTATAAATAGAACAACAAAACTAAATGGCTCTTAACAAAATACTTTATCTCAAAGAGAAATAATTTACTTGAAGATATAAGAAGCATGATTGGTGATTTAACAATTTGGGGGGATAAACTTCGTGCAACTTCACTTGAGTGGGTTTTACTTTTAGAATATATAGACTCTTCCTCTTGTGTTTCTCTTCTAGTTGGTGGCGAAAGAGGTTGGATTGTTATAAGTGGTTAGTGCACACTATAATCTTTTTTGTTTGTGGGTTTTGTTGATGGATAGTGGAGTTGCTTGATTTTGAACAACTATGTTCAAAAGCACCAACATACTCAATTCTCATCAAAACATAATCTAAAGAGTTTGCATAGGAAATATGAAAACCACAGAATTATAAATACCAAGAAAAATATAATATTTAAACAACAAAAAATGTACAAATCACAAAATACCTAAATAAGCATGATTGAATAAAATCAGAAAAGAATAAAAAAAAATCCAAGAACAATGAATATATATAAAAAAATAATCATTATATTTTGTAAAATAAATTATACTACAACCAGCAAAGCAAGATTAATCACTTAGAAAAACAATAAAAATAGTAACTAACTTACCAAAAGAGCAACTGTACGCCTAAGAGTTTCACCAACAATATTAAAACCTAAATATCATGAAAAACCATCAAATATGCATTAAAAATCTGCACAACAAATATAAAAGACAAAAAAAATTCAAAACTCACAAATTTTCTAAGAGAAATAAGTGAAAAAAAAATAAAGTATTTTTTGTTATATATATTTTATACACACATTTTCTTATAACAACAATTTATAATACAAAATAAAAAAAGCAAACAAATCAACCATAAACTCAATATTTGATATTGAAATTCAAAGTTTTTAACATCTTCAATAGTCTTTTTGTTTGTTAAAAAAATTAAAAACTACTAAATGAATCTCCTTAACAAAATTTAAAGAGCACTATAAATGCATAAATTGCTCAAAAAACACTGTAAATGATGAAAACAGTTGAAAAGCAAGGAAATTCTATTATAGAAATAAATAATTCAACAACAAAATCAAAGAACATTAAGAATACATAATTATAAATACATATATAGATAAATACTCATTTATTAAATTTTAAGAAACTGTAGTAGCTGCAGTTAAATAAAGAAAACCACTTAAAAAAACTATTAAACATGTGAGCCTTAAAGAACAATCAAAACCCAAAAAAGAAAAGAACACTATGATTACAAAATGAAAATAATCAAGAAAAATATAATATTCAGATGAAAAACTCTTGTGAGTGCAAACAACATGTAAAAAACACAAAATATATTCAATAAACATTAAAACCATGGGAGTAAAACAAATAGATCAGTATTAAACCATATGAACACAATGAAATGGGATAAAAAGAAGAAAAATTATGAAATCTGTTAAGATGTTCAGCTCCAAGATAACCAAACCCAAATGAAAAGAACATAAAACTTATTTATATACGGTCAATAGAGAAAGAGAAAAAAGATAAATATGTAAAACAATTATTAAAAAAAAAGAAATTAGGGATAAAGATGAATTGACAAATAAAACTCATGTGGACTATGTTGTATCGTATAATGTACATATTAAAAAAATATTAAAAAAAAAAGAAACAATAGCTGGTGGCTGGTTTTACACCAGGTATAACCTAAAAAAGTTGTAATCTATTAATTTTCATTCCATGGCAATTTTGTAAATAAGTTAAAATTCATAAAATTTTTCTGTTTATATCTACTGTTTAATTTTAAGTGTTGTTTTAGTTTATATAATAATATTTGGAGTTTATTTGTAACAAAAGGTTTTATTAATTTCTTGTTTAATTGAATTAGGGTTAGAAACCTATTGGATTATATATATATATATATATATATATATATATATATATATATATACACACACACGCGCGCACACACACATGTTGTATTCACAAAAAAAAAAAGAATAAATAGAGAGATGATTGTTTGCCCTAGATACTAAGAAATAAGGATTCTAAGCTTTGATCAATCAGGTTATTGATTTATCATTGACCTATTTGATGTTAGAGATTATTCGTAATTTTATTATTTGTCTGATGGACTATCTGTTTGAGAATTAAGGCTTGATTGTTTCACCAAAGTGAAGTTACTGTAAAGAGGATAAAGTTTATGTTGAATGCTATGATTTTATTCATATTGATACAATGATTTTATACACATCTTACGGTGCATATTTACAATAACAAATCAAGTTCCTAAACTGTTACAATTGATCTCTAGTTGACTATAGACATTATAAAGATCATGCTATTGATTTGGATTGATATGAGGCAATATATTCTCCTTAATAGTTACCACAATTGTTTAAGGTTTGGCGTTAGGGATGGCAATTGGACCCAGACTTGTGTACTGAAAATACACTCTTAACTTGTGTCTACAACCTAGGGGGGGGGGGGGGGGGGGGGGGGGGGGGGGGGGGGGGTGAATGGGTTGTTAACGATTATTACCAATTTTTCGATTAGTCAATATTAAACAAATAACCCAATTAAAACAAACATACAAAATCAAGTGTAAAGTGCGGAATAATAAATAACACTTGATTTTTACGTGGAAACCCTTAAACAAAGGGAAAAACCACGGGCTATCCTCCTAGCCACACACGATCCTCAAATACACTATATGAGTAAAACGTTACACCCTCAAGTGATACTCGGACTCTCACTCTAGATAACCTCAGGCTATGGACACTACCACTCGCCACTCTTGGTTCAATCCCTAGTGATATCCACTGATACACTACTATCGGCGTGAGCACCTCCTACTCTACCCGCAGGCCTTTTACAATGGATTCTTGACCAATGCTTGCCAACCACAACTTGGTTGCAAGACTACAATGCTTGTGCAACTTCACCCCGAAGCCACAAGACTTTGACTCAATGAAGAGTATGGGGTCTAAGTGAACAATCAATGAATGCTCAACACAATATATGTTAGACCAAACATACAATGCTTAACTAGATGTAGATAATGCAATACAACATCCTAGTTATCAAATAATGCCTACATGTACACACATGAGGTCTCAATTAGTTGTAGAGAAATTCTAACAACCTAATTGTCACTTAAATTCACATAAACATTCATAAACTTGACTAGATGCACAAAGTCAACCTAATCATCAATTAAGCATACATGAATATTTATGGATTAGCTATTTAGGCATATATGACCTAATAATGCAAGCTATCACAAACATACACAATCAAATATTCATGAACATTAACTAGTTGATTAAAACACAATTTCTCAACCTAGTTATCAATTAATCACACATGAATATTTATGACCTAGCTTTTAGGAAAAAAATAACCTAATCAATTAAGCTATCAAAATACAAACCCAATCATGTTATCAAGACTCATAAATATGCAATAGAGTAGAGTCTAGGTATTTAATCATGCAATAAATACCTAATCTAGATTAAGAAGAACAATAAATGATATTCAAAGAAGTTCTTGCTTACCTAGTCATGAAACAATGAAGACCCATGCTCAAAAGATGTTGAATGATGCAATATGGAGATGGGTTTTGGGTTTGGAGAGTCAAAGATGCTTTCTTGAAGCTTTCTCTCTCTAGGAGCTCTAACCTCTCTCTAAAAATGAATTTTTGAGCTCTTGGTCGGCCAAGAAGAGAAAAGGAAGAATATATATGAAGCCCTAGATCAAACTACATCGTTTTGAACTTGGGAACCAGAATCCTGTCAAAACCGCTTGCTACATCGCGGCTCAGGTAAGTGTCCAGACCGCGGTACACACAGCAGTGCACCGTCTGGACAACACCGCGGTTGGGACCGCTGTGCGTGCAAGTGCACATGCCGCAGTCCACGTCGCGCATGACGCACTGGAGAATACCGCTCAGTGCGCCGCGGTGCAAGCAAAGCCTGCCGAGCGGTCTAGGCTGCGCCAAAGGGAAAAATCCCTTTTTAACACTCAAGATAAAAGTCAATCTTACATGAATGTTGTGCAAGTGTGAAGTGAGTGAGATGCACACAATGAAGCACACTTAACATGTCAACCATGTTATCAACTAAGCACAATGTAAGCTAGGAGTGTTTTAGAAAAGGATGCACACTTATACAAACAATAAAGAACACAAATGCAAGATAAACAAAACATGCATGAAGTGTGTGTGTGCACCTAAACTCTTCAAGAGACAAAGTCAAGTGAATATACCTTTTGCTCTTGAAGTTATGGAGATGCTTGGAAGCTTGCCAATACGGACCTAAGCTACCCATTACACAATCATCCTCAATGTGGTGGTTTGTCATGAAATAAGCCAATCATAAAATCGAGGTCCTTACACAGTTTGACCCGGTTAGACCCGCTGCAGACCCGGAACCAGATTCATTCCAGAAGCTTTTTCGATCGTTTTTCCGGCTGTGTTCCACCCCAAAACGACGGCCCACATCCCTCCGGTCATAATGGACCCATTTACAAGTCTTTATGATGTCGTTTCCCTCTCCACCAATGTTGAAAAGTGACTCAAAATTATTTTTACTGGATGACTTGTCCGAGATAGTTAGTTCATGTTCTAGTTTGTTCCTATTTTTCTGTTTAGTTGGTGTCAGTTAAAGATTCAGCTTGTTGTGCTCAACGTGTTTGCTATTTTTTCTAATTAGTAGTTGCTTTGTAAGCCTGTATATAGGCATGTTTAAACATAGAATGAATCATTGAGTGAAATATTGTTTTCCAGCATTTTTGTTTCTTGTGCTTTCACTTACAAAACAGAGCAGTGTTTGTTTACTCTTCCAACAAATTGTGGTATCAGGTTTCTTTCATACTGGGCGTAGTGAGTGAGATACAAAAAAAAGGAGGGGAGTGTTCCAAAAAAAAAAGGCAAGTAATGGAGGATCTGTTAACATCTCTCAACCACTAATTTCCATTTTTAAAGGGGACTTGTATGGGTTTTGGAGCATTAAAATGAAGACTATTTAAATCTCAAGAAATCTGGGATTTGGTAGAGAATAGTTATGTTGATCCAGACGATGACCCTGCAAGGTTGAAAGAAAACAAAAAGAAGGACTCCAAAGCATTATTCTACATTCAACAAGCTGTTTATGACACAATTTCCTCAAGAATTGCAGCAGCAACTACATCAAATGAAGCATGGAATTTACTTAAAAATGAGTATCAAGGCTCATCAAAGGTAATTACCGTAAAACTACAGTCCCTTCGTCGTGAGTTTGAAACATTGTTCATGAAAAACAATGAATTAATTCAAGATTTTTTGTCTAGAGTAACTGCAATTGTTGGTCAGATGAAATCATATGGGGAAACGCTTACTGATCAAACGGTTGTTTCTAAAGTTTTGAGGAGTTTGACTCCAAATTTTGATTACGTGGTTGCTGCAATTGAGGAGTCAGAGGATTTATCTATTTTTTCTTTTGATGAACTAATGAGTTCTTTGCAAGCTCATGTAGTCGGGATGAAAAGATCACTTGAAAAGAATCAAGAAAAGACATTTCAGGTGAAGGGGGAGTCAACTAAAGACATGACAAGCGAAACCGCAAATAGCAGAGGCGGATTTCGTGGCAGAGGCCAAGGCAGAGGCAAAGGCAGATGAAGAGTTGATGGTCATGAGGGACAAATGCAGTAATTAGGTGAAAACAAAAGCAACAAGAATGGAGTTCGATGTCATTATTGCAACAGAATGAGGCATATTGAAGCAAACTGCTGGAGCAAAGAGAAACAACAAGATGGAGTTCGATGTCATTATTGCAGCGATTCGGGCATGTTGAAGCAAATTGCTGGAGTAAGGAAAAACAAGCAAATTACACAGAAGAAAAGCAAGAAGAGAGTGAGTTGTTCATGGCTCATGTTGATATTTATACTCCAATGATGTATGGTTTTTAGACAGTGGATGTTCAAATCATATGTCTGGTATAAGATCAACTTTTAAGGAACTTGATGAGTCTTACAGGGTGCATGTTAGGCTTTGGGGACAATAATCAACTACAAGTTGAGGGAAAAGGAACGGTTGCAGTTAAAACAAGTAACAATGGGGTAAAGTTCCTTTATAATGTTTTTTTTGTCATTAGTCTAGCACATAACTTATTGAGTGTTGGGCAATTGATTACTATTGGGTATTCAGTTTTGTTTGATGATGCTACATATGTTATTAAGGATAAAAAATCTGGAGAGACAATTGTTAATGTTTGTATGATAGAAAATAAGATGTTTCCTCTTGATGTTTCACATGTTCAAAACCATGTCTAGTTGTTGAAAACAAAAATGACAGTAGTTTGTGGCATTTGAGATACGGGCATTTGAATGTCAGTGGTCTAAATTGTTGAGTCATAGAATTATGGTTGTTGGATTGCCTAAAATTGACTCTCTTGATTCTTTGTGTGAAGCATGTGTGTATGGAAAACAAACTAAAAAGTCATTCCCACTAGAGAGATATGGAGGGCTTCTTGTTGTTTGAGTTAATTCATGCAGATTTGTGCGGGCTAATGAATACTCAATCGTTTGGTGGCAATCGGTACTTTCTGTTATTTACCGATGATTATAGTCGAATGAGTTGGATTTATTTCTTGAAATTTAAGTCAGAAACCTTTGAAAATTTCAAGAAATTCAAGGCTTTAGTGGAGAAGCAAAGTGGTTGCTCTGTAAAAGCCCTTCGAACAGACATAGGTGGTGAGTTTCTTTCTAACAAATTAAACTCTTTTGTGAAGAACATAGTATTCGTAGGGAACTAACAGGACCTTACACTCCGGAGCAAAATGGAGTTGCTGAGCGAAAGAATAGAATAGTCATTGTGATGGCTAGAAGTCTACCGCAAGGAAAAGGTCTTCCAAATCAGTTTGGGCTGAAGCTGTGACTATAGCAGTGTACTTGCTGAATATTTATCCCACAAAGGCAAGTATTGAATCGAATTCCATATGAAGCTTGGAAGGGTAGGAAACCGCAAGTAAGCCATTTAAAAGTTTTTGGTTGTATAGCCTATACTTTAGTAAATTCATAAAGTCATCATAAACTTGATGGAAAATTTGAAAAATATATTTTCATTGGTTATTGCCCACAATCTAAAGCATTTAGGGTATATAATCATGTTGGTAGCAAGGTGTTAATTAGCAGGAATGTAGTATTCAATGAAGTTGCAAAATGGGATTGGTCTAGCAAAGAAGCAGTTTCTCATGTTCAAATTCCAATAGAAAATGAAGCTCCTCCAACAACAGAAGTTGCAGATCCAATTCCTACAAATTCAGCTGTATCTTTACCTTCAAGTTCGAGAAGTAGCAGCTCGTCTCAAGAAACCCCTCCAAGGAAGTTCAGGTCCATGAATGACATTTATGGTTCTACATATGACTTATTTGTTACTGATCCAATTTATTTTGAAGAAGCTGCAGAGAAAGAAGAATGGTGTCAAGCTATGAAAGAAGAAATCACAGCAATTAAAAAAATGAAACATGGGAGTTAGTCGATCAACCGGAAGGTAAAAATGTTATTGGGCTTAAATGAGTATTTAAAACTAAATACCATGCAGATGGAAGAGTATAGAAGTATAAAGCTCGACTTGCCGCGAAGGGATATTCTTAGCAAGAAGGAATTGATTTTACAAAAACGTTCTCACCGGTTGCTCGCTTTGAAATGGTAAGATTGTTTATTGCATTGGCTGCTTAATTATCTTGGCCTGTTTATCAATTCGATGTGAATTTTGCATTTCTAAATGGTGTTTTGGAAGAAGAAGTGTATGTTTCTCAGCCTGAAGGTTTCACAGTTGAAAATCATGAAGACAAAGTGTTGAAATTGAAGAAAGCTCTCTACGGTTTGAAGTAGGCCCCAAGAGTGTGGTACAGTAGAATTGATTCTTACTTTCAGCAAAATGGATTTGCAAGAAGTGAGAATGAATCCACACTTTACTTGAAGAAGAAAGGTAAAGAAGATTTTATGATCGTATGTCTTTACATTGATGATATGATTGATATGGGGTCTTCTCAGTTCTTAGTGAACGAATTCAAAAACAGTATGATGGAGAGTTTTGAGATGACAAATTTAGGTATGTTGCATTCTTTTCTTGGACTCGAAGTGAAACAATGTGAAGATGGAATTTTTGTTTCTCAAAGAAAATATGCAACCAATCTGCTTAAGAGATTCAAGATGCTTAATTGCAAATGATAAGCTAAAGCTTGATGAAAGCACATAGATGGCTGATGCAAGAAGTTTCAGAAGTATGGTTGGTGGCTTGATTTATTTGACACACATGTGTTCTGATATTGCATTCTCTGTAGTAGTTGTGTCCAGGTTTATGCAATCTCTTACAAAGCATCACTTTGGTTCAGCAAAAAGAATTCTTCGATATGTAGCTGGAACTATAAGCGATGGGATATGGTATGCTCAAGTAGCTGATTTCAAATTATGTGGTTTTACTGACGGTAACAGTGATTGGGCAGGTTCTTTGGATGATCGAAAAAGCACTTTCGGGAATGTTTTCAGTCTCGGTTCCGGAGTCATTTCATGAAGCTCAAAGAAGCAAGCTACAACAACATTATCATCATCAGAGGTAGAGTATATTGCTGCCACTGCGTCAAGCAGTGTGGTTAAGAAGATTGCTTGCTAACCTTCATCAAGAACAAAAGGAAGCAACTGTAATATTTTATGATAACAAAGCTGCAATTGTAATGACTAAAATCCTGTTTTTCATGGATGGACGAAGCACATAGAGCTAAAATATCACTTCATCAAAGACCTAGTAGCAAGCATGATGATTGAGTTGAAGTTCTGCAACACAAATGAGCAAGTGGCTGACAATCTCACCAATCACTTCCTCTCAATAAACATATTTTCTTTCCTTCACAGCTTGGAGTATGTAATTTTAAATGAAGGGGGAGTGTTGAAAAATGACTCAAAATTATTTTTACTGTATGACTTGGTCCAAGACAGTTAGTTCATGTTCTAGTTTGTTCCTATTTTTCTGTTTAGTTTGGTGTCAGTTAAAGATTGAGTTTGTTGTGCTCAACATGTTTGCTATTTTTTTATTAGTAGTTGCTTTGTAAGCCTATATATAGGCATGTTTAAACATTGAATGAATCATTGAGTGAAGTATTGTTTTCTAGCATTTTTGTTTCTTGTTGCTTTCACTTACAAAACAGAGCAGTGTTTGTTTACTCTTCCAACAACCAAATCTCCAAATCTTCCATGGCCAAGCTCGAGCTCATCACCTCCGCACCTTCTTGCCCGTGAAATAGAACTATGAAACTCGCTGGGGAATCCTCCGTGACTTCATGCCACGGGAAAGAACTCGCTAGGTAAAAAGAATGAACTCGCGGATATCTTCCGCGAGCTTGTTACTGCGGTTTCGAACCCGCGGAGTCGCCATTTTCAAAGGTATTTCGAGGTCTTTTAACTACCCAGTCTTTGACCTAACTTTCCCACTATAATACCTCATATTGTTGTCTTAAAACACATCCCCAATATCCAGAAAATCCCCAAAACAACCATACACACTTGGCTCGTCACTTAACTTGTTGGTGGTTTTCCAACCACCATTTCTCACCCAAATCCACTAGTTTTCGTGCCAAATCATCACCACATCATCACCAAACTGAAACCTCACCCTTTCCAGCTCATTATTCTACTGAAATTCACCATTGTTGCACTAATTCGAGCTTGAAGATGAAGATGATGGAATAGAGCTCTTGAAGATCTTCATGGGTGAACTTATTCCTATTCTTCTCTTCATTTGTATTATGTGTAACTAAACTTGTTGGGATTTGGTGTACTTGTGCTTATTATCTATAAAATGAGTTGAACATATTTGTGATTTGAGCTTCAATGTATACTTGTTAATTTAATTGACTTATGATATGATTTAGACCATTAATGTATGAGTCTTTATTCAAGGTTTTAGACCAACTTATGTGCTTAATTGAAATCAACTTGTTAATTGGATAATTGCACTTTGTATGCAAATTTCCTAGCATTCCATTCTCATACCATCTCACACATCATCACTCTTGCATAACCATTGGATGAGTCTAGTTAGTTAATTTAGTTGGTGATAATCTAGTTAATTGTGTTGGTAAGATAAGTTAATTAAGGGAACGACAATTATTAGTGTAGTTGGATTTAGTGTTAACTTAGTTGTGCTTTGATTGATGCCATCTTAGTGTAATATTAGAGAATTAGTTAGTTAATCACTTGTGACAATTGTGATTTACTTTTCTTGGATGTAATTAGTGTAAATATATTATATATTCTAAGGCTATAACCGATTTAAGTTACCACACCTCCTTGTGGGAACGAACCGTACTTGTTGTTACATGATCGTAACGATCCGTGCACTTGCGGATAAACAAGCTCACTCATATATTATAGAACAATTTCGAGTGTGTCAAGTTTTTGGCACCGCTGCCAAGAAGGCGTATCGTTACCTTTTGTTAGTTTAAGTCTTAGTTTTATTTTCGTTATTTGTAGTTTACTTTTTATTGTTCATATCATATCTTGTTCTATTTAAATCTTGTCTTGTTTTGTTTGTTTGTTTGTTTCAGGATTCGGATCAACATGGAGAACTGTATCGATGTGCCCGTAACACAAAGACTGATGAAGGACTTTGCTTTGCCGATTATGGGAGCTCAACCGTCGACAATCTTATTGAGTGATTTGCAAGGGAGCTACGAGTTGAAAAACTCCCATTTCAACACTCTGCCAATATACCGTGGTGAACCAGATGACGATTCCCTTCAGTTTATGAAGGAGTACTACAATGCCAATACTACCATCCGACTAGAAGAGCTCACGAAGGATCAATTAAGGATGAGGTGTTTTTCGTACTGCATGAAAGACAAGGCAAAACAGTGGTTATTGGCTCTACCTGCAGGATCATTGACTACTTGGGAGACGGTAGAGACCAAGTTCCTCTCAAAGTATTATCCTTCTTGGAAGACATGAGAGTTCAAGGGCAAGATTGTTACATTCACCGCAGAAGAATGAGAAGCCTTCCATGAGACTTGGGATCGATATAAGTTACTCCTTGCACAGTGCCCACACCATTTGTACTCCATCGTCCTACAAGTACAGTATTTCTATGATGGATTGATGGAGCTCACACAAGCCACGGTTGATAATGCTTGTGGGGGAGCAATGAGGGAGAAAATCGCCACTAAAGTGTATGTCGTTTATGAGATGTTGGGGCAAAGTTCCTAACAACGAGGCGGGAAGAGTAGTGCTTGTACAGAGAAGGCCAATTCAAAGTTAGTCATGCAAGTGGCCAACTTATCTAAGGAAGTGAAGAGTCTCTGGGTGACATGTGGGCAGCAACCGGCTGTAATTCGTCACACTTCAAGAGAGCAGGGCCGGTAGTAGAAGAAATACAAGTAGTGTTTCCGTATAAACAAGACAACTATCAAACAAGCAATGATCGAGAATGGAACCACTAATGGAGCAATTTTGATGAAGAAGCATACCAACATGTCATTGACCAACAAATGCTTGGCATGGGAGAAAGCGTAGAAAGGATTGGAATTCAGTTGGGACAATGGGCAAAAAACTTCCGAGAGCAAGACAAGGATAAGCCTCTAACCCACATTGATCAAGTAGAGATGGAAGAACCTTGAGATTCCACACTTCAAATGATCCAAATTGCTTCAATGTTGAAGTGATCGAACTGGAGAAATCCTCAAAAGGCAAGTATGATCGCTTGGATGCACATTTTCTCATATTAGAGGAGGAGTTTGGAGATCCGATAGAAGGTAAAGAAGGAACAGAAGTAGAGGTTGCCCAAGAGAACAAGGAGTGGATAAGTCAAAATAAGGACTTATTATTGAAGGTCCATTCACTTGAGAAGGAGAGAGACTCAGAAATGAAGAAAGCACAAGAGCTCTCCATAGAGCGGACTCGTACGGGTTAGAGGTAAGTAAACTCATCCATGATATGTTATGTTTTCCGATATGTATATATTATGTAGTAAACGTATCCATGTTTTAAAATGTTTATATGGTATTTAAGTAAACTCATTCATGACTTACTACGTTTTCATATCCGTATATATTATGCAAGTAAACTCATTCATGATGTGTTATGTTTTCAAATAAAATATATATTATGTAAGTAAACTGATTCGTGACTATTATGATTTCAAATGTATATATGTTACGTTTTAAATATTTTAAATACATTGATTTATGATTTGGAACGACTTAATAATGATATTGGTTTCCACTTAAGTGTTCATTTTGTCTAACTATATGATTTATAATGTTGAAAGCATTTTTAAATATTTTGATATAATTGTTTTGAAAAATATTTATAAGATACTATATGTTTATTATATGATATTATATGATACTGTAACTTTCAAAATTGACATCTCTTATAAATGATTCAAAAGGAAAATTACAGAAAATTGTGTTTTCTGTTTTGGCTCACTGTATGTAGTTACCGTTATTGTTATTGGCCCAGCTGAGGTATTGTGTGCACACATACCGTTATTGCTGCATCACACGGGTAATTATCACATATTGTTATTACAGCGTCACACGGGTAATTGTGACATATTTTTATTGTCGCATCACACGGGTAATTGTGACACTATCAGACATGAGCTATCCGTTTACCACTTTACCAAAATGATTAATGCATATACCATTTATACTGTAAAATTATCTATTTACCGCTTTTCAAAAATGATTAAGGCATATCGTTTATAATGTAAAATTATTTGTTTACCGTTTTATAAAGTGATTGATCTATATCGCTTACTTCCGTAAAAATTTAGTGATTTAATTATGATTATTAAATGATGTTTTACGATTTAAGAATATGAACGAATATGATTTTAAGTATTGCTCCAACCATGTTTTTGATATTTCAGTACGTAAATTGTATTAAATGCTAATACTGGTTTAATAAATAATACAGAAATTTTGGTAAATTTTATAAGCAAGGTTTTTGAACGTAAATATTTTACAAAAGCTATTTTATTTTAAATGTTGTGCATGAATTTACTTACCGAATTGATGGCTCACGTCTCGTCAACACCATTTTACAGATTAAGTTCTTTGATATAGAAGTGATAGGGTTACAATCACATAGTGGAGATACGAAACACCTAAGTATTAGATTCCATGTGTGTATGTGTTGTAAGTACTCGATGTATTTCATGTTGTAATTACAGTTAGAATCTAGAAGTTTAGTCAAATTGATGGTATTATATTTGGATATTATATTTTGGTGGATATATTGTTGATGATTCTAATAGTGAATTAAGGTTTTTGCAAGGTCCGAATTATATAACATCTTGTGTAATTCCGCTTTTATAGGAAGAATAATTCTTTCTAAAGGTGAGATTCCATGGAAAATTCAAGATTTAAAGTTGAAATCGCAAACAATTTGGTCACTTGATCCGCAGTGGGGATTGATATCTTTGCATAGAGGTTTCTGCATTATGCTTTTTCCTATTGTGCAAGAGAAGGAACAAATTTGGGCATTAAGATCAATTTCTTTAAAACCAGGAATTCTTCATTTATAGCTGTGGCAACCAGATTTCAACACATATAAACAGGAAACGACTAATGCTCAAGTTTGGGTGTGTTTTTATGAGTTTGGTTAGGAGTACTGGCATCCACAAATATTAAAAGATATTGCTCATGGTATTAGTGTTCCGCTGAACATTGACAAAACAACTTTAGATGTTATTGACGTTGATGTTGTTAGGGAAAGTGCCCTAAGAACAAAAGTTGTTAATCTTTTTTGCTGAATTAATAAATAGATTTACATTTTATTTTATATTTGTGTACATTTAATGTTATTAATATTGTATTAATGACATAAAATTCCATGATTATTAAATGTAATATTAAACATAGTATATAAGATGTTATATACATGAGGATTATGTTTAAATATAATAATCGTAATTGTCTGTAATTAATAATTAAAGTTGGGATCTTTAATTAATTAAAATTATTAGTACGGTTCATTCCCATTAAGAATGAAACAGTCTTATCCGAACTGTTGATGTGGTGACGTTAGAATGAAGGTACTTTGTATAATAAGATTATACAGGACGTGGACATGATAAATTGGAATCTTTAATAATCTCCGTTTTAAATAAAGCATTCTCATTTATCAAATCAAATTGTCATATATGGAACGATCTTAATCCTGAGTATTTAACAGACTCCTACTTATAGAGTTGTGTCTTTTGACTTACTCAGTATGGTTTGTTTATAATGTCAAACCTAAACTTTGTATCTTGGAGACATAATAATATATTTAGCCGGGAATGATAATATACAAAATGGAATCCATTCCTTCTTAAATGAAGTTAGACAAATAGTTCTCTTGAGTAAATGATTCTGGTCTTGAACAATAGAGCGCTCAATTAATGATAAGATCATAAATAATTGTTCATTAGAGAATCACCGGAATTCAAGGATAAAGATGTAATTGAGAGGTCAACGGATTTGAACCTAGCTCAAATTAAGAACTATTAATGGAGGATTGATCTATATGTAATGATTATATCAATTGACTGTTCGATTCCTATTCGAGTAATTAATTCTATAATGACAAGAGTGCAGTTCCAGTTTTTTAGTGGAATAATTCTGGAATTAATAAGTCAGATAATTAATTAAAGAGTTTAGTTAATTATTAAAGATTTATTGGAGCTTGAAATTATAGGTCCATGTGTCCCCATGCCATCTCCATAACACTGTATTGAACATTAAGGTATAAAGAGGCTTAGTGATTAATTTAGAATTAATCATCTATACATAAAGTAGTTTATGCATTGTTTAATTAATTGTAAATTAATTAAATATTAACTGTTTTATTTAATTAGTTACGAATTAATTAAATGTTATTTAAATAATATGATTATTTAAATATTTAATTGGATGACACAGTGTGGTGGGACCGCACTGTAATTTTCGAAAACTACACCGTGAAAGTCACATTGTAATTTCGAAAATAATAGTTTAAAATTATCTGTTAAATTATTTAGTTATTTGAATAATTAGATTATTTCAAATAAAATAATTATTTAATAATTAGATTATTATTTATTTAAATTTTGAATTTAAATTAAGCAAATAAAAATAAAAAGCGCAAAGGATATTTTCCCTTTGTGAGCTGAATCAATATTTGTCTGTTATAATAATGATTAAATAATTGTTATTTAATTATTTTTATTAGGATAATTGAAACTGTTTTTTTTAAAACATTCAAATAAATTGTTTATTTTAATGTTTAATTGATATTATAATCCAATTAGGTTTCTACAACATGAGAGACAATTTAACTATGAGACAAATGTCTCTCACTCTCTCGGGTAATAAGAAAGAGATAAATGAGATAAAAGTTTGTTTTGTTTTTAAACTCTTTTATTATCATTGTATGTGTACATCATTCAAAAAAAAAAGGTATATTAAGAAGTCTTCTTGTTTTTTGCTGACATGTGAAGACGAAAAAAAATTGGTTTTGATTCATAAAAACAGGACACGAAAAAGAAACAAGAGATAGAGAAAATAAAAGAGAAAAATATTTTCTAACTTCAAAGCCTCTAGAGAAATATTGTGAGAGAGTCTCTAAACACTTTTCTTGTTGACTCATATGATGATTACATAATTAGAACAGAAAATTCGAGAGTCGTAATTATTCTATTTATATACTGAGACGCTCACTCGTCCGTTCTTTGGTGTTGAAGATTCGGCGTGGAAGAACTTGGTTCGAGGGAATCACGAAGATTCTACGGTGAAGCAATTTGGTTCGAGGGAATCACGAAGATTCTACGGTAGAACAATTTGGTTTGAGGGATTCGCGAAGATTCTACAAGGGTAACGATTTCTTCCTTACTATTTATAATTAAATATTATAATCTATATAATCACAACGATCCGGCTAAAACAGTTTTGTTTTATAGAAAACTTTTTAAAACCGGGCCCACCGCCTTTCCGCTGCGTTATGCCAATTTTGATTTTCGGAACCAACAATTGGTATCAAAGCCACGTTGTAATTTATATTGATTTTAATATTAAAATTGATTCCGGTAGTAGGCACTTTACATTAAATGTGATTTAATGATTATTTTTATTCATGTGATGAATGGTAAATAAAAATGATTTTTGGTCGTTAATTATATGGTTCCTTTGGATTTTATATTTTATTGCTTCTTCAATTTTTAGCTAAAAATTTGTAAACCCTATGGGTATAGGATTTTTAATTGTAAATAGTGATATTGAAGATGACGGCGTTATCAACAAATCGATGTGATTGGATCGGATCCTGAAGGAAAATTACAATAAGACTATTTTTGTAATTTAATTTTTTTTTGGGTTGTAATTTAAATATCCAAAGGAATTCGGCCAAAATTCATTTAGTTTTTCTTTTGTTTTTTTTTTCGTTTTTTTTTCATATTATATTTTATGTGATAATTATATAATATGTTCATGCATATAATATGTCATCTAATTTAATAAGTGTCTACTGGAATTGTGATAACATGACATGCATTCATATTCTATTCTAAAAATTGTTTTAGATTAGAAACATGTTTCTTTGTTATATTTTTTTAATAGATAAAATTTGTTTTTTCATATTAATCTAAGCTATTCATTATAAAGAGTTTATATTTAGAGATAGCTTAGAACTTCATAATAAATTTGGATTTTGAGAAAATCCGGTAAATTTATTAGATGTAAATAAACATAAGTCTAAGTTGATAATTTTAAAGAGTTAATATTATCATAACTTAGAGCTTCTTAATAAATTTAGTTTTTGTAGAAATCCAGTAAATTTATTATGTGTAGATATGATCAACACAACAAACCTAGTAAATTAAAAAAAAACAAATTTGGTTAAATATGTTTTAACATTATTACTTTTTACTAGGATTATAAAATATTAGATATTTTATAATTAAAATACATCATATTGAAAATATTGAGTGAGAGAGGTAATATGACAATATTACCCATGGTCTCTACCATTAGTACAACAACGTAAGATTTAAATGGCGCCTCGAGACGCTTTGATTTCGTCCTCCCTACGGAGGGTGTCGATTTGAGTCAATAGCAATGTTGTCTTCCAAGCGATAGGATTTTTAGATGTATTTCAAAATTGACCTACCCTACTGCGGCAATTTTTGAGTTAAGTGGGAAAAATCTGAAATGGCAGGTTATACTCAAAAGATGTTATTAAGTTAGTTAATTACAATCTTGACCAAATTCAACGGTGGTTAATAAAAGTTGAAAATATGAGATATTTTGAGTTGACTTTTATTAATTGAGAAAGTCTCAATTCAATTATCAAATACGTGACCTATCCTACGACGGCACGTTATTTGTGAAAATTGAATTATCGTGGTAATTGAGTAAATATTTTTTTCTGTATTTTTACACATGCATCATGTTTACATTACCAAATTTTATATATGTGATATATATACATATTGTGGACACAAATTAAATGTAATTGATTGTTATATAATTTCAGCATGTCAAATATGACCAATCCAATAATCACGATACTCGCTACTGAAAAATTGACCAGGTGAAAATTTTGTCAAATGGAAAAGTAACATGAACATCGTGCTTGGATGTGAAAACTTCAAGTTCGTCCTAACGCAGGATTGTCCTCCACGCCCTCACGCCAAGTCCGCAGCAAATGTTGCTGAGGCATATGATCGTTGGCAAAATGCCAACAACAAAGCCCAATGCTACCTGTTAGCAAGCATTTCTGATGTGCTTAGAAGTAAGCATGAAGCGGTTGAAACCGTGAAAGGAATTATGGATTCCCTACAGGCTATGTTTGGGCGCCCTTCTGAACAGTCTCGTCATGAGGCCGTAAATGCAGTTATGAACGCCCAAATGAAGAAGGGTACTTCAGTCCGTGAGCATGTGCTCAAGATGATTGAACACATAAACAAGGCTGAAATAAATGGCGCACAAATCGACGAAGCCACACAAGTGGGGATGATTTTGGAAACCCTATCCCCTAACTTCCTTCTGTTCAAGAGCAACTATTTCATGAACAAATTAAAGTATAACATGACTCAGTTGCTTAACGAGCTTCAAACCTTCGAATCCATTTCGAATGAAAAAGAAGGTGAGGCAAATGTTGCCGAAGCCACAACTTCCTCTTCTGGAAAGTCCAACAAGAGGAAGAATAAGAAGGGAGGAAGTGGCGAGTTGAAAAAGAAAAAGGGCAATAACAAGGCTAAGAAAAACAACAACAACAACAACAACAAAGTGAAGAGCTCTGACAAGAAAGCCAAGGGAAAATGTTTCCACTGTGGCATAGAAGGTCACTGGAAGAGGAACTATAAAAAGTACCTCGAAGAGCTCAAGAATAAAAAGAGAGGTAAATCAGATTTACTTGTTTTAGAAGCTTGTTTAGTTGAAGATGATATGTCTCCCTGGATAGTTGATTCAGGTGCGACTAACCATGTTTGTTGTTCTATGCAGATGCTTGATTCTGCAACAGAGCTGACCAATGGGGACTACACGATGAGAGTGGGCAATGGGGCTATGGTGTCAGCAAAAGCAGTGGGAGAAGTGCGACTTCTTTTTAATAATAAATTTCTTGTTTTGGACAATGTTTATTATATTCCTGGATTTTAGGAGAAATTTGATTTCCGTTTCGAGACTATATGAACAACTATTTAAGGTTTCTTTTGATAATAAAGTTGTTATTATTTCTAGAAAGGGTTTAAATGTTTGTTCTGAAATTTTAGATAATGGTCTATATATTTTAAGACCAACCTCTAATACACTGTTTAACACTGAAATGTTCAAAATTGAACAACCAAAGTCTAAAAAGCAAAAGGTTTCTCCTGACGATAACACATACCTATGGCATCTTAGACTGGGTCATATAAACCTAAATTGGATTAAAAGACTGGTAAAGGAAGGTCCTTTACGAGAGCTAAAAGTTGGCACTCTTCCAGTTTGTGAATCATGTTTGGAAGGTAAAATGACCAAACGACCATTTTCGGCAAAAGGTCAAAGAGCCAAAGAACCTCTTGAGTTGATACATTCTGATGTGTGCGGTCCCATTAATGTACAAGCAAGATGAGGTTATGAATATTTCGTCACTTTCATTGACGATTATTCTAGGTATGGTTATATTTATTTAATGCGAAGGAAATCTAAAACTTTTGGAAAGTTTCAGGAATTCCAAGCCGAGGCTGAAAAGCAATTAAATAGTTCGGTTAAAACTCTTCGATCAGATCGAGGAGGCGAATACCTTGATACTGAATTCTTGGATCATTTAATCGAACATGGGATTTTATCCCAACTTGCTGCACCTGGGACACCGCAACAAAACGGTGTTGCGGAAAGGAGAAATAGAACATTGCTTGATATGGTGAGATCCATGTTGAGTTACTCATGATTACCCATGTCGTTCTGGGGATATGCACTACAAACTTCAGTATACATACTTAATTTAGTTCCATCTAAGTCTATACCTAAGACACCCTTAGAGTTGTTGAATGGTAGCAAAGTTAGTTTGTGACACATTCGCATATGGGGGGTGTCCTGCACATATACTAAAAGGTAAGACTGGGAAGTTGGAATCTTGATCCAAAGTATGTATATTCGTAGGATATCCAAAGGGAACGAGAGGAGGTTTGTTTTATAGTCCCCAAGATAATAAAGTATTTGTATTGCCAAATGCAACTTTTCTTGAAAATAACTATATGACAAACTTCAAACCTCGTAGTAAAGTTATACTTGAGGAGTTACTTTCTGATGAGATCAAACCAATAACGACAACTGCTGTCGAACGATACAGTGAGAAGACCACAACTCAAAATCAGAATGATTTACCACCTTGTCGTAGTGGGAGGGTTGTGAGACAACCTATTCGCTATAGACAAATCGGGGAAGCACAAGTTACAATTCCGATTATGGTAAAGACGATCCATTGACATATAGATGTGCAATGGAAGATTCTGACAATGAGAAATGGCAACAAGCGATGAATCTCGAGATGGAGTCAATATACTCCAACTCAGTCTGGAAACTTGTAGACCTTCCCGAAGGGGTTAAACCTATCGGTTGCAAATGGATCTACAAGAGAAAGATGGGAGTGGATGGGAAAGTGGAAACTTTCAAAGCTAGACTAGTGGCAAAGAGTTTTACCCAAAAAGAGCGAGTTGACTATGAAGAGACTTTCTCGCCAGTAGCTATGCTCAAATCCATCCGCATACTTTTGTCCATTGCCGCATATTATGACTATGAAATATGGCAAATGGACGTCAAGACGGCTTTTCTTAATGGTCATCTTGAGGAAAGCATCTATATGATGCAACCAGAGGGGTTCATTGCTAAAGGCCAAGAGCAAAAAGTTTGACAGTTGCAAAGGTCCATATATGAACTTAAGCAAGCTTCTCGATCTTGGAATATTAGATTTGATGAAGCGGTTAAATCATATGGATTTGATCAAAACGTTGATGAGCCTTGTGTCTACAAGTATATCAAAGAAAAAATGTGGTCTTCTTAGTTCTTTACGTTGATGATATTCTTCTCATTGGGAATGATGTAGAATCTTTATCAAGTGTAAAGAAATGGCTAGCTAACCAATTCCAAATGAAAGATTTAGGAGAGGCAAGCTATGTTCTTGGGATTCCAACTTATACGAGATCGTAAGAACAAGCTGTTAGCGTTGTCTCAGGCATCGTATATTGATAAAGTGTTAATCAAGTATTCGATGCATAACTCCAAAAAAGGTAATCTGCCTTCTCGTCATGGAGTTACTCTTTCTAAATAGCAGTGTCCTAAAACACCTCAAGCGGAAGAGAATATGAGACACATTCCCTATGCCTCTGCAGTAGGCAGTCTTATGTATGCTATGTTATGTACTAGACCTGACATATGATATGCAGTGGGAGTGGTTAGCCGGTATCAATCTAACCCAGGATTAGATCATTGGGTAGCGGTCAAACACATTCTCAAGTATCTTAGGAGAACGAGAGACTATATGCTAGTATACTCTGGTAGGGATTTGATTTTTATTGGCTACACTGATTCTAATTTTCAATCAGACAAAGATAGTCGAAAGTCGACATCTGGATCAGTGTTTACCATTGGTGGAAGAGCCATAGTTTGGAGAAGCATCAAACAATCTTGCATTGCTGATTCCACTACGGAGGCTGAATACGTGGCAGCATGTGAAACAGCTAAAGAAGTAGTCTGGCTCCGAAAGTTTTTGTCTGATCTGGAAGTGGTTCCAGATATGGAAAAACCCATGAAACTATATTGTGACAACAGTGGAGCCATGACTAATTCGAAAGAACCTAGAAGCCACAAACGAGGAAAACATATAGAGCGAAAATATCACCTAATTAGGGAGATTGTACATCGTGGTGATGTGTCTGTTCTGAAGATTAGATCTGAAGACAACCTTGCAGATCCCTTCACAAAGACTCTACCAGTAAAGAGTTTTGAAGGCCATCTAGAAGGACTAGGATAAGGACATGTCTCATTTGCTTTAGGGCAAGTGGGAGATTGTTGGGGAAAGTGCCCTAAGAACAAAAGTTGTTAATCTTTTTTGCTGAATTGATAAATAGATTTACATTTTATTTTATATTTGTGTACATTTAATGTTATTAATATTGTATTAATGACATAAAATTCCATGATTATTAAATGTAATATTAAACATAGTATATAAGATGTTATATACATGAGGATTATGTTTAAATATAATAATCGTAATTGTCCGTAATTAATAATTAAAGTTGGGATCTTTAATTAATTAAAATTACTAGTACGGTTCATTCCCATTAAGAATGGAACAGTCTTATCCGAACTGTTGATGTGGTGATGTTAGAATGAAGGTACTTTGTATAATAAGATTATACAGGACGTGGACATGATAAATTGGAATCTTTAATAATCTCCGTTTTAAACAAAGTATTCTCATTTATCAAATCAGATTGTCATATATGGAACGATCTTAATCCTGAGTATTTAACAGACTCCTACTTATAGAGTTGTGTCGTTTGACTTACTCAGTATGGTTTGTTTATAATGTCAAACCTAAACTTTGTATCTTGGAGACATAATAATATATTTAGCCGGGAATGATAATATACAAAATGGAATCCATTCCTTTTTAAATGAAGTTAGACAAATAGTTCTTTTGAGTAAATGATTCGGGTCTTGAACAATAGAGCGCTCAATTTATGATAAGATCATAAATAATTGTTCATTAGAGAATCATCGGAACTCAAGGATAAAGATGTAATTGAGAGGTCAACGGATTTGAACCTAGCTCAAATTACGAACTATTAATGAAGGATTGATCTATATGTAATGATTATATCAATGGACTGTTCGATTCCTATTCGAGTAATTAATTCTATAATGACAAGAGTGCAGTTCCAGTTTTTTAGTGGAATAATTCTGGAATTAATAAGTCAGATAATTAATTAAAGAGTTTAGTTAATTATTAAAGATTTATTGGAGCTTGAAATTATAGGTCCATGTGTCCCCATGCCATCTCCATAACACTGTATTGAACATTAAGGTATAAAGAGGCTTAGTGATTAATTTGGAATTAATCATCTATACATAAAGTAGTTTATGCATTGTTTAATTAATTGTAAATTAATTAAATATTAACTGTTTTATTTAATTAGTTACGAATTAATTAAATGTTATTTAAATAATATGATTATTTAAATATTTAATTGGATGACACAGTGTGGTGGGACCGCACTGTAATTTTCGAAAACTACACCGTGAAAGTCACATTGTAATTTCGAAAATAATAGTTTAAATTTATCTGTTAAGTTATTTAGTTATTTGAATAATTAGATTATTTCAAATAAAATAATTATTTAATAATTGGATTATTATTTGTTTAAATTTTGAATTTAAATTAAGCAGATAAAAGTGAAAAGCACAAAGGATATTTTCCCTTTGTGAGCTGAATAATTATTTGTGTGTTATAATAATGATTAAATAATTGTTATTTAATTATTTTTATTAGGATAGTTGAAACTGTTTTTTTAAAACATTCAAATAAATTGTTTATTTTAATGTTTAATTGATATTATAATCCAATTAGGTTTCTACAACATGAGAGACAATTTAACTATGAGACAAATATCTCTCACTCTCTTGGGTAATAAGAAAGAGATAAAAGAGATAAAAGTTTGTTTTGTTTTTAAACTCTTTTATTATCATTGTACGTGTACATCATTCAAAAAAAAGATATATTAAGAAGTCTTCTTGTTTTTTGCTGACACGTGAAGACGAAAAAAAATTGGTTTTGATTCATAAAAACAGTACACGAAAAAGAAACAAGAGATAGAGAAAATAAAAGAGAAAAATATTTTCTAACTTCAAAGCCTCTAGAGAAATATTGTGAGAGAGTCTCTAAATACTTTTCTTGTTGTCTCATATGATGAGTACATAATTAGAACAGAAAATTCGAGAGTCGTAATTATTCTGTTTATATACCGAGATGCCCACTCGTCCGTTCTTTGGTGTTGAAGATTTGATGTGGAAGAACTTGGTTCGAAGGAATCACGAAGATTCTACGGTGAAGCAATTTGGTTTGAGGGAATCACGAAGATTCTACGGTAGAACAATTTGGTTTGAGGGATTCACGAAGATTCTACAAGGGTAACGATTTCTTCCTTACTATTTATAATTAAATATTATAATCTATATACTCACAACGATCCAGCTAAAACGGTTTTGTTTTATAGAAAACTTTTTAAAACCGGGCCCACCGCCTTTCCGCTGCGTTATGCCAATTTTGGTTTTCGGAACCAACAGATGTCTCTACTACTCTACCCGAAACTCTTATGTTGGAAAGGAATGTTGCTTGCCTTTTTATCTCGGTACATTATGAAAATTTGCTAGATTTTTGAAATTCTTGCAATTCAATTGTTCATCATGCTTCTCGTTGTCATTGGAATAAGTCGTGTCAAAATAAGAACGATGACAAAAAGAGTGATTCTTCCCACCAACCTAGGGAGGTTCCAAATCAAGACATGCTTATCGCCAGAAACAGCAATCAGATAAGCCAGATATTGCTGAGACTATTGAACATGTTGATGTTCATTCTCCGAAAAAAACTAAGAATCCAAATTCAATTTTGCAAGAAAGATCCATGGGCTCTCATACCATTGGGCTATGGTTCTTTTTGTCCATCCGTCATTGACTAATGCGATTTCTACTCACCATGTTTTCTTGCCAAAAGAAACTCCTCCTGAGAATATCGTTACTTCATCTAATGCAGAGCTTTTTCATAGGCAGAATTACAGGTAACACTATTTTTCCAATAGATCAAATGAAAATTTTTGCTACGGAATCTTGGGAAGATTTGGTTGAAAACAAGGAAAAGTGGCAGGCAGTACACCATAAGAATAAAAAGGGTGCATGTAAGGACCTCGATTTTATGATTGGCTTATTTCATGACAAACCACCACATTGGGGATGATTGTGTAATGGGTAGCTTAGGTCCGTATTGGCAAGCTTCCAAGCATCTCCATGACTTCAAGAGCAAAAGGTATATTCACTTGACTTTGTCTCTTGAAGAGTTTAGGTGCACACACACACTTCATGCATGTTTTGTTTATCTTGCATTTGTGTTCTTTATTGTTTGTATAAGTGTGCATCCTTTTCTAAAACACTCACTAGCTTACATTAGATATCATATCTTGCATTGTATCTTAGTTGATAACATGTTTGACATGTTAATTGTGCTTCATTGTGTGCATCTCACTCTCTTCACACTTGCACAACATTCATGTAAGATTGACTTTTGTCTTGAGTGTTAAAAAGGGATTTTTCCCTTTGGCGCGGCCTAGACCGCTCGGCAGGCTTTGCTTGCACCGCGGCGCATGGAACGGTATTCTCCAGTGCGTCATGCGCGACGTGGACCGCGACCTGTGCACTTGCACGCACAGCGGTCCCAACCGCGGTGTAGTCCAGACGGTGCACTGCTGTATGTACCGCGGTCTGGACACTTACCTGTGCCGCGGTCTAGCAAGCGGTTTTGACGGGATTCTGGTTCCCAAGTTCAAAACGATGTAGTTTGATCTAGGGCTTCATATATATTCTTCCTCTTCTCTTCTTGGCCGACCAAGAGCTCAAAATTTCATTTCTAGAGAGAGGTTAGAGCTCCTAGAGAGAGAAAGCTTCAAGAAAGCTTATTTGACTCTCCAAACCCAAAACCCATCTCCATCTTGCATCATTCAACATCATTTGAGCATGGGTCTTCATTGTTTCATGACTAGGTAAGCAAGAACTTCTTTGAATATCATTTATTGTTCTTCTTACTCTAGATTAGGTATTTATTGCATGATTAAATACCTAGACTCTACTCTATTGCATATTTATGAGTCTTGATAACATGATTGGGTTTGTATTTTGATAGCTTAATTGATTAGGTCATTTTTGCCTAAAAGCTAGGTCATAAGCATTCATTTGTGATTCATTGATAACTAGGTTGAAATATTGATTCTTAATCAACTAGTTAAGCTTATTGAATGTTTATGCATATTTTGTGTAACAATTAGTTTGTTGGAAATTCTCTACAAATCTAATTGAGTTTGTTTGTTGATAGACTTTTGTCTAAGACTTGCATTTAGTGAATGATTAAATGTCTTGTCTTAATCACATGAATATATGCTAAGTTTATGTTGAATACATTGTGAGCATATTTGTTGATTCATTGTGATTGTTTGTGATAGCTAGGATTGGTTGTTATTGATAACATCTAGCTAAGTCTTTATGCCTTGCATTTAGACATTTGACAACTTGGATGTGTTTCTACAAACTCCTAGTTGAGCGATTTGTGTTGTCTAGCATAATTTGCATTGAGCATCATTTACATGATCACATAGACACATAATTCTCTTCATTGAGTCAAAGTCTTGTGGCTTCGGGGTGAAGTTGCACAAGCATTGTAGTCTTGCAACCAAGTTGTGGTTGGCAAGCATTGGTCAAGAATTCACTGTAAAAGGCCTGCGGGTAGAGTAGGAGGTGCTCACGCCGATAGTAGTGTATCAGTGGATATCACTAGGGATTGAACCAAGAGTGGCGAGTGGTAGTGTCCATAGCCTGAGGTTATCTAGAGTGAGAGTCCGAGTATCACTTGAGGGTGTAACGTTTTACTCATATAGTGGATTTGAGGATCGTGTGTGGCTAGAAGGATAGCCCGTGGTTTTTCCCTTTGTTTAAGGGTTTCCACGTAAAAATCAAGTGTTATTTATTATTCCGCACTTTACACTTGATTTTGTATGTTTGATTTAATTGGGTTATTTGTTTAATATTGACTAATCGAAAAAGTTGGTAATAATCGATTAACAACCCATTCACCCCCCCCCCCCCCCCCCCTCCAGGTTGTAGACACACGTTAAGAGCTGTATTTTCAATGCAAATTCCACCAATCGACTTGAGCCTGTTCAACGCAGGCAGAGAAGACCACCAGTAAGAGAGAACGAGCGGTTTCAACAATGTGCTTATATTTCCTTTCAGCAACACCATTTTGCTATGGACTATCTGTACAGGAAGTTTGGTGAACAGTTCCATCTAAAGCAAGCAATTTACGGAATTTGCTAGAAGTGTACTCCGCACCCAAATCACATCGAAAATATTCGATAACAGCGGCATGTTAAGTTGTAATAAGGGCCCGAAAGACAGTATAAATAGTAAAGAAATCAGAGCGATGTTTCATAAGATAAATCCAACAAAAATGAATGCAGTAATAAATAAAAGAAATATAATACCAAGACCACCCTTTGTGGCAATTAGGGAAGGTCCCTACATATCAGAATGAACTAAATCAAATGGTGCAAGAGAAGAAAAAATACTTCGATTAAAAGGTAAAGTAGAAAATTTTGCCAGTTTACAACCAATACAATAAGAAATATCATGACTTTGCAAATTTCCTAATGCTCCCGTAGACACTAAAAACCTTAAACGAGAGGATGAAACAAGACCAAGACAGGAATGCCATAAATAAAAACTAGTAGAAGAATGACTCAAATGAAAAGAAGACATGTCAACACTAGGAGCTGTAAAAACTAGTAATCTTGGCTCGTCCAAAATAAATAGTCCCCCCTGCCTACGGCATGTCCTAATTAGCTTCTGGGATTGTGGATCCTGTATATGACAAGAGCTAGAAGAAAAAGAAACTGAGTAACCAGAGTCACACAATTGACTATCAGAAACAAGATTCAATGTAACATTATAAATGTGGTAAACATTAGAAAGAGATACATTATGTGTAAAAATAGAACCAATATCTGCTAATGGCATGTGAGAGCCATCATCAGTCATAACAGATACATATGATACAGGACATAAAGAAACAAAATATGACAAACCAGGAGACATGTGATATGAAGCTCCGGAATCTAAGACCTATATGGAAGAAAACATACCAGAAGAATTAGAGGGTAACTGACCTATCGAAGAAGAAGCGGACATAGCATGTGGTTGTGATTGTCGTGCTTTGTTCAACAACTTAGGACATTGAGCCTTCTAATGACCCTTTTACTTACGAAAACTACATTCATCAATTCTAACCTTCGAATACGACTTGTTCTTAATATTGGAAGGTGGTATATTGTTGCAATTGACATATTATTGCAAATAACATGAACAAATTTGATACAAATCCATCATAGAAACAAATCTCGGGTTTAAACTGTGCAAACTGTGCGAACCATACAAAATTGTTCAAATCGTGCAAACTTGAAATTTCCTTAACCACTTATAGTGTAAAATACACCTAGGGGGGTTGAATATGTGTATGCCCAAATTCTCTCACTTCTTTTTCACATAATCAATTTATGCACACTTAGAGAATTTAACAAGTAAATTGTTTTAACAAGTTAATATGAATTCAATCAAACAAGTGTTAAAACAATACAAGTTAATGTAAGTAAAGAAACTGAAAATGCGAAAATCAACACAAGAGATTTTTACATGGTAAAACCTCAAAAGAGGAAACATCCACGGGTTGAATCCACAACCACCAGCAAACCGTAATTCACTATGACGAATAAAAGATACACACTCAAAAAGCAATCAACACATGATACACTCTCCAAGCTATCAACTTCTATTCTACCATCAGGCCTAGTGAACTACTTTACCTACTTCCTATCTAAAATGTGACTATCACACCTTTAGGAAGCAACTTCCTATCCAAGATGCTCACGTCTCTAGGAAGATTTCTTGCTTGTCTATCCGGATCCTCCCGACCCCAAACAAGACTTCTTGCTTAGTTATCTGGATCATCCCGATCCTAACTAAGTCTTCCTTGCTTCGCTATCCGGATCACTATCCTAACCAAGTCTTCTTGCTCAAGTTAAAGCTTCACTCACTTCAACAAGAGACTTCCACCTTATGCAAGGCAATGCTCTAAGTGAAGTGCAAACAAGTAATATGATGTAATCACAATCAAATAGAGCAAGTAGATCAAACAAACTCTATGAAGAATTATATTAGCACAAATCAAGCTCACAAGCAAATGTAACTAATTCTTATGAATATGTGATTAAAAATCTAGATATGACATTCAAAATTATTCACAAAAATTATCTAGAAATCTAAACACGTCAAACAAAGCTAGAATACCAAGCTTGCAACAAAGAGCACAAATCTAGCTTTGAAATCAAGTGATCAAGTTAACATTTGAAATCAACAACACATTCAACAAAGCAAGAACTAGATTTAAATGATAGAGATCACAATCAAAATACCCTAGTTCTAGAACATGTGACTAAAACCTAGAAATCAACAATCAAGATCAAATCACAAAGTTATTCCAGATTCAAGTTCATGTTCTTCAAAATTAGCTAAAAGATGTTCAATCAAAAATCACAAAAGCTAATTTTGAAAATCACTCAAAAAAGTCTAAAATTTAAATCAAAATCATTCTAAATATTTTTCTTTAATCAAATAGGAAGAATCAACAAATTGATCACAAAAGAAATGTAGAGAAGATGATTCACTTATAAATGATGAACACACGAACTGAGGTCAGATCATCATGAAAAATCTGGATATCATTTGACTATAAAAATGCTTGGGACTTGTTCCTATCTTCAAGACCAACAATTTTGGCTTTTGAAAATCTAAAATCGGAGTTGATTTGAGAGAGATATGACAAAAACAAAAAATGAATCACACATTAAAATTTCTGTAGAAATTTTGAATATATATGAGGGAAATTACGTGGAGAGTGACCAATCTCGGGTGGCAACCAAGAAGGTGCGTGGGCATCTCAGGGGAAGGAGAGGTTCCTCCCCGAGATGCCCTAAGATGGTCTCCTGCCTCCTCAGGAAAGGGTGGCAAATGTCCTTTGCCTATTTCTTTCTTTCCTCGCGCTCTTCTCGCGTTCTTTGACCTTTCTTTGGCCTCCGAACTCCAAATTTAAATCCGTTTAAGGATTACGAACTGTGAATTTCTCACAAACATGGACGACTATGAAACTTTGAATAGAAAATAAGAATTCAACTCGATACACGAACACGAAGACGAAGACAATGCATGGTACTTGACCGGAAAAGTTTGGAAACTTTTTACTCGGAACTTGAAAACTAATGAATGAGTAATCAAAATGACCGGAACTCAATAAGGAATAATATAACACTAAATTCAAGTCTGAAGTCCATATAACATAAACAAACAAACACATGAACACACAAGAATGCAATTTCCTAGATATAGTCCTAGAACATGCAATTTACAAAATTTGTCAAATTAAATCTAATGCATGTGCATACTTCAATATGTGTGTGAATGTGTTATACTAATTAAGTACAAGGATGCAGGAACACAAATGTTATGCAATGTGTGTGTGTGCGCGCTTACGCCTTGCAAGAGAAGAAAGAATCTCGATACCTTAGCATCCAAGTAATCATCTTTCCCTTGAAGACGAATTTGCATGCGAAGTTGCTTTCCTTCTTTGAAGCTTGATCCAATCACGAACCACTTAAGCAACTAAGCAATACAAAGAAAGAGCATATTGTTATGGAATCAAGCCAACACAAATCTAAAACCTAACAAAACTGTACAAAATGTGCAAACCGTGTTACTTGTGCAAATTGTTCGAACCCTACAAACCGTGTAAATTGTGTGAACCCTTCAAATTGTGCAAACTGTGCGAACCCTGCAAACCGTGAAACACATGTATACCAAAAAATTTGTATCTCAAGAGCAGCCACAACAAAATTGAAGAAGATTCCAACAAATCTGACTTTAATCGAGCAACTAAAACAAAACCGAAAAAGATTCCCACAAATCTGAAGACTACATGTATCAAAATATTAAAAACTGATGTAAAAACTAAATATGCTGAAAAACTGATTCTTAACTAAAAACCAGCGGTATGAACTTATTCTACAATCTCAAGGCTCTTATACCATGTTAGTAACTAAGGATGACAACGTGTCGAGTTCGGGCTGGTTTCGCCAAACCCACACCCGAACCCGTAAGACCTTTTGCCATCCAAATCTGCTAGTGAACCCGCGAAGTTAAGCGGGTTCGGGTTCGGATACCAGTCCATGAACTCGTGAATTTTTTTTAAAAAATTAATATTATTAAATAATTTAATCATAAAAAATTGTTAAAATATTAAAGATTAAAAGAAACTTAAAAACAAAAAAGATGAATAGAGTAAGTAATATTCAACTCATTTCAAGATTATATTTTAATTGAGACAAAAACCACTTATATAGAAGTAAATGGTGAACCCTTTGCTTATGCTTTTTTAACGTGGGATTCTAGACAATCCTACATTATAAAAACATGAGTAAATGATTCACCATATACTTCTATATAAAGGGTATTTAACATTTATTGATAGCAAACTTGAAGTGATTGAATATATTTATTTTATTCTTCATAATATTTTCGAGTTTGATTTAAAGTTCAAATTTTTAATACTTAATATAAATAATATTAAATTATTTTTAATCTCAAATGGGTTCGTGGGTTCGGGTTTTGATTTTTTTTTCAGACTCTCACCCAAACTTGAACCCGTGACAAGTTGAAATTTCATACCCAAACCCGCCCACGGGTTCTAATATCACAACCGAAAACCCTCACCCAAAGGATTTGGTTTGGGCAGGTCTCATGGGTTCCGGTGGAATTGACATTCCTATTAGTAACTAACAGACACAAAAGCTTAAGTTGATAGGAAAGATGCCCAATAATAGTATTTAAACCTTCTAACACACAACCTCACGTGCAAGACCAAATGGCTTGGAACGTTGCCTAAGTCCAAACACATATTCAAATAACAAATGCAAATGTAATTACTTGGGGGAGTTGAACCTAGAACTCCTTTAACAACCAAGCCTCTGATACCATATTAATTACTCAATGCAAAGTCAAAGAACCAAAGAGAAGAGAGAAAATAGAATACACAGTGGTTGCAAAATCATAATATGATGCAAAGAATATGATGTAAAGAGAAGCAAAGTCTGATGCAAAGAGAGAGCAAAGTCTGCTGCAAAGAATGCAAAAAGAAACTGACAGTTTGTTTGGTAGGGAAGAAAGAAAATAGGAAGGATAGAAAGATTTGGAGATATAGAAAACATGAGGGAAAGATCAATTTTTTTATAAAAAAAAACATGAGGGAAAGAATGGAAAAGAATTTTCCCTTGAGCTGTTTGGTAAACAGGAAGGAAAGAATAGAACTTTCCTTTCCTTTTGTTAGGTATTGTTGAGGAAAAGATAAAGGACAAAAAATCTTCTTTATCAATTTTACTATTTTACCCTTACATTATGGTGCGAGGATTAAAAAAGATAGGCAAATTTGTAATTTCAGTTAAACCCAAAAACCATTCCCTCTTTCTCTCCATTTTCCATCTACTTTTGGAAGGATTAAAATTAGTGAGTCACACCCATAAATTTTTCCTCTCATTTTTCTCTCATACCAAACAACATACTTTCTCATTTTCTTCTCTCTTTTCCGTCCACCCTTTTCTTTCTTCTCCCTTTTTATCCCTACCAAACACATCGTAAAAGCCTTGGTCGGCTGCTACACTGTTTTCTTATATATATATATATATATATATATATATATATATACTGTTATCCGAAAAATTCGGTTAGGACTTTCCGTACAACACTTAGACCGGATAGAGCGGTACTCCGTCAGGGCTTTGAGGATAAGGAGAAGATATGATGCTTGAGGTTCCCTTTCTGGTGTGAAGGGCTGGTCCTGGTCCTGGTCCCTGGTCCCTGGTGCCTAGTCCCTGTCTTTGGTCCTGGTACCAAGTCCCGGTACCCGGTCTCTTCTCTAGGTGTCCTCTGTAGTTCCCAGACCTAGATAGCAAACAAGGAGGAAGGTTTGGTTTTCCTCAATGATATAGGTGTGGTCATGAAGGATGAGACCTCCCGGTAGTAATGCTTCACCTCTAGATCCTTCCGGTCGAGGTCGAAACTAGTCTCGGTTCTTCTAGCTAGTCCAATAGCTCTTCTAGGGTGTGCTTGAGCAAGCTCCTTTAGCTCTGATGTCGGATCCTCGAGAAGGATGCTTGATCCCAAAATGAGGGTACATGGGAGCTCCTCTGTTCCCCGACTCCTTTCTAGTGGGTCCAGATGGTTTTTTCCCATCTTTAAATGTGACTTGTCGTGCAGATAGGTGGATAAGAGAGCTAGGAACCAGTGGGGTTAGAGTCTGACTCACATACATGCATAGTAAAAAAGATAGATGGGAGAATGGCAATTCTTTTGGCAGAGGTGGACTGTCCTAGGGGGAAACAGCATCACGAATGATCATATGCTGAAAAACCCCTAGGTAGTATCCGGAGGAAAGAGAGAGTCCCTTATTTTTATATATCAACAAGAGATGCTGTAGAGAGCTTACATAAGTACAAACCGAGACCTGGTAGGTCACAGTTGGAGAGGTACCACCTGGTACCGATACATTCCTGGTGAAAATTAATATGTGTAGTAGACGATATAATAGTGGTGTAGAAGGAATCTAGGTAAGGTATTTCTGACGTTGTAGACGATAAGATCTCGGGATTTCAGATCGTTCATCACCTCCTTGGAGAGAGCTTTGTCATATTTATAGGTTCTTATTCTCTTCGCTTACTCCATTAATTTAGTTAATCAATTTGCAATCATATGAATGTTGATTTGGCACTAATGGAGTTGACTATTTTCTCATTAATGACGTTGTGAATGGCCATCAAAGAGTTGACTGATTTCTCATTAATGGCGTTGTAAATGACCATTAAAGAGTTGACTATCTTCATTAATAAGGTTGATTATCTCAATTAATATGGTTGACTATCTCCATTAATGGCGTTGTGAATGGCCATCAAAGAATTGTCTGATTCCTCATTAATGGCGCTGTGAATGGCCATTAAAGAGTTGACTATCTTTGTTAATAAGGTTGTGAATGGCCAGAGAGGTCAACTTTCTCTTCTTTTGGTTAGAGGGTACTGCAGGCTTCGTTCCTTTGGCCGCGGTCTTATTCTGGGTTGTCTCCCTAGCGTACCGATCCTTCGTTCTGGGCGATCTTTCCCTTGACGTGTTGGAGCCTTCCTACCGTTGTTCCCCATTCTAAATGGGTGAGAGGTGCTTGGTGGATCGGTCTAGGATAGGTACCGCTGTACTAGGGTATCGGTTAACTGATGTCGTGGTATTGGTACTCTTCGATACTAGGGAAATGGTATGATGTGGCATAGAGACTCTCTAGATCATGACATCAGTGTTTCTCAGTACCGGGGAAGTGGGATGGTCACGATCCAGGTCTTATCAGGAATCAGCCCAATGAAAAATTCTTCTTTGAACCCCTGCCAAAAAAGGTTGTTAACATATATATATATATATATATATATATATATATATATGTAATAGCCCAGACGCACCAAGTAAGCATTGTTCGCTTTAGGCTTCATGTCGTCCTTCACCCTCACGGATTTGTTTTGGATCATTGGCTTCACACAAGCATCCTTCACCTATGGCCCAATGAAAAATTCTTCTTTGAACCCCTGCCAAAAAAGGTTGTTAACATATATATATATATATATATATATATGTAATAGCCCAGACGCACCAAGTAAGCATTGTTCGCTTTAGGCTTCATGTCGTCCTTCACCCTCACGAATTTGTTTTGGATCATTGGCTTCACACAAGCATCCTTCACCTATGGCCCAAAACTCGTCTACTTAGTTAAGAGAGACCAACGCGTATATACAAACCATGGACCTCACTCGCTAGCGATGTGAGATGTGACAATCTACTCTCATTCGGACCTCACGTCCTCGTGAGGGTCCAAACACAATCACAAATCCAAATCCAAATCCACATCCACACCGAGTAGCGAGCCTGCTCTGATACCATTTGTAACAGCCCAGGCCCACCAAGTAGATATTGTCCGCTTTAGGCTTCACGCATGCATCCTTCATCCTCACGAATTTGTTTTGGATCATGGGCTTCACTCAAGCATCCTTCACCAATGGCCCAAAACGTGTCTACTTAGTTAGGAGAGACCAAGGCTTATATACAAACCATGGACCTCACTCGCTAGCGATGTGGGATGTGACAATATATATATATATATATATATATAGTGAGTCTCTCATGAGGGATCCCTTATTTTATTTTAGGTAAGGACCTTAAAGAAATCACATCGAGTTTTATGAATTTTATTCTAAAATTTGTGTGGATGATAAATTCAATAAAATGTACATTTGAATAAAATTTGAAAATTTTCAAGCTGTAGAACTCTTTTTTCTGATTTTGTTAAATATGAAGTCATCGGAAAAATGGACGAAATATAGGAAATTCAAGAAAAATAGTTCTAGTGTTTGAAAAATTCTCAAATTTTATTTATATGTGGATTTCAATGAACTTATCATCCACAAAAAAATTCATATCAAAATTCATAAAAATTGATGTGATTTCATTAAGGTACTTACTGAAATTAAAATAAGGGATCCCTCATGAGAGACTCACTCTATATATAGCATTACAAAACAGGTTTATACTAAATAAGCATATTTACAAATATACCCCAACTCTAAAAAATAACATATACAATATATACAAACATAAATAACTCAAATAACAAACACAAATGTTAACCGCTTGAGTATAGAGGTCAACATTAATCAAAGTTAATCTTAATTAACTTTCTAGCAATAACGTTTTAACAGAAGCTAACGGATTTTAACAAACTTAGCCAAGCTTGAGCTGATTCTGAATCAATTCTACGTTCAACACTAGTGAATATAACATGATGCAACCTCACTCTAGACATTGCCGATGTAAGTGCATACGTAAGCAAGTCATTTTGAATCATATCACATTTCCTAAACTCCCAAAATAATTCAAAAACAATCTTTGAGAATCGACTAATTATGTAAGCGTTTGATTGATGGATTTATTTGCTCTCTCTCAATTTTGTACGAAACACTTTTGTAGCCATTTGATGACAATAGACCGATCACTATAAGAGACCACTTGCATGTGCTTTGAAGTTTGAACATTTTATATATTGCTAGATACACTCTCTCAACCCACTCTCTCCTCTTATGTTGACAAATATCCATCTTTTGCTTTTTACCATAAAAATTATAACCATAAAAAATGAATTGTTTTTTCATCTTATTTACCACTCAAACCAACATTCCCTTCTCATATTACCCTCCTCTTTTTATCAAATATAATTTGTCATCTCTCATCTAATTTTTTCAAAAACTCTTTTGACTTTTATAAGAAAAAAAAAACGTTTTAAACGAAAAAGGATTTTTTTTTTACTCAAAACCATCATTTATACTCTTTTAAAATATGTATAATTTATATTGTCACTTATTTCAATCAATATTTATTATAATATGGAAAAGATGATTGCAATAATATATATATATATATATATATATATTAAAGGAGTATAAATGATATTTAGGAGTAAAAAAGATAGAGTTAAACTTGTAGTAAAAAAAAACTCAGAATTGTTCTTTTTTTTATAAAAAAAAGTCAAAATGGTTTTTGGAAATAATTAGATGAAAGATATTACAAATTATATTTTGTAAAAAGAAATGGCAATTTGGAAAGAGGTTGGTTGGTCTGAATTGAAAAAACAATACATTCATTAGTGCTCCAATTTTTATATTAAAAAGTAAAAAGTTGACATGTGTCAACATAAGAAGATAGAGTTGATTGAGATAGTGGAATAGGAGAGTGAATTTAGCATCCCTCGTACATAACATAATGTTGCAAGTATTCACTAAAAAGTGATTTTTAGATGAGCTGGACGCCTGGACCTGGACGACCACCTAATATTGCAAGTATTAGCAAATTCGATGCCTTATTTTGTAGACATGGACCACCGTCCATCAATTCAATGGACAAATGGGAATTACTTGGATGGAGACTCCATGCTCTTCCATGGCCTCTAGAATTGTTTTTGATTGAAATTTGAAAGAATATATTATGCTTTTCACTTTTGAATCATGCATTGGCAGGTAAGCGGGGTCTGACACGAAACTACTGTGTTTGAAGCAAACCCAGATGCAAGAAAAGCTTTTCAGGTCTCTCCAAATTTGGCCTAGTTTGGACAAGAAAGATAGCTCTCTTGTTACTCTCTTTTTTCAAGAGCATGAGAATATCAACTAAAACATTCCCACTTGCTCATGAAAATGTTAAATTCGAGTCAATTCTGCTAGGTCCATCATCATTACTCCAAATCAAATAGGCAATTGATTGATTGAGGGGATAAATATGTATATGATATATCAGTCTGTTAAGGCATGAATTGTCATGATGGACTCCATTCGCTTATTTTTGTATTGCTATGCTTGATAGACTCATAACGAAACAACCATAACAAAGTTAGAACCCCTTCAACGTTGCATCTGCGAAAACGGTATGCAAAGCCAGAATCGTCATAGAAACTAGAAGAAATAGATAGATACTAGTAAAATGACCCGCGCTTTGCTAAGCCAGAATCATCATAGAAACTAGAAGAAATAGATAGATACTAGTAAAATGACCCGCGCTTTGCTGCGGGAATATTATTCAATTTTAATAAATTTTATTTATCTAAATTATGACACAGAAAAAAATGAAAATGATTAAATATTTGTTATAGGTAAAAATCATCATTAAGGACACGTCATTACAGTAAGGGGCCACGTAAGCAAAGTCGAGAAAAGTCAAGCGTTAAAGGGCAGAAATTCCCCAAGGGAATCTACTCGGCAAAGAGTAAAGCAACCCGCCCACAGACGAAGAAACCGGCTCGGGCATACTCGGACATACTCGGGATCAGATAATGAAGACGAGTACTTCACAAACATATGGATAGAATCAGCAGCAAGCAACTCTACAATAAGCAACGATACGACTATCAGAGTTCAACTGAAAGACAAACAGATTTCTCGCAGATAAAGGGCGAGGAATCCGACGCAGATTCGGACTCAGTCAAAACAGGAAACAGGATAAACTCCATAAAGAGACAGACTTCAATTAGAACTAGGAAATCACACAAAATACGGGTATCACAACACCAAACCCTAGCAGTACCGTAAACCCTAATAATAACATGTATAAATACCCCTGTAAGAAACATAACAGGGAGAAGTGAGAATTAGCAGGAGAAGTCAGAGAGAAATACTTTGTAATTGAGTTTTTCATAGTAGATTTGACTTTGTTGCTCAAGCAACAACCCGTGGATTTTTCTCCAGTTAAAAGGAGTTTTTACCACGTATTTGTATCTCTTGATTTATTGTTTTCTTGCGGTATTACACTCATCTGTTCTTATTTTCGCTTGATACAAGTTCGTTGATAGTGACGACGAAAAATCACCATCAACAATTGGCGCTAGAAGGAGGGGAATCGTATCAAGCAAAACTTGTGACAATGGCTGGCGAAGGAGATGGTAGCGATTCCAGGTATAGTCAAGGATTGCCAATCAATGAGTTAGAGGATGATGCCACCCTTAACACTGCAGAGGTAACCTTGGCAACGGCAGATCAGTCAACCGCCCTGGCTGGCATTCAGCGTTTTCCTCCAACTAACGAAGAGATTGCGCAACGATTCCGCGCTTCCTTGTAGCAACTTATATCAGACGCTGCAAGGCAAGGGGTTGATCTCTCCACCACGGAAGGTTTGATGTCACCTCACAATCTTTCTGCTCCAAATTAGCAAGCAACGAGGTTGCGCTCCACAGTGGTGATACCAACGCCTGATGCACCCATAAAGGCAAGCTGTGATCCGATTGACAGGCCAGTGATTTTTTTCTGAAAGGCTAACCAGGGGAAGCGGAGAACGTAGAGAGGAGAATGACTCGGACAGAAGGTATGGTCATGACCAGACGGCTAGGGATAGAGACCGTCCAAGGAGGCGTACTCATCGGAGAGATCGATCGTCGTCCTCGGGAGAGAGTGAGCAGAATTATCATCACAAGCGCCAAAAGGGCACAGTTCGGCTGCACAGTTTAAATCGGGATCAAAGAGAATCGAATCCGGAAGAAAGAGGCCAAAAACAGACTATAAGTCAGAATTTCAATGCTGTGGGGGAGCTGGAGGGAGACAGAGATATACTCATACAGAGTTTGACCCGGGAAGTGGAGAATAACCGCCGACAAATGGATGCGTTAGTCAGGCGATACGGGCGTAACGAGTTGTCAGATGATGAATCCGGAAGCCCTTTCACCAATAGGATCCTGAGGACGCCATTCCTGGAGAGGTTTAGAATGCCACATGTAGAGCAATTCAAAAAGGACACGGACCCTAAGGAACATGTCAGAAGATACAAGAGTGCCATGGCCCAGTATGTTTACAATGATGCCCTACTATGCTTAAATTTCCCTCAAACTCTTGGGGATCTGGGCTCTAGGTGGTTCGGCAGGTTACCAATTGCCAGCATAAGTAACTTCAGCGAGCTGAGTAAGGCTTTCTCAAGGCAGTTCCTCGGGAATGTGCACAGAAAGAAGTCGGTGGCCCACTTGTCTCAACTTAAGCAAGGAAAGGATGAGTCACTTAAGAAGTATTTGGGAAGATTCGGTCAAGAAGTGTCTGAGATTGGAAGTGCAAACGACGAGGCTATAATTGCAGCGTTCATCAATAACCTCCAGAATGGTCAGCTGTCATTTGACCTGAGAAGAGCCCGTCTAACCAGTTACGCTGACATGATGGATATGGCTGGGGGCTATGCCTTGGCGGAGGAAGAAGAAATGGCCACGGGAGGATACTTCGTGCATGGCGGATGCCCGGAAGGGTCTAAAGCCAAGGACCAAGCGAAGACGCCCGATGCGAAAGGTGATAAACAAAAGAATAAGACACGGGATAGTCGGGATGGTCGTCGGGCATATGATCCGAAGACAGATCAGCCGCGGCAGAAGTTCCAAGGCAGATATACAAACTATACCCCACTGAGGAAGGATCAAGAGGAAATTCTGGCAATTCTGGAGGAGAAGAACATATCTAAAGAACCTCCTAGGCAGTCATCCTATGCCCGGAGGGACACCACCAAGTATTACAGGTTCCATAAGGAAAATGGCCACGAAACTTCCAAGTGTTTTCAACTTAAGGATCACATAGAGACCCTTATCAGGGAAGGACACTTGAAAGATATCGTCCTGAGGAAAACCGACAAGGTAGACGGACAGAGAGATAACCGACAGGATGGTCGGGCAAGAAAACTTAGCCCCAAGAAAGCTGAGGATGAAGGAGCGATCAACACGATTTTTGGTGGACCATCAACGGGCAAAAGTAATAGAGAGAGGACCCAGGAAATTCGGGAAGCCATGGAGGCTAGAAGAGATCTAGGTGTCAATTCTATTGAACCCGACCCAAAAAGGATCAAGGGAGGCTGGGATCCCATCATATTCACAGAGGCTGACTCACATGGAGTAGATGTAAGACCGAACGATGCACTGGTAATCAGCGCACATATTGGCCATAGGGAGGTCCATCGGATTTTGATCGACAATGGAATCTCAGCGGATATTTTGAGTGCAGAAGTTTATGACCAGCTGAGGCTGGACAGGAAAGACCTGCAGCCTTTTCCTACACCTCTTAGAGGATTTGGCGGGGTGGAGGTAAGGTCGCTCGGCACAGTAAAATTACCGGTGAAGATTGGGAAGGCTCCTTGCCAAAAGACAGTTTTACTCGACTTTGTAGTCGTCGACACAGAAAATTGGCCGTACAACGCCCTATTGGGCCGACCGTTCTTGAATAAAGCTAAGGCGGTGACGGCGACTTATGCCTTAATGATGAAGTTCTCAAGGGAGTTTGGGGTTGGAATGGTCAAAGGATCACAAGAAATGGCTCGAAGGGCAAATTTGTCATTATACAAGGACATGGAAGTAAACCGGGTATACAATGTGACAACCAAGCTGATAACTGATGAGATTGAAGAATCAGAAGTACCGAAGGATTTTGAGTTGGATCCCAGAGAGGAGCCCGAAGCTAAGAAAGATGAGCCGACCGAAGAGGTGGCATTGGACCCAGAAGATCCAGGCAGGACGGTGAAAGTCGGGGCAAATTTGAGTGAATGTATAAAAGCCCAACTTGTCTCACTACTAAGGGATTACAAGGATGTTTTTGCTAGGAGCCACGAAGATATGCCCGGGATAGATCCAAAAGTGATATCACATTGCATCTCCATCAATCCAGAGTTCCGCCCGGTAGTGCAAAAGAGACGGTTGTTCAATCCAGAGAGGAGTGTGGCCATTTAGGATGAAGTAGGCAAGTTGCTTTCTGCAGGATCGATAAGGGAAGTCAAATACCCAGAATGGGTGGCCAATGTGGTGCTGGTTAAGAAGAAGAATAATCAGTGGAGAATGTGTGTAGAATTCACCGATTTGAATAAGGCCTGCCCGAAAGATAGCTTCCCATTGCCGAGAATAGACCAACTGGTGGATGCAACAGCTGGGCACGAATTGTTGAGCTTCATGGATGCTTATTCAGGATATAATCAGATCAGAATGAATAAAGCGGATGAAGAAAAGACGGCCTTCACCACAGATCAGGGTTTGTACTGCTATAAGGTGATGCCTTTCGGCTTGAAAAACGCTGGGGCAACCTACCAGAGACTGGTAAACAGGATTTTTGCCCGGCAAATCGGGAGGAACATGGAAGTTTATGTGGATGATATGTTGACCAAGAGTGTCACAGCGGAGAGGCATTCAGAAGACTTAAAGGAGACCTTCGAAGTGCTGAGGAGATATAAAATGAAGCTTAACCCGAGCAAATGTGTGTTCGGAGTGCCATCAGGGAGATTTCTTGGTTTTCAGGTACATCAAAGAGGGATTGAGGTGAACCCCGAGAAGATCAAAGCGTTGGAAGATATGGCTTCGCCAAGGACGCTGAGGGATGTACAGAGGCTAACGGGATGTCTTGCGTCACTTAACCGATTCATAGCAAAGTCGACAGACAAATGCGCCCCATTCTTTAGAGCAATAAAGAAAGGAAAAGGCCTTGAATGGAGTGAAGAATGCGAAGCTGCTTTTCAGAAATTGAAAGAGTATTTAGGGCGAGCACCCATCCTCTCAAAGCCGGTGGTCGGGGAGACGTTGTACTTGTACCTCTCAGTCACAGAGGTAGCGACAAGTTCGGTGTTGATTCGGATGGAGGAAGGAGTGCAAAAACCGGTATATTACACCAGCAAGGCGTTACTGCCAGCAGAAACTAGATACTCACCGGCCGAAAAGGTTGCACTCGCCTTGGTCGCGGCAGCCAGAAAACTAAGGCCGTACTTCCAAGCGCATGCAATAGAGGTGTACACCGACTGCCCGCTGAAACTCATCCTGCAAAAGCCAGAACTGTCGGGAAGATTGACTAACTGGGCGGTTGAGTTAAGTGAATTTGACATCAAATATACCCCAAAAGCTGCAGTTAAGGGACAAGCGGTGTCCGATTTCATAGCAGAGTTCACCGAGCCAGATATGGAAGTGCAAAGGATGATAGAAGGCGAACAAGTGAGTAAGTTCCAATGGAAGTTGCATGTGGATGGATCGTCGAACACTCATGGCAGTGGGGCCGGAATAGTCATAACAACACCAGAAGGGGATGCTGTGGAATGCGCCATGAGGTTCGACTTCAAAACAACTAATAACCAAGCAGAGTATGAAGCTTTGTTGGCTGGTTTGAGAGTTTGTATAGCATTGGGGGCTGATGAGTTGGCGGTATACAGCGATTTCCAGGTTGTGGTTAACCAGGTGCTGGATGAATACCAGGCGAGGGAGGAGCATATGATAGCTTACTTAGACATTGCAAAGAGCTTGCTTAAAAAGTTTAAGGCGTACAGGATCCTTCAAATCCCTCGGGAGGAGAACGAAAAAGCAGATGCTTTGTCTAAATTAGCCTCAGCCACCACGAGTATTAGGTCGAAAGCAATACCAGTGGCGCACCTGACCAAACCAAGTACGGCAGAATCTGAAGAGGTCATGGTGTCAGAAATCCGGTTAGGTCCAAGTGATTGGACGACCCAGCTTAGAGAGTATTTGGAGAGAAACATATTACCGGAGGACGCTGTTGAGGCAAAACGCGTCAGGTACAGGTCAACTCGGTACACAATTCTAAGGGGAGAACTATACAGAAGAGGGTTCTCAAAGGTGTTACAAAGATGTGTTGCCGGAGAAGAAACCTACAAGATTCTGAAAGATGTTCACAGTAGGGTGTGTGGAAACCACACTGGGGGTAAGAGCCTAGCACACAAGGTACTTCGGCAAGGTTTTTATTGGCCGACCTTATTTGCCGAAGCGCAACGATTCACGGAAAGTTGCAAGACATGTCAAAGAATAGCAAACGACATTCGGCAACCCCCGGAGTTACTCAGAAGCTTAACTTCCCCTTGGCCTTTTGTCATGTGGGGCCTCGATCTGATTGGTCCAATGCCCACAGGAACAAGGGGAGGAGCAAAGTACGCAATTGTGGCAGTATACTACTTTACCAAGTGGGCAGAAGCAGAGGCATTGGTGCACATCACGGAGGCGAACACCACTAGCTTTGTCAAGAAAAACATCATATATAGGTTCGGAATCTCGAGCATCATTATAACGGATAACGGAACTCAGTTCGACAACAGCAAGTTCAGGGAAATGTGCGAGGAGTACAAGATTGCAAACTACTATGCGTCACCTGCACATCCTCAAACCAATGGCCAAACTTAAGCTGTGAACAAGGTGATCAAGCACACACTGAAAGCAAAGTTGGAAGCAAAGAAAGGCAGTTGGGCAGACAAACTACCAGAGGTGTTATGGGCATACCGAACGACTATCAGGTCATCTACAGGGGAGACCCCTTTTGCACTAGCATTCGGAACAGAGGCTGTAATCCAGACGGAAACAACCTTTACGTCACCCAGGGTGCAACTATACAGCCCCGAGCACAACGTCAACATGTTGCAGCGGAACTTAGACGAGCTTGAAGAAATCAGGGACGCAGCTCAAGTGAGAAATGCAGCATATCAGCAGAGGGCTGCAAGGTACTATAATTCCTATGTTCGTGTGCTAGATTCCAGATCGGAGATTTAGTGCTAAGAAGGGTAGTCCCCGAACACTAAGGACAAGTCGGCAGGATCTCTCGCTGACAAATGGGAAGGCCTGTATATCATCAAGGGAGTTGCAGGGCACGGAGCCTACCTGATAGCTCACCTAGAAGGCAGCTTAGTACCCCGACCATGCAATGCTCAGTATCTCAAGATTTTCTACCTCTGACAAGCTCATTCATGTTTAACGATTATTTTAGCTTTGCTTTAACTTATAGTCAAGTTAAGAGGTTTCTAACTCTTATTGTTAATCTAATAAAGTCCGTTTGCTAATAAAGAGGTTATTCATTGAAGACGATGAAATCCACGATAAAGAATATTCAAATAAAGCAAAAACAACAGGGGCCACCTCGTCCCAGAACAAGCAGACTAAATTTAGTCACCTAAAACAAACCGGTCCGAGCAAATCTCGTTCAAAAATAATCATGCGCTACGAGGCCACGTGAGAGCGGACAAGTAGTTCTTGAAGGGCTGAGAAGCTGGAATAGCGCGCCCGCTTGGTTTAAGCAGTGCAAACGCACTTCTTAACCAAAAGGAAAAACCGAGGCACCAGGATAACTGGAAAACTGCTCGGAGCGCCGCCAGGAAGACTGGTGAGATGCGCAGTCGTGTTGGCAGGTCAACATAACCACCAACGATTCGACGAAACCTTGCACAGACAAAACCGGGAGACGTCCTAGGTGACTTGTGTAAGGACCTTGACGTATGGTTGTGGTGAGCCTCGACGAAACGTTAGGGTAAAACGATCTTCACAAGATCGGAGAAATTAATTGCCAGTTAAATAAGATACTCGGCTTTAAAAGAAAAATTGCCAGTTAAATAAGATACTTGGTCCAATAAATCAACGGCCAGTTTAATGAGATACTCGGCTTAATAAATGAGTTGCCAGTTGAATAAGATACTCGGTTAACTTTGGTAGTCGCCAAGCACTTGGTTGAAATTAAGAGTTCCAAAAATTCTTAAGATCTATGAGCCGAGTATAGGTGACCGAACAAATTATGCTTCATTTGTTTTTCTTTTGTTTATACGTTTATCATGCAGGGAACTGGACAGGTAGAATAGTGAATAGATTTCTTATATATGAGCGAAAGAATATACAATGGTTGTTACAAAAAAGAAAAAGAAAATTAATCAAGAAGATGCCGGCGGTTGAGAACTACTTCCACCAATGCTCGGGTCCGGTTCCATCACGTACTCACTCAGGAGGCTGTCATCAGAAGGCCAGACAATCACATCTTCCGGGGCGTCGTCATCTATCCAAGCGCTATAATCTACCCCGGGAACGGGCCCAACGTCAGAAGCCTCACCGTCGATCCCCACTTTCTCACAAGAGTGGAAAGTTGAGAAGGAATCAGCAGTGGGAACTTCCAGGTGCATGAGATGTGGCTCTTTTCCCTTACTTCTGCAATATGCTCGCCACGTCTTCATCTAGAGCCGAAGGGATTCCAGAGAAGCATCCACATGCTTTCTGACAGAGAGGTTCCAGTTGGCTCTGGCCCGATCAGTTGCTCTGTTCTTCTTCTTGAAAAATTCTCCGGCAGAGACCATTCCCCTCTGAAATTCCTAGAGAAGTAAAGCATCATAGGCTGGAGATCTTTTGAAGTGATCGACCCCCTGAATCTCCAACTCCAGCCTAGCTTCCTTCGACAGGGACTTGACCGTCAAGGCTTGACGTTCCAAGTCCTGAATCCGGCGCTCGTAGGAGGACTTTGCATCTTCAGCTATCTGCTCGGCCTGGAGTAGAGCCTCCTGAGTAGATAACAACTGGTCTTTTAAGGTTTGGGCCTCTTCAGAAGCGAAAGATGCTTTCTGTTCAGCCTCTAGTTGACGCGCTAAGCACTGGTCCAGAAGCACCTGACCCGACCTGGTCCCTTCCTGACAAGCCAGTTCGGCCCGAGCACGGCGATCTTCACTCTCCTTCAACTAGGCTTCAAGCCTCCTTATTTTCTCCGTCTGACCATCACTAGTCTGGCAGACATCAGTCATCTCGGCTACCATCTGCAACGAGCCGATAACAAGTGACAAAAATGAAGTAGCAATAAAAGAGATAAATATGAAAGTCTTAAGAGTTACTCATATAAGAAGCGCTGTTGAAGAAATGGCAGAGCCGATCAAATAACGAACCGACCCTGAGATCGCTCCAACGATCCTCCCCTATATATGCTTGGCCCGAAGCCATAGCCTTCAACATGGTCTCGGGGGTAGGTACGCTAGACTGGGCTGAAGGATCAGGATTGCCAAGATTAGCTTCGGGGAACCTAGCAGTAGGTACTGCCTGAGGGGAACTAAGGGGGATGCCAGGTTCGTCCCTCATCTGATCCCGTGGAGGAGAGTTCTCTATTGTTCTCTCATTCTCAGCAGCCTCCGCTACCCCCTCCTTATCCGAGGATGACTCGACGAAAGCAACTACTCGAGGAATCTTGGGGGCAGGACGGCCAGGTGAGAACGAGGCCTTTCTTTTTCTGGGTTGCCTCCCACGGGTATTCAGGTCTGCTGTGGGGTCCTCAAAATCCGGATCGGAACGCCCCATTTCAGCACCACTTCCAGACGGCGTAGTGTTCAGTTCTGCCAGAAATCAGAATCTCTGGAACTGTCACGTCCGGATGCTCCCTGGCAATTTTCACATCCGAGGAAGTGGTACTCGGCTCGACTACAGCAGGCCGAGGAGATCTAGTTCCGCAGGAGAAGGTAGCTGGTTCGGAAGACTCCCCAACCTTCTCCTTCCTCTTTGTCGAAGGACCTGCTTGATTGCCTTCATCAACTGCGTGGGCGGCCAACTCTTGATTCTGAGTTTCCTCAGGCATGTAATCCGGCACGTCGTCTGCACCCCCCTCGGGAATGTCTTCGGAAGAACTCCCATCGGAGTCACCTTGAAGAGGGGCTATCCTCGTATCCTGTTGACTTTTAACTTCCCTCCGGCTCTCCTCCACAATGCCTTTCATTCGGCGGGCTTGGGCATCGCACACTACATCTATGTCGTACACTAAAAAAAAAAAAATTTAGGAAGCTGAAAGCCAGATAGATAAAGCATGTAAATAGCAAGGAAGAAATAAAGAACTTACAGCGACGCCGGCGTGCAGAAAGTTGAGGGAAGAGGCGAGCTGTTATCATCTTCTTCTCATCGAAGGGGTAAGGTCTGCCCCTCTTTTCCACGGGACGGAAGGCCGCCCGAGTCATGGTTTTGAGTTCTTCATCCGAAAAAGACGAAGTCATGTGGTTCCACTGTGGTGCGCAGAAGTACCGAGGCACCCGGCGAGTCATCTTAGAGCCCTCAATGTCAAAAGAAATTGACCAGTCCCCAGTCTCCACCCAGGAAGAACCAACTATTCTTCCAGAACTTGTTTGAGGTGGGGAAGCCCCAAACAAACCCTTTCATCTTCTCATCAGCGGTCGGCATCACCCTGTTCTTCACGATCACGTCCTTGGGGACCCAACTCTCGGGCTGAGTTGAAAGCAGGAAGTAAATCCCGGTCTTTCCCAGAGGCCTCAAAGAATAGAAGTGATTAATTTCCCTAGGAGTCGGGGGTGGTCGTCCCATCCTATGCCACATGTGCCACATGCACATCAAGATCTGATAGCTATTCGGAGTTAGTTGAGCAGGGGCGAGCTGAGTTTCAGCCAAAAACCAAGTAATGAAGGGTTGCAGCGGAAGCGTCACCCCGCAAGAAAGCATCGCCCCGTAAATCGCCACTTGACCGGGCGGGGGGTTCCACGCAGCCCGACCGTTAGCAGGGTTTAATGAGATAGTGTCGCTGTCCATATCAAAACGGTTCGTGTATTTAATGACTTCTTCGGGGCCGACCACATTTGGCTCAACGTCGTAAGCGCAAACTCTCTCAGGAGAGAAAACGATACGAGCCTCCCTATGCTCGTCCTCAATGTCTTTTTCGACCACCCTTTGGGGCCCGACTCGGATTTCCCGAACAAAGGAACCTTTGTTGATGTCGCGATTGCTTTGTTTCTTCCCCATTCTTTTCCACGGCCGAGAATTATCACAAGCAGAAGCAGAAGCAGAACTGGAATGGGTTTCAGGCTGATAGGATTCAGGCTGCGACGAACTGGAAGAAACTGGTGGAACTTCACGACGCAGTCCAGACAAGTTGAGTCCGGAGACGTCAGCGTCTGTAAATCGGGGCTGATCGGGAATTGGATCACCAAGCAACCTGTGGACAGCCGTAACAGTACAAGTATCACCTTGCTCAATGGCAATCATAGCAACAGTAAAAAGACGATGTCTAGCAGAGGGATCCATGAGAACTAACCTTAAAGGATTGAAGATACGTGAGGTACGGCAGGATCTTCGAGAAGGTCGAGAAAAGGTTTGGAAACCGAAAGAAGTAAATCTTCGCAGGACGAGATTACAGGCAGGGAAACGATGGCAGAAATCTGGGAAACGATGGCAGAAATCTGGAAAACGATGGCTGAAATCTGGGAAGTAATGGTAAAAACTTCAATAGGGGTTTTCCCCTTTGAAGCAATAATTCTATATATAAGCATGCAACCGGTCCCAAGACACGAAACCCTAGAAAGGGTAGGTGAGGAGAAGCGGGAAAGATTGGGATAAGAATCATGACGTAAGCTGTACGGGCACGAACAGAAGGGTCGCGTCTCATAAATGCCATGTACCACGGCCAAACAAAAGAAGACAGGTGGCAGTAAAGAGAGGCACCGAGCCGTCGAAGAGACAGTCACTCACTATCAAAAGATCTTCGAATAAGAAAAGAATCAAACGCGTGCAGGCGTAATTAAGACACGCCATTAACGTTTCGAAAGCGAACGAGGAATTTGAAATCCGACATTGATGAAGAAGACGATAAACGAGAACAAGTCATGAAAGAGTTAAATATTTATCCCGAGTAAGCAGGATACATTCGGTTCAAATATTTAAGGGGGTATTGTTATAGGTAAAAATCATCATTAAGGACACGTCATTACAGTAAGGGGCCACGTAAGCAAAGTCGAGAAAAGTCAAGCGTTAAAGGGCAGAAATTCCCCAAGGGAATCTACTCGACAAAGAGTAAAGCAACCCGCCCACAGACGAAGAAACCGGCTCGGGCATACTCGGGCATACTCGGGATCAGATAATGAAGACGAGTACTTCACAAACATATGGATAGAATCAGCAGCAAGCAACTCCACAATAAGCAACGATACGACTATCAGAGTTCAACTGAAAGGCAAACAGATTTCCCGCAGATAAAGGGCAAGGAATCCGACGCAGATTCGGACTCAGTCAAAACAGGAAACGGGATAAACTCCATAAAGAGACAGACTTCAATTAGAACTAGGAAATCACACAAAATACGGGTATCACAACACCAAACCCTAGCAGTACCGTAAACCCTAATAATAACATGTATAAATACCCTTGTAAGAAACATAACAGGGAGAAGTGAGAATTAGCAGGAGAAGTCAGAGAGAAATACTTTGTAATTGAGTTTTTCATAGTAGATTTGACTTTGTTGCTCAAGCAACAACCCGTGGATTTTTCTCCAGTTAAAAGGAGTTTTTACCACGTATTTGTATCTCTTGATTTATTGTTTTCTTGCGGTATTACACTCATCTGTTCTTATTTTCGCTTGATACAAGTCTATTGATAGTTACGACGAAAAATCACCATCAACAATATTAATATGTGAAAATAGGAATCTATTTAATTTTACTATTCAATGACATTTTTGTAGATAAATAGAAATTCATTCAATTTCACTGTTCATATGAACAGTTTGATAACTAAATAGAAATCTATTCAATTTACTGTTTAAATGGTATTTTTGTAGATAAATAGAAATCTATTTAATTTTACTGTTCAATGACATTTTTATAGATAAGTAGAAATCCATTCAATTTCACTGTTCATATGAACAGTGAAATTGAAAGTTGTGTTTTAGTTTACTGAACAATTCAATAGCTAAATTATGATACAGAAAAAATTTAAAATGATTGAATATTAATATGTGAAAATAGGAATCTATTTAATTTTAAGATTCAATAACATTTTTGTAGATAAATAGAAATTCATTCAATTTCACTGTTCATATGAACAGTGAAATAACTAAACAGAAATCTATTCAATTTATTGTTTAATGGTATTTTTGTAGATAAATAGAAATCTATTTAATTTTACATTTCAATGACATTTTGTAGATAAGTAGAAATTCATTCAATTTCACTGTTCATATGAACAGTAAAATTGAAAGTTGTGTTTTAGTTTACTGAACAATTCAATAGCTAAACAGAAATCTATTTAATTTACTGTTTAATAGCATTTTTATAAATAAATAGAAATATATTTAATTTTACTGTTCAATGACATTTTTATAGATAAGTAGAAAACCATTCAATTTCACTATTCATGTGAACAGTTCAATTTATAATAGACATGACACCGGTTTGGTTCAAACCGTCGAACCGAATCAGAACTGCTGGAGGAAAATCGAAACCAGAACCGATTTTTCCTATTTCGGTTGGAACCGGACTGGAACCGGTACCGGGGCGGTTCCAGTTCCGGTTCTCTTTTCGGAGGAACCGCTCAGTTTGGTTACGGTTCGAACTGGACAGTTCTCACTTTAATTTTTTTTTTTTTAAATTGATTGAACCAATAAAATAATTTATTTACTTTATTTTATTTTTTGGGTGACCCAATAAGATACATTTACAAATTACGATTTTACATATCTAATTTTTTTATGAAATAAGATTAAATAAAAATTTTAAAAAAAAGGTAACAGGAACCGCCGGAACAGGACCAGAACTGGTGGAACCGTAACCGGAACCGGCGTCATGCCTAATTTATAATATTCAATCGTATTTTTGTAAATGTTAATATTAATTATTTAATTATGTAGTATATATATTAATTAATAATAATATTATTAATATAATAATATATTATTATTATATATTCAATGGCATTTTTATAAATAAACTGCAATGGCATTTTCATAAATAAATCAAAATTAACTTCAATTTCACTGTTTGAAATTGAAGTTGAGTTTTATATTTTATTTTGTGGGTGACCCAATAAGATGCATTTACAAATTATAATTTTACATATCTAATTTTTTTATGAAATAAGATTAAATAAAAATTATAAAAAAAAAGGAACAGGAACCGTCAGAACAGGAATCGGAACCGGCGTCATGCCTAATTTATAATATTCAATCGTATTTTTATAAATATTAATATTAATTATTTAATTATTTAGTATATATATTAATTAATAATAATATTAATATTAATATAATAATAATATTATTATATATATTCAACGGTATTTTATAATAAACCGTAATGGTATTTTTGTAAATAAATCAAAATTAACTTCAATTTCACTGTTTGAAATTGAAGTTGAGTTTTAGTATATACTAGTAAAATGGCCCGCGCTTTGCTGCGGGAGTATTATTCAATTTTAATAAATTTTATTTATCTAAATTATGACACCGAAAAAATTAAAATGATTGGATATTAATATGTGAAAATAGGAATATATTTAATTTTACCAATCAGTGGCATTTTTATAAATAAATAAAAATCCATTCAAAATTGGGTAAAGATTTTGTATTTTCCTATAATCTCTTCCACAAACAAAATTGGGTAGAGATTTTGTATTTCCCAATTTTGTTTGTGGAAGAGATTTTTTGAGTTTTGATGTTATGAGTTTCTATGGATTTTTAATGTTATGAGTTGAAACTTGGAAGTTTTAAATTTTGACTTGAAATGAGTTTTGGTTTTGTGAATTTCATTTTGAATTGGTTTTGGATCGTGAAAATAATTTAAGTTTTAGGGTTTTAATTTTTTTAACTTCAGGGGGTGTCTTTGTGTAATAATCATCTTTGTCTATTTGGGTGCAATTAACCCAAACCTCAGGGGATATCAGTGCAATTTGCCCTTTAGTATATTATATTATATATTCAATGGCATTTTTGTAAATAAACTGAATGACATTTTTGTAAATAAACTAAAATCAAATGAATAGTGAAATTGAAAAGATGAGTTTTAGTATAGAGTTTTGGTTTTGCAAATTTCAATTTGAATTGGTTTTGGATCGTGAAAATAATTTAAGTTTTAGGGTTTGAATTTTTTTAACTTCAGGGGTCTTTGTGTAATAAGCATCTTTGTCTATTTGGGTACAATTAACCCAAACCTCATGGGTATCAATGCAATTTGCCCTTTAGTATATTATACTATATATTCAATGACATTTTTGTAAATAAAATGAATGACATTTTTGTAAATAAACCAAAATCAAATGAATAGTGAAATTGAAAAGATGAGTTTTAGTATTTACTAATAAAATGACCCGCGCTTTGCTGCGGGAGTATTATTCAATTTTAATAAATTTTATTTATCTAAATTATGACACAGAAAAAATTAAAATGATTGGATATTAATATGTGAAAATAGGAATATATTTAATTTTACTAATCAATGGCATTTTTATAAATAAATAAAAATTCATTCAAAATTGGGTAAAGATTTTGTATTTCCCTATAATCTTTTCCACAAACAAAATTGGGTAGAGATTTTGTATTTCCCAATTTTGTTTGTGGAAGAGATTTTTTGAGTTTTGATGTTATGAGTTTCTATGGATTTTTGATGTTATGAGTTGGAACTTGGAAGTTTTAAATTTTGATTTGAAATGAGTTTTGGTTTTGTGAATTTCATTTTGAACTGGTTTTGGATCTTGAAAATAATTTAAGTTTTAGGGTTTGAATTTTTTTAACTTCAGAGGGTGTCTTTGTGTAATAAGCATATTTATCTATTTGGGTGCAATTAACCCAAACCTCAGGGGTATCAATGCAATTTGCCTCTTTAGTATATTATATTATATATTCAATGACATTTTTGTAAATACACTGAATGATATTTTTGTAAATAAACCAAAATCAAATGAATAGTGAAATTGAAAAGATGAGTTTTAGTATTTACTAATAAAATGACCCGCGCTTTGCTGCGGAAGTATTATTCAATTTTAATAAATTTTATTTATCTAAATTATGACAAATAAAAAATGAAAATGATTGAATATTTAATTTTACTATTTAATGGTATTTTTGTAGATAAATAGAAATTCATTCAATTTCACTGTTCATGTAAACAGTTCAATTTATAATAGACATGACGCCGGTTCGGTTCGAACCGGGACCGCCGAAGGATAATCGGAACCGGAATAGGAACCGATTTTTCCTGTTTCGGTTTTGGAATCGGACCGGAATCAGTACCAGGGCGGTTCCGGTTCTGATTCTCTTTTTGGAGGAACTGTCCGGTTCGAACCGGACCGGAACTGGCAGTTCGGATTCCGGTTCGAACCGGGTCATTCCAACTTTAATTTTTTTTTAAAAAAAAAATTTGATTGAACCAATAAAATACATTTATTTACTTTATTTTATTTTGTGGGTGACCCAATAAGATGCATTTACAAATTACAATTTTACATATCTAATTTTTTTATGAAAAAGATTAAATAAAAATTAAAAATATTAATAAAAAAAGGAACAGGAACCGTCGGAACCGGACCTGAACCTGTGGAACCGGAACCGGAACTGGCAGTCATGCCTAATTTATAATATTTAGTCGTATTTTTGTAAATATTGATATTAATTATTAAATTATTTAGTATATTTATTAATTAATAATAATATTAAAATTAATATTATAATAATAATATTGTTATTATAATTCAATGACCGTTTTTATAAATAAATTGCGACAGTTTTATAAATAAATCAAAATTAACTTCAATTTCACTGTTTGAAATTGAAGTTGAGTTTTAGTATATATAATAATAATAATAATAATATACACTCCAGTTTACACTTAATTGCATTATCTAAATAAAATTGTATGCATAGTGTCATAACATATGAGTAATGTGTACAGCAGTGAACAAAAGACAAATCATAGACGGATTATATTTACACAATTTGCTCAAAAATGCTTAATAGGAAAGACCATTGATATTTAGAAAACTGAAAAATAAGCAGTGATCTTATGAAGAGAATATGAAATGAAGAAAACATATCAATCACATTTGTTAAGTTGGTCACCACCACTATGTGATTGTTGCATGATATCTTGGATTAAGAGTTCAATCACATTTCTGTTGCTCTATTTGCAATCACTCCAAGCTCTTTGGCTCTTCTTCTTCTCTCATCTCTTTCCTCTCCATCATCCATGAGTTCATGTACAGCTTTTTCGACATCTTCCTTCTTCACCAACACCCCAATCTTCTCTTCCTCCCCATGAGTTAATGGAGATTCCACTCCAATCCTCACACCAATCTTTAAAACATGCACTATCAACTTCTCATTGCAGAATTGGTCTGCAAACAATGGCCATGTAAGCATCGACAAACCAGCGGATATCCCTTCCACAGAAGAATTCCAGCCACAATGTGTTAAGAACCCTCCAATTGAAGTGTGTGACAATAAAAGTACTTGAGGAGCCCAACCGCGGATCAAAAGACTTCTCTCTTTGATCCTCTCTTCAAAATTTTGTTCTAAGAACCACTTTTCTAACTCTTCTGATGTATTATTCTTTCCCCTTATAACCTAAATAAATGGTTTCTTTGATGCTTCTAAGCCTAAACCAAGCTCTATCTGTTGTGAAGTTGTTAAGTTACATAGACTTCCAAGACAAACATAGAGTACCGAGCTTGGTTGCCGCGAATCAAGCCACTTTAAGCATTCAGACCAATCAATTGAGGCCTTGTTACCTCTCTCAACCTTATCTATGGTGTCTTTGTTGCATAAGGAAACAGGACCAACACACCAGACCTTTCCACCTTTGACTTTCTTGAATTCCTTGACATATCCAGCCTCTAACTCTTCAAATGTATTTATAATAACCCCATATGAAATCTGTTCAGCTGCTAAAAGTTTGTCACCAAAATCTTTCATTGCTCCAGACATGACCATTGGTAGTTGAGCTTTAGTAATTTCTGTTAGAAAATCAATCAACTAAACATCCATCCATGCCATCAATAACATCAATAACCATCTAGTAAAGATGAAAAACATAACTCTCGGTTGAGAGGAGAATACCAGAGAGTTTACACAATATTTTGTTGTAATATCTTCAATAAACTTTCATTGATTCGTCAATTCATCCATACACTGACATAAAGTTTATATACAAAAATACAGGGGCAATGTGCAACCACTTGCTCGCACATAACACTGTCATCTGATTGACAATGTGCTACAATAATCTGGCACATCCTGACATTAAACATTACAACACGAAACTGACACAGCCATACCTAAAAAAACATCATTACCATCTAAAGCTAAACTAACACGTTAAGCAAAATAGAAAATGAACTAAATAGTACAACTAATACAAATGAAACTAATTTATCATAACCATATGCTAAAAGTATTTAGGAAAAGTTTCATTGGTTTAACACTCCTCCTTGAAACTTTTCTTAAAGACTCCAAGCTTTGTTCTTAGAACATTAAACTGACCACATGGAAGAGATTTCGTTAATATGTCTGTCAATTGCTCTTCAGACTTGCAATGCATCAATTGAACATCACCATTTTTCTCAGCTTCTCTAATTGCATGAAATTTGACATTTATATGCTTTGTTCTCTCATGCTGGACAGGATTTTTGGCCATAGAAATTACGGACATATTGTCACACCATAACACAGTAGGCTTAGCTTTAATAAAGTTTAAATCAGCAAGGACCTTTCGGATCCAAATTGCTTGGTTAGTTGATGCTGCTGCAGCTATATATTCTGCCTCTGCTGTTGACTGTGCCACAACTTCTTGCTTCTTGGAATTCCAGGAGAATGCTTCACTTCCAAGAGAAAAAATGTACCTAGTCGTGCTTTTAGAATCATCAAGAGACCCTACCCAGTCACTGTCCACATATCCGATCAATTCTCCATCAGATTTTTCATACCAAATGCTAAAGTCTAAAGTCCCTTTCAAGTATCTCAAGATCCTCTTCCCAACTCCAAAGTGAGTAAGGCTGGGAGAGTGCATAAATCTTGAAAGAAGACTAGAAAGATACATCAAGTCAGGTCTAGTTGCTATCAAATACAATAGACTGCCAACTAAACTTCTGTAATTTGATTCATCAGCCTTTGCATCACCATCTGACTTGGTGAGTTTTTCATTGATTGCAAGAGGTGTTGAAACAGGCTTGCAGCTTTCCATCTTGAACTTCCTCAAAACATCCATAGCATACTTCCTTTAGTGACAAAAAAATGTCATCATTGAGTTGATGCACTTCCATTCCAAGAAAGTAATTCATCACAACCAGATCTGTCATCTCAAATTCCTTGAGCATACTTTTTTTAAACTTGACAATACCATTATCATTATCACCAGTAACCAGTAAGTCATCAACATACAAGGAGACAATGATCTTGCTGCCATTCCCATCAGTTTTAACATACAAAGTAGCTTCATTTTGACTCCTTTTGAAACCATTGCAGAAAATAAGTATCAACTCTGCTATACCAGGCCCTTGGGGCCTGCTTCAAACCATATAAGGCTTTGTGAAGCCTATAAACATCACTTTCATGCCTAAAAATCACATAACTTGGTGGTTGCTCCACATAAATTTCTTCTTGTAGATTTCCATTGAGAAATGCTAACTTAACATCAAGATGATACAATCTGCATTCATGTTGAGCAACAAGGCAGCAAGCAACCTGATTGTTTCATGTCTTGCCACAGGAGCAAAAGTGTCTCCAAAATTAACTCCTGCAACTTGTGAATACCCTTTTACCACTAGCCTAGCTTTGTACTTGTTTATAGAACCATTTGGATTCAATTTGGTTCTATAAACCCATTTAACACCAATAATCTTTCTGTTTCTTGGTCTAGGAACCAGCTGCCATGTTTCATTATTTACAATCATTTTCAACTCCTCCTGCATTGCAGTTCTCCATTCTTCCATCTTTGAAGCTTCCTCATAGCTAGAAAGTTCATTCACCATAACATTACATCTCTCATAAATTTCTGCTAACGATTTTGTCTTCAAAACAGGAGAATCAAACTCAGCTGTCAGATCATCATCAACTTATTCATCATCATGTGAATTCTGGTCATTTTGTTCAACTTGTATAGGCTTCATCTCAAGCTGAATCTCTTTGCTATCTTTTTACACTTGCTTGTTTTCCCAATTCCATTGAGCTCCTTCATCAAACTGCACATCTCTACTTACCAAAATTTTCTTGGTTTGAACATTATACACCATATAACCTTTTGAACTCACTGCATAACCAATGAAAATTCCCAATTGAGTCTTTTCGTCAAGTTTTGTTCTCTTCACATCAGCTACATGAGTGTAGCAAATTGAACCAAAGACCTTGATATGCTGCACTGAGGGTTTTAGACCAGTACATGCCTCCAATGGTGTCATACCTTGAACAGCTTTGGTGGCAAGCCTATTCAAGATATACACTAATGTATGGACAGCTTCTGCCCAAAAGGACTTGGGTAATTTCTTCTCTGCAATCAAGCTTCTAGCCATCTTCAAAACTGTTCTATTCTTTCTCTCTGAGACTCCATTTTGCTGTGGAGTATAAGGAACAATGAGTTGATGCTTGATTCCCATGTCTTCACAAAAGGCATTAAATCTGTTGGAGGTATACTCTCTGCCATTGTCTGATCTGAGCACCTTAAGCTTGCATCCAGTTTCCATTTCAACCATACTTTTGAACTTCTTAAAAACATCAAAAGTTTGAGCTTTGTTGGCCAAGAAATACACCCACGTCATCCTTGTAAAGTCATCAATAAACAATAAAAAATACAGACTTTGATTCAAGGAGAGTATGCTCATTGGACCACATAAATTAGTGTGGACCAATCTAGTTTATTTTTAGCTCTAGTTACATTTGTTGCTGGAAATGGCCTTTTATACATTTTCCATACTGACATGCATAACAAACATCTTCAATTCTACTAATTTTAGGTAAGCCTTCCACCATGTTATGTGTTTGTACATAAATCAGTGCATTTACATTGAAGTGACCTAACCTTTTGTACCATATAATTGAATTATGATGCTTAGATAATAAGGCGGCATGCTTGACTTGTCTAAAATTGATTGGGAAGCTATTACCTAGCATTTTAATCCTAGCCACTTCTACATCATGACAATTAATAATAACACAACAATCATCTTTGAATGACAGTGAGTATCTTCACTTCAATAACTGAGCCACACTTAATAAGTTTTGATCTAAATCAGGTATGAATAGAACATCATGAATAACTTTAGTACCTGAATTTGTGTGAATCAGAACATTTCCTCTTCCGGCAGCCTGTACCACATTACCATTGCCTAGCTTGACTCTTGTTCTGTCAAGAGAGGAAAATAAGCTTTCATCCTTGGCCATATGACTTGTGCACCCACTGTTTACATACCACACTTCATTTGAGGCAGCATTGCAAACCTGAGTCACCATGAACAGATGATCATCTGGGTCTGTTCATCAGTGAAATTTGCTTGTTGTGCAGGCTGTTTTGTTTGCTGATTTGGCTTGGCTCTGCAATAGCTCTTTTTGTGTCCCTATTTCTTACAATAAATGCACTGAATTTGTGGCTTCCCTTTGTACCAACAATCTTTTGCAAGATGATTGGTTCTTTTACATGTAGAACAAGATGGAAACTTGTTCCTTGCACCAGCTTCTGCAGAACTACTGTCCAGCTTTGCTTTTCCTTTTTTTATCACCATTTTCTTGGACCAGAACCTTGTTTTTTTTTGTCTTTTTTGAATGGTTGATTCCCTTTGTGTCTGGCTTGGAAAGCACCCTCCATTTGATCACCATTTCTTATAGCAAGCCTATGCTCTTGGGCTTGCAATTTGCTAACCATCTCAGAAATCGTCATCTGTTTTAAGTCACAAGACTCCTCAATGGCTGCAACTTTAGCTTCAAATTTTTCTGGCAAGATTATCAACATTTTCTCCACAACTTTATAACCATCCACTGTCTCACCATATAGCCTCATTTGATTCACTAAATCTGAAAGCTTTGAAGAGTAATCTTTGACAGATTCACTCTCTTTCATTTTTAACATTTCAAACTCTCTCTTGAGAGTTAACATCTTGACATTTCTGACTCTTTCACTGCCTTCATACCTTTCCTTCAGCTCATCCCATATTTCTTTTGCTGTTTCTAGGTGCATGATGCTAGTAAAAACAGAGTCTGCCAATGCTGAATGAAGACAAGTAACAGCCTTGTCCTTCTTCATCTTCTCTTCTTCATGCTGCTTCATCTGAGCAATGGTAGGATTTGCTCTCAATGCAGGAACTTGCTTGTCCTCTGCTGTATACTCCCATAACCCGAAGGATTTCAGATAAGACTTCATCTTCACAGTCCATATCTGATAATTTTCCCTAGAAAACTGAGGCACATGAAGGCCTGTATTGCTTCCAGCAGCCATGCCTGTACTTATGGGTGTTTAACAGTCACTCTTTAGTGTTTGAAACCTCACAGGCACTCAATAAACTGAAAACAAAACTCACAGCCCCTCAAGAACAATGCTCTGATACCACTGTTAGAAAATCAATCAACTAAACATCCATCCATGCCATCAATAACCATCCATAAAGATGAAAAACATAACTCTCGGTTGAGAGGAGAATACCAGAGAGTTTACACTATATTTTGTTGTAATATCTTCAATAAACTTTCATTGATTCGTCAATTCATCCATACACTGACATAAAGTTTATATACAAAAATACAAGGGCAATGTGCAACCACTTGCTCGCACATAACACTGTCATCTGATTGACAATGTGCTACAATAATCTGGCACATCCTAACATTAACCATTACAACACGAAACTGACACAGCCATACCTAAAAAACATCATTAGCATCTAAAGCTAAACTAACACTGTTAAGCAAAATAGAAAATGAACTAAATAGTACAACTAATACAAATGAAACTAAATTACCATAATCATAAGCTAAAAGTATTTAGGAAAAGTTTCATTGGTTTAACAATTTCAATTTTATCAGGCAATCCAGGAATGATGAAGTATTCTGATTCTGAGCTAACATTCTCATGAATTTTGGAATCACACAAAATATGCCAACACAAGAGACAGAAGCAAGAAAATCCATGGAAAGCAATTCTTGGAACATAGAACTTACTAGCAGTTTCCGTAGTCTATGGAAAGCACATGTCTGTAATTATGCTACTTGGAGGAGGTGTTATTTGCTCCAACAACTTTTTTGCTGGAAGTTGCAGCATGGTTAGTGCATTGCAGAAGTTGATTATCAAGTCCATCGAAGGAATCATGTCAAAATTCTCACAGCCATCCGGTAATCCTGCTTTTTAAGTTGGAAAATCAAGTTCATTTAATCGAATTTGTGGGCCTGAACTTACGGCGTGCGCAAGAATGTTTCTAAAGCGGACAAGCATTGACTGATGTGGTGAATATGGTGACAATAGCACCTTGTTAAGCCAACAGTTTAGCGATGTCTACCATGGGAATCAAGTGGCCTTGAGCCAAGAAAGGAAGCAAGATAAAGTGAAGATGGTTAGCTTGTAAACCCATGTCTCAATGTGTGTGTGGAAGCTACTTGGCTCTCCTCTAAATCTGTATGTACCAAAATGCAAAGTTTCTAGAATAATATCACTTGTTCGATGATGTATTGACATACATAAGCATTGTTGGCCTTTTCTGTTAGGTTTTGACTCATATTCTCAAGTGAATCCAATGTTAACCAAACGAAACTCAACTGATGTGAAACTTCCTGGAGACGTAGGAAAATGTTTGGAAGTCAGACATGGTGTTTGAAGGAGGGTTGAAGACTAAGAAGGCAGAAGAATTGAAATCTCGGAAGAACCGCGGTATAGACCACAGCCAAGGCAATGAGCATGTACCGCGGCACATGCAGCAATAGATTTCAGTGGCTTAGTACGGTGTGGAGTGCGGCAGAGGCAATAGACACAAACCACGATATTCTGAGCGGTCGTGTTAAGAAGGTGTTCCACGGTTCAGGGCACGAGCTGCAGACCGTGGTAATGACGAAAGTTGCGGTGTGAAACAGGAAAACATGCAGAACAGGAAATCTTCTGTGGAAAAGGAAAATAATTTCTCTTCATGAGGAACAAGAAAGTCTTGTGCTTGAAGGAAAATGGTTTATCCTTACAAGAAGACTTGACATAAATATGAAATAGTATTTATGTGGAACAACTAATTCTTGTACGTTTAAAAGTAGGATTTTCTTTTATCTTAAACCTCATGTAACTAGTATAAATAGACCTAAAATCTATGTTATTAGATTTAGGGTGGTTGAGTTAATAAACACATGTAACATCAGAGAGTGGGCTAGATCCAGGGGAGACCCTAGGGATATCCAGGGAGGGATCCAAGGGAATATCAGTGGATCAAGTATGAGATCCGTGAGTGATATTTGGGGGAGACCTAAGGGATACTGGGGGATTTTAGGTGAGGATATTGTGAGCGTTGTGAGTTGAGAGTCACGATGTAAAGCTCGTTTGTGAGCTTGGGGACTAGGTAAGGCTTTGTGGTATGGGGTTGAGGGGTGATAGAGAGTCCTGGAGTATATGATTGTAACAATTTATCATATAGTGGAACTTTCTATGTCGTCCTGACTGCCCTGTGGTTTTTTACCCGATTTGGGTTTTCTACGTATATCTTGTGTTGTGATTGGTTTATTGTCTCTCATCTTATTTTTCTGCTATTGATGCTAATTGCTATGAGTTATGTGCATATATTAGGCATGTCGTTTCCGCGATCATCGGTTCAAATTCCCAACAACTGGTATTATAGCTCTATGGTTGGCGATGGTGATGTCAAGTCTTTACGGGAGATTGTATGGAGGACTTGGTTGTATTGGGATGATAATTCATGTTTGCCAAGTATAGGTTTAGCAAAGGAGATACGTCTTGAAAGCAGTTTCGAACTCGATAGTGTTTGATGAAAAGAAGAATAGTGATGGAGAAGTTTGGCTTGTGGTGGCAGGTACAAGTCATGGAGATCCGATCTGGGTTACTCAAAGTCTCTAGTGAGGCGTGGGGCTTATCCGGCAAAGCACTCCCGATTCTAGTTGCAAGTCTTTCACCAGGTATGTGGTGCAAGGACAAAAGATCTTTCACATGGTTGGATGATGTAAGAATATGTTTATCCTTTTGGCAGTTTTCCCCACTGGCCATGCAAAAGGATATGTTACTGCTAGTGGTCCATAACTGTGAACAAGACATTGGTCAGAAAATGATGCAAGGTGTATGGTGGACAAGGATGTCGATGGCTGACGAACTCCCTGGTAATCTGACTTGAGGAGTTGTACCATAATTTCAGTAGATTATTTTCGACATGGTGCAGGAACAACGAACACAAAAAAGAGTTGAAAAAAAATCTTAGGATGGTTCGTTCCTAAGTGGTTATACCTTGTGGTTGAGTATGTTGATTCTCTGTAAGGAGAGTCATGGATGTGGACAAAGGTCTTGAAAATTCAAGCTAAATAGGAGAATCTGTTAGGTTTTGGCTCGTATTCTCGAGTGAACCTAATATTAACCAAACGAGACTCAACTGATGTGAAACTTCCTAGAGACGTAGGAAAATATTTGGAAGTCAAAGAAACCTTTGAGGGAGGCTTGAAGACTGAAGAAGGCAGAAGAATTGAAATCAAGGAAGAACCGCAGTATAGACCGCGGCCAAGGCAATGAGCATGTACTGCAGCACATGCAGCGGTAGATTCCAGTGGCTCAATGTGGTGTGGAGCGCAGCAGAGGCAACAGACACAAACCGCGGTATTCTGAGTGGTCGTGTCCAGAAGGTGTTCCGCGGTTCAGGGTGCGGGCTGTAGACTGCTGCCCAAACCGCGGTAATGACAAAAGTTGCAGCGTGAAACAGGAAAACATGCAGAACAGGAAATCTTCTGTGGAAAAGGAAAATAATTTCTCTTCATGCAGAACAGGAAAGTCTTGTGCTTGAAGAAAAAGGATTCTTCCTTACAGGAAGACTTGTCATAAATAGGAAATAATATTTATGTGGAACAAGTAATTGTTGTACATTTAGGAGTAGGATTTCCTTTTATCTTAAACCTCTTGTAACTAGTATAAATAGACCTAATATCTATGTTATTAGATTTAGGGTGGTGGAGTTAATAAACACATGCAACATCAGAGAGTGGGTTAGATCCGAGGGAGACCCTAGGGAATATCAGGGAAGGGATCCAAGGGAATATCAGTAGATCAAGTATGATATCCGTGGGTGATATTCAGGGGGAGACATAGGGGATATTGAGGGATTCTTGGTGAAGATTTTGTGAGCGTTGTGAGCTGAGAGTCACGATGTAAAGCTCGTTTGTGAGCTTGGGGACTTGGTAAGGCTCTATGGTTTGGGGTTGAGGTATGAGAGAGAATCCTGGAGTATATCATTGTAACAATTTATCATATAGTGGAACTTTCTCTGTCGTCTTGGCGGCCCGTGGTTTTTTACCCGATTTGGGTTTTCCACGTATATCTTATGTTGTGATCGGTTTATTTTCTCTCATCTTATTTTGCTGCTATTGACTCTAATTGCTATAAGTTATGGGAAAATATTAGGCATATCGTTTCCGCTATTATCGGTTCAAATTCCCAACATTTTCCAGCAACAATGTGGCTGACAGCAGAGCTATACATTTGTGGATAATGTGTTGGGATGGGCATTTCCCCCACTGGGCCCTATCCCCATTTGCCCCCACCCCCATTTGGGGACAATTTTTGCCCCCAAAACCTAAATGGGGATGGGGATGAGGTGGGGGACCTACCCCCACCCCCATTTCCCCATTCCCCCATTTCCCCATATGTATATAATATATATATATTTAATATTTTTTAAAAAAAAAAGTAACTTTAACTTTATTATTTTTGGTTTCATCACTAATTGACAACCTGACAGTTAAATATACTTAGTTTTTTTTGTGAATTTGTTTAGACTTTTATGTATAATACTAAATTATTATAGTTATTTATATTAATTTTGGACAATTATATGGATTGGATATCTAAACATGGTGATTCGTAGGATTGGAATGATCAAATTTCGAATCCAGAATTATAAATTTTGGATTTCAGATTGAAAAATATTAGGAATGGAAATGGAAAAAATAGGGGACGGGGGTGGGGGCAGGGGAACCTCCCCACAAAGACCCCTATCCCCACCTCCCCCAAATGGGGTTTGAGGGCGGGGTGGGAGGTTTTAGAAATGGGGATGGGGTGGGGGGACCTCTCCCTCGCCCCAATGGGCCTCCACGCCCATCCCTAATAATGTGCTTCCACATTGATTTAGGCACATTTGTTTCTGTCTATGCCAGCCACTGTATTTCTCAGAGCTACACATGAGAGTTAAGCGTATGGATAGGAGTAGATTAGGATAGAAAAGAAGGTGTTAGAAGGTAAGGAATCTAGGAAGACGGCTTCCATTTCAACATGATTGGTTGCTACAAGAGCTTGTCCATGATTTCTTGTCCATTTCATAGATTTCTAGTCTATGATTATTATATACAATAGATATCCCTCACTGTCATCCTAATTTCCAAAGTCTTTTTTTTTCGAACGGCGAAAATTTATATAAAAAGCAAACAAGCAACCAACCAACCGAAAACAACAAAACAGCCCAAGCCAAACAAACTAACCCGGCAACCAGCTACGCCTAAAGCGAGAAAAACAAACAGCAAAACCCCACAGAACTCCTCTATCAATAAAGAACGATCTACAAAAAAGCCAACAAGACCCAATATAAAAACCACCGAAATGAATCTTTGCACAATCAATGAACTTTCATAATCATAATAATAATAAAAAGACGAAACAAGTAATTAACTTGCAATTTTTATTGTAGACATGTTTTTCCCTATGTCAAGAAGTAAATTTCTGGCTCATGGTTTGTTGTAGCACATATTGTATTAGCTTTTCAATGTTTTGGTAAGAAGAACCACCTTGCTCAATATCACATTTTGCCTCTCCTTGTGTCCCTTTATCCATTATCTTTTGTATAGCATCTTTTACTTGCTCTCTCTTCATCAACAGCCCAGACTTGTCTTCCAATCGCCATGTCACAGCAGCCTCAACTTGTACACTTGCACCAATTCCTAACGTTGAATTCCAACCGCAATGTGTCAAGAACCCTTCAATTGTTGGATGAGACAATATCAAAACCTGAGGGCAGTGCCAGCCTAACGATATTGGAGGCCCTAGGTGAAAACTTCGAATGAGACCTTATTTTGTATTTATCATAAACTCATTTTTTAAGTTACAAAATTACTTAAGATTTATATTTCTTCTTTTATGTGATACAAAAATGTTAATATTATAAAACCTGGAAAGTGCCAAATGGAAAGACTGATTCTACTAAACAAGTTGTTTAGACTGATTCTTGTTTGGCACTTGTTTAGACCGATTCTTCTAAACAAGTGCCAAAATACAGAGCTATGTTCCCGTGAGTCAAGCCAATTCAAGCTGAGTTTCTCATCCACAGAGGCCTTTTCACCTCTCTCAGCTTTGTCCAATTTCAATTTGTTGCAAGCTGATACCGATCCAATACAGCAAACATTATTGCCTTTAACCCTTTTATATTCTTTGACATATTCTGTTTCCTACTCTTCAAAAGTTTGACAACTTAAAAATTGCTAACTGATAGAATTTTGAAATGTTATGCTCTTCCTTCTGAGCCTACCCAAGAAAACAAGTACATCGTTCAGTCTCTCAGGAAATATTAGATTGTTTCCTGGAATTTACTTGATTCCTGATATCTTCAAGTAGAAGAGCAATGTTGAGGTTAGAAGATCCCCCATCTTCAACAGCTGACATTGCCAACTTTCCAAGCCCTCTGCTCTTTCCCTTCTCGTCGGCTTCCTTTTCTTGATGCTAGCAAATTCATTCTAATAGTAGAATTCATAATTATTATAATAATTTGAAGTAATGTGCACCAACTGTAAGAAAATAAAGATTCATTGCATTACCCTTAATACAAATATAGCTTATTAAAAATGGTAGAATACTGAAATGTAATGTTCTTCCGAGCCTACTGGGAAAAAAACAAGTACATTGTTCATGAGTCTCTCAGGAAATAAATTGTTTCCTGGAATTTACTTGATTCCTGATATCTTCAAGAAGAAGTGCAATGTTGAGGTGGGAAGATCCTCCTTCTTCAACAGCAGCCTTTGCCAACTTTCCAAGCTCTCTGGCTCTTTCCCTTCTCTCTTCAGCTTCCTTTTCTTTATCCATCAACTTCTCCACAGCACTCTTCACATCTTCTCTCTTTACCAGAACCCCGATCTTCTCTTCCTCTCCCCAGGTGGTAGGATATTCCACACCAACCCTGACACCGATTTTTAGTATTTGCACAATAAGTTTCTCATTGCAGAATTGGTCTGCAAATAGCGGCCATGTTATTAGAGGCAGCCCAGCAGAGATGCCTTCCAAGCATGAATTCCAACCGCAATGTGTTAAGAAGCCTCCAATTGCAGGGTGTGACAATATCAGTACTTGAGGAGCCCAACCCCATATCACAAGGCCTCTTCCTTTGTTCCTTTCTTCAAAGCCATTCTTCATAGCCCATTTCTGTAACTCTTTTGAATTAACTCCTTCTCTTATCACCCAAATGAATGGTCTGTCCGATGCTTCTAAGCCTAATCCAAGTTCTATCAACTGGGCAGGAATTAGATTACAGAGGCTTCCCATGCAAGCATAGAGTACAGAACTGGAATCTTGTGAATCAAGCCACTTCAGGATTTGTTTTTCATCCATTGAAGCTTTATTACCTCTTTGTGCCTTGTCCAAGTAGTCTCTGTTGTATCGTGAAACAGGGCCAATACACCAGACTTTGCCGTCTCTTACCTTACTATATTCTTCAACATAAGCTGGCTCCAGTTCCTCAAAACTGTTTACAATCACCCCATATGTGGCTAACTCAGCTTCCATGAATTTTTCTCCAAGTGGTTTTAATTGTGGAGGTACTGCATCAATCTGTGGCTTTGTAAATTCAATTCTATCAGGCAAACTTGGGATGAAAAAGTACTCCGAGTCAGAGGTTATACACTCAAGAACTTTGGAAACATGTGTATTGTGCATGCACAAAAGGCAAAAGCAACATATTCCCTGGAAACTAATCCTTGGAATGTTGAACTTGCTAGCAATATGTGCCGTATATGGCAAACACGTATCAGAAATTACACAGTTTGGTTGCGGTTTTAGCTCCTCGAACAATTTTTCAACTGGCTGTTGTAGTGTTCCAGCTGCTGTGAGGAAATTCGTGGCCAAGTTCAGTGAAGGCATCAAGTCAAAATTTTCACACCCTTCAGATAATCCTGCTTCTTCCCATGGAAACTGGAGCTGGATTAATCTGATTTGGAGTCCGAATTCTATGGCGCGACCAAGTGTTTTTTCAAATCGAGCTGCATTATGTGGTGTGGTGACTATGGTGATAATAACACCGCGTTGCGCTAGCAGTCTAGCTATGTCTATCATGGGGATCATGTGGCCCTGAGCCATGAAAGGAAACAATACAAAGTGAAGCTGGTTTGCCATGGTAATTTGAGTAGGATATAGTGAAAAATGATTTGAGCTCATGAATTTGTTATATACATATATAACTCTAAATATTGCTGATGGAAGTGCATACATAGGCTTGTCAGATTGTCCAAAAAAAAAATGGGTCATATACTAAACAACAAAATTGAGGATAATGTTCTATAACATTCTTGAAGAAATCTCATAGAAATTTGATTATTTTTCCATGATGATGTAGTCGTACAAAGAATGCATACCCACATTAAAAAGAGGAAATTACAAGAAATGATCATAAATTATGAGTTTATTGTTTTTAGCCAAATATATATTTTTTATTATACTTATCATTTTTAGGCTTGAACTTCCAAATATGTCCTTCTTTTATCTTTATTTCCAAATCCCTTATTTCCCCAAAATTTTGCTCTCTTATTTCCAAATCCCTCCATTTTTTAGCTCTCTCACACGAAATTTCTCTCTCTCTCTCTCTCTCTCTCTCTCTCTCTCTCACACAAGAAATTTTTGAGCTCTCTCTCTCTCTCACGAAATTTGTAAGTGTCGAAATCTTCAATCTCGGTCTCACGAAATCTTCAATCTAGGCAAGACGAAGTGGCAACGAAATTTCTGGACAACAAAATTTATAGTGAGAGCTGAAAGTTTTTGGGGAAGCTGAAGACAGCTGAAAGTTTCTGGGGAAGCTGAAGCCGTGAAGAAGACAACCACCATGAAGAAGAAACACCATCCGAAGCCAAACGACGTTTTTCAACTGTATGTATCTCTTACCCACTTGTTTTTTACAAGGATCATAATGTTTGATATGAAGATAAAGAGATCGGTTTCGATTTAGAGTGAAACAAGCTACTGTGATATTTTGTTCCCAGGTTAAATGCTAGTCTATTTGTAAGTTACATGATAGTTTATTTGTAAGTTACATGCCAGTTTATTTTAAAGTTACATGCCAGTTTATTTTAAAGTTACATGCTAGTGTATTTGTAAGTTTAGAGTGAAACCAGCTACTGTGATATTTTGTTCCCAGGTTACATGCCAGTTTATGTTAAAGTTACATGCTAGTGTATTTGTAAGTTACATGATAGTGTATTTGTAAGTTACATGCCAGTTTATTTTAAAGTTACATGCTAGTGTATTTGTAAGTTACATGATAGTGTATTTGTAAGTTACATGCCAGTTTATTTTAAAGTTACATGCTAGTGTATTTGTAAGTTACATGATAGTGTATTTGTAAGTTACATGCCAGTTTATTTTAAAGTTACATGCTAGTGTATTTGTAAGTTACATGATAGTATATTTGTAAGTTACATGCCAGTTTATTTTAAAGTTACATGCTAGTGTATTTGTAAGTTACATGTCAGTTGTAATTTTTGGTACCTATGTTACATGCATATTATTGTAGACTTTACATGATAGTTTATTTCTAAGTTACATGTCAGTTGGTTATTTTTGAAGTTACATGCCATCAGTTATTGTTTTGTTACATGTCAGTTCCCAGCCAGTTTAAATGTTTCATGTAAATACTTTACATGCAGGAATATGGGTGCAAAGAAATTGGTCATCCATCACGGTGGAAGTTGGGTGGCCAATTGTTACGAGGGTGGTATGACAAAGTGGGTCCATGTTCCTATCGGTTTGACTTATGATGGCTTGGTGAAGTTGTTACAAGATGTTGCCAAAGTTGATGTTGATAGGTCTACCCTAGAATTATGCCTGTTGGCCTTTACGACTACTGGTACTGCTCGTCCAAGAATTGAGAATGACAAAGACGTGTCATGTATGATGGATGAAGATAAGCTATTACCTGAGGTTTATGTTACCATTTCGAAGAAGGTAGCAACACATTGTGTGCAGAGTGGTACTATATTGGAGGAAGAAGACAACCTAGTACAGTCAACGTTTCTTCAACAATGTAACCTATCTACTCCACAACCCGTGTATGGCGGTTTTCTCCGGCAACTGGCAGCATGTGGGTCCATTCCAATATTAGACCCAATTGTATATAATGATTAAACCATTGATGATGAAGAGATTACTCAGTCGTCGGACACCGATAATAGGGATGATAGCTTGATACCCTACATTGACAGAGGTAGTCACGAAGATGAAGATTGCAATCATAGTGTGGGTTCTGGTTCCGGGAGTGTTGTAGGACATGGATGTGCTGGTCCATCGGGTTTTGCTACATTTAGCGGTGATTTCTTTCGAGAGGATGGATTGGGTGACGGTGTTGATCAAAGTTGTGAACATGCTTCCCCAAGAGCTTGGATTATTCCTGGATCCGAAAGGTATTCGTTCGAACCCATTAGCACGAAGGAATCAATTTCAGATGATGGCCGGTTATACAAGGGTAAAATATTTCAATGCAAGAAAGATCGTAAGCAAACGTTGCATATGTATGCTTTGAAGGAGCAATTTGAAGTCCGAATTAGAAGATCTAGCAAGACACGTTATGAGGCCGGATGTAAGGATGGCGAGTGTGAATTCCAATTACGTGCATTTAAGATGCAAAAAGAAGAATATTGGGTGGTTCGAATGTTCCTGAAGGATCATACTTGCAATATCGATGGGTTCCACGCACGTCTTCGACAAGCAAATTCTTGGACTGTCGGCAAACTATTAGCACCAAAGTTGCAAGTACACGGCCACTCTCTAAAACCCAAAGACATCATGGTCGAAATGCAAGTGGAATATGGACTTCATTTGTTGTATACAAAGGCTTGGAGGGCAAAGGATCATGCAGAGGTATCTGTTTTTGGTCCTCCTGAAGAATCATTCAAATTGTTGCCTGCTTACTATCATCGATTAAAAGAAGTAAATCCAGGGACTATTACTGCAATTAAGACAAATGTTGCAAATCAGTTTGAATATATTTTCATCGCTCATGCCGCATCACTTCATGGATTTCAGACCGTGATTCGGCCGGTTATTGCCATTGATGGTACTCATTTGAAGGGTAAATTTTCTGGTATTATGTTTGTAGCTGTTGATGGTGATTTTTCGTCTTCACTATCAACGAACTTGTATCAAGTGAAAATAAGAACAGATAAGTATAATACCGCAAGAAAATAATAAATCAAGAGACACAAATACGTGGTAAAAACTCCTTTTAACTGGAGAAAAATCCACGGGTTGTTGCTTGAGCAACAAAGTCAAATCCACTATGAAAAACTCAATTACAAGGTATTTCTCTCTGACTTCTCCTGCTAATTCTCACGTCCCCTGTTATGTTTCTTACAGGGGTATTTATACATGTTATTGCTAGGGTTTATGGTACTGCTAGGGTTTGGTGTTGTGATACCCGTATTTTGTGTGATTTCCTAGTTCTAATTGAAGTCTGTCTCTTTCTGGAGTTTATCATGTTTCCTGTTTTGACTGAGTCCGAATCTGCGTCGGATTCCTCGCCCTTTATCTGCGGTAAATCTGTTTGTCTTTCAGTTGAACTCTGATAGTCGTATCGTTGCTTATTGTGGAGTTGCTTGCTGCTGATTCCGTCCATATGTTTGTGAAGTACTCGTCTTCATTATCTGATCCCGAGCATGGCCGAGTATGCCCGAGCCGATTTCTTCGTCTGTGGTCGGGTTGCTTTGCTCTTTGCCGAGTAAATTCCCTTGGGGAATTTCTGCCATTTAACGCTTGACTTTTCTTGACTTTGCTTACGTGGCCCCTTACTGTAATGACGTGTCCTTAATGATGATTTTTACCTATAACAGTAGCTATATGTCTGGATGCAAACAATCAAGTTTTTCCTTTGGCATATGGCTTTGGCAACGTTGAAGATGAAATGTCATAGAGTTGGTTTTTAAATGAGCTTAAAAATGCTATTGGTAGTCCTGAGGATTGCATAATCTTATCAGATCGCCATCTCGGGATCAAGACTGTAATGGAGAAAGTGTACCCTAACGTAACGCATGGATATTGTGTGTTTCACATGGCTCAAAACATCAAAAATGATTACAAAAGGAAAGATGTGAGTCTTCTTTTCAAACAAGCATGGAAGGCTTAGCAAAAATCTGATTTCAAGGAAGTGATGTTGGAGATGATGAAGGTTAATAGGGTAGCATTCGAAGAGTTAATGAATGTTGGGCCCGAAAGGTGGTCTCGTGCTTACTCTCCTGTTAGGCGTTATTGGTTGATGACCTCAAGCATTGCCGAGTCGATGAACTCATGTTTGGTACATGCTCGCCAAATGCCAATAACAACCATGGTTGAGTTTATTAAAGAGATGCTCCAGATATGGTTTTATAAGCGCCGTACAAAGGCTGAAAATACCTGGACACAATTGACTCCATGGGCCACAGAATTAATAAAAGAAAGAAATAAAGATTCAGAAAAGCACATTGTTCGTCCAATTGATTCGGTTAACTTCAATGTGAAGGATGGAAATAAAGATGGTTTAGTGAACCTTTCTGAAAAGACATGTAGCTGTACGAAATTTCAAGTTGATAAATTGCCATGTCATCATGCATTAGCCGCAATAATGTTATTATCCTTTTGTTCCATTTTATCTTACCTTCTTAACAATTGTGATTCATTTAATTACTCATAATTTTTAATTTTGTAGGTATGCGAAGAAGCCTTTTCAAGATTTCTGTGGGGATTGCTACAAAACTACTAGTTGGCTTGAAGCATATTCCGGGAACATCTTCCCTGTTGGGCATTCCAGTGATTGGAATATTCCTCAAGATGTGCGATCAAAGGTTGTTCATCCGCCTCCTTTTCGTGCACAAGCTGGAAGGCCAAAAAGATGAGATTTAAATCTGTCGGGGAACATGGAAATAGAAAGACCAGAAATTGTACGACTTGTAAAAAATCTGGTCACAACCGACATAATTGTAAGAATGCTCAACCATGTCAGGCTCATCAACCTTGTCCATCTGCAACATCTACAACTTCTACAACATCGAAGCGACCACGTAGACTGTACAGGTGTAGGAAATGTGGAGAAGAAGGCCACAATTCATAGAAATGTGCATTACCATTGGAAGTTGGTGGTACAACTTAGGTATTAGCAATGATGTTGTAATTCTTATATGTATGGGTGGAATATTATATATTGTATTGTAGTTTATTAAGTTAGATTCCAGTATATCTTAGCAATGATGTTTGAATTTGAAGTTACATGCCAGTTAAATTTGAAGTTACATGCTAGTGCAATTTGAAGTTACATGTCAGTTCAATTTGAAGTTACATGTCAGTTCAATTTGAAGTTACATGCCAGTTCAATTTGAAGTTACAAGCCAGTTAGAAAAGATTTCACAGTTGACACTAGATCCAAAATCGATTCCAGTATTGTTACATGCCACAAGTTACATGCTAGTTCAATTTGAAGTTACATGCTAGTTCAATTTGAAGTTACATACTAGTTCAATTTGAAGTTACATGCCAGTTAGAAAAGATTTCACAGTTGACACTGGATCCAAAATCGATTCCAGTATTGTTACATGCCACAAGTTACATGCTAGTGCAATTTGAAGTTATATGTCAGTTCAATTTGAAGTTACATGCCAGTTAGAAAAGATTTCACAGTTGACACTGGATTTAAAATCGATTCCAGTATTGTTACATGCCACAAGTTACATGCTAGTGCAATTTGAAGTTACATGCCAGTTCAATTTGAAGTTATATGCCAGTTAGAAAAGATTTCACAGTTGACACTGGATCCAAAATCGATTCCAGTATTGTTACATGCCACAAGTTACATGCTAATGCAATTTCAAGTTACATGTTAGTTCAATTTGAAGTTACATGACAGTGAAACTCAAGGACCAAAAACAAAGTAAACAACTTCATACATTTCAAGAACGTCACAAACATGGAAATAGTACCAACAAAGTTATTGTGACATGGAAATAGTACCAACAAAGTTATTATTCTGATGCTACACTATTTGCAAATATTTCTAGTGCCATTTCCTCCCTAAACCCGAGCACATTCTTGGTTCCCCATCTCCAAAAACATTTATGACGAATTAACATATCTGTGTATCGACATATGAAAACACCACAACTATCGTTGTCTAGTTGTGCCAGTAACTTCTTAGGAATTGATTGATGGACACTAAACATTTCCCCATTGGGTGGTATGCCTTTTTGCTGAAAATATCCGGACTGCTGTAGAATGGCTGGAATGAAACGGAGAAGAGGGGTGATTTGCTTTCGACGTGTGTCAATCTTCTTTTGACGGTGTAATGGGTCATATATGCAAACATTTCGTTTGTCCAAATCAATTAGACATAAAATCCAATGTTCATCTGGATCCCCAACCGCACACGGCACCAACAACTGCAAGAAAGGATTAGAAAACATTAGTGGTTTTCAATGTACTTGTTTTTTATAACATTTCTAACAGTACTTACATATCGAACAGACAACCAACATGTTCCCCAGCCAGGCTTATCACCCGAAGCATACAACAACCAATCCGTTGGACATTTATATGACAGTGCATCAAATTCACAGGTCAATGGTGCATCCTCAGATGATTGGACTTTCTTCCATTCCTCCCACAACTTTGCCTACAAAATAAACGTATTTTTTACTATATTGATAAGTTTATGTCAACGGAAGCTAGGAAAAACAAAAATAATTATAAACTCCTTGCGAAGAAGTTAGAGCAAAGCACTGCAACATCTGATTTATAAATTTCTGCTTTAATCCGTTGTTGCTTACACAGTACGCTCATATACGCGTCAATATGCTACATGAAGATTTATAGTAATGAGAATTAGTATGTCTCAATATGCTCTATGGAAGTAAGTTCGAAAAAAAGTGGTATAACTTTAATTCACTAACCTCATTAGACAACCAGCAGGTTGGGGATTCCAACTCCAGAAAGAATTGCTTTGTTGCATAGTAGTATGTACCGACGTTCAACCTGTGTTGAACATTTAACATATTTAACTTATAAGTTAACATAAACCTAAATGAATAAATGAACAAGGTTAATGAATACAGAGACTTACGATGTATCTTTTTTGCTTCTCTTAAAACGTGAATAGTATGTCTTTAACTTTTGTTTCTCCTTGTCCGGCTCTTGGAAAGGGTCAACGTAAGGTGAATTCATGTAGCGAGATGTAATCTTAAGACACTGCTCACGCTCATTCTGTACAACGATGTAGTCTAGCATTGTTGTGTCGTCCTCAGATGGGGGAGGGGTCTGCACCACCATTCCCTCCGGGAGCAAAGAGTTATGGACCACAATCTGAAGCCCCTCACTATGGGTATCATCACCCCCAATAATCCCCTTACTGGGGGTAGCATCACCCCCAATAATCCCCTCACTGGGGGTAGCATCTCCCTCACCAACCCCATTTCCAACGGTACCATCCCCCCAACATTAGGACTCCCCACATAGTCCCCTTGCACTTCAGGGGTAGTCTGTACTCTATGTGATTCAAAATATTGATGTACTGGTGTGGAGAAGTTATGCACTTTAGGGGTAGTCTGTTTAACAAAAAAAATCCATGTCATAACGAAGTTACATGCTAATATATAAAGTTACATGACCCTTAAAACAATGTTATAATTAGTTACCTGACGACGTTGATTAACAAGTTGAGCCAAACTTGCCTCCATGCTGGTAAGGCGTGCGTTTAGGCGATCCTCCATTGCCGAAATCTCCTTCTTAATCTCCTTCTTTACAATGTCTTCAAATCGATCTGACGTTGCACTCATTACTTCCCTCATTATTCGAGAAGAGTCAATCGAGTCATCACCCACCTAAAGTTTTGAAAGAAAAAAACAATTAATATTGGTAGGTATTTCACTTAGCACAGTTAGTATCGATTAGGTATTAACTTACCGGTGACGTGTCTGGAGATGTACGTTGCCTTTTGGTCCTTGCTACCATTTTTTGTTTATGAGGTGACACATTCCTCTTCAACGGTTTTTGCTTCTTTTGTTGAGGTCGTGACTGACCTCCATCATTACCACTATCATTACCATCTTCATCAACATCATCATCAAGTTGTTGCTCACCATCCTCTAATTCAACATTGAGTGGAACAAACTGTTGACCATCTGACAAATCTGTGTCAACATCAACCAAGTAAGGTTGTGTCTTTTCATCGTCGGTTAGATGTAATTCCTCAAACACAACATGTTGTACAATTGATAAAAGTGTCATCATTATTTGAAGTATTGATATAAACAAAAATGAAATTAATTAAGATTGGGAGAGAAAATTAAAAAACCTTTGCTAAACAAATTCCATGATTGTTACATGCTAGAAGTTACATGCCAGTGCAAATACAAGTTACAGGCTAGTTGACACAATAGTTCCAAAACAAATTCCAATATTGTTACATTCTACAAGTTACATGTCAGTACAAATACAAGTTACATGTCAGTTGACACAATGGATCCAAAACAAATTCCAGTATTGTTACATGCTATAAGTTACATGCCAGTGCAATTTCAAGTTACATGCCAGTGCAAATACAAGTTACATGCCAGTTGACACAATAGTTCCAAAACAAATTCCAATATTATTACATGCTAGAAGTTACATGCCAGTGCAATTTCAAGTTACATGCCAGTGCAAATACAAGCTACATGCCAGTTGACACAATAGTTCCAAAATAAATTCCAGTATTGTTACATGCTAGAAGTTACATGCCAGTGCAATTTCAAGTTACATGCCTGTTGACACAATAGTTCCTAAACAAATTCCAGTATTGTTACATGCTGGTGTAAATTCAAGTTACATGCCAGTGCAAATACAGCTTTCACAGTTGACACAATAGTTCCAAAATCGATTCAAGTATTGTTACATGCCAAAAGTTACATGCTAGTGCAATTTGAAGTTATATGCTAGTGCAATTTGAAGTTACATGTTAGTGCAAATTGAAGTTACATACTAGTTACTATTCATTAAAATTGGGAAAGATTGGGAAAGAAATTAATTAAGATTGGGAAAGAAAAGCGAACCTTTCCATCTATCACTTCTTTTTCATACTTCGCAAATTTCCCAAAGAAATTGTGAGGTCTCTTAAATATTCTCCGATTCTTCAAACAAGGATGTCTATGGCCTAAGTTTTTCCCCACCAAATCAATCAACGATCTGAAAGCTTTCATTGCCCATATCTACAATTTTAACAAATTTTAAATATTTTAACTTCAGAAATCAAGTTATGGAGAAATGCATTAATATAATATTTGAAATCTTACCTCTAATGCTCAAGGGAAGCCGTACAAGTTATAGTGCGCGATGTGCTTCAATGGTGCATTTGCGGACCGAAATCCTTGTTGTAGGTAGTGGATTGTCATCATATAGACATAACTCCCCCATGGAAAAGAATTGAAGGCTTCTAAATCCTCCACCATTTTAAAAAGCCATAATGTGACTTTCCTCCAAAGGTCTTGACCGAACAACACGTTGTTCGCAATCAATACTAGGGCCATCCTCAGACCATCCTTTGGTTGATCAAATCCTCCAGCCAGAAACCTTGCCCATATGTCTGTAAGTCGTATATTCCCATCATTCTCAAAATACCTAACATGGATCTCATCTTCAGTGGCAGCATACGGTTGCAAGAATATGTTAGACATCACCCCAAATTGTAGCCCCGTAACCAAACAAAACTCTCTTTGTGAGAACTTCGCCATTTTACCACCAACTAAAAAGTGTAACTCATTTGCCCCGGTCACACCAGATACATCTATCTGCCTCAACAGCAAGTTATGAAGTACGCCGGCAGAAAATGTCAACTCTTTAGGGATACCAAGTAGGTGCCCAAAACAAGTATTCCGCAACTCTTGTAATTCTCCAACTTCTTTGGAGAACCTTTACAATAACCGGGAGGCCATTCAAATTGCAATATAAGTTGGTGGTAGATTTTTTTATCCACGAACTCCTCGGTTTGATGAGAAAATCCGCATAATTTATGTTTTCCATCTACAAAATCACATAAATAAATGCATTAGTGTCTATTAAACTTACATGGCAATACAAAAAAGATACATGCCAGTACAAACAAGTTACATGCAAGTACAAACAAGTTACATGACGGCATCAAAAAGTTACATGCCGGTAATTTCAAGTTGCATGCCAGTATAAAAAAGTTACATGCCAATACAAACAAGTTACATACTAGTATAAACAAGTTGCATGCCAGTACAAACAAGTTACATGCCAGCATAAAAAAGTTATATGCCAGTACAAACAAGTTGCATGCCAGTATAAAAAAGTTACATGCCAGTACAAACAAGTTGCAAGTTATCTCATCAGCATAATAAATCAACAAAACAAGAAAATCTCATTAAACAAAAAATGGAAATTTGACACTGGGCACATCCAAAAACAGAAAAAAAAAATGGCGAGTTAGAATGAAAGAAAGAAATAATAAAAAAGTTTGGGATACAGAATGGCAAATCAAACACAAATCCATGGGAAATATGGGATACAGAATGGCAAATCAAACACAAATCAAACTCCAAACACAAGAGTTTGCAAAATTAATAGCCCTTGAGACCAGAGGTGTGCGACGGCTACCAGACCTGAGACGAGCGAGCAGAGGTGTGCGACGGCGAGAGGTGCGCGACGGCCAGCAGAGGTGTGCGACAGCGAGTTGTGTTCAACGGCGAGAGATGCGCGACGGCTAGCAGAGGTGTGCGACGGCGAGATGTGTTCGACAGCGAGAGGTGCGAGACGGCCAGCAGAGGTGTGCGCGAGAGATACGCGACGGCGACAACAGGAACGACGGCGTCGGCGAAAGAGGTTCCAGCGACGGCGAGCGGCAGCTTCTGTTCCTTTCTCTCTCTTTCTTGTTTTTTACTTGATATTACCTATAACTCGTTTTTACCACACATTTACTCTTCTTCTTTTTTTTCAAAATTCAAATTTAGGGGCTTTTCTGTCCAAAAGTGGTAAAAAGTGACGAAATCAATAAAAAATAAAATTGTGGCTAAAACAATAAACTCATAAATTTTTTGGCTCATTATGAATTCACCCCTATTAAAAACAAAGGAGAAATATATTTTGAATATGCATACCCACATATTAAATGCTAATAGGATAGATTTTTAAAAGTTTGACTTTTGAAAAGTCCTGTTTTTCGCAAACTCTCTCTCCACTTTGATTTGGAAATAGCTTTTGGCCGACATGGTGGCGCATTCGCCATCAGCCCATCACCAAGATCATCTCTCAAGATTTGTATTTTTAAAAACAGAAAACAAGAATAAATTTTTATTAATTAATGAAATCAATGAGACAACACATTCTTACAAATGGAATTTTAAACATATATTATTATATAATGTAATTGAAATTATTAATCTATCAAAATAATTATTAATTTATTAAAAATTAAATTAAATAGGTTATAGTATATTATCACTAGTTAAGAGCATCTACAATATAAATATGTATTTTTGAGTTTCTAAATAGTGTTACATCAGCATTTCTATTTATTATGGACTCATTTTAGAAAAAAAATTAGAAAAATACATATTCGCATTTCCAATGCAATTATCTAAAATCTAATAAACATCAATTTTATAACCAATCATAATAAAACAATTATTTCACTATCTCTCTGATCGGACTATTTATAAACTTATTTGACATCCTCATTTCCTTACTTTTGTTCTTGTTTTCAAGCGTGTTTTTGTATATAATGTGTTTCGTGAGCTTTATGTAGGTAATAAACCATTTATAAGGTGTTTGAGTTTAATTGATGAGTTTTGGAAGTTATAAGGGCTGAAATGGAAAACGTTCGTACATAACACTCAACTTTCAGGGGCCATATCTCCCTCCAGATCGAACTACGTTTCGTGCTACCTATTTTCAGAAAGCCCTGGATGTCCACTTTCCAACGTTTTTTACATATCGTAATTCCAGGTTTTCTAGAGGAAGTTATAACCATTTCCATAACCGTGTGTGAAGCTGAAAAGCAGAAAACAGCATTCCAACAATGTTGCGCTATACGTGCGCACCCAATGCGCACCTGTGTATAGCGCATGTCCCAATTTGTGCTAATTCCAGCAATATTGCACACTACGTGTGCACCTAATGCACACCTGTGTATAGCTCACTTGCGCTATAACACCCCAAAAATCAAAGAGTAATTAAACACTTTTATATATAATTCTAAGTCATAAACCATTAATTACTTCACCCAAAAGAAACTAAGAGCATCCCCAACAAGGCTTCCTAAAATTTTCTAATATTGAGGGAGTCTGTTGTACTTTTTACATATAGGGAGCCATATAAGGAGTAAAAACTCCAACAAGCTTCCCTAAAAATGACACATTTTTAAACAAAATAGAATTTGGGTTAAAATAAAAAAGAATTTGGGTTAAATAAAAAAGAAAGAGTTGTTGAATAATTGAATATGGACCATTGAAAATGAATGATATGGACTCATCTTGGCCACTCATGTTATTTGGGAAGTGAAAAAAAAGGAAATAGGGAGGAAGGCTTCACTCCTTACATTTCTGGAGCCTTTGGCCGGAAAAAAATTTAGAGAGTGAGATAGGGAGGCTGTTGGAGCAAATTCCGGTCCAGCCTCCCTATTAATAGTCAAAGACATGTTCTTTTCCGGCATATTGGGGATGCTCTAATAATCATTTAATAACTCCAAATAAACCATTCTAAAATGAAAATATATCTCTAAATAATTCCAACAATAAGGTTCAAAATACTCTAAAGGAAATTAAAACAATACCAAGCACCTAAACTCAAATTCTAATTAACAAAACAAAGGAAAACATTACATATAATCTCAATAACTTCCAACACCTGAAAGTCTATCACTCTAGCTGTCAGCTTCTAAAATACTTAGTCTACAAAATGTTAAATGATAAGGGATGAGCTTTCAACTCAATAAGTATTGCAGTATACGTAATCGAAAACATTTATGAAATATATAATAATATTTAAAAAGTACATAGATTTTTACAATATTCAAATACAATTAAAATTACAAAAGTTACATTTTCAGATACAAGTAAACTTGTAAAAGTTTCGTTTTCAAATACAAGTAAACTTGCAAAAGTAACATTTTCAAATACAAGTAAACTTGCAAAAGTAACATTTTCATTGTACGATAATGATTAATATCATTTTACAAAAATAAGCTCAAGTCAAGTAGTGTCACCAATACCTCCGGTGACCCGGCCATTTACAATGCATAAATTGGTATAAGACCAAAATTATAACATTTCATTTATCGCGCACGCTGCATTAACATTATTACTGGTGATCACCCTTTCATTTCATATTTCATTTACTATTGACATTGAGCTAAAACATTACTTTCAAAATATGTATATCATAATATATGTGCATTGCTAAAGCACAAAAGAACCAAACATGAAAGCATTTAAACAAATAGTTCCAGTAAAGATAAAACTCATTTAAACAGAATTAGGTAACAAATATGTAAGTAAAGACTATCTAAGAAAATGAGTTTATAAACATATATAAACGTATATAATAAAATATTTCAGAACATAATAATATGATAAATAAATTCCGTTTCCAAGGAAACATTTATACAATTATGTACTATGCAAAAATAAAATCTACTTACCTCCAATGATAGCAAATTTAAGGTTTCACTAACCATATTGGGAAGTCACGAGAAAAACTTAAACATATAGAATTTATAATCCCTCAATAAAACCAGCCAAAAAAAAAAAATCTAACTCAACTTCTATATAAATGCATTTTTATTCAATTTCATGAAGAAATTTCAGAAAAACAGATTTTAGTGCTCAAACGTTAGTGCTTCGAAAATCTTAAGGGCCTCAAAAAATTTCAAAACTTAGTCAATAAATCTAAATATATGATTACTAACTCTCCTAAGAATATCAGAATTTTATCAAACACCTATGAATTTATATAATTTTCTAAACACACAAGGGTTAATTCTGACAGCGTAAACTTTGATCCTCTAACCAGATTTCGTATCAACTTTTAATAACCCTACAAACCATGGCAAATTTCAAAATTTTATTTATAGACTAATACACCAGTTATATATCTATATACAGCAAATCAGAATTGTATCTATCTCCGTTTGAGAATTAAAATTCCTACAACACCAAGAGCTCATGACTGTCAGCCTAAATATTATTGCTTAAACATCAAATATACCCAAATAATTAAAATACTTATGTATCACTAAAATTCACGAAAACTTGTATCCTGATTCAATTATTTCTATAAACCATAGTACCAAAAATCAGACCTAAATACATCCCCAAATTCAATTTAAAATTACTCTAAGACAATAAGGTCGGTTTGATGATTCAGAAAATCTGCATATATAACCGATTTAGAAATAAAATCTCCCTAAGATAAACACTACCAAAAACTCTGAAAATTATAATATAAGTTGATATATAAGTCTAATATTCTCATAAAAAAATTTAGAATCAATAGTGACCTACAAACATAATAAAAATAAATGACACCGTAATGTCTTCTTCACCAATAGTAAAACAAATCGAAATTGAAACCTACACTAATACTCAAATTTGATCTCCTTAATGAACTCTAAAATTCAAGCAATTTATTATAGAGCTTCACGTATATATCTATTTCACTTACTCCAAAATCCATGCATTAAACATCTCCATCCGAAAACTAAATTGAACAATTGTTAGAGGCCCAATCTTTATTAATAAGATATTTTGATGTTAAAAACAATGAGTTCGAAAAGGAATAATACTATAAATAAAAATTTAAAAAGAAAACAAAGTTTAAGAAATCATACCTTCAAAATATTTTGACTCAATCTATGAGACATTATTTTGCTATGATCTTTTGGTAAGGAAACAAGTGTAGAAAAGTGAGAGTTTTTGTATGAAAGCATTACCTTTAGTTGATATTACTGTGTAAATAAATAAATAAATATATATATATATATACACACACACACATATGAATAATTATAAAAATAATACCTCCCACCGATTTTGCTAATATACAAATATTGAAGATATACAAATCTCATTGATTTTGCTAATACTTCAAATTCCTCTAAATGTGGAATTAACTTGTAATAATGCCGGAGAATCAATCACTTGTTTGGTTTATTGCCAAAATATTATGGTTTAATACCAGATGATTTAGTTGCCTTACCGAAAAGAAATTGAATGAATGTGTTTCTATTTATATTATTCGTATCAAAGTTTAATAACCCTACATACCATGGAAAATTCCAAACTTGTATTTATAGACTAATACACCAGTAATATATCTATATACTGAAAATCAGAATTTATCTATCTCCGTTTGAGAATTAAAATACTTACAACACCAAAAGCTCATGACTGTCAAGCTAAATATTATTGCTTAAACATCAAATATACCTAAATAATTAAAATACTTATGTATCACTAAATTCAAGGAAATTTATATCCTTATTCAATTATGTCTCTAAAACCATATTATCAAAAATAAGACCTAAATACATCCCCAATTTCAATTTAAAATTACTCCAAAATAATAAGGTTGGTTTGACGATTCAGAATATCTGCACATATAACCGATTTAGAAATAAAATCTCCCTAAGATAAACACCAACAAAAATGGGTATTTTTAAGGCACAGTTGCTCATCTCATGGCTTGGGTTGGTGATGAATTGATTTTGGTTAATTCCTCAATCAAGAGAATAACCCTTAACTTGAATTGAATGTTCTTAATATTTAAGAATCAACTATTTGTGCATTGTTGTTTGATGAGCCTGTTCCCATTTTAGACATCCATCTTAGGAGATTATAGAGATAAGGATAGAACTTTCTAATTATTGAGAGAGTTGGTCATTCATGAAGATCTGAGACTCGCTGATATAGTCTAGTGGTAAAGACATCCGGTTATCAGTGAAAACCCGGCGTTGGAATCTCGGTAGCGGATGGGTTCTGCTTTCTATCTTTTTTGTATTTCTTTTCTTTGTGTTTCTTGTCTCTCCTTTAATGTGTACTTTCATTCATTGGGGATTTGACTTAAACCTAACATTGTTGTCTCTTTTATTAATTATGTTTGTCGACGATTTAGTGGCTATTTAAGTTCTTAATGCTTTTGAGTGATTAGTTACCACTTGAATGAGCTTTGGTTGTTGTGTGATGAACTGAAAAGAGAAGCACGCAACGTGCAAAATTAGATGCCTGCTACATGTAAGGTAAGGTAGAGATATGCAAGGCCTTGCATGTATAGTCGCTAAATGTGTCTCATAGTTCTTAATGAACTTGTGTGCAGTTCGAGTAACCATGTAGAAATAGGTTGTTGGTGCATGTGGGTATAGCCTTTGTTGCTCGAGAGAGAATATTGGCGAGGATTAAGTGAGCACGACTTTCAATTGATAGGCATGCTGTGTGATTATTATGGTGGAGTCATTTACTTAGTGTAACCTTATACATCCTGCATCTCTCACATCCAATCCATTCTATCGTTGTAAATACATTTGTATATAATATATATTTTCTTGCAATATTTACATTACTGCACAATAACACACACACACACACACACACACACACACACACATATTCGTGTCTATCTAAACTAGCGACAGTTGATGGATTACACCTCCATGCGGAACAACACCCTTGCTTGTTGCTATACTAGTCTCTTGACTAGTGCTCTTGCGAGATATAACAAAATGTAAAGCTTTTGATGCACCTCAACAACGTGCCTTTCAAAATAGGCTCTAATATTATTGGTGGAAAGAGTTATAAATCCTTGTTAGATATTCTCTAACCTTTATTTTTGCCACATTATCTCCATATCAAAGTTAGATAATTGCATTGGAGAGGATTTTTCTAACTTTTTATCTATCTAAAATATGTGGCACTAAATTTTCTCCAAATGTATATTTGCATTGGAGATGCTCTAATAATTTATAGTTCAGATTTCAGTATAGACATAACAGCAGGTTAATTAACATGTAGTGCTTGTAACTTGTAAGTAACTGACGATGCTAGGCCAAGTGCATACCTAAACCATAAACCATCACGGGTTGCATTATAGGAAGTAAGAGAGAGTGGAAGCAAACCACAAACTATGAATTACTCGATGCAAAATCAAATAACCACAGAGAAGAGAGAAGTGGTGGCTAAGGTTTCCTTATATTGAAATGCCATAAAAGGCCAAATATTGCATAGACTGCTCTTGTTGTGTTTTGTCGGCAGCCAAGAGTTGCCTCATATATATATATATATATATATATATATATATATATGCGCGCGCGCACACACACACACACATATAAAAGGTGGGGCAAAAGAAAATAGCCTGATTACAAGTATACCCTTAACTTAACTATATATTTACAACACACACACACACACACACACACACACACACACATATATATATACTAACATTTAACATAATAACTTTAATATCCCCCCTCAAACTCACGATGCAGCTGTAAGAAGCAGTGAGAATTTGCCAATTAAAAAACAAAAACGTGAAATGGGATGTGACTTTGTAAACAAGTCTGCAATCTGCATGGAAGAAAAAACAGAAGGTAGAGTAATGGTGACATGCTTGAGGTGGTGACGAGGAAGATGACAATCAATTTCGATGTGCTTGGTCCGCTCATGAAAAACTGAGTTGTGAGCAATCTGAATGGCAATTTTGTTGTCACAATACATAGGAGTGGAATCAGAAAGATAAACACCCATATCTGTCAATAACCAACGTAACCAAACTATCTATGTGGTAGTAAATGCCATAGCAAAATACTCAGCTTCTATGGAAGATCAAGAAACAACAATCTGTTTCTTGCTCTTCCAAGTCGCATTTTCTGTAAAAACTAGTGATAGACTTGCGATTGACTGGATCATTGGCCCAATCAGTATCAGAGTATGCACGCAGCTCTAAAAAGGAGGTCGTGGAAGTAAAAGACTCTGAAAGATGGTGCCTTAAAGGTATCATAAAATATGAAGAACAACAGTCCAATGAACTGTAGTAGGGGAAGCAATGAACTGACTGACGATGTGAACAACATATGCGATGTCTAGACGAGTAATACTGAGATATACCAAACTGCCAACAATAGTACGATATAATGTAGGATCAGATAAAGGAGAACTATCAAAAGGAGAATATCGAACATTAAGCTCTATAGGAGTATCAACAGTCCTAGTATCAGTAAGGCGAACACGTTCAAGGATGTTAGTTGCGTACTTAGACTAAGAGAGAAGATAACCCTTTGGAGAAAAATGTGACTTTAATTCCTAAAAAATAGCATAGAGAACTCAAATCTTTCATTTCAAATTGACTAGCCAAATTTGACTTCAACACTGCAATCCCATCAACATCATCACTAGTAATAATCATGTCCTCAACATATAAAGAAAGTATAATACGATATGCAGTAGTATTCTTTATGAAAATAGATGAATCATGAATACTGGAGGAAAAACTAAGAAAGGTAATAACAGTAGAGAACTTATCAAACCAAGCCCGAGGCATCTGTTTGAGACCAGATAAAGCTTTCTTAAGTCTACAAACTTCTCTAGGGTTATAAATGACACTGGATGAGGGAACCATGTAAAGGATTTGATAATTGGTGTAAGTTTTTCACACATAATCATTGATGAGAAGGTGTATATGTACACCATAATTACAATAGATATGGAAAGAATAATTGCTAATCCTATACCATAAATAAATCATTGACTAAATCTACATTAATTACAATGAGATTTGATTTCATCTATCATGCCCTCGCAAGATAGAGCAGCCATCATGGATGCCAATCTTGGATCGATGAAGCTGAAATTGTTTTCTGGGCAAAGGCTTAGTTAGAGAGTCTGCAAGTTGATCGGATGTATGAACGTGAGAAACACGAAGGAGTTTCTTGAACACTTGATCACGAACGAAATGGAAATCAATTGCAATATGTTTCATACGTGAGTGAAATACAGGATTGACACAGAGATAGGTAGCACCAACATTGTCATAATAAATAACTGGCCACTCTGGCAGTGGAAAGTGGAGTTCGTTGAGCAAGTTGGTGAGCCAATTCACTTCAGCGGTAGTAGAAGCAATTGCGCGGTACTCAACCTCAGTGGAAGAGCATGCAACTATGTTCTGTTTCTTAGAGCTCCAGCTAATCGGATTGGCACCAAGGAACACGACATAGGCAGAAGTGGATGTACGATTATTATGATTTCTTGCCCAATCAGCATCAGCAAAGGCATGAAGGCTGTGAGAAGACTTACTGCATATGAGGAGTCCATAATCAATTGTTCCTTTGAGATAGCAAAGCACACGTTTAACAATTGACCAATGGTTTGTTGTTGGACGGTGCATGAACTGACTTAATTTTTCACTGCAAATGAGACATCTGACCGAGTCAAAGATAGGTATTGCATGGACCCTAGGACTTGGCGGTATTGTGTGGCATCAGTAGGAGGGGAACCGTCAAAGAGCTTCAAAGATTCAGTTGATGAGAGAGGACTTGAAACCGGGGTAGCAGCAATCATGTTTGTTCGATTGAGAAGATCAGTAATATATATTTTTTTAGAGAGAAACAACCCATCAGCAACCATACGAGCTTCAACACCAAGAAAATAGGAAAGAGACCCCAAATTTTTGAGAGAGAACCGAGATGAGAGTGCACTGATAAAGCGACCAACATGAAGAGAGGAGCTCCCAGTGATAATGATGTCGTCGACGTACACAAGGAGATATATACGATGACCATTACCATGGTAGATGAAAAGTGAGGCATCAGACTTTGAGTTGATAAATCCAAGAGATAGCATAAACGAGTGTAATTCATTGTACCAGGCACGAGGAGCTTGACGCAAGCCATAAATTGCTTTCTGAAGTTTGCAAACATGTTGAGGATAAGATTGATTAATGAAACCAGGAGGTTGTTGCATGTAAACGTCCTTAGATAAGGTACCCTGCAAGAAAGCATTGTTGGAATCAGAATAACAAGAGTAAGAAAAATCTGGTAGCTTAGTGGACTTACGATTACACTAAGGATAGCGAGGACGAAGATCCACAATCTCATAAAGGTGCTTGGGTGGCAGGGGAAGTGGATGAGCATCAAAAGCATCATGGAGAGAAGTACTAGTATCTGCTGAAGTAACAATGCGAGACCTGTGAGAACAATGCAAAGGAAAATGAGTAATAAGGATAGAAGGACTAGAAACGAATGGTGAGTTAGTATATGTAATGCAAGGAACAAGAGAAGATAAACTATTTGTATCATCATAGAAAAGATCAATGTGAATGAGATCAGACTTAGTCATATCATGAGTACTATTAGGAATAGAAAAGAAAGGTATATGTTCAATAAACATAACATAACAAGACACATATAATTTCTGTGTAACTGGATCAAAGCAACAATATCTTTTTTTACCTTCTTTATATCCTAGAAAAACACAAATGGCAGAGACTTTTAAAAAAGAATAATCAGAAGCCTGCCTATACAACTTTTTAAAAGGTGACAAACCTGAGTTGAGAGAAAATGAGATTTTATTAATTTAATTGACATTAGTAAGAACTGCTTCTTCCCAAAATTCATTATGAACGAAAGCAGAAATTAAAAGAGAACACACGGTTTCAACAATGTGTCTATGTTTCCTTTCAGCAACACCATTTTGCTATGGAGTGTCTGTACAAGAAGCTTGGTAAACAGTTTCGTCTAAAGCAAGCAATTCACAGAATTTGTTAGAAGTTTACTCTCCGCCCAAATCATATCGAAACATTTGATAACATCGACATGTTGAGTTTTAATAAGGGCTCGAAAGACAGTATAAATATTAAAGAAATAAAAAGCGACGAGATAAACCTGGAAAACATAAGTGCAATCATCAATAAAAGAAACATAATACCGAGAACCCCCTTTGTGGCAATAAGGGAAGGTCCCCACACATCAGAATGAACTAAATCAAATGGTGCAAGAGAAGAAGAAATACTTCGTTAAAAGATAAAGTAGAAAATTTTGCCAATTTACAACCACTGCAATCAGAAATATCATGACTTTGCAAATTTCCTAATGCTCATGTAGATGCTAAAAACCTTAAATGAGAGGCCGAAACATGACCAAAACGGGAATGCAATAAATAAAAACTAGTAAAATGACTCAAATGAAAAGAAGACATGTCAACACTAGAAGCTGTAAAAACTGGTAATCTTAACTCGTCCAAAATATATAGTCCCTTCTTCCTATGGCCTATCCCAATCAACTTCTAGGATAGCGGATCCTGCATATAACAAGAGGTAGAAGAAAAAGAGACCGGGTAACTAGAGTCACATAATTGGCTAACAGAAACAAGATTCAACGTAAGATTAGGAATATGGTCAACATTAGAAAGAGATACATTAGGTGTGACAATAGAACAACCACATGTTAATGGCATTGGAGAGCCATCAATAGTCATAACGGACACAGATTATGAAGGATATAAAGAAACAAAAGATGACAAATCAGGAGACATATGATGCGAAGCGCCAGAATCAAAGACCCATATAGAAGAACCCATGTCTCAATGTGTGTGAAGCGAAGCTACTTGTCTCTCTTCTTAATCTATATGTTGTGAAAATTGTCGAGACACAAAATAATTAGGCAAAATAAAAAGCAAAGCGGAACAAGAGAAATTTACGTGGTTAAACGTAAAGTCTACGTCCACGGGGCGGAGATGAAAAGAAATTCAATATGATTAATAGAGATTACAAAATAGTGTATCATAAACACTCACAAAACCCAAAACTCTATCACAACTAAAGAACTCTCAAAAAAGACTTTTTTTCCTAAAAGATCCTATAACCACATATTTATAATATGAGTTGAGACAAAATAGGAATCCATATCAAATAATGTTGCTGACTAATTTAAGTCATATAATAATAAATCTCCACCTTGGTACCTTGGCTTAAATTCGTACCAAGGTATACCAAGTAGAATTTCAGTCTGTCATCTCCTCCAACAAACCCCTTAGGGTAACTCAAAAACAACGAACCCCTTAGGGTAACTCAAAAACAGCAAACACAAATCAAGCCCAAGCAGCTTTTGAACTTGAGCACATGAATATGCTTGGTCAACATATCAGCTGGATTTTCTGCTGTAGCAATTTTCTAGACTATAATTGCTCTTTAAGATACAATCTCCCAAATAAAGTGATATATGATATCAATTTGTTTGGTCCTCACATGATACATAAGATTTTTTGTCAAATGTATCGCATTCTGGCTATCACAAAATACAACCGTAGAATCATGTTGTAAACCCAGATTACGAACTAAACCTCTAAGACAAATAGCTTCCTTCACTACTTCAACCGATACCAAATACTCTGCCTCCGCAGTAGAAAAAACAAATGTAGACTATAGCCTTCCAATTAATGGCACAGCCTGAAAGTGTGAAGACATAACTTGTTAGAGATAACCTTTTATCCAAATCACCAGCATAATCAGAATCCACATAACCAATAATATATTGATCATATTACTTTTTCCAAATATCAAACCCAAATCTGCAATACCTTTCAAATATCAAAATTCCATTTTACAGCTTCTCAATGAATTTTTCCTAGAGAACCCATAAATCTGCTAACCACACTAGCAACATGTGAAATATTAGGACGATTGCAAACCATAGCATACAACATACTCCCAATGGCACTAGCATATGGAACTCGAGACATTTTCTCCTCCTCATCCTTAGACTTTGGTGACAAAGTTAATGAAAGTTTAAAATGTACAGCCAGTGGAGTAGTCACAAGTTTAGAATCTTTCATGCCAAAGCGTTTAAGAATTTTTTCTAAAGAATTTTTCTGCTACAAAAATAACTTGCCTGCTTTTCTATCCCTATGAATTTCCATACCCAAAATTTTCTTCGCAACACCCAAATTATTCATCTCAAATTCACCCCTAAGCTGATATTTCAATTTATTAATCTCACTTTTATTTTTCACAGCAATCAGCATGTCACCAACATCCAACAGTAAATAAATAAAAGAACCATCTAATAGTTTCATGTGATACACAATTGTTATAATCACTTCGTAAGTAGCCATGATCAACCATAAAAGTATCAAACCGTGTGTACCATTGCCGAGGAGACTGCTTCAAACCATATAATGATTTTTTCAACAAACAGACATGATTTTCTTTCTCTTGAACAACAAACCCCTCCCGTTGATGCATAATTTTTTGTTCATCAAGCTCACCATGAAGAAAAACTATTTTTACATCAAGATGTTCTAATTCTATGTCAAACGTTGCAACCATGGCAAGCAACACGTTAATAGAGCTATGTTTTACAACCGGTGAAAAACTTTATTAAAGTCTACACTAGACATGACGCTGGTTCCGCCGGTTCCGCAGGTCCGGTTCTTTTTTTTGAAAAAAAATTTAATTTTTTTTTATTTATTTTAATTTAATCTTATTTCATAAAAATATTAGTCATGTAAAAATATAATTGGGAAATGAATTTTATTGGGTCACCCGCAAAATAAAATAAAATAAATAAATGAAAAATTAAAAAATTAAATTAAAATAAAACTAAAAATTGTAAAATTGGTCTTGCACTTAATTTTTACCACAATTAAGTTGTCTACGTATTCTCTTAAGGGTTTAGAAGAATCAAAGGTCATGTAGTTCTCTTACCTCTTATTGTAGGTTTGGAGATGGCGATTGGTGTGGAGTCGTGGACTAATCGTTGCCATGATCATCCGTTCGACTTTCAGCTGGTTGATCATCTTTAAAGAAATCGTATGGTTCCTCTTGATCGATTTCGTGTTGTTTATATTGAGCCTTCGCCCAATCTTCAACACAAGCTTGCATCTGAAGTAATTTCAGACTCATAAGGGAACGTCTTGGGTTTAGAATATTCCCACCGGCGTTGAACTATTGTTCCACCACCACCGTAGAAACTGGTGTTGAAAGAATTTGTTTGGCTATCATAGCTAAGATTGGATATCTAATATTTTAACTTCAGTGTATTCTATGAACTTAAAAGAGGTACTTAGATAAGATTCAAGCTCAGAATATATGGTAGAGCTTAATGAAGAAGAACCTCGTAATTTTTTGGTTTTTTTTTTATAAAAGATTATACCCTAAACTAAAAAATCTAGAGGATGATGAGGATTGAGATATATTTTGAGTTTGTGGAACATCTATGTTTAGTGATGGACCATAAACTCTAAGATATTCATCATATAAACCATATAATAATGTCTTCACACTATCACAACACATATCAACATCATAATCTATTTTTAAACCTTGTTCTTAATAAACAGAAAGATAATCAGGCAAACTTTCTAATATACAACGTGGATCAAAACACAAGGCAATCAAATAAATATTTGGAAACTCCTTATAATATTCTAACCATTTTTCTTTCATAGCAGTAACAGACTCATGTAATTGTGAGTCGGATAGGGATGGCAAAATTTCCCGTGGGGATGGGTTTCAATTTGGTGGGGATGGGGCGGGGATGGTGCGGGGATGGGGATATATAGTCTAACCCGCAATGGGTATGAGGCGGGGATGAGTTTTATACTCCCCACCCTGCCCCACCCCGCTTAAAATAATACTTAGTTAAACTACGTAGTTTCAAAGAAAATAAATATATCTAAAAAAAGAAATATATAAATACATTAACCCTAACTTTACATCTCTTCGCCGTTATTTAACATAAAGTGACAAAACAAAATACTATTAAAAAAAAACCCCTAGCCGCTAACTGTAACTCTAAGTCTCTAATGTTTATGTTTGAAAATGATTAAATTTTATGACATGTTTTTTAATAGTTTCTTGGAATTATTTATTACTTTATATTTTATATCATATTCAGTGGTTATATATTTATTATTTTAATAAAAAAAATTTATAAATGGAGTTAATGGGTGGGGATGGGGAAAGCACTCCCCATTGTACCCCCACCCTGCTCCAACCCGCTCCATCTATGGTGGGGTTTTATGAGGGGATGGGTTTTCAAAAAATAAATGAGGTGGGGTGCTGGGAAGGCCACCCCGCCCCGAACCCGCCCCATTGCCATCCCTAGAGTCGGATTCACAATGAGCAAAGGCACCAGCAATATTAAGACTCTCAATAATAAATAAATTAGTTGTAGGATAATAAACACCAGATAAATTGTTAGTAGCAGTATAAAAAACTTTTAACAAACCACAAACATTACTACAAACATCCCAATGACTTTGATAAAGATTAATGTGACTAACATGATATTGAATAAAAGTAACTAATAAATCATATATTCATAACTTCTAGTAAGCAATTTATAAGTAGAATTCCAACGTATTGGAACAGCACGAGGAAATCTAATGGCACGCCTACCATTTTGTTCACAATATGCTGCACATGCTTTCATTACAGAAGGATGTTTCCACAAAAAATATAGGGCATCTTTAATAGGTTGAATAAACTGTTCAAGAGTTTTTAATCTTTTTTGAACACATAAATTGAAAACATGGCATGCATATCTTTGATGAAAAAATTTACCACCAAGATAAGGTTTGCATAATTCAATTAAAGCATGAATAGCAGCGATATTGTTAGCAGCATTATCAAAACCAATTGTAAAAAATTTGTTATCAATTTTATACTCTGCAAAAATAATTCTAAGCTGTCTAAAAATATTAGAAGCAGTGTGTTTATCATCAAAAACTCTAAATGCAAGAATTCTTTTTTGGATAGTCCATGCATTATCCATATAATAGCAAGTGGCACTCATGTATGAATGCATTTGCCAATGGTCACTCCATATGTCGGCACATACGGAAACATGACCATTATATTTTTCAAAAAAAAAATTCCAACATTTTCTTTTCTTTTTCATAAATGTTTCCAAGTGCTTCTGTAAGCGTGGTTCTAGGAACACGACATGCAGAAGGATTTAATGCTCGTTGACAATAATTATTAAAACCAACATTTTCACTAAAACTAAATTATAAGTGTTCTATTGCAACCATTCTAGATAATTCTTCTCTATTTTTTGCATCACTATATTTAAATAATTTTTGGTTAGGGGTAGACTACCTAGAAATTTGAGCTTATAAACTCGATATGGCATGTGCGTCTGGATGTGTATTAGTTATATGCTTCTGATATGTGTCATATCCACCAGATTTGTGCCATTTAAATACTTTTTACAATAATTACAAATCACTATTATGCTTCCATCTTCTTGCGTAACTTTCTTCATATGGAGTACGAAGAGATCAGATTTGACCTGCTTCGGTAACTTTTCTTCCATCTGTGGATCAAAATCAAAATCTGGATAGAAGTTGGGACCAGGGCCATCAAGCCCATCATGGCCAAGATCAGGCATTTTTTCTGATTAGCTTGTCAAATAGAGGGTGGTATTGAGATCGGGTTCAGAAATTCTTAGAAATGGATGAGATTGAGGAAAGTTTAGGCCTAGGTCTTCAGCATAGACTTGGTATTGTAGATACTCGTGATAGGCACGGTCGTCATGACCGAGATTATCCGTCATACGACCCTTACCTTTCATCGAAATGGAACGCTTGGGACCGTCACCACTTCCACTAGTCATTTTAAAAATTGAATTGTAAAATTCCTTGAACAAAAAATGTTAAAAAATTGATAAAAATAAATGATTAAATGGTTGGACATAAATTTGGTAGAAAATTAGAAACTTAGTAGTTAGTAATTGCAAAAAAAAAATGGAAATAAGATAAATTGCAAATAAAATAAATTGGAATTTGGAAACTTAGTAATTGCAAATAAAATAAATTGCAAATAAAATAAATTGTAAATAAATGAAATTGGAAACTTAGTAATTGACTAATTGCAAATTAAATAAATTGGAAATAAGATAAATTGCAAATAAAATAAATTAGAAACTTAGTAATTGTAAATAAAATAAATTGGAAACTTACTAACTTAGTAATGGCAAATAATATAAATTGGAAACTTGGAAAGTTGGAGAATTGAAAATTGAGAGAGAATTGAGAAATGGGAATTAGAGAGAATTAGAGAGAATTGAGGAAATTGGGGTGGGGAAAAATGAATGGAGGGGGTAGGTATTTATAGGAATGAAAAAGAAAAAAAAAACTGTAAAAAGTGAAGTGAACCGCTGGAGGCCCAACGGTCCGGTTTTAAAAAAACAATTAAAAATTAAAAAAAACGTTGGAATAGGCCAATTTGAACCGGAATCGGAACCGAACCGCATGTTCTGGTCCGGTTCGAACCGACCGGTTCTGCAATAAAAAGAACTGAAACCGGGACCGGTCGGTACCGGTTTCCATTCTGATTCCGGATCCTGTTTTTTGACGTTGGTTCGGGTTCGGTTCTTCGGTTCGAACCGAACCAGTATCATGTCTATACACCCTCTATTTGACAGTAGCCCTTTGTAACTAAACGTGCTTTAAACCCAGCAGCTTCAATCCCTAAGACTTCTTCTTTCTTCTTAAAGACCCATTTGCAGCCAATAATCTTCTAGCCCTTAGGCGGTTTCACTAATTCCCAAGTCTGATTCTTGTGAAGAGATTCAATTTCTTCACTCATTGCAATAGCCCATTGAGAAGATTCAATGTAAGTTCCTCATATTTTGATTGGCTTATTTCGTTGACAAACCACATTGAGGATTATTCCTTGTAAGGGTATTTTAGGCCTCTTGAGTGTGATCAAGCTTCAAGGACATCATCTCTCTCAAAGAGCACTTCAAAGGTATCTCACTAGTTTAACTTTCTTTGAAGAGATCTAGTTGCACACACTCACTTGCATGCATTATGTTCTTATCTTCATGTTATTGAATGATGTATTGTATGCCTCTTTTCACACTCCACACTTGCACATTTTGCACATCACTTAGTGTGTTGAGTTTGCCCAGAAATGAGAATTTCTTCTCTTAGCGCGGCCTAGACCGCTTGGCAAGACATGCTTGCACCGCGGCATACAGAGCGGTATATCTCAACAGGGTCATGCTTCCTATACCGCTTCCTGTACACTTGCACGCATAGCGACTCAAGTCGCAGTGTTGTCCAGTAGGCCGCTGTTGCCCATACCGCGGCCTATGCACCTGCATGCATAGCGCCCTGCACCGCGGTGTTGTCCAGACGGTGCACTGCTGTGTATACCGCGGTCTAGACACTTGCCTGAGATGCGGTCCATCTAGCGGTATTGACGGGATTTTGTACCCTAAGTTCAAAACGACGCTGTTTTAACTAGGGCTCCCTTATATATACTTTATCTTCTTCCTTGCTCGTTTTTATGAGTTCAAGAAGCCATTTTTGATAGGCCAAGCTTCCCTTAGAGAGAGAAACTCCCAAGAACTCATCTTTACTCAACCAAACACAAATCCATGTGCATTTAACCTCTTAAAGCATCATCTCATCATGGATCCTTCTTGCTTTCATTGACTAGGTAACTTGAACATGCTCTAAATCTCATTGTATTTATTTATGTTCTTGTTTGCCTAGGGTTAGCTCTTTTATGTGATTTTATTGCATATCTTTATGTTTATTGGCATTTATAACATGATTGAGTTGTTGTTTGTTGGTTGAGAGCTTTGTTCATTAATAGGTAGCATTTAGGACGATTTTACCCTTCTAGCTAAATCTTCATGCATTTGCATTTAGATATTGATATCTAGGATTTGCAATTATTGACATCTTTAAATCCTTAGATAAGCATTTATTGTTGCCTAGCATTAATTGCATGTTTGAATATCTTTTACATATTCACATAGGTTGTTTAACCTCTTCATTGATTGTTAAGCTTTGTGACTAAGTGAGTTAGTGCACAAGCTTGTGGTCAAGAATCACTATTAAAGGCCCGTTGGGTAGAGTGAAAGGGTTAGTGACCAAGTAGGTGTGACTTGAGGTCAACCTAGGTTGTAAACTTTCGTTCAAATAGTGGATTTGAGGACCGTATGTGGCTAGAAGGATAGCCCGTGAGTTTTGCCCAGTTGGAGGGTTTCTCACGTAAATCAATCCTTGTGTTTTTATTGTTTTCCGCATATTTATGTTGGATTGATTGATTGCTAATATGGAGTAGGATTATTAAAATTGATTAAGTCGAAAAGTTGGTAATAAATCAACTAAAACCTATTCACCCCCCCCCCCCCCCCCCCCCCCCCTCTATGTTGTATTAGACACACTCTGTGTATTCTCATTCAATACCAATGACAGTTTCCCGATAAGTGGGGGGTTCTTGAATTTCAATAGTTTTTAAATTTCAATAGTTTTTACAACATCAATGCAAAAGAAACTAAATCTGCATATCCATACCGTTGAGGTGGCCAAATTTGTCTTATTTCCCTCCATGTAGCTATACTGTATTGCTGATTTTCTATTTCTATATTATCAATAGCGTCATGCACATCACCTTGAGTTGGCTGAACTAAAGTGTCATCTTGCACTTTATCAAAATCTTCAACTTCAAACTCCACCTGCTTACTAACACAGTGATCTGTATCTGCAACTACAAACTCTTTTTGCTCATGCAGTATGGTAAATTCATCAAATTTCACATCTCTTCTAATTATGAATTTTTCTGACTCGGGTTCAATACACAACACAATAACATTTCACCCAGTCTCAAATTATAGAAATACACATTTTATAGCCTTATGCTCAAGTTTACCGTTACTCACATGAGCATATGCAGGACACTCAAATATTTTTAAATCAGAATAATTAGCAGGAGTACCATACCATACCTTAATAGAAGTCTTCAATTCAATTACAGTTAATGGAATCTATTCACCAAATAGAAGGCATAGTTAACAACTTCAGCTCAAAAATCTTTTTCCAAGCCAGAATTTGAACACAAACAATGTGCTTTCTCCAATAGGTTTCTATTCATAAGTTCTGCAACTCTATTTTGCTGTGGCGTTTTTCTACAATGCGGTGTCTCACTATCCCTTTATTCTCGTAGAACTCATTAAATTGACCCCACAAAATTTCAAACCATTATCAGTTCTAAGGCGTTTTTTTTTCTATCTGATTTTCAATAAGAACTTTCCACTTCTTGAATATAGTAAAAACATCATTTTTGTTTTTCAAGAAATACATCCAAACACGCCTAGAAAAATCATCAATAAGTATCATAATATACCTAGAACCACCTTTTGACTCAACAGGACCAGGACCCTAAAGATCTGAATGGATGAAATCCAGTGTGTCTTTTGTCCTATAAGTAGCTATGGAGAACTTAACTCTGCATTGTTTCTCATAAACACAATGCTCATAAAAGTCAAGTTTGCTTGTTTTCTAACCATCTAACAAGCCTCGTTTACTCTAAATATTCATGCCAGCCTCACTCATATGCCCTAAACTCATATGTCACAAACGAGTAATATATCAATCTGGATCTGATGAAGATTAAACAGCTGCATCACCACTAATTGTGCTTCCCTGAAGTACATAGAGGCCATTAGACAATTTTCCTTTTATCGCAACAAGAGCACATTTACTAACTCTTAAAACTCCACCTTCAGATAAATACTTATAACCTTGGGAATCAATTGTACCTACAGAGATAAGATTTTTCTTCAAATCTGGCATATGCCGAACATCAGACAAAGTTCTAATAATACCATCAAACATCTTAATTTGAATTGTGCTAATACCAACAACCTTGCAGGACATATTATTCCCCATCAAAACACCACCACCATTAATAGACTGATAAGTAGCAAAACCACTCCGTGTTGGGACACATATGGCATGAACAACCAAAAGCAACTGATAAAACAGTACCGGTACCACCAACATAATCTTCCACAACATGAGCATCACCAGAATTAGATGATTTATTAGTTGTATCTTTTTTTTTCTTTGAGTTTGATGTGTTCATATTTACGCTTGGCGTAGCCCTGTATTTTTCCTTTCTTTATACTTATTTTCCAAGCTTCGGCCCTATATTTAATGTGTTTCTCGTATTTTACAGGGCGTCGTTTAGTGTTGAGCTTCCGGTACGTTTATCTCACTTTCGGAGCAAATAGAAGTGAAATTGTTGTAGGGGTGAAGGCTTAATCGTGGACTACTAGAGGCATAGGCGACATGGGAGGCGACTTGCCCATGTCGCTTGAGATGTAGCCTCTCACACTGTCTTGTTTTGGGTTATCTGCTCTAGAAGAAGTAGCGACATGGGAGGCGACTTCCCTATGTCGCCTAGAAGGTCATCTGATGCACTGTGAGGAAATTGTCGAGAAGAGGCAACATGGGAGGCGACTTGCCCATTTCGCCAATGTTGTCGCCTGATGCACTATAGGTTTTCCTAGGATCATAGACGACTTGCTCATGTCACCTAGAAGGTCGCCTGATGGTCAAAAGGTGATTTTTGGACCATTTTGCCCCTCACTTATTGGTCTCCCTATATATTTCCCACTTCTTTCTCTCCTAGGGGGATCCTCTCTCCAACACAAAAACTCAAGAAACCTCCCCCAAAATACTCCAAGACCACATTTCACCTTCCATATCCATAAAATCATCTCATCTAACCCCAAATCCATCATCCAAACCTCAATCCCACTTCACCAAACACTACATCACCAACTTCCCTACATTTCCCACCATTAAAACCCTTTCTTGGAGCATTAAAAGGGGAGCATTAAGGGAGAGAACAAACCTAGCAACTCAAGTCAACCAAGGAGGAGTTCTTCATTATAGTTTTCTCTAAACTTTTCCCTCATTACTTATTGTATTTTATTTGAGATGGCTTGCATGTTATTTATATTTTTTTGTAGCCATGGGTTGTAATATGAACTAATTTCATCTTGGCTAAGGCCTAAATGAAACATTTTCCATGAATCATTAATGAAGACCATCACATTAATTCCATTGCAATGTGTTATGTATGTGTATTTCTTATGTTTAATGCTTCTAGGTGCTTAGATACCATTTAGATGATATTTTGGTTGTAGTGTGAAGGACTGAAAGGAGAAGCACACAATGTGCTCGATAAAATGCCCGATGCAAGTCTAGTAAGATAGAAATATGCAATGCTAGCTTGTAGGATTCTATTGTATGCCATAGTTCTTAATGAATTTGTATGTAGTTTGGATAACCATGTAGAAATAGGTTGTTGGTGCATATAAATGTTGTCTTTATTCACTTCACAGAGGTTAGAGACAATATCTGGGCATATGAATCTACATATACACTTGCATAATTTATCCAAATGATGTGTCTTGTGTTGATGAGAATTGGGAAGGTGGATTCAAAGCCTTAGCCTCATTTACAAAGGGTTTACAGCCTCGTGTTCGACTTGTTGCTTGCTTATTTTAGTTTCCATTTTATTTACTTTTTAATTATTGTTTAGTTTGGTTTGTTTCGCATACTTGAAATATCAATGTTTTGCTTATCTAAATAGCGATTTAATCAATCAATTGTGGTACTCAATTCATCATTCCTTGTGGGAACGAATCTTAATTGCTATTGTACTACACCAAGGCCTCGTACTATTGCAAGCACCCGTTTTGGTGCGGTCAGAGTTTCGGAAAATCAATTTTCCAGTACCCTTCTTTCTTGCAATAGTTACAACTTCATTTCCTACTTCTAGCTTTGGATCTAGAATTGTTTATATTACCAGCAGATGATTTTTTTTTTGTCTTTGCATCTAGCCATCAAACCATTATCTTGATTTTCATTTGTATTTTCAGACACGTTTTTCTTTAATTCTTTCGAATTCAAAGATAATTTAACATCCTCCAAACTAAGTGTATCCCTCCCATACATCATAGCATCGACAAAATTTTCATATGAGAAAGGTCACGAATACAATAAATCAAGGCTAAATCTTCATCATCATATTTCATATCAATATTTTTCAAATCTAGAACAATTCTATTAAATTCATCCATATAGTGTTGAACATACTTACCTTATGACAAATGAATACCATGAAGTCGCTGCTTCAAATAGAGTCGGTTTGAAAGGGATTTGGTCATATATAAGTTTTCCAACTTATGCCACAATGATTCTGCAGTTTTCTCATCAAACACCTCATACAGCACCACATCAGACAGCGACAATAAAATTGTGATGAATGTTTTCTTCATAATATCATCTTTTTCTTCTTCAGGCATGTTTTCAGGCAACTTTTTCCTCCCTTTGAGTGTTTTGGCTAACCCTTATTGAGTTAACAAGGTTCGCATCTTCATTTGCCAAAGGCCGAAATTATTTCTTCCATCGAAATTCTTAATCTCAAATTTTGCCCCCATCGTGAAGTTTTTTTTTTTTTTGAGAGATACACAACCCAAAAGATTTAACAGTCAATCTAACACAATCCAAAAGATTTGACAATCAATCTAACAAACGCTCGATAATGGATCTCAAAGAGCTAACTCAAGAACCTAGGGTTATGATACCAATTTGTTGTGAAAATTGTCATGACAAAATAATTATGCAAAATGAAAACAAAGCAGAACAAGAGAAATTTACGTGGTTCAGCGTTAAGTCTATGTTCATGGGAGGAGATGAAAAGAAATTTACTATGATCAATGAAGATTACAAAAAAGTGTCTCAGAATCACTCACAAAACCTAAAACCCTATTACACCCAAAGAACTCTCAAAAGAGACTTATTTCCTAAAAGATCCTACGACCGCATATTTTTAATATGGGTTGAGACAAAATATGAATCTATATCAAATAAGGTTACTGATTAATTTAAGTCACATGTTATATATTTACTAAAATGCAAAGTTACAAGAATAATATCACTCGTTCAATGATGTATAGATATACATAAGCATTGTTGGCCTTTTCCAGCAACAATGTGGCTCACAGCAGAGCTATACATTTGTGGATAATGTGCTTCCACATTGATTTGGACACATTTGTTTTTGTCTGTTCCAGCCACTGTATTTCTCAGAGCTACACATGAGAGTTAAGCGTGTGGCCGGATACAAGTAGATTTGGAGAAAAGGTGTTAGAAAGTAAGGAATCTAGAGATGACCTCAATTACAAAATGATTGATTGCTAGAAGAGATATTACAAACTCCATTACAAAATGAATGGTTGCTAGAAGAGATATTTCAAACTTGTAGTTGCCTTTCTCATGCATTTTTCTTGTCCATTAGATTTATAGTCTATGATCATTATATACAAGAGATATCCCTCTATGCCATCTTAATAGTGTCTGGTTTGATTTAATTTCCAAAGGTTTGCTGGATAGAGTTGTCAAGGTATCTTAGAATGAATGTTTGCACAATCATTGAACTTTCATAATCATAATCATAATAATAAAAAGACAAAACAAAAGTAATTAACTTGCAATTTTTATCGTAGACATGTTTTTTTCTTTGTCAAGAAGTAAATTTCTGGCTGATGGTTTGTTGTAGCACATATTGTATTAACTTTTCTATGTTTTGGTAAGAAGAACCACCTTGCTCAATAGCGCATTTTGCCATCTCTCCAAGCTCTCTTGCTCTCAATCTTCTCTCCTCTCCTTGTGTCCCTTTATCCATTACCTTTTGTATAGCATCTTTCACTTGCTCTCTCTTCATCAACAGCCCAAACTTGTCTTCCAAACCCCATGTCACAGCAGCCTCAACTCCCACACTTGCACCAATTCCTAGTACCTCCACAACCAACTTCTCATTAATAAATTGCTCAGCAAACAATGGACATGTTATCAGTGGCACTCCAGCAGACACTCCTTCTAACGTTGAATTCCAACCGCAATGTGTCAAGAACCCTCCAATTGATGGATGAGACAATATCAAAACCTGAGGGGCCCAACCGCGAATCACTAGTCCTCTTTCTTTTATCCTCTCTTCATATCCTTCTTGTACGATCCACTTCTCTAGTCCTAGTGATTTCTCGCCTCCTCTTATTACCCAGATAAATGGTTTGTTCGAAGTCCTCTAGACCGAGACCAAGTTCTACAAGTTGACAAGTAGTGAGGCCACATATGCTCCCAAGACAAGCATAAACTACAGAGCTATGTTCCCATGAATCAAGCCACTTCAAGCACAATTTCTCATCCACAGAGGCCTTTTCACCTCTCTCAGCTTTATCCAATTTCAACTTGTTGCAAGCTGAAACCGGTCCAATACACCAAACTTTATTGCCTTTAACCCTTTTATATGCTTTGACATATTCTATTTCCAACTCTTCGAAAGTATTGACAACAATCGCTTCTGCTTCGTGTTCAACTGATCTGATACGATCACAAACTTTTTTCAAGTGACTTTGTGAACTAGGATTGAGATTTTCAGGTAACTTGGATTTAGTTAGCTCAATTTGATGAGCTAATCTGGGCACCACAAAGGACTCAAACTTGGAGACACTTTCATGTACTTTAGAAACCATCAAGCTGTGTGTGCAAGAGGAAGCAAAGCAACCCATTCCATCGAAAAAAATCAGTGGAATCTTAAACTTGCAAGCAGTATTAGTTGTCCATGGAAGATTCCTACCGGATATTATGCAGCTTGGACGAGGCTGTAAGCTGTCGAATAATTGCTCAAATGGGTGTTGTAGCAAGCTAGCAGCATGGAAAAAGTTCTTGATCAAATCGCGCGAAGGAAGTTTGTCAATGTTTTCACATCCTTCTGGCAAACCAACTTCTACTGATGGAAATTGAAGTTGATGAAGTTGGATTGAAAGACCGGACTCAATAGCACGTTCAATCGTGGAACTAAAGCGAGTGGCGTTAAGGGGTGTGGTGACAATACTAACCATCACGCCGTGCTGTGCCAAAATCCTAGACATATCAACCATGGGAATAAGGTGGCCCGGTGACATTAGAGGTATCAAAACAAAATGAAGTTGATGATGATCATGGAGTTGTGAAGCCATGGAAATTGAGATTGAAACAGAGATTGATTAATTGGGTGCTCTCTCCTGATGAATTTGATGAATTTTAAAAAAGAAAAGGTGGTTGGTTTGCTAGGCTTTCATGCTTCTTATGCCATGCATAAAAAATAGAAATAATTAATGTAACAATGCATTTGACCTGAAAAGAGAAGTTCATGTGCAGAAAATATTACTGTGTACACACTGCACCTTCGTTTAATGGACATTACGATTCAATAATTATATGTTTGACACATATACGCATTAAGAGAATAAAGTGATAATCATCATGTGTGATGTGTGATATGATATATATATATATATATATATATATATATATGTATATATATATGTTGGGTTCTCACTCTTACCAATAATAATTGCAAATTTTCATGAGTTAATAGTTGTAGATGGGACTTAAATTATTGAAGATACTTCCCACTAGAGTATAGGAATATGTCCCAGAAACTTCAAAGTTGTTCCAGCCAATTAGAATGAGCTTCAATTTAAATTGGAAAAAACCAGAAGCAACTCACGTGCAGAGGGATCAACTACTTTTGGATGGCTATAATTGGTCAGCAGGATTCGTGGGTCTAATCTAAAGTCTAACCAAGCATGTTCTATCATCTATGTTTGGTTTTTCTTTTAATAAAAACAAAACTTTCATATATGTAACATCAATCTCTGTTTTTTTCTTCCAATAAGATAAGAAAATATATATATATGTTCACTTCTTCACATTTTCCTCGATTTCCTTTTTGTTTTCTTATCACCGGAATGTGAATCTAACTGTTACAGCCTTTTTGACTCTTACTTTGGAGATGCTAGGATTAGAGGACAAGATCTTCTGATGACACCTGGCTTTCACAAAAATAAGTGGTCCAGATTAAACTTTTATTTTATTTTTTCCTTTCCACACTCAAAACGGCAGTGTTTCCTTTCCCCGATCATAGAGCATTTTTCTTTCTTACCTCTATCACCCCAACATCTCTCTGAACTCTCAAGAGTCAAGAATGAAACTCTAGTAAAAGTAACAATTTTTTTTCTAATTAAGCCTCGCAATCTACTTTCGATTTCAAACTAAAACCGAAAAAGGGTTTGTTAGTGGAAGAGAGAGATGGGCTGCATGGGAGGCAATTGGCTTAGGTTTGATTATTTGCCAACAACACCCAGAATTCAATGAAGCTGGGTTTTGACCGACACCCAAAAATCTGATTTCTAGGTCTTCTGAATTTGAGAGATTTTTTTTTATTGATTTGAGAGATTTTTTGGTTTTCTAGAACGGGAAAGTATCATTTTTCCCCCCTCATGTTTGCCCTATTGTTAAGACAAGGACAGGGTTTGGCCATATTGGCCGTTTTCCCCCATAAAATCAAAGAAACGTTAGAAACGCCCATTCTGGTACATTTTCCATCCATTTAGACCGTTGACCGTTAAATGGGAAGGGCATTAACGTCATTGACCATCTAAAAAAAATTACAATTAAAATAAAAAACAAATGGATCTCCACCGTCCAGCTCAAAGATGGACGGTGGAGATATCTCTTTTTTATTTTTTATTTAATAATAATAATAATAATAATAAATCTTTATTCAATATATATTTATTACCAAACAAACAAAAAATTATCACACCAAATCATTCATAATTGTGGTAGCCCAAAATGGCCCGTGGGCTCTTATGCTTGAAGCCCAATAAAATTCGGTTAGGGCTTGGATCAAGACCCAAGTATTCCGGGTCGACCCGCTGTTGACTAGTTCTTTCCTATAAACAAACCGCTGTTATCAAATTCAAATTGATAACAGCACGAGGTGATCGTGATCGTGATCTTGGAGAGAGTATCTCGTGATCACGATCTCAAATAGAGATTCCAAGAACAGTCTCGCGAACGGTTGAGAGCCATTCCCATCTCTATAAATAAGACATTTTATTCACCATGGAGGCTCTCTGAAAAAACGATTATCATCACACGCTATCAAGCTAGCCGAAACCCTGCCGGAATCATTCCTCCGATCACTGATATCTTGTCTTACTTCATCTTTAACGCTCAGCCCAAGCTAATCTAAGGCCAAAATATAAACCCCCATTTTTTCTTTTGTTTCTGTTCGTATTTTATCTTTTTTGCAGGAATCTCCTTGGAGAAGACGATCCAGCGAGTCAACCGAACCGATAGGCTGTGTGGGCCTACCAAAAATCTGATCCAACCCACTAACTGTCGAACGACCCTCTACAGTTTGGCGCCCACCGTGGGGCCCACTATAGCTTAAAAACCAAATCAGTCGAATCGCTTGTGACGTTCTCAACATGTCTGTCGAGGGAAATGTTCCTACCATCGAAGAACAGATCGAAACTCTGACTGCCCAGATGACTGCAAACGCCGAACGATTACGGGTGTTAGAGGCAGAGAATGTTGCAATCCGGACTCGTAACGCTGAATTGCGAGCCATCATTGATGGAGTACCTAACAACGTAACCCCAGCTCCTCTAATCCCAGTGCTCAACGTAGAGCAGAACGCAGACGTAGATAACCCCTCAGCTTTGGGGAATAACAATCCAGGCTCAAGCCATAATGAGACGCAAACAATACGCGCTGAGGCAATCCCACCTGATTCACAAACCCAACAAGGAGTGCCACCAGCGCCAGTCCCAAACATCGAGCAGCGTCAGGAGAACGTGTTAAAAACTCCCGCATCGCTGCAGTCGACACCAAACTTGGTAACCAGAGATTCTGGATTGCATTTGTTTGCTGACCCTGATCTTTCTCGCAGGTTCGCAGAAATGGAGGCTCTTATTCATAGGATCCCGGGAGTACCAACCCCTATAAAGAAGAGTACCGCGAATAGCTTCGCTGATTCACCGTTTGTCGACGCAATCGCACTAGTAGAAATGCCCCGGAAATTTAACTTTCCCAACATGAAACAGTTCGAGGGAACAACAGATCCAGACGACCACATAGCGCAATACAAGCAGCGCATGTTCACTGCAGCAATCCCACGCGACCTCAGAGAAGCATGCATGTGCAAGGCGTTCGGATCCAGTCTTGGTGGTCCAGCTTTGCAATGGTATACAAACTTACCTAATAATTCAATTTCCTCTTTTGCGCAGTTAACAGATACATTCGTGGAGCAATTTGCAAGCAGCAGAAAACTGGAAAAACAGTCGGACGACCTATACACAATTGCCCAGCGAAGCGGGGAAAACCTTAGAGCCTACGTCGGACGATTCAACAGAGAGAAGGTGCAGATCCCGAATTGCAACCAGTCGACAGCCATTTCGGCCTTCAGAAAAGGATTACGGTTCGATTCAGACCTGTACAAAGAGCTAACCAAGTACCCATGCAAGACAATGGAAGATGTGTTAGCGAAAGCATGGGCACAGATTAAATGGGAGGAGGATGAGGCGAACTACGTTGCTAAATCAAACAACCACATTAGGCGCAACGATAGAGTCGACCGAAGATCAAACGATAGAAGAATCGAACCTTATCCAACAGGGAATCGGCGCAACAATTCCCGCTATAATGGGAACGACAGCGGAAGATCACATGACCAGAACCCTCCTAGAACAGGTCGAACACGAGCCCCAATCCTAGAATACAGCCTCTGTATAGAACCGGTCGACCTAGTAGCAGTAATGAAAGAAATGGGAAGAACGGTCAAATGGCCAAGAAAGATGAATGCACCACCAGAACATCGAGACCCCCGGTTTCGATGCGAATTTCATGGAGACCACGGACACCGAACAGAAGATTGTGTTGCCCTGAAGCTTGAAGTAGCAGAATTGTTGAAAAGAGGGCACTTACTAGAGTATCTAACCGATAAAGGTAAACAAACTGTCGCTAGACAAGATGAAAAGCAACAGACTAACCTGGAAGATGGACCACCAGCACCACCTCAACAAGAACGAATTATCAATTATATAGCAGGCGGCTCAGAGGTTAGCGGAGTTAGTTATTCATCTGTAAAAAGACACACTCGACAGGTATCAAACTCAGAAATTCAGCCAGGCAGGAACATTTCAAACGATATCGACGAAACTGTCACGTTCAAGTCGACAGATAAATCAGATTTGTTTTCTCCTCACCATGACGCTTTAGTTATTTCATTACATATTGCTAATTGCCTAACTAAAAGAATTTTGATTGATAATGGTAGCTCCTACAATATTTTATTTAACTCGGCTCTCAGAGAAATGCAGGTCGAAGAGTCCAAAATCAGTCGCCGAACTACAGTCCTGACGGGATTCAGCGGCGAACAAAAGTCAACACTCGGAGAAATCGTCTACCAGTCTACGCAGAAGGAGTGAATTTATATATCAACTTTTTAGTAATTGACTGCCAGTCTCCATACAATGCGATTTTGGGAAGACCCTGGATCCACGAAATGAAAGCAGTCCCGTCAACTTACCATCATATGATTAAATTCCCAACCAAATAGGGGAGCGCGTGAGATTAAAGGTGAACAGCGTGCAGCCAGGGAATGCTATCAAAATGCAATGAAAAAAAGGAAGGAGCGATTATAGCAACTACAGGAAACAATGGTCGAGTCGACATATAACGAGCCAAATGTTGAAGATCTTGACGAAGTGTTGATCGACCCAGACGAACCAGAGCATAAAATATGAATTGGATCGAGATTACCAGAAGAATCACGAGAACAATTAATCAACTTCCTCAAAGAACGTCGAAAAAGCTTCGCTTGGTCCCATTCGGATATGATTGGAATCGACCCTGACGTTATCGTTCATCAGCTACAGGTCGATCCCAACCACCAGTCAGTAAAGCAGAAGAGAAGAAAATTCTCCCCGGAACGAAACAAAGTTATAAATGAAGAAATCCAAAAGCTGATCGATGTCGGATCAGTCAAAGAGGTGAAATATTCTGATTGGCTGGCAAATGTCGTGGTCGTAAGAAAGAAGAACGGAAAATGGCGAGTATGTATCGACTTCACAGACCTCAACAAGGCATGTCCAAAAGATCCATTCCCGTTGACTCACATCGATATGTTGGTCGACGCTGACAGCGGGACATGAACTGCTTAGTTTCATGGACGCCTATTCAGGCTACAACCAGATTCTGATGCACCCGAGCGACCAAGAAAAAACTGCGTTCATCACCGAAAGAGGTATTTTTTGTTACAAAGTTATGCCATTTGGCTTGAAAAATGCAGGTGCGACATATCAGAGATTGGTCAACAAGATGTTCGCAGAAATGTTTGGGTCAACCATGGAAGTTTACATCGACGACATGCTGGTGAAATCATTCGTCGCTCGACAACATATCGAACACTTGAAACAGTCGTTCGACATACTCGACAAATACGGTATGAAACTGAACCCTACAAAATGTTCTTTTGGCGTTTCTTCTAGCAAATTTCTAGGTTATCTGGTGACTCAGAGAGGAATCGAAGCCAATCCAGACCAGATTCGGTCCATTAAAGCAATCGAATCACCAAAATGTGTTAAGGATGTACAGAAACTCACAGGTCGAGTAGCAGTTCTCAACAGATTTATTTCTAAGTCATCCGAACGATGCCAACCATTCTTCAACATCCTTAAGAAAAACAAGACATTCGAATGGAACGAAGATTGCGAGGAGGCGCTACAAGATCTTAAACGATATCTGACTTCACCCCCACTGCTGTCAAAACCGGAAGAAAATGAAACTTTATACATGTACCTAGCAGTGTCCGACACGGCTGTTAGTGCGGTAATGGTAAGAGAGGTAGAGGGTAAACAACACCCGGTATATTACGTAAGCAAATCTCTACTCGACGCAGAAACCAGATACAGCAAATTGGAGAAACTATCCTTGGCACTCGTTACAGCCGCACGAAAGTTATGACCATACTTTCAATGTCATCCGATCTTGGTACGTACGTCTTACCCACTTAAAAATATATTACATAAACCTGAACTTTCAGGTCGATTGACGAAATGGGCGGTCGAACTCAGCGAACACGACATCTCTTTCCAGCCGCGAACAGCGATGAAATCTCAGGTATTCACCGATTTCATAGCAGATTTTACTCCTAACGAAAAAATGCAGGCTGAACAAGAGCTTATGATCCTCGAAGAAAACACAACCAGAGGAGAATGGACGTTGTCGGTCGACGGCTCCAGTAACATTAAGGGAAGCGGACTTGGTATTGTGCTACAATCCCCCCATGGGGAAAAACTTGAACAATCAGTCCACTGCAATTTTCGTTTGACAAACAACGAGGCAGAATATGAGGCACTATTGGCTGGACTAAGCCTTGCTAGAAGCCTCGGGATAAAAAATATCAAAGTCCTCAGCGACTCACAACTTGTCGTTCGACAAATGAACGGAACGTACGACGCTAAGGACAAAAGAATGGCAGCATATTTGGCTAAGGCAAAACAATTGGAATCAACATTCGAACAATTCTCCATACTACAGATACCAAGAACAGAAAATGTTCGAGCAGACGCCCTCGCCAACTTAGGGTCGATTACGACAAACGACGGTCCCAAGACAATACCCATCATACATATACTTGCACCAGCGATACACGAGGAAGAAAATGTATCGCCAATTGACGATGGTTCAAATTGGATGGACCCGATAGTGAATTATTTATAGGCAAACTTGCTACCAGAGGATAGATCTGAAGCCAGAAGAATCAGAGCTAAATCAGCCAAATTCTGCATGCTATACGGTAAACTCTATAAAAAATCCTTTACAAGTCCATATCTACGATGTGTATCACCTTCAGAAGCGTACGACGTATTAAAGAGCCTTCACTATGAAGAATGTGGAAATCATTCCGGCGCCAGAAGTTTGTCGAATAGAGCAATCACAGCTGGCTATTACTGGCCAACAATGCGATCCGATTCCCAAAAACATGTTAAACACTGCGACAAATGTCAACGATTCGCCCAAGTGTCCCACCTTCCACCAGGTACACTAAACTCGATTTCGGCTCCTTGGCCATTCATGAAATGGGGAATGGATATTGTAGGAAAACTCCCAGCAGCACCAGGAGGAGTCGTTTACATGCTCGTCCTGACAGACTACTTCTCAAAATGGGTCGAAGCAGGAGCCTTTCAACACATAAGGGATATAGAGGTACGTAATTTCGTATGGAAACAAATAATTTACAGGTTTGGAATCCCGAGAGAAATCGTGACCGACAATGGGTCCCAATTTATCTCCTTCGACTTCAAAAATTTTTACAACAAGTACGGAATCAAATTGAGCTTCTCTACCCCACGCTACCCGCAAGCAAATGGCCAAGCCGAATCGACAAACAAAACTATATTAAACACATTGAAAAAGTGACTCGAGACAGAAAAATGCCAATGGGCCGACAAACTTCCAGAGATCCTATGGTCATACAGAACGACTCCACGTCGTTCAACAGGAGAAACACCGTTTTCGCTCGTATACGGTTCAGAAGCAGTCATCCCGATCGAAACCCAGCTACTAACAGCCCGATGCGAGAGCCCCTGCGAAGGACAGAATAGTCTAGAGCTCCGATACGAATTGGATCACCTCGACGAGCGTCGTGAACGGGCGGCTTTACAAATCCCAGCCTATCAACAACAAGTCGCTCGACATTATAATAAAAACGTCAAAATCAGAATGTTCAAAATCGGCGACTGGGTACTGCGAAGGGTTTTTCAAAATACAAGAGAACTAGAAGCAGGAAAGCTGGGTCCAACATGGGAGGGTCCATATGAAATAACAGACATAAAAGGTCGAGGCGCCTACAAAATCAGAGGCCTAGACGGTCGGGAAGTACACAACAGCTGGAACGCTCTACATCTAAAACAGTACCACTTCTAATACTCTATTACTATTTCTTTTCAATAATATTTATTTATTTAAATTTATCAAATCATCAACTGACGTCGATCTACAAGGGCAATGATGACGCACTAGTTGCAACTAAGTGCAAACCTGAGCTCACCAATAACAATTTTGCATAGGTATTTGTTACCTAATACTTGAAGTTGTCGATTGGCAAGCTATTACATACACATTGCAGATTTTATTAATGAGATCCTGCATTCAAGGAAAACGATTCGACATCTGCAAAACGATTCGACATCTGCTCTTCGACACAGTTGATCCTGCATTCAAGAAGAAATGTTTCGACATCTTCACTTCGACACAGTGGCAAACTCCCAACTTGCTATAACTTCACGTATTTCTACTACGAGAAGTTGGGGGAATAATGGTGGCTACTTCAAATAATTGTAGTAAATTGTCGATTACAAATTCATAAAAACGCTTGTATGCGATATTGTTCCAGAAGTCGTGTCAATAAAAACGCTTGTATGCGATATTGTTCCAGAAGTCGTGTCGACTGAAATTTTATAAAACGCATGTACGCGATATTATTGTAATAGTCATGTCGACTAAGTTAAAAAGCTTGTACGCGATATTGTATTAATAGTCGCATCGACTGCATATTTATAAAACGCTTGTATGCGATATTGTTCCAGAAGTCGTGTCAACTGAAATTTTATAAAACGCATGTACGCGATATTATTGTAATAGTCATGTCGACTAAGTTAAAACGCTTGTACGCGATATTGTATTAATAGTCGCATCGACTGAATATTTATAAAACGCTTGTATGCGATATTGTTCCAGAAGTCGTGTCGACTGAAATTTTATAAAACGCATGTACGCGATATTATTGTAATAGTCATGTCGACTAGGTTAAAACGCTTGTACGCGATATTATTGTAATAGTCGTGTCGACTAGGTTAAAACGCTTATACGCGATGTTGTAATAGTCGCATCGATTGAATATTTATAAAACGCATGTACGCGATATTATTGTAATAGTCATGTCGACTAAAGTTCATAAACTCATGTACGCGGTATTATCGAGTAAGTCGTATCGACTAAAATTCTACAAACGCGTACACAATAACATTAACAGTCGAATTGATCTTGATTACCCAAACAAGAGTAATGTTCGACCCAGCCGAACAATGCAACTCAAAAAGTCGAAAGTAATATGAATGAATAACGCAAATGCAGAAATAACAGAATGCAGAAATAACCGAATTTATAAATCACGAAACAAGTCCCAATCGTTTTTAACAAAATAAAAAAAAAGTATTACTACGGAGAAATATTTCAAAGATTGGCTTGGTCTTGGGTAGGATCTTGAGTCGACTGAACAGGATCAATGACATCCAACAGAGGAAGAGAGTCGACAGCAGTAGCATCTTTGGGACCGACATCAGGTCTATCATGCCCATCGTCAGGTGCCTTCTCAGCCTCAAAACGTTCGGCTTCTTCCCAGTCTGCAATTTCAGCTTGGGGATCCCACTTTGTATGCTCCCCAGCCAAATATTGCCTAAATAGGTCGACTCTGGCAGCACACATAGCCTTTACCGAGATATTCATGAGCAGTTCATTAAGTTCCACTATTTTCCGATCTCTCTCGGCGATAATTACATCAGCGTTTGCAAGTCTTTGATCTCTGACAATTTCGTTCTTGGACTTGGCCAACTCCGCATCTAAAGTGTTAGCTTTCTCTTCGACCAATTCCTTCTCTTTGATGGTCGACTCGAGATCCCGCTTAAGACTATCTTTCGACTTCTGCAGATCAGAATATTTCTTCCGGCTTGACAAATGTCTGTTCTTTAAAGCCAGCTGCATCTGGAAAGCCTACATATAAAAATATTTTTAGCAGGTATCGCACGACAAATCTAGAAACATTAGAGAATTAATACCTGAAAAGTAGAAATAAGGCTTGCATCCATCATCTCCTCAGTCGGTCTTTCCTTTCAAAAGATCTCCATCTATCGAGAACAACAAGTCGTTCGACTTCTTCAAAAAACTATCAGGCTCTTTGAAAACAGAGACTTCCTTCGGAAATGTGACCGAAGTTGAATCTACTTTATTTTTAACTACGTCGGTCGAAACACCTTTCGATCTACCTTCAGTCGACTTCCTCTTTCCTTTCTCTTCTGCGGTCCTCCTCCTCTTGGTTGGCCTTAAAGGGTCCGTCTCCGGGGAGGACTCCAATGGTTGTTCGACGACAGGAACGATCGACTTGTCTTTTGATGCTGCCTCGACGTTCTTCTTCAGAGCAGCAGCTCTTCTCTTTGCCATAGCTTCCCTCTGTCTCTTCAAAGCCTCTTCCGGATTAGGCATGGTGAATTTCATGTTTGATAATGAATTGGCTGCGAAACGACGTTCAGCATCAGTTATGGGAGTCAGAAATTGCATACCACAAAGAATCTCAATTCCTTTCCTAATCATTACGAACGACACTAAGTCTTTCATTAAAGGATAAGGAGTTCAGGGCACATTCCATGTTGAATGAATCCAAATAGTACTAGGCCTAAGGTTACCTTCGGCCATCAACACTCTCCAACTTCTCTTCTCAGCAGGAATAGCTAAAACTCTTTGCGTACGACTAACGGCATCGTCACACTTAGGTTTACTCTCTGCATTTATCAACTCTACAAGGAGGATAGAAAATTGTCAAAACTTATAATTACTAAGACACTAGACAGATATAAACGACAACACTAAGGATGACACTCACCATAACGATTCCATACCCTCCGGTAGGCGTACATTTCATTCCCAAAGGGACTATCGACCAAAAGACCCTTGGCAAAAAAGAATGTATCTTTCCATCTACGGTCGTTTGTCGTGAGATCAGTTATGATTGGCTTCGCATTCGACCTCAATATCAGTGAATATCGACCCTTCTCATGGACATGTTCTTTCAGATAATAGTTGTGCAAAAGTGAACCTATCCCAAAGGGCAAATTATATTTTTCATGCAAAACAGAAAGACTTATAAGTATTCTCCAACTGTTGGGCATCAACTGGCCAGGAGTTATCTCATAGTATACCAATAGACGTCGAGCCAATGAGGGAACTGGAAACCTGAACCCCTGACGAAGATTGTACTCGTAAAAGCAAGTCCAACCAGGGATATCCCAATCTGCACGCTCATGTTCTTTTGGAGCACGTAGAACGACACTCTCTGGAATCCCGTAGAGCGTCCTTATACCATCCATGTCAGCTTCAGTGAGCACGCTTCCCGGATTATCACCGGCCAGAATACCAAGGGGTCTACCAGAACATGATGGCTCATCAACATCAATATATTCTGGAGACTTGTCCCTTTGAGCAATAGCACATACAGCACCAGATTCTAATACCCTGGATGGGTCTATTACTATTTCTGTCGGCTTAGCTACCGTTATTTGACGATCGACATCTAACGAGTCGACTTCGATACCTCCAACATCATCCTTTGAACCAAGATCCGTCCAGGTGAAGGATGGTTCTGGGTTGAGGTGTCGTTCGACATATCTCCAAAAACTGATAGATACAGGTAACTAGTCAGTTTTAACTAGATCTGAGATCACAACCTAAGATTTGGAGATCAGAACCTACGGTTTCTAAACAATAAATCTGAGAATTTCGAGGCTCTACTGAGACTTATCTATGTCGATCGACCAGAGAACATTTAACATCTACGATAAATACACATCGAAATTCAAACACATTCAACAGATGAATCTCGAAATCAAAAAGTAGAAGAGCAAAAAAAAAAAAAAGGGGGGAAAAGCACAGCTCACAGAACATTTCTGGGATTATATACAAAACAACATTAGGTGTTTGCAAAGAAAAAAGGAAATCGGAAATCGTTACTTACCTTGAAAGGATAAAAGAAAAAACGACGATGATCTTGACGGAAAAACTGACTGGCCAAAACAACGATCTAAAATCGCCTTCGAACAAAGCTTTGAACTATCGAAGAAAAACTTCTGCTTTTTTAGAGTACGAAACGATGAAGTAGGGAAGATTGAGAGTACGAAACGATGAAGCAAGGAAGAGGAATAGTGTGTTTAAATAACTAGATTTTTTAACCCAAGGATTTAACCTAACACCACGTGTCGTTATCTTGATGATGAACGGTTAATCAGGGTAAACAAAGTTGAGTTTTGAAATTTAACCTATCTCGACAAGTGCGCCTAAAAGTCATATGTTACCGCCAAAATTACCGCCACGTCAGCCCTAGGAGATGCAGTATCGTTTCATCTTCTCCATGATCCTAGAAGCAGTCGATCTTTTATGAACACGTCGATCGACAAACGATTGAACGCGTCACATCGAACGACATTCGGTCGAGTGTGAGTTCGACTTGAATAATAAAATACTCTCTAAAGTCAGGTTACAACTTCAGAGAGTGGGGGACAAACTGTGGTAGCCAAAAATGGCCCGTGGGCTCTTATGCTTGAAGCTCAATAAAATTCGGTTAGGGCTTGGATCAAGACCCAAGTATTCCGGGTCGACCCGCTGTTGACTAGTTCTTTCCTATAAACAAACCGCTGTTATCAAATTCAAATTGATAACAGCACGAGGTGATCGTGATCGTGATCTTGGAGAGAGTATCTCGTGATCACGATCTCAAATAGAGATTCCAGGAACAGCCTCGCGAACGGTTGAGAGCCCTTCCCATCTCTATAAATAAGACATTTTATTCACCATGGAGGCTCTCTGAAAAAACGATTATCATCACACGCTGTCAAGCTAGCCGAAACCCTGCCGGAATCATTCCTCCGATCACTGATATCTTGTCTTACTTCATCTTTAACGCTCAGCCCAAGCTAATTTAAGGCCAAAATATAAACCCCCATTTTTTCTTTTGTTTCTGTTCGTATTTTATCTTTTTTGCAGGAATCTCCTTGGAGAAGAAGATCCAGCGAGTCGACCGAACCGATAGGCTGTGTGGGCCTACCAAAAATCTGATACAACCCACTAACTGTCGAACGACCCTCTACAATAATCATCTCTTTTATTACCTAAAAAATTTTATTACCTAAATTCATCTCTTCCAAATCACACCAAATCAATTATAATCAAACCCTTCCAAATCAGATTAAACACTCCACCATTCATAATCATCATCTTCCAAATCATTCCCAAATCTCTTCAACCTAAATCTGAAAACCACCACACAAACACACCATCAACCACCACAAATCAAACCCTAGCCAACCACAAACACACCATCAACCACCATCCCCAAACCAAACAAAACACCCACTGTCAAACGAAGAGAGAGCGAGAGTGACAGAGAAGGCGTTGGTGGTCGTCGTCGCCGCGACTGTCAATGCCGGTGAGTTCAAGCACCGATCGGGCTTCCGGTGGTCTTCGCGCTTCCGGTCATCGTCGTCGCTTCTCTCGCTTCCGATCGGGCTTCCGGTCATCTTCACGATTCCGGTCAACGCCAATGATGGTAGTTTTCTGGGTTGTGTTTGTATGTGGGTTTTAGGTTGTGTATAGCTGTGGTTTCAGGGTGTTTGGCGGTGGTGGTGTGGCAGTGGTGATGGTGGTGAACCGATGATGGTGATGGTCTGATGATGGTGAAGGTGTGTGTGTTTGGTTTCTGGGTTGAAGATGAATTTGAATGGGTTTGGTGTTGATGAATTTGAACTGATGTGATGATGAGAAATGTGGATGGTGTGATGAAGATTGAATATGAATATTGTTGTGCTTGGTGTGTTTGGTGAAGATGAATAAGATCTGGAGATCAAAAATCCAGATCTTAATTTTTGTAATTTTTTTTAAAAAAATTTTAAAATTTTTTGGTGAAGATGAATAAGATCTGGAGATCAAAAATCCAGATCTTATTTTTTTAATTTTTTTTGTTTTTTAATTCTTTTATTTTTAATTGTTTTATTATTAAATTTAAAAATAAATTAAAGAAACATCTCCACCGTCCATCTTTGAGATGGACGGTGGAGATGGAAAGATGGACGGTGGAGATCCATCTCTTTTTAATTGTTTTTTTTTAATTTTCTTTTTTGTTTTCTTTTTTTAATATATATTTTATTTAATGAATATTTGAGGGTAAAATGGTAATTATAAGGAGGAAAGGTAACAGAAGGGGTATATAATACATTTAATGGATGGAATTTGTAACAGAGGCATATAATACATTCTTTCCATCTGAGGGGGGAGATCGGCCAATATGGCCAAACCCTGTCCTCATCTTAACAATAGGGCAAAGGTCGGGGGGGAAAATGATACTTTCCCTTTCTAGAACACCACCTAAAGTTTGATCTCTAAATTCGAATTTTGTACAAATCTCTCCTCCTCCATAATCTGTAATATTAAAAACAAAGGCAATTACTAGCTGGGTTCCGGATTTTTTTTTTAACTTTCAAGTTGTTTGCGACTTTTATAAAAGTGATTAAATTGTTCCTTACATTTTTCTCAAGTGTCAAATTAGTCCCTCTAACTAAGTTCCGTCTGTCAACTTTAACTGTATAAAGGTAAAATTGTACTTTACTCCTAAACAATATAATATTGACACATGCATAGTTTTTTTTTAACACATGTATGTCTTTGTTTATTTTATTTGTACGTTTTGATTTTTAAATCATTTTGAAAACAGCACTTGTATAATATTAACAAAAAAAACAATATTATATAAAAGTGATAAAAGACTAAACTGGGAATGAATGTAACTTTGTTTAAAAAAAATTATAATTGACATTGTATTATTAAAATATTTTTAGATTTTTTTAGAGAATTTTAATTAAAAAGGTACAAATTGTGTTTCATTAATAATATTTTTATATTTTATTGTAATTATAATAGTGAATTTAATACACAAAGACAAAATAACTTTGATATAATATGATAAATAAAGGGTATTTACAGACTTTAACTAAAATTATTAAAGTCAAATATTATATTTAGAGTGGTGCTATTGGCACACCCCCTACTGATCTATTCATGCCCCATTTTTAATTATATAATATTCTTTTTTTTTTCCTTTATCAAAATTACTTAAAGAGACATATAATTTAGGAAAGAAATCTTCTACAAAGTAAATCTATTAAAATCTCATATTTCTTCCAAAAAAAAAACTCAGTAATCTGTTTCTTCAAAAAAAAAATTTAACTCTTAAACCCTAAAATCTGCTTCTTACATACATTTAAAATATTATGAAAGAGTTTGAGAACGATATCAAGAAAATTGAAGAATTGTCTAAGAACAATATCAGACATCTTGAAGAATTATCTGAGAATGACATAAAACAAGAATTGTCTGACAATGATAGTAAGCATCTGGAAACAATTCATTCTTTGGAAAAAGTTTGAAGTTTATTTTTTCTTTAGAATGATATCAAGTTGTCGTTGTGTTAGAGTACCCTGTTATTTTTTATTTTTTTATTTTTTTATTTTTTTCGTTTCCGAAATAAGAAGGAAAAAAAAACTATAAAAAAAAGAAATAAGAAGAAAAAAAATAAATCAATCAATGGAGATGAGAGAGATGTATACAGATACAAAGATAATAGATAGAGAGATTATATATGATATGTATTAAGTTTGAAAAATAAGTATAATGGGTAGTTTTGAAAATAAACAAAAAAATTTAATAAAAACATTTAATTTTATTTAATTAAATCAAAATTTTAAAAAGTGGGGCATGAATAGATCAGTAGTGGGTGTGCCAATAACACCACTCTATATTTAAAGCTATTAAATCATTAGAGGGACCAGTTTGATCATTTCAAAAAAAAAGACTAATTTAACACTTGAAAAAATTATAAAGGCCAATTTGGACAATTTTATAAAAGTTGTAAACAACTTAGATTAAGATGAAAAAAAAAATCTATGACATAATTGGTAATTGCATTAAAAACAAATAATAATATATTTTTTGAGACATTTCCATAAACCTTCTGTGAGGTAATACAAAGATAATACCTAATTTTAAAAAAAAAACATTTTTAACATCCTCTCCTTCGCCGTCAGTACAAAGTCCCTTACCAGTCAAGAGGCAAAGGTGGGTTCAACAAGCTGTGTTCAACAAGCTGTGTTCAAGTGCTATTTTTTTTTTAATTACTGAACTTCGAGAGAGAGAAAAAAGGCTATTTTTTTTTTAATTACTGAACTTCGAGAGAGAGAAAAAAAGTCTAAAATTTAATAAACTCAAAAATGGTGTCTTGGAATCTAGAGAGTTTGAGTTTGAGATTTTCTGGAAATGAATAAGTTTGCGGTAGGAAAGAAAAGGAAAAGGTTTGAGTTTAGACTTGCATTTCTGGAGAGAGAGAAAATATGTACAGCGGAGCAAAACTACATCGTTTAAATTGGTTTGAGAATTAAAAAAGAAAAGCATAATCTGGATCATTCATTTTTATTAAGGCGAAGTGTCACCGGATCTCATAAAGCTCATAACAAATTCAGTAGAGAAAAGCTCAACAGAGGATCCTTGTCCGGGATTAAAATGGCTTCCCATTTCTTTCTTTCTTAGGTGATATCATTTGCCTAATTGCCTTTTGAACTCTTGTTTTAGGTGTTCTGTTATTTTTGCTCCACATTGCTTGGTTAAATTAGGCATGTCTGTCGATTACTATAGGTTCTGGGTGATTGTCCTAGACCGTCGTTTTCTCCTTTTGATTAACGGAATTCCTTATCAAAAAACAAGAAACAAAAGTTCCCACTTGATTATGCAAAAAAAAAAAAAAAAAAAAAATTATGGCCGTCTGATTTAGTGCATTAACTTTGTGTTATATATATAAAAGCATCATAGAGAAAATGGTGTGCCACATAGGATAGATACTCAAAAAATTAGAAAAACTCTCTCCAATATAATTATCTAAGTTGAATATGGAGATGATGTGGCAAAAAAAAGTTAGAGAATATGGAATTGAGTTTCTAATTCTAGAAACTCTCCTAGAAATGCTGACTAGGATTTCTAACTATCTCCACTAATAATATTAAATCTCATTTAATTGTAAAATAAAAGAGGAGAGAGAATGTAATAATTCTTTTATTATGATTGGTCAAAAAATAGATACATATTTGATTTTAGATAATTGCATTGGAGATGTGAATATACATTTATCTATAAAATTTTTAAAAATGAGCCCATTTTGAATAAAAATACTGATATGGCACTATTTAGAAACTCAAAAATGTATAATAGCATTGGATGCTCAAGGTGGTGAAACGCGGCAAGTTGGGTAGATATTAATTGTGAATTTCAGTGGCAACTGGCAATTGGCAAGTTGAGGTCGTGATGATATGGCAAGTTGGGTGGGGATCCATTATTAGATAGATTGTAATTTATTGTCAGCTATATAGAGAGAGAATAATTCTCGACTATCAAACGTAATAATTCTCGGGACATGACGGAAATGTTGATTAGAAAATCTGAAAATGATCATATATTTATATGAGTAGTTTTACTGTATCAGGGTATATATTAACAATCACTCTATTTTTATTAAAGGAAATAAAAATACGGTATTTATTATAATAAAATAATAAATATATTAATTAATGTATGTTTTTACATCTATTAATAAAAATAATATGGTTGTTATCATGTGTCTTTATGGTATAGGTAAACACTACCCTATTTATATATATATATATATATTTATAGGGATTATCAAATTAGGGATCCGTCATGAATTTTTTTTACAAGAATTATCCTATTTTTCACCCACGTCATGAAGTTTTGATTTTATTCACTGTTATTAAAAGGATGCCGGTATTGACATTCATAAAACTTATTAGTACACACATGTTTTATTAAAAAGGGTTTCTTAACAATCTAATTTTTTTTCTTTTTACATTTCTTTTCTAAAGATACTTCATTCTCAAAAATTTAAATTTTAAAATATTCTAAAGAAACTTTCTTTTGATCCAAAATTATTTTTTTTATCTTTTGGCACTCATGTTATATAAAAAAAATTTATCTCTCCTAAATCATTAGATTAAATATTACATATTAAATACTCTCTCCTAAATTTTTAATTACTATATTAAACTTTCTCTCTCCTCCAATGCATATTACTATTTGTCTATCTCCATTCTTTCTCAAGCAATACTGACATTTAGAAAAAAAAAAAACTTACGAATAAGCTTCATATATCGATTCTTCTTCTTCTTCTTTTTGAAAAAAAGTATTTGTATAGACTTTTTAATATATATATATATATATATATATATATATTACTATTAGTAAAAAACAAAATATTCATAAGTTTTTTATTTTGAAAAATAGAAAGACAGTAATTAGTAGAGAATGTTTAATATTGTAATAACAGATTTAGGAGAGAGTTTAATATATAATATTTAATCTAATGATTTAGGAGAGAGAATTTCTTTTTTTAATAATTTAATTAGTTTTGAGTGTCTTTAGAATTTTTTGTCTTGTTTAGTAATTTTAATTCATGTTAAAATTGTCATTAATAAAAAAGATTAAGTTGTAATGTAAACAAATAATTTGTGGATTGTAAGGAGAAGCTCTCTTTATTAAAAAATTTAATTACAAAAATATCTCAATATAAATTTACCAATAAGGACAAATTACTTTAATTAAAAATAAATCAAATATTATATATACCCATTAATTACATCCATATCTTCAACTATATTTCTTTATTAAAAAAAACTTACCTTTCAAAAAAAATTCTATGATAAACCCTAACATATAATAAACTCTAGTTTTTATGATAAACTCTAATTAAATTATAATTTCATTTCAACTATTAAACTTTCTTATCATCACATGATTATTATATTGTTTTTGTCTTTCTTTTATATATAGTTATGAACTTTATCAATAAACAAAATATTTTTTTAACGATATTTGTAGATATCAACAAGTTTTTTTTTTCTTAAGATAGCCGTAGATATCAATAAGTTTTTTTTTTTAAGATAGTTGTATAAATAAGAGAATTCCAGATTAAAAATCTCTTGACTCCATATACAGTTCCATATATTTACCTTTATAAGGCTCTTACATTCAAGATATTTTCAAAAATAAATTGGACCATCTTTAAAAAAGGATTTGATTCCAAAATTAATATGATTTTTTTTTATAAATTGGGTGTGATGATAATTTAATAGCGTTTATAAATAATATATATTAAAATGAATATATTTTTTTCAATAAGGCTATTATTGACTTTAAGATGGATGCTTATAGTAATATTTATTTTTTAAATTTTAGACATAAGTATACTTATAAAAATGGGTGTACTAATAATTTTTTATTATGGATGTGAATATCCTTAATCTTTTTAAAAATATTAGCACCTAGTTAATACCAAAATGTGTTCCAATAAAACATTTACAGCCTTAAATAATGGCATTTCGATTTTCAAATATGAGTTATAGACTTATAGTAACATGTCGAATTATATATCAAAGAAACTTTTTTATTGATAAGAATAATATTATACTGTCTCAATTCACAAATGGAAGAACATTAATTTTTGTCTGAAGAACAAATATTATTAATTAAAAAAAATTATTTTTTATGTAATTCATTGATAAATAGTTACTTTAACAAGAAGTTAATAGAAGAAGCATTCACAAGTATTGGCGGGAGAGCTTGTCAACAAATTCGATAACAAGAATAACGGAATGTATTTATGGACCGTTTGGTATGGGTTAATCAAAATAATATGATTCCGGTGAAACTTATATATATTTGTTTGGTTATGTATGGGAATATTATTTCGGATTCCTGGAAATATCAAATATCATTGTTTGGTTGTGTATGAGAATTCGTTATTTTTTTATTATTAAAAACTAAAAAACTAAATAAAAAATTTCAAAGTCCATCTGGTTAAAAAAAACCCAGATCCATTTCATTGTAAATTAAAAAACACAGATCTAGGTTTCTTTATCTCATTGCCCATCTCATCTCTTTCTTTCCATCTCTCAACGTCATCTGAGCGTCGTCGTCGTTGCCGCCTCCGGCCAGGTTCTTGATCGTCGTCGTCGTCATCATCATCGCTCCTCGTCGTCGTCATCATCGAGACAGCGACGAACTGGGTTTGCATTTTAAGATTCAAAGCCCTACAATTTTTGATGTTGCAATTTGGCTGTCTCCGGATCTTCATAGCCTTGCAATTTTTTTTTCTTTGTGTTGGTGATGGTGTTTGATGCCTTTTTTGTGTTGGTGATGGTGTTTGATGATGTTGGGTATTATTTAGATGATGAAATCTAGGTTTTGAAATCTGAAAATTTAGTGTTTGGGTAGTAAGGAAGTGTAAGAAAATAAAAATAGGGATTTTTTGTGTTGATTTTCAGAAGCATCGTGAAGAACTGAAAAGAAGAAAATAAAATAAAAATAATTTTTTTAATGAGGATGGGTCCCACAGTGGGAATCAGATGGAGGGTAATCTGAAACCCACCTATTGAGATGGGAATCACATTACCCCTTTGGAGGATAATGTGATTCCCATGGGATTCACTTTCCCAGGAAACAAAAAACCTAAACATTCTACCAAACATGGGAATGTTATGAGATTCTCATTCCTATATAAAGATGACCACATACCGAACGGCCCCTTAAACTTTACTTGGCAAGCGTGTTCCCAACAAGAAACTTTCCAGAAATGCAAATTTACAACAATTTTGATGAATAAACTTGTACAACAACCTAAATTGCCAATAACCTATGGCAACATTTAAGGTACAAAGCTACTACGGTTACAATCTTTACAACAAATGACCGCGCGCCAATATGCCATTACCAAAGCCAATTGTACAGATTTTAAACACTCACTCGTACTCAATCAAACCTCAACTTTGCATCCCCAAAGGTGATCATCTCATGTCTGGCGGATCAATGTGATTATTTTCTGTCGTATGTTGCATGCATATCTCTACTTTCACCCACCAGTGTTGCACTGCTTCCACTCCACCTACTCATGTCGTGTCAAAGAAAAAAAAAGGAAAACAGTGCAGTACTATCATTATACACTTCTGATCTCTGCATTACTACTTCCGAGAAGGATTCAGATTCATAACCCCTTCAAACTGAGTCTGCATGATCAAGTCGAGCTGCTCTCCATGAGACTGAGTTGGCTGATTTAAGTAACAAGCCGATTGATGATAAGCATGTTGCTCTAACAGTTGCATCTGTTGACCGATTCATCTTCCCCACCAACATCCCAAATACCTAAATGAGGATAAAATCATTTGTAAATATATATAAATATATATATATATATATATATATATTTATTTAGCTATACCACCCAATTGAAGTGAAATATGAAAAGGACCTGTGTATAGTAAAGAGCTAGAATGTGCTGATCATCTGAAAGAGAGAGAACGCTACTGGAGAAGTAAATTGCATTTGCCTGAATTATGGGCCAAGGTGCTTCAAATGCCTGAAAAATCATCAGAATCATAGTAACTGAGGACTTGCAATACTTGATATACTTAGTTAAAATAAAATACAAGGCTATGAAGCACTATAATATGCTGCTTTATCAATTTCCAGCATTATAAATCATACCCAACAGTTGATAGGACAATGTTTTCCACACAAAAAAAAAAAACAGTTGATATGACAAATTGTATTTTTAAGAATCCATTAATATCGTTCAGACAAATAAATTTTGAATACAAGGTATACAATTGAATGAAACGGAATGAAAAGACAAGACCCTAAATCTATCAGAAAATAGAAAATAGAACAAAGTAGCAAAACAAAATTAGGTAGCCAACCAAATGCAAAATGCAATGTAATCAACTAGCTATTTGTAATACAAAATAACACTTGCCAATAAATATCTAGGTTTATTAGCAAAACTCCCAACCTGTATTGTTGGTGCCATATAATTATCAACTCTTGAGGGAAGATGTTGAACGAACTGCTTTGCGATCTCTCTTATAAAATCTTCGTAGTCGCTTCTGAAAAGTACGAACAATTCTTGATAACATGAACTATAAAAGATGACATATTTACTTACATTCACAAAGTTGTCATTTAAGATTTATAAATGCATACCGATGGTCAGAATTAAAACAATGTGAGTTGAACAAGCCAACTGATCCTTCCATTTCCATTAGCGGGGCAATGCGTCTAAGGGTACTCTAAACATACCAAAATTAAAAAAAAAAAATAGCAAGTCAAGATATTTTCCTAAGAGGTGGCTTCCAGAGAGTCAAAGAGTCTAACAATCACTTACTCGACAAGCCTGACGAACACTAAGATCATCATCATGGAGGTGCAGAATGAGGCGTGGTAGGGCAGCATGTATCTAAAAATTGCATTAGATTAGCTGACACATTGTGAAATGAGGGGAAAATATTGAATCTCAACTAATCTCCAGGGTACCATAAACGATTCAACTGTTGGAAATCCTGAGCATGTGAGTTATGGTGACGTGCAACTCATGATCAAATATAGGGAAAAAAGGAGCAGAAGCAAAAGGAGTTGCACATAATATTTTTATAATATCCAAAAATTTAAAACAGTCGTCTCACATAAATGATAAATGCAAGTATGCAACCAAAGATTTCAAACCCAAAACTAAACGAAAAGGAAAAAAAATAGAATTTGGTAATTGATTCCCAGAGAATGGTTCAAAGCACATAAGGGACCTGCTCAAGAAATGCCTCGCGTTGTGCCCCAATTCCATAGTTGCTTAGTGCTCCAAATGCTGCAAAGGCATCTGCTCGCATCTTGACATTATTGCATATCTTTTTACACAACAATAAATGCATTAATCAAAGAATTAGTTTAATAAAATGGACATTTCATCCGGATCGAAAGTAAATTTAACAATCTACTGTATGCATGAATACACAGTTTGCAGCTTTTAACCCAAGGAGAGGTAAAGTATTAGGTCCTAAGCAGGATGTATATAAAAAGCTATGAGATAAAGCAATAAGGTTGAGTAGTGTTTCATTTGTCAATATTTGGATTCTGCGATACTTTCATTATGATACAACAATGTTAAAAAATAAAAGATGAATCCATCCTGATATATGAACAACCACAATACATAACTCATGCGTTATTTCACATTATCATTGATATAGACATGTTATCCAGGTTCTTTAATGTTTGCCCAATATCAATTTCTAGTTAAATTTTGTTTTTGTTTTTCTTAAAGGAAACAAGAAGAAAAAAAATTATTAACAGAAGAGACTACAAAAGTGAACAAGCAGTTCACTGGGTCTATCAAAAAGAGCCTCCTATGGAGAAACCATAAAGCTATAAAAAGAAGCTGTAAGAGAATTAAGACCCCAAAACAAAAGCTAAACACAGGTCTAGCCAAAAAAAACCAAGACTATCTCACACCAGTTTCTAGTTATGATTGGCATAATTAAATTTTTCAATAGTTATCTACATTTTATTGATCCTTTTTGATGATGTGAACCTCTCTGGTGAGATGCCTAGTTTGCAATGCCACAATTGAGCAACATATATTCATTTTGAAGTCAGATGCCGTTCTTAGATTCCACAGATTTTTATTCCAAACCGTATAAATAAATTGCAACTTAAGTGAGAAATCATAAATCATAGGATCACATCACATAAATTACCCAAAGGTTTTTCTAAGCAAAGCAAAAGAACATTAATAAAATAGAAAATATTTAGAGATTAGTTTTACTATGTGCTAACAAAGATGACACTTTATCAACTTTGTTTACAAACTACAATTTAACAAGATAATTTGTCATTCAATCTCATGCAGTTGGAGTATATTAATTAATAATTCATAACATAGTGACAACAATGCAAAATTAAATATCGTGCAAATAATTTTTAGTAAAGATTATGGAAGTAAGCAAACGCACTTGAAGGTTGCGAAGCCGCACAGAAAGATTCAGCAAAATGGGTTCAACAGCATCATTGGGAGATGACTTGAGGATCTAGTATTGTTCAAGAAATTATGGAAACAAAATCCATGTCAAACAAATGAATTAAGATATCACAAAATAAGAAATGTAAACAAATTAATAGTAAAAAAATATGAAAACAAACAAACACAATCACATGCACGCACACAAAGTGAGAGAGAGAGAGAGAGAGAGAAGCAGGGTATATCACCATCAACAAGCATGACACTGCAGTTAATTGCACTGACTCATCAGAATCATCAAGCAATGCCAATATCACACCAAGAACTTGAGTTGTGTACTGATAAATATGAATAGACGGCATCTGCAAAAACAAAATCAGGGAATATATTTCAGAAGGCGTATTAAAGTAGAGTAAGAGACACTGAGATATACATCCATGCTACTCTCAGAATTTAACACACATTATTAGTAGATATCCTTCTATTCCGAATCAAACATAAAATTTATCTAGAAAGTAGAGGTTTCCATGTCTATCTGATAAAATGAATGTCTGCATGCATTTGTACATACTACATACACAGAATATTCCAAGATAAACTTTCTGCAAAACCATTTATTAGAACCGAAAAAGAAGGTAAATGGATCGCACACCGGAGATTCAGCACTATTATTCATTAGCAATAGAAACTATTTCAAAGACAGTGAAAATCGAGATATTGTACCTGCACTAGTCCTTTTAAACAAAGACTTCTAACAGTTGGAGACTCATCTGAGATATGTCGGCACAATGCTTCAACCATCTGCTCCAATAGTGAAGTCAACCCAACACTGGACCATTAAAAATACTAGCAAATGAATATTTGAATAAAAATTTAAATTAAAAAATAAATCTTTAGCCGAGAAAATATGCGTTGGTGCTATTTTCACCCTGAGCAAATGAGTGACAACCAGTCCAGTAAACTTCACATATCAAACCAACATTTGATCTGAGCTCCTATTTGACAAGTGGCTATTTTAACAGGTCAGAAAGAGGCAAAGACCATGTGGAATCATCAAAGAAATAAAACAAGAATGCTCAATATAATGAACTGCATGCACAGGTGAAATAGAATATATATTAATTTTTAATTGTCAAATTTAGACACATGCTAGGATATGTATAAAAGATCATGTAATGTTGAGAGAGAGAGGCACTATTAAACATCATGCAATGTTGTGAGAGAAGCACTACTAAACAGCTTTGAAGTAAAAATTTTACTTTTGTCTCATTAGTGTGATTTTCTCTACACACGTGCTCCCTTTATCAAAGAGAATCTGTTTTCATAAAATCTTATCGATGGTTCCAATGCATTCTTCCTTTAACATATTTTCCCGAGCTTCCAATTGCTAACAAACAGTACATCAGTGTCAATCATTTAACACAACGTATTTGATAGTTTCATTGTTACTGATATCTCTCAACAAGTACTTGGCTAAAATAGTTGAGACAGATGTAGTGCTATTAAGGAACTAGTACATTACATCACAAGGCAAGTTAACCTAAAGAGATAGTCTATACATATACAGAAGAACTTTTCTTTTTCTTTTTCTTTTTTCTTTTTTTGATAGGAAGTTAGAATGATGTTATTGAAGAAGGCAGATACGGAGGAGAACAAGATAACCACAACTCAAAAACCTTTGTGGACTACAAAAAATAACATGTAAGGAAACGCGTATGTGATCTTTGCCTCAAACTCAAACCTTTTAAAAGTGGGTCACAAAATCAAATGAAACAAGAAAAGACATTAAACCTTTTGAAAGTAAGTCATTTTGTACAAACCTATGGCGAACAAACTCTGAAAGAGCTGCAGCTGCAGCTTCCCGTTGAAATCTTTGTTGACGGTTTAAGGATTTAGTCAAAATAAGACACATAGTTTGAACCTGAAAGCAACAATCATAAGAGTATCCACATTTCAAATGCATTTTTGTAACTATCACAAGAGCCTTACGTGGTTATGCAATCAAGAACGACTAGAGAATAAAATATTTGAATACCAATATTGCAAGGAAGTTCATTATCAGTATTACAATTAAATCTTCTAAAAATTTTGATTTGATGGAACAACTGTTATTTGCAATGAAACTCTGCACAATTTAGGTTTACAGAACGGAACTAAATCCCAAACCTCTACTAAAGCCTGACCAATCATCTCTTTACAATATGAATTTTCTGGAACTACAGAACACAGGTAATATTTTCTTGTCAATTCCACGGTTGGTCAAGATGTCCTCATACATCCTCTTTCAATCATTATCAATTTCAAACAGGGATGGCGAAAATCCCCAACCCGCCCAAACCGGTGGGGCTCCGATCCGTTTGGGGCTTAAAACGGGGCTTGGGACGGGCTAGGTCAAACGTTTTGACTAGGTTTTGTAACAGGGTCAGGTATGTGTCAAACCATTAGGCCACGACTTGCCCCATTTGACCGGTATTTATATAATTATCTTTTTTAATTATTAAAAAATGTACAGGAAAAATTAAACTCTCATCATTTTATCACTGTGCCTAATTGTATTTTATGTTTGAATTTAAGGTTTATTAAATTAATGTTCTATCAAATTTAAGTTTATATATGAATTTAAAATGTATGTTAAATTTCAAGTTTATATATGAATTTTAAGTGTACGTTGAATTTAGATGAATGTTTAAATTGAAGTATATTTTTCAATTTAAGTGTATTGTTAAATTTAATTGAATGTTAAAATTTAAGTTCATATCCTAAATTTCAATTTGAATGGTACCACCCCTAGGGGTTTTGGGTATGGGGCGGAAATTGAAAACCCCGTTCGGGAAACAGGTCTGGTATGGGCATGCTGATCCGACCCCGAACCGATCCGTTGCCATCCCTAATTTCAAATATATTATACTCAACCCACCCCTCGGCCCACACCTTCCCTAACCAATAAAAAAGTTGAACAAAATGACCTGGTTGATCCGTCTAAGCGTGCTGTACCACTATATCCACCAAACATGACAAGATTGATGTATCACATTACCTCTTTTGGTCTCTTTATAGAGATGCAGCCAGCTACTTCTCCTATAAGATTAATCCACTTCTCATTTTGTTCACTATCTCTAGCCAAAATCTGTAGACAACAATATGATGCCATCTTAACTATACTTCATATCATTAAAATACTTGAAGTATCCTTTGTTACATTGGAAAGCAATACTAGAATCTTCCATGTACCTTTCCCATTTCAAGGTCTCCAACACATTCACAGAAAGCCTGAAATGCTGTTAAAAGAGCTCTGCAATGAAAGGGAGTAACTATTACATTCAAATACTTTTTAGTGAGATTCAAATTTGAACAGAAAAATATTCTGAAGTATACAGTGTGCTCACCGTAATGGTTCATGCTGCCCAGTACTTGCTAGACCATGACAACTTCCCAATTGGAGTGTAAGTGCAGCAAGAACAGGAGCATAACTTTGTTCAACAGCTTTTTTTCCAACTTTACCGCCACCTCTACAATTTCAGATTTAGTTATAACATCCTGAAACTGTAAGATCATACAAAAAAGATCATACGACATCATGAATGTCATTGAATATACAAACCTGAAAAACGCGGTGAGAGCCAAAATAGTGGCCTGCAAAATGTCATCATCCATCTGAGTATCGACAAGAAGACTTGAAATGTCTCCTTTCTCTGTATCACCCTTCGGGATAGGAGTCTGGTTAAGTACAGATATTAGATGCTCCAGGAACAAAAAAGAAAGAACAGCATGTTGGGAGAAGGCCTATAAGAAAATCAAGATGAAAACAATCATATAACTGAAAAAGAATTTATTGATATAGGTCATATAATCAACAGAATAAAGGATAAAATGTTGAATGGAATAACTAATTAATTGAAATTGGGCATAGGATCAACAAGGAACGGAAAAAATGTTAATTAGAAAACCAAGTATTGCATAAGCTACACGACAACATTCATATATGAATGTGTTTCACAAGAAAATTACAAATGCGCATTCCAGTATTTGCATCTCATGCAGGATGGTAAAAATTTAAAAGAGATAGTATGAATTCCACAAAATTAGTATCTTTTTCTTCTTCTTTTTTTGAAGATATAAATTAGATAGCTAATTATCATATTAGTATGCTTTATCTTCATTACAAAATAATATTTTGGGTTAATTTTGAAACTATATAACTTCATGAGAACCATGTGCTTAATTTTGGGTTTTAACTATCACTGTTTTCACCTTGTTATATTGATGCTTTATTTGTACAAAACATCTAAAATATCGCTAAAAAACTTATAAGTTTCTATAAAGTAATAAACTTAAAAAAAATTGAAGAATATAGTGAAAGCATTGCATAAGAGGCATGCAAATGAAAGTAAAGCAAGAGATTCTTCATCAATCAGTACTCTTAATAATATACCAAACATGTTAAAGTCATAGTTGAAGACTTGAAGTTGCTGAAAATGAATAAGCACCAATGCTCCTTAACTTAAGACCAAATGGGACTCACATAGAAAGCATCCTGCATTGGCCAGCCACCACGTAGCCTAGATATATCCTTTGTGACTATATCCCTTCCAGCAGTTCCCAACACTTCATTGAAAACAACTTTAGAATTTGTGTTCTCGGCAAGTGAAGATATCTTCTTATATTAAGGATATGCACAGAGAAGGTACAGCAGAAACAAAGGGAGCCCACAATTGACCATACAACCAACAGGTTAAAAGCCATGCAGCAATCAGAAACTTATACCTTGACTATTCATTAGGCTAATAGAATTAAATTTAAACAAACAAACAAACAAAAAAGATACAGCCCCAAGTGTTTCCAACCGCAAATGTTTCTCAGTTACATGAACTGCAGCAGAGAGCAAAGACTGGGTCGTCCTGAAGACAAACATAATCAAACTTACTTAGAAATCATCAAATTTGTTCACTATAAAAAAAAAAAAAAAAAAAAAAAAAAAAAAAAGTTCATTTCATAATCTGAAAGCTTAAGTTTGGAACTAATTCTAAAACCTTGAGACATCAGTTTCACTCAGCTCATTTCCTCTCTTCATAACAAACTCAATGACAGCTTGAATAGACCCTTCAGCTGACTGCTTGATCCTATCACATATAGCTAATTGACAACTTTGTAAAGTGGCTACAAGCTGCAAGAAATAAAATATAATGTTAAGCTGCCACAGTCTTATGCCGATTCACAAACCATATTTAGCAAAATCAACCGTACCTCATCCTTCATCAATAGAGTACAAACTGATGAAACAATACGATTAAAAACTTCTGATGGATCAATAGAAGCGTCCTGGATGTACAGAAAGAACTCAAAAAGTATCATATTTCCTCGCTATGGTGTTTCAATAAGCAGATGAACAATATTTAAAAAAAAAAGGATGTAAAAAGACAAGAACCATTAGGAATCAAAGATGGACAACAGACTCACACTTCTCAAGATGGCTATAACATCCCCAAGAGAGGACAAGGCCCGGTAGGACAGTTCAATATCCACAACAGAATTTGAACCAACAGGCCTTGGAAGTGAAAGGGATATGTTGAAGAGTTGATCAAGAATCTGGATGAAGAAAATTTGATGAATTTATTTTTCAATAAAACAAATATAAAGCTCAAAATTTCATATACAAATGATTCTAAGGTTTCACCACATCATGGGAAATTAACAGAGACCATAAACAACTGCCTACCAATTCTCATACCTGAGCAGAGATTTTTCTAACTTCAGAATTGGTGTCTGCACAACGTGGAAGATACATTATGACCCGATCTCCCAAACAAAGAGCTTCACGACTTGGCAATACATATGCAGCTGAACAATGAACAAAAAAAATTGTTGTACCATAGATTAAGTACAAAAGAAAAGGCACAATGATAGCAAATGTCCCAAAAGAGTTTTAAGTTGTTTCACGAAACAGAATTACATGGTAAGTTGGAAAAATTCCCATGCACAGTACGGTCGATTTGCTTGCTGTGTGTACAACTTCCATGGCAGCCTAATGCACAATATCCACTAACACATAGTGTGCGAAACTTGAGAAGCATCTCATATACTGCAAGACATCCCCTTCTCCTTTGATACTCCACAGGTGAAGCGACATATTGATCTACTTGTCTCAAGATATGCAATAGCTGTTCAGCTCGACTTCTTCCATCTTCTCCACTAATGTTACATATATTTCCAGTTAGAAGATATATTATGAGGTATACATACACAAGAAATCACATGTGGTAGACACGTACATCTACCGAAAAATTAAAGCAGAAAATACAGTAGTTCTGTTCAAAAGGAGACAAGGAATCATTTTATAAGTTAAAAAAAGAATGGGATGAAAATCTGTCAACTTAAATGCCATTGTTGGGCCCTTAACTATCAACTTAAGTTTTTGAATTTAATGGTAACATAACATGAAATCAAAGCAATTTGATTAGGAGGTCAATTGTTTCAAATCCTCCCACATGAGTACATGACCAATTGACCACATGACTATATTAGTGTACTTGTAATTGTATCTGCGTTGTTATTTTCTTGTGTTTGATTTTGGTCCACATTACTTTCATTAGGCCTTTAGATATCAACTTAATTATTTTAAATTAAGTGGCAAGTTAACAAAAACTAACTCCTCTTGAAAGTTGAAAGAGAGAGAAACTATGCCCTAAGCACATGAATAACAGATCTTAGAACTCTCCTACAACATTCTCATCCAAAATATGACACACCATATGTTTGGTCTTTAGAGTTTAAGACCATAAGCAATACATTCAGATCCAGATGATTATGTCTGATATTTTATAGCAAAATGGATCTTGTACAGCTAAAATGATTGTATCCTGGTATCATGAAAAGGAACCCGCTGAAAGACCAAATGTAACAACAATGCCAATAAAAAGAGTTACCACAAAAAGAACTATAATAAAGAGTTGCATCTACTTATGCATTGTGTGATTTTTTTTATTATTTTGATAAATCCAACAGAAAACATAGCCTTCAAAAAGAACAAAGAATAGATACTGAATAAAGTCCAATGGTATAATACAAAAAGAATAATGATTTACATCCTAGAATAAAAAAAAAATAGGCACAAAGTAACTCCCAACTATTTTACACTTCGAAATTCTAAACTTTATCAAGTTAATTAGTGAATTATAAGGGCAATTTTGTGAAGAGAATACACAATTGAACTTCAATCAGTGTGACAATATTATGGGTACCAAATTACTCTGTTTTAACATTGAGCTTCCTAATTCTAAATAATGCAATGCATCAGATTAAAAAATGTTTTTATTTTTGGAAAAAATCATGAACAGAGGAAAGGAAGAAATACATAACATACAGAAATATACCTTTTTAAGATATGATAAAGTTAACCAAAATCTTTCTAAACTAAATGGAGTTTCACAAAAATAGAACACAGGAAATTATCATAGACAGACATATTTTACATCCAAGCTAGTTGACAATGCACACTAATGGCTTGAGAACAAATGTATGTCCCGATAGAATCACACATTCTGCCATAACAATGACGCGATATAGTTGGAATGTAAATATTATATTTACTCATTTAGTTAGGAATTCTTTTACTTGGTCTCCACTCTTATGTGGTCCCCACACTGTTTACTTGTTCACCACTCTTATGTGGTCCCCGCTATTTTCTTGTTCACTGCTCTTGTATATCTATATATACCTCTATTGAGAGAAGAATAAATCATCACAATATTAAACCCTATTATTCTACTTGGTGTCAGCGCAAAAAGAAGGGAATTTTTCCGCTGCCATTTTCTTTTCTTTGCTCTAAACCTAATTAGAAGATCTGTTGCCGCCGCTGCCACACCTTACAAAAGCAACTTGCGCTATCCTCTTGTGTGGCCGGACAACCTCTCTTCTGTACCAAAACCACCAATTCTCTAGCTAAACCCTAGCCGCATCATCTCTCAATCAGCCGAAATTCCTTCTATGTCTAATACTAAGGTCCATATGGTTCCTGATAGCAAGATGCAACCCACTGTCACCATTCAAAAGACAAATACTCCCAATCCATATTAAATTGAATGGTACAAATTACCGTATTTGGTCTAAGGTTTTGGAGATACACATTGCTGGTAGAAAGAAGAAGGGATATATCACAGAAAGGAAGATTACACCCTCAGAGATTGCACCCTCAGAGAGTGACCCGAGTTATGATGAATGGGAAGTTGAAGATGCACTTGATAAGTCTTGGCTTATCATTTACATGACTAACAACTTGATGTCACATTTTGTGCAGTGTGGAACGGCTAAGGAAGTGTGGGATGCAGTTAAGAGGAGTTATCTTGATGCCTCTGATTCTTCTCAGGTCTATGAACTGATGAAGAAGACGTTTCAATTGCGTCAGGGTGGCCGACCTCTCACAGAATATTACAATGAGCTGAACTCCGTTTTCAGGGAGTTAGACTATCGACGACCCAATGATATGGAGTGTACCGCAGATTCTGAGAAGTACATGAAGCGTATAGCAGAGGATCGGGTTTACATGTTTCTTGCAGGTCTTGATCACAACCATCTAGTAGTCGTTTTCTGACTACCTCGCATTTACCAAGCCTGGACGAAGCATATTCACTGGTTCGTCGCGAAATGCAGAGACAAGTTACCATGGGTACTGAGGATCATTCTGAAGCTTCAGCACTTGCTGTCCAAAAGGGCAATTTTCGGCCAACCCCTCCTACTGGTCCTTACACTCGCCTCTGCACTCACCGTAATAGTATCACACATATGGTTGATACTTGTTTGAAGAAGCATGGCTACTCGTAATGGTATAAACTCAAGCAAGCTGAGAGGAAAAGCAACAGGAAACCCCCTCATGTTGCTCTAACCGAGGCTTCTCCATCTTCTGTTTCTTATGTCTCTCGAGTGTCCCATCAGGAAGGTAATTCTAGATTGGTATTACTTTCTTCTACTAACAACACTTGGGTTATTGATTCAGGAGCTACTGATCATATGACTAGTAATTTCTCTTTAATTACTTCTCTAATGTCTTCACCTGCCTAGTCTGTTCAAGTTGCTAATAGGACTCCTATGCCAATTACTGGCGCCAGGAATGTCTCACTCTCACCAATTTTTTCCATGTCTTCTCTTACTTGCTCTTAATCTCTCTAATAATCTTCTCTCTATTAACCAAATTACCAAATATCTTAATTGTTCTGTAACCTTTTATCCTACTCACTGTGTGTTTCAGGACAATCTCACGAAGATGACAATTGGCACTGGTAGAGAGAGAGGGGGTCTGCATTACTGGAAGGAGGCGAGAGCATTGATATCCGAGTCTAGCCAAGGATTCCACGTAGGGAGCGAGACACTTGACAGAAAGAAAATTATTTTATGGCATTATCGTTTAGGAAACTCATATTTTGCCTATTTAGAACGCTTATTTCCTCAGTTGTTTTACAACATTCCTACTTCTAGTTTAAAGTGTGAACAATGCCTTTTTGCTAAAAATCATCGTGTTCCTTTTAAAATAAGTTTCAATAAAAGTCAAATTCCTTTTTCATGTGTTTATACTGATGTTTGGCATCCTTTCTCTACTCCTACTTCAGGTCAGAAATATTTTGTGTCTTTTATTGATGATTGTACTAGGGTGAGTTAGATATATTTATTGAAATCTAAAAGTGATGTTATACATGTCATTCCTCAATTTTACCAAATGATTGTCACACAATTTCATACTCCAGTTCAGGTTTTTCATTCTAACAACGGTCTTGAGTTTGTAAATCGGCCTCTGGCTGATTTCTTCAAACAACACGACATCCTCCATCAGACAACGTGTGTTTACACACCAGAATAGAATGGCATAGCAGAACGTAAAAACCGACATCTTTCAAAATGGCTCAAGCTTTATGTTTTACTATGCATGTTACTAAACGTTTTTAGGCTGATGCTGTCATGACCACTGTCTATCTTATCAATCGAATGCCTACACGTATCATTGACTATCAAACTCCTTTGAGGATGTTGTCACGTTTTCACCATATCCCTTCAGCTCTTAACATTTGCCCTAAGGTTTTTGGTTGTGTTATGTTTATGTGCACCCACTTAATAGGTATAAACTTGATTCCCGTGCTTTAAAATGTGTGTTTTTAGGTTACTCAAATTCTTAAAAAGGCTATGAATGTCTTCATCCTCCTACAGGTAAATACTATGTGTCCATGGATGTTCAATTTTGTGAGCGGGTGTCCTATTTTTCTAGGGACGTATCTCTTGTTCCTCTTCAGGGGGAGATTAGTAGTAAGGAAAAGGAACTATGGTTGGAAGAAAAAAAAGTGTGGATTTCGGATAAGGGTGAGGATTCGGCTTTCTTAGGTGAGAGGGAGTCTTTAGATGCTTCTGATTCTGTGGAGGCTGAATCTAGTGAGAGTGAGAGGCCAGCTCGGCTGTTTAACAAATGTTACACAAGACGGAACAAAGGTGTTACTCTTGACTCCACTTGATGATACTACCATGCCATCGGATGACTCTTCCGCGATTGACCCTGTGGTACAGACTTCTACTGAGGTACATATTTCTTCCCCTATAGCTCCCACTTCAGATGATATTTTGGATTCTAACCCTACAGATTTAGAAAATACTACGGGTAGGAGATATCCTCTTCGTGACCGTAAAGAGCCTGATAGGTTGGGTTTTTCCAAATCATCTTCTAATGTTGTTTATCCCATTTCTGACTTTATCTCTTATCATCGCTTGTCTAAGTCTCACATAGCTTTTGCCCTTCAGTTATCTTCTGTGTCTATTCCTAGTCATTTTCAGGAAGCTCTTGGAGATCCCAAATGGAAGTCTGCTATGGTAGAGGAAATGAAAGCTCTTCAGAAGAATTCTACTTGGGAAATGGTTGAGTTACCTCTGAATAAGAAGACAGTGGGATGTAAATGAGTGTTTACAATAAAGTACAGGTCGGATGAGACAAATGACAGATACAAGGCCAATATGGTTGCCAAAAGTTACACTCAGACGTATGGGATTGACTATCAAAAGACCTTTGCTCCTGTGGCCAAAATGAATACTGTTAGAGTTATACTTTTTCTTGCTGTTAATCTACACTGACCATTACGGCAGTTTGATGTGAAGAATGCCTTTCTTCATGGTGATTTGATAGAGGAAGCGTATATGGATCCTCCTCCAGGATTTACACCAAAGGAAGCAAAGGAATGCAAGCTGAAGAAAGCGTCATATGGTTTGAAACGGTCACCGAGAGCTTGGGTTGAGCTACTCAATGAAGGAGTATGGTTTTAAGCAGGCTTTGGCAGATCACACTCTGTTCTATAAAAGAGATGGTGATGATATTACCTTGCTTATAGTTTAAGTTGATGACATGATTGTTACAAGTAGTAACGTAAGTGAGATAGAAAAGCTTCAATGTCGTTTGGCTAAGGAGTTCGAGATGAAGGATTTTGGGGCTCTAAAATACTTCTTGGCATTGAAGTATCTCGATCCAAGTAAGGAATTTCTCTCTCTCAACGGAAGTATGTCTTAGACCTCTTAGCTGAAAATGGTAACTCAGCCTGCGAACCGGTGGATACTCCTATTGAGGCGAAACAAGGTCTGACTATCTATCCCGATCAAGTTCGAACAAACAAGGAGAGATATCAAAAGTTAGTAGGGAAGTTGATCTATCTAACTCATACTACACCTGACATATCATATGCAGTTAGTGCCATGAGTCAATTCATGCATAATCCGAGTGACCGACACATGGGTGCTGTGAACAGTATTTTAGCATATCTGAAGTCCTCTCCAGGTAAAGGTATTATGTTCTCCAAGCATGGACACCCTAGATATCATGGGATATACAACTCTTGACTTTACTAGATCCAAATTGGACAGAAAGTCTGCTTCAGGGTATGTATCATTTGTGGGAGGTAATTTGGTGACTTGGAGAAGTAAGAAACAGAATGTGGTTTCTCTATCCAGTGCGGAAGCTAAATATCGTGAACTTCATCATACTATTACAGAGCTTACTTGGTTACGTATTCTCTTAGGAGAACTCGGTTATGGCCCTCAGAAACCTATGGTGCACTTTTATGATAACACGGCTGCCATTGAGATAGCTAATAATCCGGTGTAGCACGATAGAACCAAGCATGTTGAACTTGACAGGAATTACATCAAGGATAATCTAAATTATGGCATAATAGAGGTTCCTTACATTAAGGTGCCGTTTGTTTTTCACCACTTAAATCTTAAGTCTTAAATTAAGTGGATTTTATTTGTTTGTTTTTTAACTTATATCTTAAATTAAGTTAAAAACATCTTAAAATAAAAAGCTAAAATTTTTGACTTTTCACTTATTGAATAAGTGATAGTTAACACATTAATATGAATTTCCTAAAATAACCCCATATAATTAAATTATTATCAAAAACACCTTATTAACAAAAAAAAAAAAGAATCTCCCCAATTTAATCGAAAGAAAAAAAAATCCCCAATTTCATCTAACCCTAACCCTAACCCTAACACTAAAGACCTAAACCTAAAATGGAACTCATGGAAGGGGGCGGCGGCGGCGGCGCCATGAATCGTGAACAGAGAGGCCGGCCGGCCTCCTCCATGCGTTTGATGGGAGGAAAATAGAGGAGGAGCTCGACGAGATCGACCTCAATGCCTCCTATTTCGGTTCTGCTCAAGAAAATCCCCAACGGTGATGTCTTCGAGGCCTCGCACACAGACGACGTCGACCGTCTTAGGTTCTTGCTCGACTCCGATCTCGTTAACGTCAATGCCCGTGACCACTGGGACTCCGTCGCGCACAACTACGACTGCCTCGCCAGTCAATTCGACACCGCCCCAATGCTACTCGAGAGTGGCGCAATTTGCTCTGATCACACCTTCGACAACTACAGGTGCCAGTACGACGGTGCCGCCGCCGTTGGTACTGTTCGAAGCGGCGTTGAGTCTTGAGACACTTGAGTTTTTCTTTTTTCTTTTTTTAATAAAATATTATGTTTATTATTTTTATTTAAATAAAATTATTATTATTTATTTAGAATCAATTAAATTAAATGAATATTGAAATTCATTTCTAAATAATAATAATAATATTAAAATAAAAATACTTAAAATGAAGGGTATACTAGTAAAATGAAAACCACTCAATATTTAAATGAAAACATTTAGAGAAAAAAAAAAACAAGTTGGAGGGTCTTAATGATTAAGAGCTATTAAGTACTTATGACTTTTAAGACTTAAGTAGAAAAAACAAACAGCACATAAGAGTGCAAATCAACTAGCTGATGTGATGACTCATGTTGTTACCAGTATTCCTTTCTATACATTCCTATCCAAGTTAGGCATGTGTGATATCTATGCACCAACTTGAGGGGGAGAGTTAGTTAAGAATTCTTTTACTTGGTCTCCACTCTTATGTGGTCCCCACACTATTTACTTGTTCACCATTCTTATGTGGTCCCCACTATTTTCTGTTCACTACTCTTGTATATCTATATATACCTCTATTGAGAGAAGAATAAATCATCATAATATTAAACCCTAAGATTCTACTGGTATATATATATATATATATATATATATATTAAATTATCAGGTCAGTGACCTGATAACTTCTATATATACGGATATAACTAATTTATAACAACAAATTCCCTCCGAGTAATTGTCTCGGAATTACTGAACAACCCAACTACATTGGTGAGATTAAAATATATTAGTCAAATTACTTATTTCCTCATATAAAGGTATAGTGAGATGAGACATAAAATGGCATATTAATTAAATTTGCAGTTTACTTTTACATAAAGTGAACTGTCATTTCTCTTTTTTGCAATATTATCTACCCCTCAAGATGATGAAGAGGACCAGACAAAAAAGATGGAACATAATATAATTCAATCATCCCCTACAAAGATATTATTTCCCATCTATTGACCAACAACCTCTTCTATTATTCATTTATTCCCCTTAGCTTGTAAGTCCCTTGTTCAACCATACTCATCAAAACTATTCTTAAGGTGAAACTAAATTACGATACTTGAGTATCATCTCAAAACAAATGCAGTTCAGTCAGACTTGTAAAAATCAATTTTGTAAGAAAACATAGACCAAATGGAACAATACCTTGTTAGAAGAATCGCACATAAAAGCGTGCTAAGGTTGTCTATAAGGGGATTGACAACATCCATTGGGTCATTAGGTAAAGCAAAGAACCCTAAGGTGGCCTGCCAAAGTTTTCAGAGCATTCAGCATACTAGGAATAAGGTGACAGATGCATAATCACAAATTATATTAACAAATGTACCTTCATAACAAGATTTCTTGTTTCAATTGAAAGCTTTGGTTCCACAGAAACCAAAGTAGTACAGGCACTTACAGCAAGGGCCTGAATCAATAACCACAGAAAGTCATAAAAGCTCAAATGAATAATTAATTAAAGACAACATTGCTGCCACATGCATACTCATTACAAAGCAATTGAAATACCTGAGTGTGTAAAAGTTCATGACTGGAATCAACAAAACCATCATTTTCATCTCGTCCCATCAAAGTTAATATGTAGTCAAGCAACTGGTCTCTCCTTTTCAGTGGGAATGGTGCACCATTTTCTGCAGCATTAATGACAGCACGACCTGCATGTGCACCATTGCTAACTGTAAGATTCTTTTACTTATCTTCTGACCAGACTGATTATTAGATTCAAATAATATAAGCAAAATTATCAGCATATTTAAATATTTCATGCAACACGTGCAAAGTTATTTATGTACTTAGAAACAAAAAGAATTAAAGTTTGTAACCAATATGTACTGTACTGAATTCAACATATGTGATGTGTGACAACTGACAAGTAGACTAAATTTTGCAACTTCTTACCAAAAGTTAAAGATGAATAACCAACAAAACATTTCCCAAAGGCAATGTAAGATAGACAAAACACATGTAAAGGCATTATTTTCCTGTTTTCCAGAAAAATTAAGAGTTAAGGATTTTTTTTTTCATGTATTCTATGTGACAACTTCTCTTCACAGTATTCCACATGCATTGCCATGCAAATCTTCCATTTCCATCACAGGTGATAATTTTTCCAATCAAAGTTGCGTAACTCCTCTGTTATTTTCTTTCAAGATCATGTAACTACTTAAAAATTTGAGACCGAGTGCACCATAGTAAATTCCTCCACTTCTAGGCTTCTCATTTGCATGTGAAGAGAGGAAGGGGGGATTACAAATTCAACTCTTGCATTATCCTATTGAGTAGGAGGAAAATGAAACTTGGAGAAGAGAAGAAGAAGTAAGGATTTAATCGAGAAAGCTACATCCATCTGCTGTGCCTGTACCCAATTTAATCATGCCAAAGGATGGAACTTGGAGAATGTGTGTGGACAGCTCAAGCAAATATCATTAACTCTTACATTACTAATTAACATGATTTTAAAATTAACATGATTTTAAAGTGGACATTCATCAGTACAAATATCAAAAATCAAAAATGACAGCATTCATAAATCTACAGTCAAATATGAGTATAGTTGCATTAAGTGTGATATGACAAATATATGAAATTTCCTACCACACATCAATAAATAAAGATATAAAACAGTAGCTAACTTAGTAAGAACCTAGTAAATCAATAGCAGTGATAACAGCCTGCTTTGCTGTAGGGTGGCGTACATGAAGAAGCCGTGAAAGCATATTTGTTCCCTGTAAGCAAGAGAAATATGCAAGTCACCCATCGATCATATGAAAAAGTGACACAACTAGTAACATAACAGAAACATCAGTACATGCACACAACCCACATGTAAGGAGGCCACTTAATGCAAGAGGAGAATCCAATTGACTCAAACAATATTTTCATTTTATTTTATCAGATATGTTTTGTAGGCTGCAACTTAACTTTCCAAAAGAACCAGCGTGTAGCTAATCAGCTAATGAAAACTAAACAAAATATGATTAATGATGGTCAATGTTAGCACTTAGCAGCAAATATCACACAAAAGTGATTATGAAACCTATCTAGCAAAAAACAAATATCTGACTAAAATATGAGAAGGAACTACTAACTTAAAGTTTACTTAATCATTTTCCAATTTTAGTTAAAGCAAAGGCTTGTTAGAGCTTAATATTATTATTTTGGCCCCTTAGCTACAAATTTAAGGTTTCCAATCAAAGGATTATTTAACATAATATTGTAGTTAGGTTTACTATAGATCCTGTATTTTTATTATTATTATTATTATTTTATAGGAAACAAAAAATTTAATGTAGATCCTGGATTTAAAAACCCACACATGATTGTATATGTAATTGTTATCTAGAATTTGTATTGAGCTAACTCCACATGGTAGAACCCAATGGTTTTGCATGTAAAGATGTGTATTAGAGCATAATACTATTGTTTGAGCTCTTCCGTACAAGCTTAAGCTTTTGGGTCAACCTGTTACTTAATAACGGTAAACTAAGAAAAATGTTTCCAAGTAACACATCTATTTCATGTCCAAACTTAATTGTATAGAGAAAACAATAAACAAAATTGAATGTCCACCGTGGCGGTAACTTTGTATTTATTTCTAGTGGGGCTAAGTCCTTTAAAGTCTCTATAATTTATTTATTTTTTTGTAGACCATAGAAGGTTTTTGAGTTGTGAACATCTTGCTCACTTTTGAATCCTCTTTCTTTAATGAAATCATTCTAGTTTCCTATCAAAAAAATGTCCACTGTGGTTCAATTAATTTGTCTCAACTCAGGAAGCCTAATGACCAAGTGTTGTATAGAAGCGCTATAAAATTCAATCTAGCAATTATTGTGTCCAATTATTTTATCAAACTGAACAGTGTTGGCACTCAATACCAAAGAGTTTTCAGAATATATCATCTCAAGCAAAGATATGTTCCTCTACTGATTACTAGGTGGCAATTTCTCAGTATATATTATTAGTAAAACTCAAAATTAAAGCTTGAAAAAGAAAAAGAAGGGTTAAAAAAACATTCTCTTTGATAGTAGTCAACTACTATCGAAGCGAAACATAATATCGAAAAAACAAATTATGGAAACTTGAAGAATTCAAACGCAAGATGACATACAATAAGTGCATCAATTCTGGCTTCAATAACTGTTGATGGAGCATATCTTGCAGCATATCCATACATTAGAGCCAAAGCAGCATGTATGTCATCAGATTCTTCCATTCTATTACTATCATAGAAGAAAGATAAAAATCTGCAAACAAAAGGTCAGTCTTCAGAAATAAAATACATTCTCTGTGCAAACACACAATGAATTACACGATAAAGCTTCAAAGAAGATTGGGGATTTAGGTAGGGGAGCAGGAGAGAGATAAAGAAATTGGAAAATATGTGACAAATAAGACATTGAAAATAATAAGAATTTTTAAAAACATCTGCTTCAGGTTTCCAGTTTGCATGATGCATGATAGATAAAGTACAGTCGAGTAAAATAAAAGAAAAATTGTTGCTTTTATCTACATTGTTGTTCCTCCTGCAATCTTGACAAGAGTTTTGCATCAACAATTAAAATCTACACCCTAATTACTCATAAAAGGGGAATTAAAATATCATCTGGGGAAAGACTTTTATTCCAATTGTTATAAAAGAAAAAAATAAAAATAAAAAATCACTGTGTTATAAGGTACCACAGTAACTATATAATTATTAATCAATTTAATCTAAGATAAATTGAGAAATCATGTTATGATATCTGAGAGCCAAATAACATGTAAATAAACATCAAGTACGTATGTATGTATTGTTGCATGTGCACACCTTTGAAAAATACTTTTCCCAACACTATCCAGAATGTTTTTCAGCTTTTCTAAAACAGTATCCAGGTGGGATGCTGCAACCTGAAAGTAATACAAAACATAAATTATAATCATGGAAAATGAACAAAAATAAAAGGGTACTGAAAAAACTGTAAACTTTGAGATACCAATCCCATGGCTTTTGCCAAACCAAGCCTGTTAGATGGAATGGCAATATTGGCTTGTTTGTACATCCAATCAATCTTAGCACAAACATAAGCCCTATCGTCAACTTTCTGAAGAAGCACACCCAAGCACCTGCAACAGAAGAATTGAAATGACAATAATTAAAAAACCTCCTATGTTTGAAGATTTGTCCTTGACTTCATAACAGCAATCGAAGAAGAAACTTCCTTAAGGGAACCTTATAATTAATCATGAATTATTGTTATGCAACATGAAACCTAATGAATGAACAGAAACGGAACGAAAGAAATGAGAAGATAACCTGCTAGAAAAAATTTACAAAATAATATTTACTAAAACTTCAATGCGAGTGTATAAAGAAGATCTCCCGACAGAAAAAATTTACAACTTCAACGCGAGTGTATAAAGATGATTTTTCAAGAATCAAAAATACCCAACACATCATACTATTCAGGAGAAAAAAAACATATGGAACTTTGATGATAGTCTGAAGAAAGAAACTCTTCCTAGAGTTCCAAAATAAGATCACGAATTCAAAGCACTAATACCGGTGTAGAAGTCCAGAATGTTCATCATCGGGCATATAAAGTACATATTGTTCACCGAAAACATTTCCCAGAGAAATCACCCAGTCATTGTCTTGAATCACATCCAAGGATTCTGCAAGGAACTGCCAACAAAGATCAAAGAGACATCAGTTATTCTTATGTTAAAGAAGATGTTTTAGTTGTTTTAGTTTTCTTACATATTATAACAGGATTCGATTGATTTCATAGATCAGCAAAGGGATTCAATAAAGTCTTCTGCTGAACATGCCCCCCCCACCCCCCACAACCGAGATATAGAGAGGGAGAGAGAGAAAGCGAGAAATGAAAGAAAACAAGACATTATGACAGAAGTGATGACGTTAAATCCAAAGAATGTCAAGAATGTCCTACAACATGTATCAAAACGAATAATCTAATGTATTTGTAAGGTAGAGATTCTTACATTGATTATCATGTCATCCCAAGTCTCCTGGTATGAAGGATCCAGCTTCAGGTCATCCGTGTCACTAACATACGCCTTCATTTTTGGAATCTAGAGCTTACCAAATATGACAACCAATTATATTCTATAAGATAATTACTCTGCTCACTAGTAATTCAAGCATGCAAGTTCAAAGATGAATCTGGGCATAAATAGCTTAGCTTGAAAGTATTTCACTTCAATTGTACAAGATTGAAAACATAGCATATGCTGAATAATAGTGCAATACACTGGAACTTTTAAAATAATAATTTAATAATTATTATTATTATTATTTGTAGTAGCATCAGCAATAATAATAATTGTTATTGTTGAAAATCACATGTGAGAACAAGATTGAAAAAAAAATCACATGTGAGAACAAAATTAGACATTGAAAAGGTAAATATAAGAAGAATGATTAATATACAAATTGGACTTGCAACCTAATCAGCTATCTTATTGATCCAGTATTATTAACTCGTTCCAAAATACTAATTTCCAATACTTTTAATATTCTATATTTCAACAATCCGGAGACAAAATGAGAAACTGGGTAACCTTAATTTCATCTACGGTACTTGATTTACATCAAGTACTTTTTAGCACAAAGATACTCTATAAACCATCATCGATGTCTATTCCTGTTAGAAACACCAACTCAAACATAAAATTGCCTTTCTAATCAATTTTGACCTCATACAAAAATAATAGCATACCTCATCTTGCCAAAACAAGCTGATATTCTTTGGAAAGAGAGGTGCCAAATAATAGAGGACCTGCAAGAACAGAAAAGGATGTCTTCTAGTTAATCAGAAAATTTATCAATTCTCAATGGAACTGTTTTTGTGCTTAATTATGAATTTTAACTAATAACTTAACAATTGCTTATCTGATCTGAACATTATGATATCTGCACATTGACTCAAGAAACACCGGCTTATAAAACTCCCTTAACTTTATCTTTACATCCCCTCTTATTTCCCCATTAGTCTTTTCCACTTCCATTTTATGTTTGCTTAAGCGGCATTGAAGCAAAACTGCTAAAAGATGGCAGCCAGCCAAGAGATTAGCAGAGATGCATTACAAAGAAAACCTAATCTTCTTCAGGGGTTAAAAAGTAATTAAAAAACCTGAAATCACCAATACAGAATAAAATAAATCATACCTATGACCTATCTATTGCTCTTTTATTTCTAGTCAAATAGGATGATCGTCCACCTTTTTCATAAACTATCTTTTACAAACATCAATGTTTCATAACAGTTATTCTAATCAAGGATAGAGATGCTTACTGCCAAAATATGGGTTGCCAGTTGCTCCCTTGCTAGAGGATCATGCAAAAGCACAACCAAGCGTGCAAACAGCTCCTGATTATATGTATAACAGATTAAAAATTTACAGTTATTTCATATGCTAGGCAAGAAAACTAAAGTTAAACACATTATAGACATCAGAGCAGAGCGTACCTCAGGTTTTGGAATATCAGCACGAACTTTACATTCACTGAGCATGGCATTGGTATGAGAAGATCTATGTCTGCATAATTCTGCTATGCATCTGCAAACCTGAAAAGACAGCAGCATATATGCAGACCAAATTTTTAACAATTATAAAATTCAGCGCCATTGCTCACATAAAAAACATTCTTTGTGCACTAACACCACCCAAAGTAAATTAGACAGGATTGTATAAAGCAAAACCCACTGAGCAACTAAAATTAAAAACATGCACTGGGAGAGAGTTAAAGTCCAAGCACTAAAATTTAGATGTCAGCACAATAAGAATAAAAGAAAAAGACATATGAAGGTCTTACAGTAGCAGCTGCACCAGTATAAGCCCGTGGAATAATCATCCTTAGAAGGAAAGGCCAAAGGACGTGCTGCGGAAATTTAAGACATCATTAGTTATGATTATATGTACAACCAATCAAAAAAATTATGGAACCAGGAACCCCATTTAAATGAGGTAAGCTTTAACACCAAGGAAATAAAATCACCATTAAAGATATGAATATAAGAAGACAATGAGGTATACCTCCATTTCAGGAATTGTAATAGTTAGCAAAAGAAGGCCTTTTTCACATGTTGCCCGTAGCTCTGCTGGACAAACTACTCTCATCTTCACCCGGAAAAGCAACAACTTACTATTAGATTGTTATAATCTGTTAGATATGAATGATTTAGGAGATGATTATAAAATTTAAAGTCAATATAGAGCGTTAACTTCTAATGCATGCCAATGAATCAAGTTCATATTTTATATTAATGATTCTTTTGGTAAATATGATGCATCATTGGAATGGTCCGGTCAATATTTTCTGACTACTAACTTTAAACAGTGTTCAAATCTACTATTTCTTTCATCTAAAGAAAGCTGGATGTAGAACTCCAATATTTTCTTATTGAAAGTAAACCACTGAACCAAACCCTACCTTAGAGGTCTCATGATCATCTTTATCCTGATCCGACAGAGCACAATGGCGTACAAGATATTCAACGAACAACTCCCCAGAAGGACCAATCAAGTAGCAGTGTGAAGCCATTACCACAATCAACTGTGACCAAAGCAACAAAATTACAAGTCTAGGAAAAAAAAATGTCTTCTTAAAAATGTCAGAACTATAAGGGATTCCCTTCATAACAACATACCTCAGAAAGAGCCTTTCGGACACCTAAATTTTGTTCACCTAGTAAAGACTTCACTGCATCAACAAGCAAAGGCCTTTTACCATGCCAAGCTTCAGATGACCTCCAAATTAAAATGAAAGAGAAGTCAAGTCATGTAAGCAAATCAAGATAAAGAGTTAGTAACGAGGATGGGCAAGAAACCTGGGCAAGAGGAGCTTTAAAACGCAAAGTGCGCCAAAAGTCAAAGGTTCTTCCTTGAGCCTGCATTTCTAGTAGCAGAAATATATAGGAAGAAAAGAGGCAGTATATCAAAATACTAGTTTATTTAGAACTGGAAATAGATTGCCTACAAAATTATTAATTATTCTGGCAAACACATAACAATAACTGAGGATATTATTTTTGCCACAAATGATACCTCCCTAAAGAGGTAACCTATCTAGCCTGAACTCATACTCACATTTAGAAGGAACATAAATAAGTCATCGGGGTATACCAAGCCGACTGTCAGAAAACAACGCTGAACTTCATTATACATCTGGAACACATACAAAAATACAAATATTATATAACACAATCAAGACAAAAGAAAAATAGAAAAGGGAGGATCTTGAGGTAAGAAAAACAACTGTACATTGTAATATTACAGTAAGTGAACAACATGCATATATAGATTGGCAACGATTATTTAAGTAATACCTTTAGTCCCACTGAAAAGGCTGATTGCTCTATATTATCATTATATATGCAAACCACAGGAAGAAGTGTTGATAAAATAACTGTCAGATCCTGCAAAATAAAAAAATGAACTTTTAGAATTTAACTAAGCACTTGATCATGCATCTATATAACCACAGTGCAACAACAGTTGTAAAGGAAAATTTATGACTTGTAGAGAGAAGATATATATGGAAGCAATCAAAACAAAAGATAAATGAAAGATAAACACAGTACACTATCCCTTTACATAATCGTTATTTGTTAAACTATCTACATAAGTCGACTTTAGTATTTGAAATGGCTACTCACATAATTGTTGGGTCTGCCACTTAATACCTTGAGCTTTGGGTTGAATTCGTCAAACATGGCATCGTTATCGTTGTCGAAATTGGTTATATTTCATGTTTGGTAACTCCCCTTTGGTTTAGTTGCTGGTTTACATGTAAAACCAAAGGATTAAGTTGAATGTTCAGTCTGCTAGTGTATCAGACATTAATCAAGGATAGTATTTGATACAGTCTCTTATACTATGGTTGATCTCTCCCACCTAATAGCTTGACCTTTTGCATTTTTATTTGTTCAATACAATTCATGATATACATGTATAGTCACATAAATAAATATATGCTAAACTTCCTGATCTTACAGGTCAGATTTCCTAACACAGTAGAGCCGCTTTTTATGACAAATCATTGTCTAGTCAATTTGTAGACATTCCACATCTAAGCTTTGTTTAATAATCAAACATTTAAATTTCAGAAATGGGAACATTCCAAATAATTAAGCCAAACAAAATCAATGGTCTTATGAAAACCAAAATGTAATAAATTAAAAAACAATAACCAAAAAAAAAAAACCTGAGATACTCCACTCTACATTGAGAGAGAATCTTATGGTTAATGAATGCATTAAAATTTGCTTACAAAAGCTGAACTCATTAAAAATTGCCAAAAATATAAATAAAAAGAGAGAACAATATTACTATAGATGACTGAGCAGGAGGAGAAGAACAATGTGCAGTACCTCAAAATCAAGCAACGGAGGACCTGTTTCTGACAGTATTGAGGCATTTAACAGATTGTGGAGACTACAGGTTGCAATAAGTGCAATGTCTTGATCTTTTCTATACCTAATAAACATAAAAAGAAAATGAAAACACTGTATAATGCCTAACTCGTATCCATCACATGTGGCAACACAGTACAAAATACTGGACACATGATAACAAAAAAATATAAACATAAAATAAAAAATTAAGACCCATACTTGCACAAGTGACGAGCACAAATAAAGAGCTCAACTAAAAGAAGAACAGTAATGAGGCAGAGCTCGACTAAACAAAGAACACTCAGGAGGGAAGAGTACCCTGCAGAGGGAACAGAGCTCGACAAAACAAAATGAGAGCCCTGTATCAAGAAAAAAAGGCTCAGGAGGAAAAAGAGCTTGTAAGGGAAGAGCACCTTCCCCAGGGAACTCATGAGGAAGACAGCTTTTAAGAGAAAAACATCCCATCAAGAAGACTGCAGAACTGATGAGACCCTCCAAACCAAACTACCAAGGTTACTAAAAGAAAAAGGGGTGGGGAGGAAGGAAATGAGATAAAATCAAGATGAAACATATCCCCAAAACTTTGTAGCACCAAGGAGACACAACAGACAAGCTCACAATGCAGGAGAGATAAACTCTAAGACATTGTAAGGGAGGTGGAGACTCTCCCTGACATGGAGCAGCAAGTTAGAAACATTTCATACATGGAGCAACAGGTTGGAAACCTATCAAATATATGGAAATTTTTCAAAACCTCATATGCCATGCCCCCACATATGATGATTGTGTTAGTATGTGTTTGTGTGTTTGTGCATGTGAAAAATGTGTAAAAGCAACTCAAAAAAACTATTACAGAGGACACTGGCACAGAAAACACATGCAGAGTAACATTATGTTAACTAGTTTGAACAATAGAGAATAAAATATTAAAATTAATCTTACAATTCCAATATAGTGGGGACAAGTCTTGGCAAAGCACTCTTTAATTGTGTCCGTGTGATAAGACCAACCATCTGACCCAGTGCTTCAACAGTAGAAATGCGAACCTATTGTGAAAATAAAGTAAGTTAACAAACTTACTTCAAATGGAAAAATAAATGCCAGAGTTTTACAGTATATATGTAACCACATAAAACCTAGACATCACTGACAATTTCAAAATCAATTACCGACAATAAAGTAAAAGATTTTTCTATAGATGCGTACTTGAAGATTAGCTTTTCAAGTTGTTTCAATTTTAGACATAATATTCTTACAAATGAAGCCACAACCACTCATCCAAACATTTGCAAAATTGAGCAACACCATTGAAGGTAATATAAATGGCCATCAAAGTGTACCTATTGAAAGGAACAAGTTATTTTACTCAAATTCATGTCCAAATGAAGCACGGTCACTCATCCAAACATATGTACAATGAGCAAGACAGCATTGCATATTATATAACAGACCATCCAAGTGTAGATATTGGAAGGAGCATGATATGTCAGTTTACACGTCATGTGACGTTTATCCAACATTCCGGATGGCATGTTTAGGCAGTTTAGCAATCATATACAGAAACATAACCATTAAAAGAAACCCTAAAATCCCATATTTACTCTTGTTTTGAAGAAATTTTTTTAACAGAGAAAAATGAATAAAGTACAGGGTGGAGAAACACCCATTCAAGGTACATTTGTCATCAACAAATGAGAACGAAAAATGTTATAGAAGAGAAAAAAAAAAGGACACAATTATTATGCAAACCTTAAGATCTCGTGATGTTGCCCAAACTCTCAACAAAAGCTCAAAAGAAGAATTCAAAAATGACCTGCACCAAATAAAACATTTATATGAGAGATGATGTTGTGAAGACGTACTAGGAGGAATCAGAAAGGTAAACTAAATTTATTGAGCTCACATAATATCACCATCAAGAAAGGAATGTGAAGGGAAATCCACACTATACAGCCAAGCAGCCTGACACCAACATTTGAATGCTAGAAAACCATAACGTTATAACATTGCCATAAGTTAGCTGTATAGTAAAGAATACAAATGGACAGTGCATATGAAAAATAATCACTACAATAAATCACCCCAAGAAAAAGAACAAAGTAGAAAATTTTCAAATGAATTCTCAAGTTAGTTACAGAGAATTGTTTTCAGCAAAAACTAACTAAAATCAAAACAAGAAAGAAAGTGTAATTTTTATATATTAAACCAGCATTTGGCTCTGCCTTGACCCAACATGAAAATAAAATCATTTAACTGTACAAGAAAAATTTATGAAACATTAAAGAGTGTTATGTGAAGGGTTCCTAAGTTCAAGCTCCAGCTAAGGAGACTTCAACACAGGTTTGTAGTACAATAACAGACTGTACCGGCAAATGTATTAATGTAGACTAGTTCTCTCAACATATAATCTGTTTTAAAAGTCCGGGGTACTGCAAATGTCTGACAAAGGGCAATCAAATGCAACACCAAACCAATTACCGCAAATTTTTAAGAAAAAAAAAAAACTTTTCCAAAAAACACAACAAAGTTTAATACTTTTCTTGTTATTTTGATAAGAAAAAAAGGATAAAATTGAACACCAAACACAACAATTTTAGACAAATCAGGCCAAGCAACTGGACCTAGGCACCTTTTTTTAAAGTTTGACCATTTTAAAATACCAAAAAATCATATACATTGTCAAAGTTAGACTCCAATTCTATCTGGTCCAATAACAACTAACATGTTAACGGAATTACAGATATCACATAGAAGGTCATAACATGCACCAAACATCAAATGCATGTGTTACAACAATGAGGCAAAATATAATTCACCATACCATTTGCAAATATTGGCCGGTGTACATCTCGCACATTTCCAAGTACTGGTAGAACTCGTGACAGTACACCTTTTAGTTGAGGAGTGAACTGCAAAGCTTCAATTGAATTAAAAAAGTACAACACTTCAGATTAGCACACAGGCAGTACTCAGAAACACCCGTGATGATGATAGAACATGAAGAAAAAGGAAGTTAGATGATTAACCATCAGCAGAAGCAAAGTCTGCAAGTGTTTGAACCATAACCGGCAAAGCTGAATTAGGCCCAGAAAAATAAAGAAATATTTCTTCCATCATCTGTCAAATAAATATCAGCTCAAGTCATCAAACCAAATAGATTCAACAAAGCAGGAGAAAGAGAACAGAAACAAAGTCAAGATTTTATATGAATAAATTCACGGAGACTTGATGAAACATAAATTAAGGGAACATTCGAAAAGGTTGAAAGATACGGAAATTGAAAGAATCAGTACTCAAATAATTGAAGTACTAATTTTGATCGCACAAATAAAAGTTGAGTAGGCCTATACCCGCAAACAAAAAATAGGCCCGTAACATTTCCTATCCCAACACACATACAAACACTAAGCAGTTAACCAGTATGTAACAACCCGCTCTTAACAACAAATATGATATCGTCCACTTTAGGCCTAAGCCTACACAATTTTTCTCTTAGGCTCTCATCTCAAAAAGCCTCATACTAGTTTAGGAATTCTCTAAGTATATAACTGTAACTTAACCCACAAAACATATTTCTTAGAATTAGCAAAACAAATGTCATAGACACACAAACTAATCCTTCTCATCAACCTGAAACAGAAGGGTAGAGCTGTATTGTAACCTCTGTTGATATCAAAAGCTAAACATTAGTATTTCTGCATCCCTAAAGCAAATAAGCACAGATTCCTACCTAACTATCAACACCGTTTGAGCAAAAAACATTTGAATGCTGCTCAGGCCACAAAACTCTAATGCTCTGTTGCATAAGAGAGAAGTGAAAGGGAGGCTGGATGGCACTTTTCCTTTGTTTGGTACACTAGAAGAGGGATAGGATGGAAAACAGGAAGTTTATGCATACTCCATCCTCATCCTCATTCTCTGATCCTTTCAAATAGGGTAAAAGAGAGTGGAAAATGGAAGAGATGATAAACAATTAGTAGTTTACAAGTTTTCCCTCATCCCTTCAACATTTCATTCTTCTTACCAATATATGAAGGAAAACTTTCCAGACAAATTTTTCTTCTTCCTTCCACTATTTTCACCTTTACATTTCTCCAGTTCTGTATCCCTCCTACCCATCACACATAAGTGTAATTCACAAAAATATGTCAGATACTTTAAACCAGATCGGCAACTCGAACAACAGAATATAATATGTTGTCTCTATTGACACGGTATTGGTCCCACGATTACCTGCAGACCTTTTAAATGCCATATATAGTGTGCCTCAATAGACTTTATCATCTTAAGCTGATGCCTGATGTCAGAAATTATTGCAGTAAAATTGCATTGCCAATAGCCATTTCTAATTTAAAAAACTAACAACATTGCAAATGCAAGTTTCTGAAAACAAGAGCACCAAAAATGGCTGTAGACAGTAGAGCAAAAGATCCACAGTCGTGTGAAAATAAATGTAATATAGATATAAATGAGGCAATGGAAAAAAACTTACAAGGTCAGGCAAATGTGAACCTATTGAAACAAGAAGCCCAGCTGCTGCCCTTTGCCAGTCAGCATTGAGTTCCTACATCAGAATGAACAAATAAAAGTTAAACAACAGGTGATCCAAGAAAGACTGATTGACCAAAAGAAGATGCAAAGCCAAGAAGAAAACTCCAAAACAAAAACTAAGATATTAAAATTTAAACAAATATTAAAAAAAAAATAACTTATAAAACCTTTTAGCTGTTGATAAGATGAAAAAACATTACATGGATACCCAAGAATGACATTTTTATAATCTGAAAAAAATTAAATGGTTATTTGCAACAAATGACAAATATAATCATCACTAAACTATAAAATAAAGGAAGTTATCAATTATCCATATATCCAAAGATTAATCCAAGAACATGGCAGATAAGAAAGATGCTCTTTGCCACAAGCCCGTGCATTCAAAATAAATTTATATGTAATGCAATGTAACAGGAGAATGCAGCATAGTAATTAATTTGGTCGAAAAAAGTATATAGCATCGGATTCAATAGGATTGCTTTCCCTTCATCTATAAATGAAGCTTACGGAGAGAAACTGATCATAAAAGTCATAAATCTCCCAACAATTTCTACTCCCACGAACAAATTTACAGTGATGCCAATTTTAATCATTAACAATCTAAATCTTGGCTAATAAACTTATCCAATAATGCTTCTATAACTACAACATACACTAATAACTTAAGCAATCTTATTGCGTTTTAAGACACAGAAACCACGCTATTGATTAAGTCCGAAATTGCATAATTTAAGTAACTACGAACAAAACAAAGAAAAATAAAGTACAGCAACCTTGGAGGAGATCATCTCTGCAGTAGCAATCTTAGCAAGCTTAGCCATGAGAGCAGGATCAACATCAGTTGTATCCAGTGCACGAACTCCAAATGCCATCACTTGAAAAATCCCAGCCATGTTCCCAAAACGCTACAAACATTTTCAAGAAAAAAACAATTCTCACTCCAACAGAAACAAGCAATTTGAGAACCGCCTTAATTCAAGATTCAAGATTAGGTATATGTCATGCGATTATCAGGAAAACAAGAAAAAGAAAGAGTAGTGTACCCGACGTCCTCCTCGTGAAACAGCAGAGCAGCAATCAAGAACCAAAAGTGGATTCCTGCAATTGAATGTCATGTGATTTCTTGAAATGAACAAGCATAGTATTGAAAGAGAGAGAGGGAAATGCAGTGTACAAGGGAGCGAGGTCTTTGAGAGAAGACATGGCAGCGTCTCTGACAATAAGAGATTCATCTGCTAGTGAAGAGACCAGCACCTGCACTGCTTCTGCAAATAAAACGAAACAAGAATGGTAAAACAAAAATTAAAGAAGAAATAGAGAATTGATTGAAAGAATTGAAAGTACCTGGAGCGGGAATTGAGATCCCGGAACTTGAAGAAGCCATGAATTAATTGATGAATGAGAAAAGAATGGACCGACAGAGAAGGTAAAGGAGTAGAAGACACTAGGAGAGGTGTGTTTTACTTTTTAGTTTTAATTGACACGTAATGCTATTTTAATATCAATCCGTTGGTAATGTCTCTCACCGATTCGTCGCTGCGTCAAATCACGTTTATGGAGAAAATCTTCGATAGGACGGTTTCATATCTATTTAATGTGATCGTCCCATAAAATTGTACTATTTAATAGTTTAATAATACAATATTAACGTTCTCAACATAAATGATATAATTTTATTGGATCAGTTTCACCAAATTGATATTTATATGCTCTTCCTTCGCCATTATTTAATTCTTTTTGTTTTCGATTATTATTCCTCAAGTGACAAGTCATAAGTTGCCAGAGTGGAATTTGCTGTTGAGAGGTATTACAGACTGTAATTCTGTATTTTACAGTAATTACAGATTAGTTTTGACTTTGACGGAATTTTTATTTTATGATAAAATTTTAGTGTTTAAAATGTATTTTAAGATTAAAAAAATAACCGAAAATTATACTTCTTTTTTTTCAGTTTATATAAAAACAAATTTAACATTGATATTAATATTAGTATTAGTATATACATCCGAGATAGTCTAATATAAAAAATCTTAATGGAAAATGATTTTAGAATATTGGATCATGATTGTAGATGATTGGCTCTAGCGATTAAGATCTCTTGAGTCTTGAGGGTAAAATGAAAACCAAACCAAGCTTGTTGGCCCCATGCCACTATACCAGTCAGTTATCACAAGCCCTGTACTACCAAACAACAACAAAATGCACTATAGTCTGCACCTAACAATCTAACTGAACTTAATTTTTTATGCATTAAAAAACCTTGCAGTTTTGTTTTGACGTTAACGTATTATAAAGCACTTATCTGGCAATATAGCGAAACTCCATATATACAATAATATACTCATAGTCATGACTCACAGTCCCACTAGAGCTGCTAATTCCCAAAATGCCTCTCTTCATAAAGAAAGAAAAAATAATTACTCAAATTAAGTATCTTAATTGATATTGAATTCAAATTTTAATTATAGTTTTTCACTAATTTTTTTATAACAAATTCAATCTGCAACTTTGAATCAGGTTGTTTTTAATAAACCAATTATTATGTAAAGTTTAACTCTTTCGCACCTTCAAGGACTAGATGAATTTTTAAAATTTTGATAATATAGAAAAAATTAAAAATGAAATGTTTCAAAAACACATACATTATTCCATGTTTAAATATATCAACATACGAGAGAGTCCCGTTTTGACATTAACACCCAATTATAGAATAAATATCATTTAAAATATAAATTTCCAGGCCTCTCACTCAATTTCAACAAAAATATCAGGCTAATGTATTACTCAATTCGACGAGCCCTAAAAAATTTAAATCGTTATTTTTAAACAAAACAAACAAATACTATTCTCCAACAAATTGTATTTGCAAGAAGCAACCTTGAAAAGAAACCAAATATCGTCAAGATCTAACAAGTCACATAATGGTAGAAACTTTATTCTTTGTTACAAAACACACAAACGGATCTGGGTTTTTACAACTCATTCACTTCATATTAGTCACACAGAATGTATTGCGAATTTAATCACAAAGGACAGATATCATTTCGATTAAGCATAAACAAGGGAACATAACAAACCGTCAGTAAACAAACCAGTCAAAAAAAATATGGAAATTCTCTAATTACCACTTGAAATTCATTAAAGTACCACGAAAATTACAAGACAAAGAAAAAAATAAGCAACTGGTAATATACTAATGAAACCCTAAACAGCAGCGAATTACACCCAAAAAAAAAACAATCCAAACCCTAGAAGAAGCCATTTTAAGAGCTTGTGAACTTGGTGACGGCCTTGGTTCCCTCAGACACGGCGTGCTTAGCCAGCTCACCAGGCAAGACGAGTCTGACTGCAGTCTGGATCTCCCGAGAAGTGATGGTGGGCTTCTTGTTGTATCTCGCGAGACGAGACGCCTCCTGCGCCAATTTCTCGAAGATATCATTGATGAAACTGTTCATGATACCCATAGCCTTGCTTGAGATCCCAATATCAGGGTGGACCTGCTTCAAGACCTTGAAGATGTAGATCTTGTAGGTCTCAACGCTCTTCTTCGATCTCTTCTTCTTCTTGTCGGTGGACGAAGCGTCTTTGGGCAGCTTCTTCTCAGCTCTCGGCTTCTTCTCCGCTGGGGCCTTCTCTGCCGCTGGCTTTTTCTCGGCGGGCTTCTTCTCAGCTTTGGGTGCCATTTGAGAGACGATTGAATCGGTGAAAAGAAAAGATTGGAGAACGAATTTTGATCGGTGGAGATTGCAGTGTATTGTGATTTTTTGCGGTTGCTAGGGTTTGGTTTATATAGATGTCTAGGGAGACGTGTGATTGGTTGATTTTGATTGACGCGGATTGAGGGCTGGATGCCGTTGGTTTTGAAGGGGTAATAATGTACGGTGAGATTCTAATTTTCCTCAGCGGGAAATTAGGTGAAATTTTTGTAATTCCCCGCGTCGAATACAATGAAACTCAGGGCGGGATTTGGTAGTTTAGACTAAACCGAACTTAAATATGATGCATTAGAAACGGTGTCGTTTGAACTCGAAATTCTTTTATATACTTTTCTTGTTTCCAATGTAAAACCTTATAGTTAAATATTTTGTAATTGACTATACGTAGATTATTTTATAGTCTCTTTCCTTCTATATTAATTCAGGTAATATGATTTAAAAGACTTCACATCAAATATGTTTGATTGAAAGAGATTATTGAACTTAAAAGTACTCATAAACTTAGAAATCTTAGAATTAATTACATCCTCTTACAATGAATTTGAGAAATTTGAGTGAATGCTAAATACAAGCATACAAGAAGGAAAACTAGTAAGGTGAGTACTAATTAGATTGATTGAAAATTCTGGACACTGCACATTTGCTTGGGAGTTCAGGTGGTGGAGGACTATTGCCATATAAGAAACAAAGTAAACGAATATTTGAGATAACAGCTCTATTGAGCTTTGCTAAGATTATATTCATATTTATATCATGAGTTACAGAAACTGAATTGACTAAACATGGATCAGAAACTGAAGGAAATACATGCTATGTCTAGCCGAGTGTGTGTGAGATATTGTAGAGCCCCTATAATCTGTCTATAGGATGTCGTATTCTGCATGATTTCACCATCTTGTTTAGACATATTTTTGCCTACTGCAAGTGGTGTTGAACAGGCTTTGACATGTCCCATTCCAACTTTGTTGAGTAATTCTAGAATATATCTTGATTGTGTAAGATACATTCCAGTATCATCTCTGCAACCTTCAATTCTGAGAAAATAGTGTAGAGACCCCATGTCTTTGAAAGCAAAAATCTTATTAACTTGTGCATGAAAGTCTGCACAAGTTTGTTGTCATTGCCTGTTATCAAAATGTCATCAACATAGATGAGAATAAACAAGACTTTGGTGTTAGACTTGAAGAAAAAGAGAGAAGTGTCACATTTGGAATTACAGAATCCCCGATCAATTAGAGTGTTCTTCAACCTATCAAACCAAGCACGTGGAGCTTGTTTAAGTCCATAGATAGTCTTGTATAGTTTACAAACAAAATCTGGTTTCTTAGGATCAACAAAACCCTCGGGTTGCACCATATAGAAATCTTTAGCAAGCAAACCATTAAGAATTGCATTGTTTATGTCTAGTTGTCTTACCTCTCATCCTTTGGAGACGGCTAGAGAGAGCACAATTCTGATTGTAGAAGGTTTAATAACAGGACTAATGTCTCAAAGAAATCAATACCAGAGGTTTGGTGGAATCCCTTTGCAACTAACCTCGTTTTGTAGCGTCCTATACTCCCATCTGGGTTGTGTTTGAGCTTGAAAACTCATTTGCTTCTAACTAGGGACTGAGCTGCAGATAAACATGACGCCGGTTTCGGTTTCGGTTAGGAACCGACGGTTCCAGTTCCTTTTTTTTTAATTTAATCTTATTTCATAAAAACATTAGACATGTTGTAATTGGTAAATGTATTTTATTGGGTCACCCGCAAAATAAAATAAATTAAAATAAATAAATGACAATTAAAAAATTAAATTAAATTAAAACTAAAAAATGTAAAATTGGTATTGTATTTACTTTTTACCACAATTAAGTTGCCTACATATCCTCTTAAGGGTTCAGAGGAATCAAATGTCATGTAATTCTCTTACCTTTTATTACAGGTTTGGAGATAGTGATTGGCGTGGAGTCGAGGACTAATCGTTGCCATGATCATCCGTTCGACTTTCAGCCGGTTGATCATCTTTACAGAAATCGTATGGTTCCTCTTGATCGATTTTTTGTTGTCTATATTGAGCATTCGTCCAATCTTCGACACAAGCTTGCATCTAAAGTGATTTCGGACACATAAGGGAACATCTTGGATCTAGAATATTCCCACCGACGCTGAACTGTTGTTCCACCGCCACCGTAGAAATTGGTGTTGAAAGTATTTGTTTGGCTATCGTAGCCAAGATTGGAAAGTACCTTTCATGCTCATTTCACCAGTATAGGATATCAAATTTTTTAACTTCCGTGTCTTCTATGAACTCAAAAGAGGTACTTAGATAAGATTCAAGTTCGGAATATGTGGTGGAGCTCGATGAAGAAGAACCTCGTATTTTTTTTGTTTTTTTGGATAAAAGATTATACCCTAAACTAAAAAATCCAGAGGATGATAATGAATGAGATACATTTTGAGTTTGTGGAACATCTATGTTCAGTGATGGACCATAAACTCTAAGATATTCATCATATAAATCATATAATAATGTTTTAACCCTAGCACAACACGTATCAACATCATAATCTATTTTTAAACCTTGTTCATAATAAACAGATAAATAATCAGACAAACTTTATAATCTACAGAGTGGATCAAAACATAAGGCAATCAAATAAATATTTAGAAACTCCTTATAATATTCTAACTATTTTTCCTCCATAGCAGTAACAGACTCGTGTAATTGTAAGTCGGATTCACAATGAGCAAATACACCAGCAATATTAAGACTCTCAATAATAAATAAATTAGTTGTAGGATAATAAACACCGGATAAATTGTTTGTAGCATTATGAAAGACTTTCAACAAACCACAAACATTGCTACAAACATCTCAATGACTTTGATAAAGATTAATGTGACTAGCATGATATTGAATAAAAGTAACTAATAAATCTCTATATTCATAACTTCTAGCAAGCAATATATAAGTAGAATTCCAACGTGTTGAAACATCACGAAGAAATCTAATGACACGCTTATCATTTTGTTTATAAAATGTTGCCAATACTTTCATAACAGAAAGATGTTTCCACATAAAAATAGATGGTATCTTTAATAGGTTGAATAAACTGTTCAAGAGTTTTTAATCCTTTTTGAACACATAAATTGAAAACATGGCATACATATCTTTGATGAAAAAATTTACTACCAAGATAAGGTTTGCATAATTCAATTAAAGCAGAAATAGCAGTGGTATTGTTAAAAGCATTATCAAAACCAATTGCAAAAATTTTGTTATCAATTTTATACTCTACAAAAATAATTCTAAGCTGTCTAAAAATATTAGCAGCAGTGTGTTTTCATCAAAAACTCTAAATGCAAGAATTCTTTTTTGGATAGTCCATGCATTATCCATATAATCGCAAGTGACACTCATGTATGAATGCATTTGCCAATGGTCACTCCATATGTCGGCACATACGGAAACACGACCATTATATTTTTCAAAAAAAAATTCCAACATTTTCTTTTCTTTTTCATAAATGTTTTCACGTATTTCTGTAAGCGTGGTTCTAGGAACACGACATGCAGCATAATTTAATGTTTGTTGACAATAATTATTAAAACAAATATTTTCACCAAAACTAAATGATAAGTGTTCTACTGCAACCATTCTAGCTAATTCTTCTCTACTGTTTGTATCACTATATTTAAATAATTGTTAGTTAGAGGTAACGTACCTGGAAATTTGAGCTTGTGAACTTGATCTGGCATGTGCGTTCGGATATGCGTTCGTTATATGCTTCTAATATGTGTCATATCCTCCAGATTTATGTCATTTAAATACCTTTTTCCAGTAATTGCAAATCACTACAGTGCTTCCATCTTTTTGAGTAACTTTCTTCATATGGAGTACGAAAAGGTCAGATTTGACCTGCTTCGATAACTTTTCTTACGTATGTGGATTAAAATCAAAATCTGGAGGGGGGTTGGGATCAGGCCCATCATGGCCAAGATCAGACATATTTTCTGATTGGTTTTGTCAAATGGGGGGTGGCATTGGGATCAAGTTCAGAAATTCTTCGAGAGGGATGAGATTGAGGAAAGTTTAGGCCTAGATCTTCAGCATAGCATAGACTTGGTGTAGATACTAGTGATATGCACAGTCGTCATGACCGAGATTATCCGTTATACGACCCTTACCTTTTATCGAAATGGAATGCATGGGACTGTCACTACTTCCACTTTGCCATTTTAAAAATTGAATTGTAAAATTCCTTGAAATTCTATTCAAATCTGTTCCAACAAATTGAGGCAGTGTGCTATATTTTGTTGCAAAGTTGACATGTAGGTTTGTTTCCATTACTTCTTCCCCCTCTTCCTTGAAATCTGCCTCTGAAGCCTCTGCTATTGTTGTTGTTTAGTGTTCGATTCTGCCCTTTGCCATAACTGAAGTTGGATGACCTGTTTCCAAGCCTGTTTATTGCAATGTGGGTTGTAGTTTGGCTCAAATCGATGCCTCTAGTTTGACATGTGTTGAGTTGTTCTAACCTGCTTTCAAAGGTCAGTAAAGTAGTCTGCAACTTAATCCAGGATAATGACTCTTTCTCACTAAGTTGAACCACTATTGGGGTGTACTCTGCATCAAGACCACTCAAAATTTGGGTGATTAGATCAGATAAGGGTATTGGGCTACCTGCTAAGGCAAAAAGGCAAAATTGTCAAAAAACCTTTCATTGTGGTCAAATATTCCTCCATCTTCATTCCTTTTTTTTTGGTTTTTTGCAATTCACCTTTGTAGTAGATGACCCTCGATTTTGTCTGTGCACTTGAGAGCTCATTCGCAACATCACATAGCTCCTTAGAGGTAGATTTCTTCATCAGCTGAGAAGCTATGCCTGGATTCATGGTACTATACAACCATCCTAAGAGTAATTGATCATGTGAAATCCATTCTTCATAATCTGGATTAGGGTATTTTCACTGTACTGCCTAGTGTAGTTCTTGGCAGAAATTCAGGAGGGCAAAGCTTAGTGCCAATGACATAGTCGTCCAACTTGTGTCCTTTAATAACATGCATGATCACTGTCTCCCATAGGATATAGTTGGCTCTATCAAGTTTGACTGAACCGTATTGAGTGAGGTGGTTCACTGGTACTTGGAGTATTTGGAGAAGTAGCCATATGGACGATGGCTTTTTTTTTTTTTTTTTTTTTTTTTTTTTTTGGCGTTGGCCAAACTTTGCTCTGATACCAAAACAAAGTAAAAGAATATTTGAGATAACAACTCTATTGAGCTTTGTTGAGATTCTGTTCATATTTATATCACGAGTTACATAAACTGAATTGATTAAACGTGGATCAGAAACTAAAGGAAATACATGATGATTTAATGCTAAAAAATAGGATCAATAAAACTGAATATGGAAGATACTAGTTCTACTTAATCTCAGCAGTAAACCATGATCACCTCATTGCATAAATGTAGGCTTGAGTAGTAACTGAATGCAGGTTCTGTCAGATAAAGTTTATTAAACTGTTTTCATTACGCTCCATGGTCGTCTTCCTCTCTAGAATTTTAGTTTTTCTCTTAGAAATACAAATTGTGTTGCCCATGGCCATGTTAAGCTAGCTCTTTCCATTGAGGATGAGTCTACTCCATGTGTGGAGGCTTATGCCCTCCTCACTACCGATGATATCCAGGATAGTTGTAAAAGTTCTTTAGATTAATATATTTTCTAGTTTCAAATTAATAACCTTAATAACAAGGAATGAGTATTTCAATATAATTTATAATTTTAAAAATGAGGGACAAGTTACTGCATTGATATAAGAGAGACATTTTTATTTTCCTTCCATCTCAAACCAACGATAAAGAGGAGAACATAACCCTCCCGATGGTAAAATTCGTTCATTTGGTCTAACAATATCTCATATTTGAATCGCAATCGCCCCACTACCGTATGTAGTATATCCAAGAACAAAAAAAAAAAGAAGAGCACAGCACTCAAACGAAACTTGTATTTTACAATAAACTGGTCCTAGATATGAATTATTACAATTATGAGATTTATATTTTCAATTGTATGTCGAAGAAAACATATGAGATAAACTTCGAACTAGCAAGGGTTGATCATCTTTTTTCTTTCTCCACTTTTGCAGTTCGGCCGAGACATTTGGTTATCATTTTGTGAGTTGCGTTTTAAAAACCCATTAGGCAGATTCAAAACTTGATGAGTGAACCCAGAATGCAACTGGTAGGGAAAGGTTATCATAGATAGCTTATGATAAAAAGAGAAATTTATATTTTAATTTAATACTTGCTCTATATCCAAGTGAAAGCATCTTTGTTAATTGTTATAGACAAAATGCTCCTCCTCAAATATAATTAAGAAATTTTATGCTGTGATAAGGAAGACACAATTCTTGATTTAGTGATTACGGTTAAAAAGGAGAACCTATTGGAGCTATGAGACCGAGGTATCGCATTATCTTCAACCTACGATCCTTCCTTGTAGATTTGTGTGGAAATGTCACTTCCTACAAGTGAATGTCAAGAAACTGTTAATATGGCATCTTTAAAGGTTACTGTTAATAGGTTAGGTCCACTTACATCAAAGCGAACTTTTGGCTTTCTTTCCCTTTTGCATCTTCCTCTTTCAGGGAGATCGCTCCCTGTTCCCTGTGAAATTGATGATGTCCCTTTATCTGTCCAAACAAGATGCTGAAAAATCAGAGTGAAGAAAGGGATAACAAAGAAGCATGCTGCAGTTGTTCATGTGGCAGTCTATTTAGAAAGATGGGAAATAGCAGATAAAGGAAATCATTCTTTTAATTATTGCAGCGCGGGTAGTCAAAAGGATATATCATATTCATATAAGATAGGAATGAAACTATGTTAAACAGTGATATCATCTTCCACAGTGATCTTTGTGACTTTCTCGTGTTGTCTTTATGCTCTGCAGATATAATTGGAGGTAAAAAATGTAACAGAGAGTTGATTCACAAATGCATACCAGACAACTGGTCTTGCTGATCTGGGAGATAGGACCACTCAGGGCTTTCAGACTTTTGGCATGAACTGATATGTTCCTTTCTCTGTGACAATGCCTGCAGAACACAAATGCATAGCTGACATGGTGCAAACTGTAATAATCACATAACTGTCATTGTGTTTTCACTAAAGAGCAGCATGTACTTGTTTTAAAGCATATTGAAAATCTTCCATGGAGTTGCAGGACCTTTCTTCAAAGCACTGGAACAGAGCAAAGAACATAGACATGGAGTCAGCCATTGACATAAAAATAGACAGTATTAGCCTACTTGACAAGTTAACGGATCTGCCTTAGTTAGATTCCCAATGGATTTATATAGTAAGACGGTGCTGATCCATAATAAGTTTGTGTTACAATTGTTTCAGTCTCCAGCATATCCCAAAAATTCCATGCATGATCATTGAATGGACGGAGGCAGCCAGCAACCCCAACCCCAACCCCTTCCACCAATCAAACCCCAAAAATTCACAAAAAGATGACAACATTATAGGCAACGGGCAGATGACAGCAATGGAATTAAGGAGTAAAGAAAATGAAGGAAAACAGGATCAAAGAGAAAACGAGGAACTGGACTCCTTTAATATTAAGGACACATGAAGCACAAGTATTAAACTTCATCTTTTTGGATAGCAGAATGTAACCCATATACTCACATCCTCAAGCGCTGAAAGATCTCTAGCTGGATCAACCCAAGCACTGAAAGGCAATGCATCAACATTTTTGCTCAAACGATATAGGTATCAGACAATTAATAGCTACGCATCAACAATAGCAAGCAGAGTTCGGAATCATACCTCTGATGGATCCCATAATACTGTACTAAGACATGTCCCTCAACCTCTTGATTTGTTGAATCAGCAGAATTGGATCTTTCTTCAATGATCTGAAAATGTCAATTACGATCTTATTGGTTATACGGTATCTACTTCTGAATTAAGATGCTCAAATGTGAGAGATTATCATTTTTAACCCCGACATAAATGGTATTACAACACAAATAAGTTTTTCTAAAAATTAAGGGATAATTAAAAATCCTACTTGTTGCCTGAGTGGTTAACCGTTTATACAAGTAACTTCAAGAGCAAGGGTTCAAAGCTCAGCACACAACATCCACATTAAAGGAAAACAAGGAAAAAGAATAAGAAGAAAAAGGCATATAAACATTGTTCAAATGAATATGCATGTTAATAATCCAAATCTCATATTGAGTTGCAACCAAAAAAGTAAGAGCAACCTACCTTCAGCAGGCCACCATGTCTGGCGAGCCGTTTTAGCCCATACCACATTCCCTGGAGTTATGCAAACTCCAATTCTTCCTGTAACTTGTGATTTGCTTGGGGTAAATGTCAGCATACCCACATTATCATTTGTTTCTTTGCCAAAATTCCTACAGAGCATGGAGAAAAGAGAATCAAGTCATTGAAAACTCAAAGGATTCAAAAGGATTCAAACGGACTGCATTCAGCACAAGCGGGGCTCATGACATGCATAACTACTGGACAAACCTGTCACAGTTGTAGTCAGCAAGAGCACTCTGTACCACTGATTCAGCTTCCATTATTGGAATGTCAAAGCAATTTGAGAGTAATCCTGATCCGTTACCCCAGGACTTGCAGCACAGAACCAAAGGTGTCTCACGCAGTTTCTCTCCTTCATCCTTCCCATCATCCGAACTGCTTATAGCCACAATGGACAATCCATCTCTACCGCAGGATAGACCCAGTAAGGAACCTATGCATAAAATGAACCAAGTTAAGTTTCAATCATACAATATAGAATTAGAGATGCAAGAACATGACAGTAACATAAATGATTAAGATAAGCAAGAACTTGAATAGTCACAAAACGGAGCATCAAAATGGTTCTTTTTGAAAGCTGGGAGCTTTGTTATCCAACCAACTGTCACACACTTGAGAACCACCTATACAAGTTTCATTGCCTGTAGACATAATTTTGTCAAAGAAGCATATAATGTATTCATGATCAACCCCATCTTTAAGTGAAAATTATACTACATGGTAGTAGTACATCTAATGAGCTGGGATTGAAGTAGACAATTCAGGACTATCTAAATTGTTCCTTTTTATGCATCTGGGATAACTTGTAATTTTTCATCAAATCAAAACAGAGTTGTCCCAACTTGATAAATTAAACACAAACGAGAACAAAATTCAAAATTTTGCAGAATCTGAAAACTTAAACATAATATAAACAAAAATGTCACAAAATTGAAACCAAATCACAACAAAGAAAAACATTAATCGAACACAAGCACAATCATTTCACAGCAAGTTAAAACAAAACATCTCCAATTAAAATCTTAATTCCGCAGTGAGAAAGAGCAATTGAAATCATACAACATAAATTGAAGCGAGAGAGAGAGAGAGAGTAATAGACCTGAATTGGAGGAGAAGAAGGGAGAGAAATCAGTGCGGCGTTTAGGTGGAGGGCTTCTTGATTGTTTAGTATAATTTGGTATGTTATCAATCTGATTCAATTTCTCTTCCTTTTTCTTCACCGTTGAAGCTCTCTTCTTTGCCATTGATGTGGATTGAAATTTCTCTCGAGAGAGAGAGCCCTAAACTTACAAGTTACAAGGCAATGAAGGCTCACTTTAACATCTCTCTATTTCTTTTTTTCTTTTCCTTTTCCTTTTTCTCTATACCGTGTGTTCTGTTAAGCTTATTGGACGCGCCGAGTTGTTAACGGAAATTAACTGTGTCTTTCTTTATGGAATATATAGACTATAAAACTATTTGGATTTATATAAGAAAAAAAAAATGGCATTATTGCTAACATATATGCTACAGCCTAGAGGTAACCCATGAAAGCATTTGAAGAGAACGGTAGAGGCATCAAACAAAGTGGGCCGGAAAATCAAATTTCAATTTTCACGTGGACCAGTTATCCAATACTCCAAAGTCCAAACAACTCTTAACTCATGGTTTTACTTTAGGAATTCAGATTCAAAATAGGTGAAGCAAATCCCAATTCGTTTAGCATTAACATGTATTGTTTTGATAAGACGAGGTTGACCCTTATGAGTTTGAGGTTTGTCTCTCTTCCTCTAAATTCAAATTAATTGTGAAAGAAAAAAAAAGCTGATGTTTTTGTAAAATAACAAGTTCATTGTAAATATTGTCCGTCTTACGTAAGCATTATCCATCCATAGCCTAAAATGCTTCTATTTAGTTAAGGAAGACCATGATTTATATAAAAGTCGTAGAACTCACTCGTTAGAGATGTGAGATGTGACAATTTTGATTTTTCCTTTCAAGTTTCACATATTTCTTGTAGTATATATGTGCTCAATTCTTGTTTTGCGCTTTAATTTAGGATAGGAATTGGCATTCACTACAAGAAAAAATGGCTATTGGGACGATTTTTTTCGTCCCAATAGCCCAAAATTCGTCCCTATTGGGACGAATAAAATCTGTCCTAATAGCTTCTTTGAGACGAAAATTAAAATTCGTCCCTAAAGACTACTTATATGGACGATTTTGATTCGTCCAATTTGATAATATATAGAGACGAAATATTCCGTCCCTTTTGATAACCTGTAGGGACGAAATTTTTCGAGTTGAACTCGTGACCAACACTTGAAGCAAAGCTTATCCGCTTTGCTAAATGTTCGAATTTGTCAATAATAGCATACTATTTATATATAAACTCTATATGTTATTAACTTTTTATTGAAAATTAATTCCAATAATTTAAATTTTATTTTTATATAATAAACAAATTGATATTTAAAAATGTTTATTATAGCATTTAATTAAACTTTTTTTTTTGAAATATTACAAGAACTGGGAGATAACTGCTTCCCACAACCTGAGAAGAAAACTCCCCACACATGCTTGTAAAATGCGCTTAGTGAGATTTGAACCCCTTAATACTTATGTGGAAAAGAGGTGCACTGTCACCTCTACTAAGAAGTGATGTGCAGTTAAACTATTTTTTAAAAACATATATTGTAAGATCAAAGGGTCTATCGTTAATCGTATATGGAAATAATATATATATATATATATATATAAATTTTTCTTAATTTTTTGAATTAATATAAAAGTGAAGCAAATTTAATTATTAATATGTCTCTTAGGAAAAACTTAAAAAAAATAATGATAAAGAAAAAAGAAAAATTAAATCCCGATAAATCATTATTAGCAACAAATATTATGTTTGTCTTAATAAGTCTCTGAAACTATAATTTCTTTTCTTTTTTTCAAAAAAAAATGTCAAACTTTTTAGGGAAGAATGATTTATTTTGTCCCAATAAACATTCTATTAGGACAAATTATTTTCGTCCCTAAATGTCTGGTTATTTTTGCACTTTTTAGGGACGAATAATTATTTTCATCCCAATAGACAATCTTTCAGGACAAATATTTTTCGTCCCTAAAGGTCTCTCGGGTTTGTCTTTTTTATGGACAGATAATTTGTTTCGTCCCAATAGACGTTCTATTGGGACAAATTTTTTCGTCCCTAAAGGTTTCTTTAGATTTGAAATTTTTAGGGACGAATATGTTATTGCGTCTCAATAGACGTTCTATTCCCAACAAAATTTCGTCCATATAGCTCTATTTTCTTGTAGTGATTGTTGCATTGGAACAGGGTGAAATGGATGCAATCCTTATATCTATTTTATTTCTAGGGCTGAAGATGAACATGGAGATTTAGGCCGCATTTAGTGTGCGAGATTATATTGGATTTGATTGGACTTGACTAAATTAGTCCTGTGATGTGTTTGATACATCACGGATTGGATTAAAATAATACTGTATCTTGTTTGGTATAACATAAGATTAGATAAAATAATAATTGAAATAAATTTCTTTTGTGAGAGATTAGTATAAAATTATATTAAATTAATTTTTAAATAAATAAAATCATTTAAAATCAATTCAATTCAAAGAAAAATAAAATTATTTTAAATTAAATTTGGTTAAAAATTATTTATTTATTTTAAATTTCAATTTCCTTAATTCCACAATTGATTTATTCTTTAATCGATTTCTTCTTCATCTGTTTTTGTTTCCGACTCCTAGTAGTAAACGATATTAGTTTCACGTATATGAAACTAGTGTATTTATAAAACAATACTAGTTTCATGTGTATATGAAACTAGTGCATTTATATGAATATAGCAATAAACATGATAGAAAATTACATTAAATTAATTTTAAAATCAATTTAATTCAAATAAAAATAAAATTATTTTAAATTAAATTTGGTAAAAAAATTATTTAAATTATTTTTAAAAAAATTATTTTTAAAAAAATTATTTTTTTAAAATATAATTATTTAAAATTAATTTGAAATAAATAACATTTACTATATTTTTTAATTGATATTAAAAAATATTTTTTAAATGTTAGAATGAAATATATTAATATTAAAAAGGAATAGAATATATTAAATTATTTAAAAAAATGGATTAAATAAATTTAATCTTTTATATAAAAATAATTTAATTAAAAAAAATCAAAGGTATAACAAAAGGCTGAGACAAAATATTTTCCAGCCTTTGAGGTGGGAATATTTGTCTACATGGGATTGGAGAAATCCAATCCCAAGTAGACCACAAACGTAGGATTGGACTGAGATTAGTCTGATTCTAGTCCAATTCTGTGTAACAAACGCATCTTCAGAGATTTCCTAAATCCGCCCCGTATGCATATTAGAAATGATATGGATACATGAGATCGTATTTCAGACGGGTACATGGATGGATCTCTCCATCCCAAAATTGCTCAATTGTTATCCTTCGATGCAAGTTGCAAGTTGAGATGTTTAGTATTATTGCATCCAACAAACATACCATAAATTATATTTACCCATTTTGCCACACATGCATAACTTTAAATTTATCATCTGTAATATAAAAGTTTTGACAAATGTAGTCACTTATCGTCCATCACCTCATCACGAGGATCAGACGACTTATTTATCTCTATAACATTCCCACTTATTTAATGTAGATATATAGAAAACAAAATGCAGCAGATAAGTGTTAGATAGAACATAAGTCACCTCATGGACATAAAGTAATATCCAGTGCACGAAAAAGTGCTATTGCGATCATCATAAGCATAACTGTAAGCCTGAGGGCACTGGTCCTTGAAAGTCTTCGAGTAGCTCGTCGATGGGTATGTAGCAGCAGTACTAAACTCCCCGGTGCAATAGAACTGCTGCTGATTCAATGCCACACACGCACTCTTACAAGCTATTGTACTCCCATCGGACCCTTTCAATGTTGGGGTTTTTACCCTAAGGCTTGTAATTTGTAAATGTGAATTGAACATAACTAAAAGCAGTAGATTATTCATTCAAATTGTTTCATACTTTTTTATATAACATGTGTATTTAATATCCAAGATTCCCAGATGTAATTTCGAACTGAGTATATGAATTTCATATACAGATAGATTCAGTTTGAAACGAGCAATCTAAAAAGTCCATAGATAGCAAATAAAGCTGGCTACTTTATTTGTAGTTAATCTACAACTGCGGTCCATTCCGTAATGTATGGTGATCTTATCCTAGATCATTCATATGATGATATGAGAATGGATGCACCTTGTATGATGTGATCATATAGGACTGGGTCACGATTTATATGAATCTCTCAATAAGATCTATTTACACTGAGATTCATATATATAGACAAATGATGGCTATAAATGGGTGATCTTAATCCTGAGTGTTTTATCAACTCATTCAGGTTAGATCGTGATTTTTGATGTACCATAAGTGAGGTCGGAGTTGCATTCCCGATCAATATGCTCTGTATGTTGGGATCGTGGTTTGGCTTGTGGCTGGAAAGGTTTGTACACAATAGTGGAATCCACTCCTTCTTGAGAGAAGTAGATAGTAGTTCCTTTAAGAGTTGATTCGGGGTTTGAACAATATGAGCGCTCTCCTAATTCCGTGAGGAATGTAGGATTTATTGTTCATTAGAGAATTAATGGTACTTAATGGTACTTAATGGAAAAGATGTAATTAGAGGGGTATAGCGGACATTATGACCCGGCTCTAATTATGAACTGTTTATGGAGGATTATACCATATGTAATAGCTATATCGATGGACACCAAAAGTTATTGGTTTGTGTAAAAACATCTACAGTTGAGAGAATGCAGCTTCATGTTTTTGGTAGAATAACACTGAAGTTAATAATCATGAAATATTAATTAAAGAGTTTAATTAATTATTTCTAAGGATTATTGGAGCTTGAAATACTGTGGGTACATTAGGTCCCCTTGTTAACCCGATTGATTAAAGGTAACAAGGGTCACGGTTGATTAATTGGATTGTCCAATTAATTGTGTTACGAAAGTGACACATATCAATTTGGGAATTAATTGAATAATGAGATTATTTAATTAATGAATATTAATGATTATGTTAATTAAATAATTAGATCACTTAATTATGCGATTAATCATTAGTTGGAGGATGTTATCAAATTTAAATTTAAAAGGTTTAAATTTAAAACAAATAATTATCCTTATAGATATTAGATATCTTAAAGGATTAATTAATTAAACTTATTAGTTAAAAAAATTAATTAATATAAGATATTAATGTTTTTTGAAAACTGGTACAAACAAAAAGAAGAGAAGATACCAGTTCATCTTCTCTTAATTGCATTGAACGCAATTGTTGCGTGAAACAAAGAGAAGAGAAGATATAAATTCTCTTTTTTGCATTGAATGCAAGGGTTGCATGAAACAAAAAAAGGGAAGAAAAAATAGAGGTGTGCGGCCAAGAAAAAAATAAAACAAAAAATATACAAATTTATTTTTTGTCTTTTGATTCATAGTGGCTGATTTCCACACTTAGAAAACAAGAGTTGTTTTCGTAAATTTCTTCTACCTCCGTTCAAGTTCCTGAAACCCGTGACGTGCCCACACGCTGTTGCCAATCGCGGGACATAGTCGGGAAGATCTTGTGGTTCAAATCAGGAAGCAGATCGGATAAGAAAGAAGGAGCCTTCAAACGGTGGTATGAAATAATTTCATCTCCTTCTTATTGTTTTTGATTATTACTGTACAAATAGGTTTACTTGATGATTGCGTAAAAAAATTTTAAAACCCCATTCCGCTGCACAATCCAATTATGAACTGTTTGTGGAGGATTATACCATATGTAATAGTTATATCGATGGACACCGAAATTTATTGGTTTGTGTAAAAACATCTACAGTTGAGAGAATGCAGCTTCAGGTTTTTAGTGGAATAACACCGAAGTTAATAATTATGAAATATTAATTACAGAGATTAATTAATTATTTATAAGGATTATTGAAGCTCGAAATACTATGGGTCCATTAGGCCTTCTTACTAGCCCGATTGATTAAAGATAACAAGGGTTACGGTTGATTAATTGGATTGTCCAATTAATTGTGTTACGAAAGTGACACGTATCTATTTGAGAATTAATTGAATAATGAGATTATTTAATTAAAGAATATTAGTGATTAAATTGATTAAATCATAAGATTATTTAATTATGCGATTAATCATTAGTTGGAGGGTGTTGATTGATATTTGTGTTTGAATGAAAATAAGATAATTTAATTCTTTTATTTTTATTAAATTAAATATCAAATTTGAATTTAAAAAGTTTAAATTCAAAGTTATTAATTATCCTTATAGATATTAGATATTTTAAATGATTAATTAATAAAAGTTATCAGTTAAAAATATAAGATATATATTGTTTTCGAAAACTGATACACATAGAGAAGAGAAAATATCAGTTCTCTTAATTGCATTGAATGCAATTGTTGCGTGCAACTAAAAGAAGAAAATCGAGAGGTGTGCGGCCAGGTAAAACAAAAAACAAGAGTTGTTTTTGTAAGTTTCTTCTACCTCTATTCCAGCTCCTGAAACCCATGACGCGCCCACACGCTGTTGCCAATCTCAGGACATAGCCGGGAAGATCTTGTGATTCAAATCAGAAAGCAGATCGAAAGAAAAGAATGAGCCTTCAGAAGCTGATATGAAATCGTTTCACCTTATTTGTTGTTTTTGATTATTACTGTACAATTAGGTTTACTTGATGATTGCATAAAAAAATTTAAAACCCCATTCCGTTGCGCAATCCAAAACATAGAACCTACAATACGGTATCAGAGCTATTTTTGTACAGTATAATCGAATTCAATTGCTCCTGATTGCATGTATGAATGTGTAGGCACTGTCTTTATGATTGTATGAATGTTTATAATTAAATCATTTAATTTAAACATGGTTGATCGTAAATTTTTATGGTACATGTGTTTTAGGATTTTGGATTTTAAATGTAATATTATTCTGATGTAATATTAATTTCGGGTTGTATAATTTTTTTTTATTGATTTGCTGTATTTTATTTTTATTAATGTAAATCTATGAAGTGCGACGTTCCGGAAGACAAACATACAACAACGCGCGCGATGCGAAGCAAAATTGTTGTGTACTTTGTGCAGCAGTCACGCACTCCCTATTCGCAAGCGCTAGGGCTGCATGTACACGAGCAAGTTTGAGCCAAAATTTTTGCTGGGAAATCCTGGGCGTACGAAAAATGTTAAAGTAACATTTGGGCTTTAGGGATTTAATCCATGACATGGATCCATTAAAATAAATCAAGTTGGACTTGATTTTGGGCCCGAAAGACTAAAGATATTACAATGGACTTGAAGATTTTTGGAATTACAAGAATACCAACGAATGCCTTGGATATTTTTTGTAATTAGAATTTTTTTTAAAAATTAGATAAACTCATCGTACCCGGTTAATTCGTATATGCTTTTATTATGTTGTAATTAAAGCATTGTCATGCAAATACATGTCATATAGATTAGGTGTGCCTACACACACATATATATATATATATATATATATATATGTTGATATGTCATACATGCATTATAGCCATATATATTATGTGTTTTTTTTAATTTGATTAAAATGGGCAATTCACATAATTGGCTATAAGTTAATGTGATTTTTTTTAGGAGTAAAAACTTGGTAATTCTCATTAATAACTAATCTGTTTTTGAATAGTTTAATTACTTAGATTAGTAGGGTCCATTATAAATATTATGATTAATTCGATTAAGCCCCTAATAATAATTGGACCTAATAATGTGTTTAGTTTTAATAGTTAAAACTTGGTAAATACATATTTAATAATTCTAGTCTTAGTAAATAGTTTACATAGATCAGAATTATCAATAATGAACCAGATTTTTAAGAGTTAAAAATCGAATTAGTTTATTAGTTATTGGAATATGATTCTAATAATTTGTGATTAATGCACCAAGTGCAATAATAATAATCGAAAACTCTAATTATAAAATAATGAGTGGGAGAGGGATATATGACATTATATCCCGCGGTCTCCATCATTAGTTCAACACCGTGAGATTCGAGTGGGGTTTTGTGATGGCTTTGCTTTCGTCCTCCCTAAGGAGGATTTCCATAAGAATCAATACCAAGGTTGACTTTCTAACGGATAAGATTTGTGAGGGTATTTCGGGATTGACCAACCTTAAGGCGAAAATTCTCAAGTTAAGCTCATGAGATCTGAAATGATGGGTTACACACATAAGGTTTTAATTAAAATAGTTAATTAAAAACTAGTCTAAATAAACGATGGTTGAATGATATTGGAATAAGAATTATTCTGGTATATCATTTGATTGAGAAGGTCTCGATCCAACATGCAAGACTTGTGGTATGTTGGATTGTCGTGGCATAGAAACATTGCTTTCTTAGGGTTGTTCTTGTTCATTAAACATTTTCATGCATCATGTTTAATTTTATGTCAAACATTCGCACATGTTTTGAATGTATGATTGAATGAATTCTTAATTTATGTTTTTTCAGCCATGTCATCTGCACTGTTACAAATCCTTGCCAATGACAAATTAACTAGTGATAACTACACTAAATGGAAACATAACATAAATGCAATCTTGGTTACCAAGGACCTAAAGTTTGTGCTTACAAAGGAATGTCCTCCAGCGCCTACTGCCCTATACCGCACGAACTGTTCGTGAAGCATATGAAAAATGGGTCTCATCAGATGAGAAAGCCTGAACATATCTGTTAGCCAGTATGACATATGTGATTGTCACTAAGCGCGAAGCAATGGGTACTGTATTTGAAATAACAGAGTCATTGTAGGCTATGTTTGGGCAGCCCTCTAAGCAAAAGTGGCACGAAGCTGTTCGTTCCGCAATGCTTGCTCAGATGAAAGAAGGCGCATCTGTTTGGGAACATATCCTGAACATGATGTCCTATTTCAACACGACAAAGATCAATGGTGGAGCCATTGATGAACCCAGTCAGGTGAGTATCATACTGACGACTCTGCCGAAGAGTTTTGATCAGTTCAAGAGTAACTATGAGATGAACAAGCTAAGGTTCAATCTCACTTAGTTGCTCAATGAGCTTACTACTTTTGAGTCCTTGACTAAGGACAGCAAAAGTAAGATCGGTGAGGCAAATGTTGCCGAACCATCTTCTTCTGGAAATAAAAAGAGGAAAAGATCTGTTGGGAAGCAAAGGGTAAACCCAAGCCCAAGAAAGCCCAAGGCAAGAAGAAGGGTGCCTCTACCTGCCAAGGCAAAGGAAAATGTTTCCATTGCTACAAGGTTGGACACTGGAAGATGAACTGTCCTTAGTATCTAGAGAAGGTTGCCAAGAAGAAGAATACGAAAGGTAAATATGATTTACTTGTTCTTGAGTCGTGTTTAGTAAAAGATGATTCTTCACCCTGGATAGTTGATTCGGTGGCCACTAACCATGTTTGTTCTTCTATACAGTGGAATGATTCTTGGACATAGCTTGAGGAGGGAGCCTTTTCTATGCGTGTTAGGTCGGGGGATGTCGTGTCAGCAAGAGCAGTGGGTGTAGTTAGACTACATTTTGGAATTGTTTTATTGTTTTGAACAATGTATTTTTTATTCTTGGATTCACAAGAAATTTGATTTCTGCTTCAAAGTTGTTGGAACAATTATATTATGTTTCTTTTAATAATAAGTCTGTTATTATTGCAAAGAATGGTTTGAATATATATTCAGGATTAAACGAAAACAATTTGTATGTTTTAAGGCCGTTAATACATACAACACTGCTCAATGCTGAAATGTTTAAAGTTGAAAAACTAAAAACAAAACGACAAAAGATTTCTCCAGGAAATGAAACGTATCGGTGGCATTTAAGACTTGACCACATTAACCTTGACAGGATAGATAGACTAGTTAAAAGTGTTCCTTTAAGTGGGTTAAAGGTTGATACCTTACCTATATGCGAATCCTGTCTGGAAGGTAAAATGATCAAGAGAACTTTTACTAGAAAATGGATTAGAGCTAAAGAACCACTAAAGCTAAAGAACCACTAGAGCTTATACATTCAGACGTCTATGGATCGATGAATGTTAAAGCAGGGGGTGGCTATGAGTATTATGTCAGTGGCCTATAGAGTCAATTGTGTCCGAGTTTTTTCAGCCTTTGTACGGCGCTTATAAAACCATTTCTGGATCATATCTCTAATAAACTCAACCATTTTTGTTATTGGCATTTGGCGAGCATGTACCAAACATGAGTTCATTGACTCGGCAATGCTTGAGGTCATCAACCGATAACGCCTAACAGGAGAGTCAGCACGAGACAACCTTTTGGGCCCAACATTCATTAAATCTTCGAATGCTACCCTATTAACCTTCATCATCTCCAAAATCACTTCCTTGAATTCAGATTTCCTGTAAGCCTTCCATGCTTGTTTGAAAAGAAGACTCACATATTTCCTTTTTTGATCATTTTTGATGTTTTGAGCCATGTGAAACACACAATATCCATGCGGTACGTTAGGGTACACTTTCTCCATTGCAACCTTGATTCCGAGGTGGTGGTCGGATATGATCATGCAATCCTCGTGACTACCAATAGCATTTTTAAGCTCATTTAAAAACAAAGTCCATGACATTTCATCTTCAACGTCGCCAAAGCCATATTCCAAAGGAAAAACCTGGTTGTTTGCATCCAGACATATAGCTATAAACATAATACCAGAAAATTTACCTTTCAAATGAGTACCATCAATGGGAATAACTAGCCGAATCATAGTACGAAATCCATGAAGTGATGCGGCATGAGCGATGAACATATATTCAAACTGATTTGCAACATTTGTCTTAATTGTAGTAATAGTCCCTAGATTTACTTCTTTCAATCGATGACAGTAAGCAAATAACCATTTGAATGATTCTTCAGAGGACCAAAATCAGATGCCTCTACAAGATCCTTTGCCCTCCAAGCCTTTGTATACAACAAATGTAGTCCATGTTCCACTTGCTTTTCGACCATGATGTCTTTGGATTTTAGAGAGTGGCCGTGTACTTGCAACTTTGGTTCTAATAGTTTGTTGACAGTCCAAGAATTTTCTTGTCGAAGACGTGTGTGGAAACCATTGATATTGCAAGTATGATTCTTCACGAATATTCGAACCACCAGATATTCGCCTTTTTGCATCTTAAATACACTTAATTGGAATTCACATTCGCCATCCTTACATCCGGCCTCATAATGTTTCTTGCTAGACCTTCTAATCTAGACTTCAAATTGCTCTTTCAAAGCATACATATGCAACGTTAGCTTAAGATCTTTCTTGCATTGAAATATTCTACCCTTGTATAACCGGCCATCATCTGAAATTGATTCCTCTGTGCTAATGGGTTCGAATGAATACTTTTTGAATCCAGGAATAATCCAAGCTCGTGGGGAAGCATGTTCACAACTTTGATCAACACCGTCACCCAATCCATCATCTCGAAAAGAAACACCGCTAAATGTAGCAAAACCCAATGGACTAGCACATCTATATCCTCCAACACTATAGAACCAGAACCCACACCATGATTGCAATCTTCATCTTCGTGACTACCTCTATCAAGGTCGGGTATCGAGCTATCATATGTGTTATCGGTGTCCGACGACTGACTTTTCTCTTGATCATCAATGGTTTCATCATTACATACAATTGGGTCTAATATTGAAATGGACCCATATGCTGCCAGTTGCCGGAGTAACCCACCATACACGGGTTGTGGAGTAGATAGGTTACATTGTTTAAGAAACGTCGACTGTACTAGGTTGTCATCTTCCTCCAATATAGTACCATTCTGCACACATTCTGTTGCTACCTTCGTAGAAACGGTGACAAAAACTTCAGGTAATAGCTTATCTTCATCCATCATACATGAAACGTCATTATCATTCTCAATTCTCGGATGGGCAGTACCATTATTCGTATAGGCCAATGAGCATAATTCTAGGTTGTACCCAGCAGCATCAACTTTGGCAACATCTTGTACCAACTTCACCAAGGCATCATAACTCAAACCTCTAGGAACATGGACCCACTTTGTCATACCACCCTCGTAACAATTGCCCACCTAAGTTCCACCATGATAGATGACCAATTTCAGCGCACCCATATTCCTGCATGTCAAGTATTTGACATTTAAAGTGATTGGGAACTGACATGGAAAATTTTAACTAACCAGCATGTAACTTTAAAATGAACGGACATGTAACAAAAAAATAACTGATGGCATGTAACTTCAAAAATATCCAAATGACATGTAACTTAGAAATAAACTAGCATGTAAAGTCTACAATAACATGCATATAACTTTAAAACAAGCTGGCATGTAACATGTGTACAAAAAATTACAATAGTTGAGTTTCACTCTAAATTGAAATTACCAGATGACATGTAACTTCGAAATTAACTAGCATGTAAAGTCTACAATAACATGTATGTAACCTTAAAAAATATTGGCATGTAACTTGGGTAAAAAATTACAATAGTGATTGGGCCAAATATGTACTATATTTAGGCCTTCAGATCCTTACCTTATGTTCTGTTTTCGTGCATTTTTATGTCTCTTATGGGTTGTTTTGTGCTTACTTGAAGGAAATGATGCAGAGACAGGCTGGGAAGCACATTGTGATGATTCCAGCAGAAAAGGAGCACAAACAGGTCTATAGTGCGGGTCCAGTACGGGTCCAGTGCAGGTAGCAACCGCACTCCAGCCACCCTCCAGCCGTACTTATGTGCATAGCCGGGGCAGAATGCAAGTACAGAGATAAAGTACGGGTACAGTGCGGGTCAGCTAACCGCACTCCACCCGCACTATTGCCAAACCAGAGAAGCTGCGCAGTCACCTGACATTAGAGTGCGGGTTCTGTGCGGGTCAGCAAACCGCACTTCACCCGCACTTGCACCAAGAACAGAAGAACAGAATCGCACCTGACACTAGAGTGCGGGTACTGTGCGGGTCATCCAACCGCACTCTACCCGCACTTGCATCAAGAACAGAAGAGCATAATTGCACTGACATTAGAGTACGGGTACTGTGCGGGTCATCCAACCGCACTCTACCCGCACTGTTGCTCAAGACAGTAGGTAGATTTTACACCTAAGAAGGAAGTGCGGTCACAGTGCGATGCCAAGTGCGGGCTAAGTGCGGGTCAAGTGCGGGTAATTCAACCGCACTCCACCCGCACTAATGTCCTGATCCGTGAACTAAAGTTGCAGGCAACCCATACAGTGCGGGTACAGTGCGGGTAAACCACCCGCACTCCACCAGCACTCCGAGCGCGCCAGTCTGATTTTCAAAGCTTAAGTGACCTATTTTTGTATTTAGTATAAATATAAAAGTATAGAAACGTTTTAAAGAGCTTTTAACTCCGTTTTAGGCAGATTAGACATTCTTAGATCTAGTTTCTCTCTCTACCTCTCATCCACACATTCTCTACTCAACTTCAAGGAAGTTAGGAGATTGGATCCACTTCAAGGAAGGAGATGTTCTCCAAGGGTTATTTCTTTCTCCTCTCTACTGATTTCCTAGTTGTAATGAGTAGCTAAATCCCCTCTAAGGGGTTGATGGAGTAGTTAGTTTAATATTGGGCTTGTACATAAACTTGATATTATATTGATATTCATGTCTATTTTCCATTGATCTATTCTTGTTGTGAGTGTTTATCATTGATTTCTTGTGTAGATACATGATCTTTGCAAGATGTCTTTATATTATGAATGAGTATTGCATCTAGATATACATCCTATTTAGTTGTTTAATGCTCTAAAGAATAGACGGAAAGTCATGAATTCTGACTCTTGAACCGCAGTTTTAATCTAACCTCGATCGTATTTCCGGCACTATACATCCTAGGTCAGAATCTGTGAAAGAGTTAGAAGTCATCACTATACATCCTAGGGTGACTATTTGTAATCGGTTGAGTCAATGTTAGGTAGACGAGCTTCATTTCTAGAATCCGGTAAACAATCAACTCTATACATCCTAGGTTGGTAGTTTACAAGGATTAATCCCTAATAGGTGGTCCGCACTATACATCCTAGGTTGGCCACCTTCTGGGGATAAATAACCGACTCTATACATCCTAGGTCGGTTACCTTGAAGAGCCGTGCTATTGACAAGTTTGTTACATTGCTCAGTATTTGCTTTCGAATCCATTAACTCCTTAGTTTCCATCATCTATATATCCTTCACTCCATTTTCCCCTTTCATTTTATTTACTTATTTAATTTGGTGTTATTTAGAATTGGTTCACAATCTACATTTTCACCAATTCATGTTTTGCTATTTATATATACATACCATTGCTTTAGCTTTAACTTTAACTAATTTGGCTAACTCCGCTCCCTGTGGACGGCACCCACTTGCCACTATATCTATGTTTGTAAACTGATTTAGGCTTGTGTGGTTTCTTTAAATATTATTTGACAGACTGATCTTTTAAAACGACATAAGGGAAAAAGGGTTTTGTCAAAATGGCGCTGCTGCCGGGGAGCGGCATGTTAGTTTAATTAGTTATGCATGAGTAAGGCTAGTCTAGTAATATTCATGCTCTGCCCTATCTGTTCCTCGTTTACGTTGTGCTTTATTTGTTGTGAAATTTCAGGATTTTAGGTATATGCACGGACGAAGATCGTTGAGAGGAACAGTGTTGCCAGTTAGCGATAACATCAATCGGTTGGGTAGAAGAATAGAGCAGTTAGAGGGAAATATGGACGAGCATAATCAGCATGAGCAGCATGCTAGAGAGAATGAGCAACAGACTCGAGAGAATGAGGGAAGTGTACATGGGGATGAAGAGCTAGGCCTCACCATGGGCGAGTACACTCTCCCGTTTGTAGGAAATGTGCCCACTGCTATAGTACTGGATGATGTAACAAGGCAGTACGAGTTGAAAACTATGCACATCAGCCTCCTACCGTCGTTTAGTGGGCGAAGTACCGAAGATTGCCTCCAATTTATGAAACAATATGGAGCCACCCTAGAAACCTTCCATGTAATGGCTCGCCAAGCAGTATTGACAAGGGAGCAACTTCATCTGAGGTGTTTCCAATATTGTCTGAAAGATGCAGCCATGACTTGGTACAAGAGAGAGAGAGAGAGAGATACTTCAAGAGAGAGAGAGAGAGAGAGAGAGATAGAGAGATGTATTCCGAGACAAATTGTTGCTAGGTTTTGGATCTAGTTCATGAAATACAGAGAGACACACACAAAGAATGAATTAGGTCTGGGTTGAAAAGAAGAGACTAGAAATGTTGTTGGGTTTCGGTTGAAAAGGCAGAGAGAGAGACGAAGTGGAGAGACACGATCTGTATATGGGAGGGAGACGAAATGAGAGACACGATCTGTATGTTAGAGGACCCAAAATCAGTTTAGAGAGAGAGAGAGAATACTGATTTTGAAATGTTCATAAAAAAATTGAAGGGGGTTTCAGGACTGAAGACAGTGAAATTTTGGGTGGGAAATCTTGAGTGAAGTAAAAACAAAAGTGATGGTATACTTTTCAGTTCAAGCCTAAAGATGATAACTATAATAAAAAATAATTTTGTGGCTAAAAACAACAAAACAATAAACTTTTTGATCATTTTTTGCAATTTCCTCTCTATATATATTATAGGGCAAATTGCACTGGACCTCTTGAGGTTTTGGCAAGGTACACTGAGTTGAAATATTTTTGGTATTATACACTAACACCTCCATGAATTAAATTTGACTTTAAAAATGTTTAAAATGCCCATAGTTGTATTATTTTTCACTTTATATTTTTACCTTTTAACCAAAAACTTTATAAATTTTAATAAAATAAAAAAATTAAATAAAAGATATGATTTATTAAATAAATAAATAATTAAAAAATTAAATAAATAAATATTTTTTTAAAAATAAATAGTTTAAAAAACTTAAATAAATAAATAGTTAAAAAATTAAACTATTTATCCAAACTTTTACTAAAGGAAGTTGTTGAACTTGAAGAAGGCAAGAAAACTCCCAGTTGGGAAACTTGAAGCTTCTCTCACCATCATTCTTACCGTAAAAGTTTGGATATTAAGAGTTTTTCTTGTCCTTATTAATGGATATCTATATAAAAAATTATTTTTTTAAATTTTTTCATTTATTTATTTATTTTTTAAAACTATTTACTTATTTAATTTTTTAAAACTATTTATTTTTTTAAGTTTTTTAAACTATATATTTATTTAATTTTTTTAAACTATATTTTTATTTGATTTTTTAAACTATTTATTTATTTAATTTTTAAAAACAATTTATTTATTTGATTTTTTAAACTATTTATTTATTTAATTTTTTAAAACTATTATTTATTTACGATTTTTAAAACTATTTATTTATTTATTTTAAACTATTTAATTATTTAATGAATCATATCTTTTATTTAATTTTATTAAAATTTATAAAGTTTTAGTTAAAAGGTAAAAAAATAAAGTATAAAATAATACAAATATGGTCATTTTGGGTATTTTTAAAGTCAAATTTAAGTTTTGGGGGTGTTAGTGTATAATACCAAACTTTTCCAACTAAGTGTACCTTATCCAAACCTCATAGAGTACAATATATATATATATATATATATATATATATTATACTATATATATTATACATTATACATTTATACGTATATATATTATAAATATTATTATATTATATATAATTATATATATAATATATACTTTTATATTTTATTATTATTATCCAAAATATATATATATATTATAATATATATATACGTATTATTTATTATATATTATTATATTATATATATTATATAAAAATATAGCTCAAATGTGCGTCTTAACAACCTAGAGGAGGGTGAATGAGTTGTTAATCCAATTAATTACCAATTTTTCAGATTAGTCAATATTAACAAAAATAACCCAACACAATCAACTACAACCAACGTAATTAAAGTCCAAAAAATAATAAATGACACGTTGATTGATTTACGTGAGAAACTCTCTAACTGGGTAAAACTCACGGGCTATCATTCTAGCCACATTTGGTCATCAAATCCACTATTGTAATGATGTTTACAACCTAAGTTGACCTCTATGTACACCATTCTCGGTTACTAACCCACCACTACTACCTGCATGCCTTTATAGTGATCCTTGACCACTTTGCTTGTGCATTACACACCCGTAGTCACAAGACTTAACTTTCAAGAAGAGATCAACAATTGATAACATCGTAAAATTCACCTTTTGAGGTCCCCATTTCCTATCGGTTGCTATCGTTTTTTAGTGTATTTTTGTATATAATGTGTTTTGAGAGCCTTGTGTATGTTACATCCCTTAAAATAAGGTGTTAGAGCTTAATTGAAATGTTTGAAGGTTATAAGGGCAGAAATTGTAATGGCCTGTGTAGAACACCTAACTTCGGAATGTCATATCTCCCTCTTCAGATAAAATCACATTGAGATCTAAATAGATTCGGAAAGCCTCGGTAGTCTGCTTTCCAACGATTTTGACGGATTACAATTATGGGCTTTCTAGAGGAAGCTATGCCTGTTTCTGTAACGGTGCACAAAGTTGTCACACCAATCCGCTATACGCGTCGTCGAAGTGAACAACGGAAGACCAATTTGCAAACAACGGATTTTCCATCAAAGGGAACATTAAATTTTCCATCAAAGCGAGCAATTGGCTCATTTGATGCGTACCGCGGAACGTAATTACGATTTTCAGCCATTTTCTGAGGGTTATTCTTGTCATTTCACCCCAAAGTCATGCCTTAACTTCCATACACTATATATACCTCATTTTCTCACCTTTCTTTAGACTCTCTCTCCCTCATTCACTCCCAAACCCTTCTCTCTTCCATTTTCTTCCATTTTCTTCCTCACTATACACCTCTACCACCCTTTTTCACTTCCTCCACCACAATTTAGAGTAGATTGCAAGGAGAATAGAAGGGGTCTTTGACCAAATTTGAGCCAAGCATAGAAATGAGCTCTTGGAGGGTTTTCTTCAAGGGTTGTATCTCCTTTTACTCGTTCTCTTTGTATTTCTTGTTTTCTTAATTGTGTATCCCCAAATTGGGAATTTTGTAAACCCACACTTGTGCGATATATGTATGTTTGTTCTTAAATTTGTTTGGGTTTTATTTTACTCTTTATTAATTTCATGACTTAAACTATTTTTGTGATGTTCATGTGTGTGGAGGTTAGAAATTGATATATATATATATATATGCATGATTGGGATTAGGAGTAGAGTATTTTAATGTAGGAGTAGAGTAATTTAGCTTCCCATGGGTGTTTGTATGTTAATGGATGACCAAAATACCATGTATTGAATAATTTGAATGTTAGGGATTTTAGCCCTAAAGAGTAGAAAAGGCTTGGTTCATGCATCTAGTTGCTAAATTGGCATTGGTTCACATCCTTGTGCTTAATGGGTCTTTTTAAGACACATTTACCTATCCTTAGCCAAATTGGTTGATGAATTGATTTTGGGAAAATTCTCAAATTAAGAGGATGAACCTTTAACCTAAATTGAATGGTCTTAATGTATAACAATCACTTTGTTGCACATTGTTGTTATGTGAGCTTGTTTCCATTTTTAGACATCCTAGGGAGATTGATAAAACTGAATCCGTATCTAGAGTAAAGACCACTGAATTCCTCTTGTGCTTGTGTTGCTATATGGGCGTTTAACATGCTTAATGCTTGCACTCGGTTAGCCACCTTGTGAATGATATTTAGGTTGTGTGTTATATATGGTGTGGTTCGCATAAACATGCTCAGCGTGGTATTCTCTACATTTGACCAGAAAATTGAGAGATCACTAGGCTGACGTGTAGAGCTCGTGTGTGTATCCCACAGTCCTTAATGAATCCAAGCATTTATGCATGGATGTAATCTCTATGAGCTCGAGAGTGGGTAGAGATTAATTAAGGGGACACGAGCATATAACATACGTGTTGTATGAGTATCTCGTATTCTTAATGCTTTCACTTTGTTGTCATCCTGTATTTGGTTAGCCTCGTGGATGAATTATTGGCTGTAGTATGGCCCAGGCGGTTGCGCATTACATGCCCAACCAAATGTCTTGTGTATATGACCAGAAAGTGAAAGTATCATTAGGCTGGCGTACATGGCTCTTTTGTGTGTTCCACGACACTTAATGAATCCATGCTTTGTGTGGATATAATCTCTAAGCCATCGAGAGAGATTAGAGATCAATTAAGGGGACACGAGCTTATAACATATACTTGCACATTTGAGGGACTAGGTGAGTCTAGTGCTTAATTAGGGGGATTATCACGGTTGAGTCATTTCCCTAACGTATCCACATTTCATGCTATCTCTCCATTCCACCATATCATTGTAAATATTATATTTATGTAATTTGTTTATTTATATTATCATTTACTTTTCTGCAATACACGAGTCCGCTCGGCGTGTTGTAACGATAGCAAGAACTAGAGACAGTCGACGAATCCCACCTCCCTATGGAACGATACCCTCGCTTGCCACTTTACTAGTTTTCATAACTATAGAGCACACTGCATATGACTTTTTATAAATATCTTTTTGGGATCCGCAATTCCCTAACGACAGAATATCGGGTATCAACAACCTATGTGAATATATGAATATATTCTAAATGCAATAAATGTTAGGCAACACTAAATGTTTATATGGAGATTAAATGATGGCAATATATGCAATCCTAGATATCAATGTCTGTATGAATACTCATAAAGACTTAACTAGATAAAGACATGCAAGTATAAAAACTAGTCATCAAATAACACAAGTTGTCACACAAAATGGCAATGACAATAAATATGCAATTAATGAATGCAATTAATAAGTCATAATCAACAATATCTAAATGCAAGGCATAAAGATTTAGCTAGAGGGCAAAATAGTCCTAAATGCTAGCTATTACAAACAAACCTAACAATCAACATAAAAATCTCAACTTGCAATTAAAAAACTAATCTTGATGCAAATAAGTCATAAATGAGATTTCTTGTTAAGCAAGAACATTAGAATGAGTGAAGGTGATGTTCTACTTACCAAGTCATGTATGTTGATGAAGACCAATGCAAGAACACATCCTAGATGAAGCTAGATGATGTTTGATTCATGAATGAATGATGGGTTTGGGTTTAGAGAGTTAAAGGACAAGTCTTGGAGCTTCTCTCTCTAAAAGGATACTCTCTCTCTAAAAGGATACTCTCTCTCTAAAATGATACTTCCTCTCTCTAAAAATGGATTCTTGAAGCTCTGAAGAAGAAATGGGAGAGAAGAGAACATATATAAAGAAGCCTTAGACAAGACTATATCGTTTTGAACTTGGGAAACAAAATCCCGTCAAAACCGCTGTCTGTACCGCGGTACAGGCAACTGTTCAGACCGTTGTACAAACCGCGTAACAGAAGAATCAGTCTCCTGGAATGGACCGCGGTTGAGACCGCTGGCTGGGTAGGTGCACCCACCGCGGTATACATCACGCATGGCATATTGGAGTTTACCACTCCGTGTGCCACAGTGCAAGTAGGTGCTTGCCTAGTGGTCTATGCCGCGCTAAAGGGAAAAGTCCCCTTTTAACACTCAAGAAAAATGTCTATCTTACATGAATATTGTACAAGTGTGAAATGAGTGAAATACACACAAAATGAAGCATAATTAACATGTAAGACATGTTATCAATTTAAACACAATGCAAGATATGATATCTAATGCAAGCTAGTGAGTGTGTGCAACTAAATCTCTTCAAAAGAGTCAAGTCAATTAAACTACCTTCCTTGAAGCACTTTGGGATCTTGGAAGCTTGTTGAATATGAGTCACAATTGGAGACCTAAGCTACCCATTATAAAGTAATCCCAATGAGGTTTGTCATGAAATAAACCAATAAAAAATAGAGGTCTTTACAATATATATAATAATAATATATAATTTATATTATATATATTATTATGTAATATATATATATATAATATGTTATATATTACAATAATATTTATATATATGTATATTATAATAATATAATATTTATTATAATAATATTGTTATTGGTAAAATCCGAAAAGATGACACGTCAGCATAAACATAGTGTTTCGTGGAGATAATAAGTGACGTGTCAACGAACGTCGACTAAATTAAACCAACCTAAGATGGCTAGAAGTAGGGATATGCGTGGGGGCCTATTGGGGCGGGGGAGGGCCCCCCACCCCCATCCCCATTTCTGAAACCTCCCTCCATCCTCGCCCCCAAACCCCATTTGGGGGAAGTGGGGATCGGGGTGTTTAGGGGGAGGTTCCCCTGCCCCCACCCCGTCCCCCATTTCCCCCATTTCCAATTATAATATTTTCAATTTGAAATCCAAAATTTATAATTTTGGATTCGAAATTCGATCATTCCAATCCAACGAATCACCATGTTTCGATATCCAATCCATATAATTGTCCAAAATTAATAGAAATAACTATAGTAATTTAGTATTACACATAAAAGTCTAAACAAATTCACAAAAAAATTAAGTACTTTCAACTATCAGGTAGTCAATTAGTGGTGGAACCAAAAATAATAAAGTTAAAGTTACTTTTTTTTAAAAATATTAAAATATATATATATATATATATTATGGGGAATGAGACCCCACCCCCATTTAAAGAAATGGGGAAATGGGGAAAGGGGTGGGGGTAGCTCCCCCCACCCCCATCCCATTTTAGGTTTTGGGGGTAAAATTTGCCCCCACCCCTACCCCCAAACCCCATTTGGGGGCAAAATTTGCCCCCAAATGGGGGTGGGGGCAAATGGGGATGGGGCCCCTTAGGGGAAATGCCCATCCCTAGCTAGAAGATAACCCCATAATACTGGTTAGGGTTACTTAGATGATCGTAGAAAACCAAATGGTCGAGTCTAGTTATCCGATCGAGTGTAGATCCATGGTCATGGGATGAAAGAGGTCTGGTCAGGTTTGGTGGACAGTCAGCTATGCTACACGTGGACAATTTTGAGATACGCTCGGATGCCTGACACATAGATAACATAGAATTCAATTCAATCACGACTCGAATCCGTAAAAGAAGAATCTTATTTAAATAAGGGGTCATGAAGTATACTCTGATAAGGAAACAAACTTCCTTAGAGATATCGGAGTCCAGAATAGGCAAAAGGCCTGATGTGTTTAAAACACAAACAATGCAAAACGGGAAAGAAGATTAAAACGACTCTAACAAGTCAGAGTTTTATTACGTTACTACCACATTTCTTTTATTTGTACTCCAAGAATTAGAGTTCTATACATGTATAAATAGAACCTAAAAACACCCACAAAGGGATTGACGAAGCCTAAGATACAAGAGTGTAAGAGAGATTGAGTTTGTAACAAGATTCATCATTGTGAAGCTTTTCTCTCGCCGTCATGGGCAACCGTGGTTTTTTCCCTTCTCGGGGTTTTCCAAGTAAAATTGTGTTTGCATGCTCTCTTTTTCTTTTCTGTTCATAATATTATGTTGGTTGCCAGGTTTTGGATTACGCAGCGGAATGGGGTTTTAAAATTTTTTTATGCAATCATCAAGTAAACCTATTTGTATAGTAATAATCAAAAACAATTAGAAGGAGATGAAACTATTTCATACCAGCGTTTGAAGGCTCCTTCTTTCTTATCCGATCTGCTTCCTGATTTGAACCACAAGATCTTCCCGGCTATGTCCCTCGATTGGCAACAACGTATGGGTGCGTCACGGGTTTCAGGAACTTGAACAGAGGTAGAAGAAATTTACGAAAACAACTCTTGTTTTCTAAGTGTGGAAATAAGCCACCATGAATCAAAAGACAAAAAATAAATTTGTATATTTTTTGTTTTCTTTTTTTCTTGGCCGCACACCTCTCTTTTTTCTTCCCTTTTTTTGTTTCATGCAACCCTTGCATTCAATGCAAAAAAGAGAATTTATATCTTCTCTTCTCTTTGTTTCACGCAACAATTGCGTTCAATGCAATTAAGAGAAGATGAACTGATATCTTCTCTTCTTTTTGTTTGTACCAGTTTTCAAAAAAACATTAATATCTTATATTAATTAATTTTTTTAACTGATAAGTTTAATTAATCAATCCTTTAAGATATCTAATATCTATAAGGATAATTAATGGTTTTGAATTTAAACCTTTTAAATTTAAATTTGATAATATCCTCCAACTAATGATTAATAGCATAACTAAATGATCTAATTGTTTAATTAATATAATCATTAATTAAATAATCTCATTATTCAATAATTCCCAAATTGATATGTGTCACTTTCGTAACACAATTAATTGGACAATCAAATTAATCAACTGTGACCCTTGTTACCTTTAATTAATCGGGCTAGCCAGGGGACCTGATGGACCCACAGTATTTCGAGCTCCAATAATCCTTAGAAATAATTAATTAAACTCTTTAATTAATATTTCATGATTATTAACTTCGGTGTTATTCCACTAAAAACCCGAAGCTGCGTTCTCTCAACTGTAGATGTTTTTACACAAACCAATAACTTTTGGTGTCCATCGATATAGCTATTACATATGGTATAATCCTCCACAAACAGTTCATAATTAGAGCTGGGTTATAATGTTCGTTATACCCCTCTAATTACATCTTTTCCATTAAGTATCATTGATTCTCTAATGAACAATAAATCCTATATTCCTCACGGAATTAAGAGAGCGCTCATATTGTTCAAGCCCCTAAATCAACTCTTAAGGGAACTACTATCTACTTCTCCCAAGAAGGAGTGGATTCCACTATTGTGTACAAACCTTTCCAGCTACAAGCCAAACCGCGATTCCAACATACGAAGCATACTGACCGGGAATGTAACTCCGATCTCACCTATGGTATATCAAAAAATACGATCTAACCTGAAGGGATCGATAAGAAACTCAGGATTAAGATCACCCTTATATAGCCATCATTTGTCTATATATATGAATCTCATCATGTAACAGATCTTATTGAGGGATTCATATAGATCGTGGCCCAGTCCTATATGATCACATCATACAAGGTGCCTCCATTCTCATATCACTATACTCAGTTTGAATGACCCAAGATAAGATCACCATACATTACGAGATGGACTGCAGCTGTAGATTAACCACAAATAAAGTACCCAGCTTTATTTGCTATCTACGGACTCTTTAGATTGCTCGTTTCAAAATGAATCCAACAGTATATGACAATCATATACTCAGTTTGAAATTACTTCCGGCAATCTTGGATGTTAAGTACACATGTTATATATAAATATATGAGACAATTTGAATGAATAAAGCACTTCTTTTATTTATGTTCAATTCACATTTACAAATTACAAGCTTTAGGGCAAAAACCCCCAACAATCTCCCACTTGCACTAAAGCATGTGAAACATGTCTTGTAAACCTAGACCCTTTAGGTGACCTGTAAACACTTTAGCCGGTAAGGTTTTTGTAAATGGATCAGCATGATTGTCCTGTGACGCTATCTTAGTCACGGTCACATCTCCTCTCTGCACTATCTCTCTGATATGATGAGATGATATTTCCTCTCTATATGCTTACCTCTCTTATGGCTTCTTGGTTCTTTCGAATTAGCCACAACACCACTATTATCGCAATAAAGTGTGATAGGCTTATCCAGATCTGGAACAACTTCCAGATCACTCAAGAACTTGCAGAGCCAAACATCCTCTTTAGCAGCTTCACAAGCGGCTACATATTCGGCTTCCATGGTGGAATCAGCAATACAAGATTGCTTAACACTCCTTTACACAATGGCTCCACCATCAATGGTGAATACTGATCCAGACGTGGATTTCCTAGAATCCTTGTCTGACTGAAAATCAGAATCCGTATATCCTAACGGGATCAAATCCTGTTCAGAATACACTAGCATATAGTTTCTTGTTCTTCGAAGATACTTGAGAATAGTCTTGACAGCAACCCAATGATCCAATCCTGGGTTGGACTGGTATCGGCTAGCTACTCCCACTGCGAAGCAGATGTCCGGTCTCGTGCATAACATAACATACATGAGACTACCTACTGTTGACGCATAGGAAACACATATCATATCTTCAACTTCTTGAGGTGTCTTAGGACACTGTTCCTTAGACAAGTTACTGCATCAAAAATTGCACAAGAATCTTGTCGATATACGATGCCCGAGACAATGCTAAGAGTTTGTTCTTACGATCTCTAGAACATAACTCGCCTCTCCCAAATATCTCATTGGAAATTGGCTAGCCAGCCAGCCCGTTACTTTTGATAATACCCCTTCATCATTCCCAACGAGTAGGATATCATCTACGTATAGTACTAAGAAAACTACTTTCTTGTCAACGATGCGCTTGTAGACACAAGGCTCATCAACATTTTGCTCGAAGCCATAGGTTTTGATCACATCATCAAACCTTATGTTCCAAGATCTAGATGCTTGCTTAAGTCCATAAATGGACCTTTGCACTCGGTAAGTCTACAAGTTCCCAGACAGAGTTAGAGTACATGGACTCCATCTTGAGATTCATGGCTTTAAGCCTATTCCTCTTTGTCAGGATCTTCCACTGCATTCTTAAATGTCAATGGATCATCCATACTGCCAGTAGAGACGACATCTCAGTCCCTCACCTATACCCAAATAGAGTTCAGGTTATCTCACAACCCTCTCACTACGTCTAGGTGGTAGTGTATCTTGACTATGAATCATCTGACTATCAGATGTCAATGGATCAACAACCCTTGTTGACTGAGCACTGGTCGTACCAGGCTCCATTTCATTTAATACAATCTTACTTCGAGGTTTATGATCACTAATATAGCTATCCTCTAGAAACGTTGCATTTGTCGATACAAATACTTTGTTCTCTTCAGGACTATAGAAGTATCCACCTCTGGTCTCCTTGGAATATCCCACAAACAAGCATACTATAGACTTGGGGTCTAGCTTTCCACTTCTATTCTTCAGCACGTGTGCTGGACACCCCCATATGCGGAAATATAGCAAACTAGCTTTATGACCATTCCACAACTCTAAGGGAGTCTTAGGAACAGATTTGGATGAGACTACATTCAAAATGTAAGCCGCAGTTTGTAACGCATATCCCCAAAAGAAATTTGGTAATGATGAGAAACTAATCATAGATCTCACCATTTCCATTAGGGTTTTATTTCTCCTCTCCGCAACACCATTCTGTTATGGTGTACCAGGAGCTGTGAGTTGGGACACTATCCCATACTCGACCATAAAGTCTTCAAACTCTTGGTCAAGGTACTCACCTCCACTGATTCCATCGTAGAGACTTGATAGTCTTTTCTAACTGATTCTCAACTTCAGCTCGAAACTCTTTGAACTTTTCAAAAGTTTGCGACGTCTGTTGCATTAGGTAGACATATCCGTATCTAGAGTAGTCATCTATAAAGGTGACATAATACTCATAACCACCCCTTGCTTTAACATTCATCGGTCCATAGACCTCTGAATGTATAAGCTCTAGTGGTTCTTAGCTCTAAGCTCTTTTCCAGTAAAAGGTCTCTTGGTCATTTTACCTTCCACACAAGATTCGCAGACAGGTAAGGTGCCAACCTTTAACTCACTTAAAGGTATGATTTTAACTAGTCTATCTATCCTGTCAAGGTTAATGTGGCCAAGTCTTAGATGCCACATATACGTTTCATTTTCTGGAGAAATCTTTTGTCGTTTTGTTTTTGGTTTTTCAACTTTAAACATTTCAACGTTGAGCAGTGTTGTATGTATTTACGGCCTTAAAACATACAAATTTTTTTTCGTTTAATCCTGAACATATATTCAAACCATTCTTTGTAATAATAACAAACTTATTATTAAAAGAAACAGAATATAATTGTTACAACAACTTTGAAACAGAAATCAAATTTCTTGTGAATCCAGGAATAAAAAATACATTGTTCAAAACAATAAAACAATTTCCAAAATGTAGTCTAACTACACCCACTGCTCTTGCTGACACGACATCCCCCGACCCAACAAGCATAGAGAAGTCTCCATCCTCAAGCTGTGTCCAAGAAAAGTCGTCAGTATGATGCTCACCTGACTAGGTTCATCAATGGCCCCGCCATTGATCTCTGCCGTGTTGAAATAGGACATCATGTTCAGGACATGTTCCCGAATAGATGCCCCATCTTTCATCCTAGCAAGCATTGCGGAATGAACGGCTTCATACCGCTTTTGCTCAGAGAGTTGCCCGAACATAGCTTGCAATGACTCCATTATTTCAAATGTAGTACCCATTGCTTCGTGCTTAGTGACAAGCACGTCTGTCATACTGGATAACAGATATGTTCAAGCTTTCTCATCTGATGAGATCCATTTTTGATATGCCTCACGAACAGTTCGTGCAGCATCGGCAGTAGGCTCTAGATGACATTCCTCTGTAAGCACACACTTTAGGTCCTTGGTGACCAAGATTGCATTTATGTTATGTTTCCATTTAGTGTAGTTATCACCAGTTAATTTGTCATTGACAAGGATTTGTAACAGTGCAGATGACATAGCTGAAAAAACATAAATTAAGAATTCATTCAATCATACTTTCAAAACATGTGCGAATGTTCGGCATAAAATTAAACATGATGTATGAAAATGTTTAATGAACAAGAACAACCCTAAGAAAACAATATTTCTATGCCACGACAATCCAACATACCACAAGCAAGTGCCACCTTAGGGTCGGTCAAATTCTTACATGTTGGATCGAGACCTTCTCAATCAAATGATCTACCAAAATAACTCTTATTCTAATATTATTCAACCATCGTTTATTAAGGTCAGGTTTATAATTAACCAATTTAATTAAAACCTTGTGAGCGTAACCCATCATTTCAGATCTCATAAGCTTAACTCTAGAATTGACGCCTTAGGGTCGGTCAATCTCGAAATCCCCTCAGAAATCCTATCCGTTAGGAAGTCAACCATGGTATTGATTCTTATGGAAACCCTCCTTAGGGAGGACGAAAGCAAAGCCGTCACGAGGCCCCACTCGAATCTCACGGTGTTGAACTAATGATGGGGACCGCGAGATATAATGTCATATATCCCTCTCCCACTCACTATTTTATAATTAGGGTTTTCTATTAATATTAATGCATCTTGAAAATACTATATAGCGTGTGTCTATTAACCTAGAGAGGGGGTGAATAGGTTTTAGTTGATTTATTACCAACTTTTCGACTTAATCAATTTTCATAGTCCTACCCCATGTTAGCAATCAACCAATCATAATATAAACTTGCGAAAAACAATAAAAACACAAGGATTGATTTACGTGAGAAACCCTCCAACTGGGCAAAACTCACGGGCTATCCTTCTAGCCACATTCGGTCCTCAAATCCACTATTTGAATGAAAGTTTACAACCTAGGTTGACCTCAAGTCACACCTACTTGGTCACTAACCCTTTCACTCTACCCAACGGGCCTTTAATAGTGATTCTAGACCACAAGCTTATGCACTAATCCACTTAGTCACAAAGCTTAACAATCAATGAAGAGATAAAACAATCTATGTGAATATGTGACAATATTCTATCATGCAATTAATGCTAGGCTACACCAAGAGCTTATCTAGGGATTTAAAGATGCCAATAAATGCAAATCCTATATATTAATATCTAAATGCAAATGCATGAAGATTTAGCTAGAAGGGTAAAATCGTCATAAATGCTAGCTATCAATGAACAAAGCTCTCAACCAACAAACAACAACTCAAACATGTTATAAATGCCAATAAATATAAAGATATGCAATAAAATCATATAAAAGAGCTAACCCTAGGCAAACAAGAACATAAATAAATACAATGAGATTTAGGGCATGTTCAAGTTACCTAGTCAATGAAAGCAAGAAGAATCCATGATGAGATGATGCTTGTAAGATGTTAGATGCATATGGACTTGTGTTCAGGTTGAGCTAAAGATGAGTTCTTAGGAGTTTCTCTCTCTAAAGGAAGCTTGGCCTATCAAAAATGGCTTTTTGAACTCACAAAAACGAGCAAGGAAGAAGAGAGAATATATATATGGGAGCCCTAGTCAAAACTGCGTCGTTTTGAACTTAGGGCACAAAATCCCTGTCAATACCGCTTGATGGACCGCGTCGCAGGCAAGTGTCCAGACCGCGGTACACATAGCAGTGCACCGTCTAGACAACAACGCGGTGTAAAGCACTGTGCATGCAGGAGCACATGCCGCGGTATGGGCAACAGTGGCCTACTGTACAACATCGCGTCTTCGGACCGCCATGCGTGCAAGTGCACATGAAGCGGTGCACGAAGCATGACCCTACTGAGGTATATCGCTCTGTATGCCGCGGTGCAGGCATGTCTTGCCAAGCGGTCTAGGCCGCGCTAAGAGAAGAAATTCTCTTTTCGGGGCAAACTCAACACACTAAGAGATGTGCAAAAAGTACAAGTGTGGAGTGTGATAAGTGGCATACAATGCATCATTAAATTACATGAAAATAAGAACATAATGCATGCAAGTGAGTGTGTGCAACTAGATCTCTTCAAAGAGAGTTAAACAAGTGAGATACCTTTGAAGTGCTCTTGACAAGGATAACGCCCTTAAAGCTTGATCACACCAAAAGAGGCCTAATTTACCCTTACAAAATTAATCCCCAATATGGTTTGTCAACGAAATAAGCCAATCAAAATATGAGGAACTTACACATCTAGATTAAACAAGATTAAACGGCTAATTTCAATCTAAACGTCTAGTGCATTAATCACAAATTATTAGAATCTTATTCCAATAACTAATAAACTAATATGATTTTTAACTCTTAAAAAATCTAGTTCATTAGTGATAATTCTAATCTATGTAAACTATTTACTAAGACTAGAATTATTAAATGTGTATTTACCAAGTTTTAACAATTAAAACTAAACACATTATTAGGTCCAATTATAATTAGGGGCTTAATCGAATTAAACCTAATATTTATAATGGACCCTACTAATCTAAGTAATTAAACACTTTAATAAATAGATTAGTAATTAATGAGAATTACCAAGTTTTTACTCCTAAAAACTAATCCCATTAACTTATAGCCAATTATGTGAATTACCCATTTTAATCAAATTAAAAATAAACACATAATATAGAAGGCTATAATGCATGTATGACATATCAACATATATATATATATATATATATATATATATATGTGTGTAGGCACACCTAATCTAAATGATATGTATATGCATGGCAATGCTTTAATTATAACATAATAAAAGCATACATGAATTGACCGAGTATGATGAGTTTATCTAACTTAAATTTTTTTTTTTCTAATTACAATAATATCCAAGGCATTCCTTGGTTTTCTTGTAATTCCAAACATCTTCAAGTCCATTTGTAATATATTTTGTGTCTTCCGGGCCCCAAAATCAAGTCCAACTTGATTTATTTCATTGGATCCATCACATGGATTAAATCCATAAAGCCCAAGTGTTACTCTAACACTTTTCGGAAGCCCAAGATTTTCCAAAAAAAATCTGGACCAAACTTGATTGACTGCTGCACTACGCGCACTCTTGCTACACACATACACAACAATTTTGCACAGCACACACATGCATAACAATTGTGCACAGCTGCAACATAATGTGTATAAATTGTTGTGCACACCATTTATTGTGAAACATATCTATTACAATTGTGTTGCCATGGTACTAGACATGACGCCGGTTCGGTTCGAACCGGCGAACAGAACCGTAACAGCCCGTGGGAAACCGGAACTAGAATCGATTTTTCCGGTTCTGGTTCCAGAACCGAACCTGAAACCGGTCTTGACCGTTTCCGATTCAGGTTCCTTTTGTTGCAGAACAGTCCAGTTCGAACCGGACGGTTCCACCTTATTATTATTATTTTTTAATTTTCTTAAAATTTTTTTTTAAAAAACCAGATCTGAGATTTTCATTCAATCTCAGATTATCCCCTTCCTTCATCTCTCTCTCTCTCTCTCACACACACACACACACGCACACACACGCACACACACGCACACACACACACACACACACACACACACACACACACACACACACACACACACACACACACACACATACACACAAAATCAACTATCTACCCAAATCACCCATAACCCACTCACCCATCCGGCCACCACCCACCACCGGTCCACCATCTTCTTCTTTTGGATGTTCGGCGACGGCGTCGGCGGTTGGCCATCATCATCGGCGTCGATCATCTTCTTTTTTCTTCTTCGTTTTCCTCGGTTTATTCTTCTTTCTTCATTCTTCATTCTTCTACTTCTTGTGTGGAGCCTTGGAATCTTGGATCGAATGAGAGAGATGAGATTGGGGGTGGGTTGTATGTGTGTTTGAGTTTGGATTGGACGAATATTGGTTTGATTGGTCATTGATGGTGTGGTGTGTGTGTGTGTGTATCAGTGTATAATGGTGTAGTGGTGTACTGGTGTGTGGTGTGTGGGTGTGTATCAGTGTATAATATTATGAATTTATGATGAAAACTAATGAAGCCGTGAAGGTAATTAGGGATTGGGATCTGGGAATTTGGGGTTGGGTCACGTGGGTGGGTACTGGGTACTGGGTAGGTGTAGCTGGATTGGGTTGTTTTTGTTTAAAAAAAAAGAGGAACCGGACCATTGGAACCGTCGGAACCGGACCGGAACCGGAACCTTCCAAGGGATGTTCCGGTTCCGACTGGAACCGAAACCGCCGGTTCTGAACCCGAACCGGAACTGGCGTCATGTCTACATGGTACGTCTTTCGGATTATCATCTTCATCGATTTACATCAATAAAAATAAAATAACAACATAAAAAAAAATATACAACCCGGAATTAATATTACATTTAAAATCCAAAATTCCTAAAACCCATGGACCATAAAAATTTATGATCAACCATGTTTAAATTAAATGATTTAATTATAAACATTCATATAATCATAAAGACAGTGTCTACACATTCATACATGCAATCAGGAGCAATCGAATTCGATTATACTGTACAAAAATGGTTCTGATACCATTTGTTGGTTGCCCAGTTTTGGATTGCGTAGCGGAATAAGGTTTTAATATTTTTTATGCAATCATCAAGTAAACCTATTTGTTAAGTAATAATCAAAAACAATAAGAAGGAGATGAAACTATTTCATACCAGCGTTTGAAGACTCATTCTTTCTTTTTTCGATCTGCTTCTTGATTTGAACCATAAGATCTTCCCGGCTATGTCCCGCGATTGGCAACAGCGTGTGGGCGCGTCACGGGTTTCAGGAACTTGGAGGTAAAAGAAATTTACGAAAACAACTCTTGTTTTCTAAGTGTGGAAATTAGCCACCATGAATCAAAAGACAAAAAATAAATTTGTATATTTTTTGTTTTATTTTTTTCTTGGCCGCACACCTCTCTTTTTTCTTCCCTTTTTTTGTTTCATGCAACCCTTGCATTCAATGCAATAAAGAGAATTTATATCTTCTCTTCTCTTTGTTTCACACAACTAGGGATGGCAACGGGTCGGGTTCGGGCGGATTTTGTAAAATCCAAACCCGCACTAATGAAAATTTCTGTCACCCACACCCGCCCGCGAACTCGTTTATTTTCGAGGGTTCACAGGGGGGTTTCACCCGCGGGTTTTGGGGTCACCCACACCCGCACCCGCAAACCCGTAATTCTTTTTTAATAATATTTTTATATTATTTAAATATATGAAATATTATGATTTTAAAAATTAAAAACACTTAATAAAGTAAAAATTTCAACTCATTTCATGTGTGTTTCTTAGTTGAGACAAGAGGCAAGGCAAGGCACATTATATATATATATATATATATATATATATATATATAGCTAATGGTAGAAACTTGCACTCTTGTTTTGTCAATGTTCAAAAGTCCCACATTGAAAAAACAAGAGTGCAAGGTTCTACCATTAGTTATATATAAGTGAAAGTTGAGAATTGTAATTCTTAAATTTAGAATGAGTAAAGTTCTTATATTTTACTCTTTATATAGTTAAAATGTTTCCATTGGAGTTTAAATTTATAATATTTTAAATAATAAATATTAAATCAATTTTATTTATACAGGTTCTCAGGTTCACCCGCGGGTTCATTTTTCCAACCCACACCCGTACCTGAACCCGCTGGGTTTTTCTTTAAACTGGTTCGCGGGTTTGTGGGTCGTAAATTCACCACCCAAACCCGACCCTACAGGGTCGGGTTCGGGCGGGTGCAGGTCAAATTGCCATCCCTACACACAACAATTGCGTTCAATGCAATTAAAAGAAGATGAACTGATATCTTCTCTTCTTTTTGTTTGTACCAGTTTTCAAAAAAACATTAATATCTTATATTAATTAATTTTTTTAACTGATAAATTTAATTAATCAATCCTTTAAGATATCTAATATCTATAAGGATAATTAATGGTTTTGAATTTAAACCTTTTAAATTTAAATTTGATAACATCCTCCAACTAATGATTAATCGCATAACTAAATGATCTAATTATTTAATTAATATAATCATTAATATTCATTAATTAAATAATCTCATTACTCAATTAATTTCCAAATTGATACGTGTCACTTTCGTAACACAATTAATTGGACAATCCAATTAATCAACCGTGTCCCTTGTTACCTTTAATCAATCGGGCTAGCAAGGGGACCTAATGGATCCACAGTATTTCAAGCTCCAATAATCCTTAGAAATAATTAATTAAATTCTTTAATTAATATTTCATGATTATTAACTTCGATGTTATTCCACTAAAAATCCGAAGCTGCATTCTCTCAACTGTAGATGTTTTTACACAAACCAATAACTTTTGGTGTCCATCGATATAGCTATTACATATGGTATAATCCTCTACAAGCAGTTCATAATTAGAGATGGGTCATAATATCCGTTATACCCCTCTAATTACATCTTTTCCATTAAGTACCATTGATTCTCTAATGAACAATAAATCCCACATTCCTCACGGAATTAGAAGAGTGCTCATATTGTTCAAGCCCCAAATCAACTCTTAAGGGAACTGCTATCTATTTCTCGCAAGAAGGAGTGGATTCCACTATTGTGTACAAACCTTCCCAGCCACAAGCCAAACAGCGATTCTAACATATGAAGCATATTGACTGGGAATGTAACTCCGATCTCACCCATGGTATATCAAAAACCATGATCTAAACTGAAGGGGTCGATAAGACACTCATGATTAAGATCACCCATATATAGCCATCATTTGTCGATATATATGAATCTCATCATGTAACGGATCTTATTGAGAGATTCATATAGATCGTGGTCCAGTTCTATATGATCACATCATACAAGGTGCCTCCATTTTCATACCACCATATGAATGATCTAGGATAAGATCTCCGTACATTACGGAATGCACCGCATCTGTAGATTAACCAAAATTAAAGTTCCCAGCTTAATTTGCTATCTACGGACTCTTTAGATTGCTCGTTTCAAAATGAATCCAACAGTATATGACAATCATATACTCAGTTTGAAATTACTTCCGCAATCTTGGATGTTAAGTACACATATTATATATAAATGTATGAGACAATTTGAATGAATAAACTACTTCTTTTATTTATGTTCAATTCACATTTACAAATTACAAGCTTTAGGACAAAACCCCAAACATATTATTGTCAACTCACCATAACTTGTTAGACGAGTGATCGAGTTTACATAATCCCAAAAATCACCGTCAACAAATATATATTATATTATAATAATATATAATATATTATAATATATAATATATTATAATATATATTATAATATATATAGCATATTATATATAAAATATATATACGATATATATAATATGTTATATATTATTATAATATATATAATATTATATATAAATATGGTATTGTATATATTTTTATATTTTATTATTATTATCCATAATATATCGTGTTATTATAAATATTTTGTAATTAGGGGTATTTTAGTCAAAATACAGTTAACTTCATTCCATTCAGTTTTTAACCAAACAAAATAATACTAATTCTAAAGTTCCAACCAAACAAAAAACTCAGTTTTCATTTCCTTTCCATTCTCATTCTCATTACCATTCCGATTACTATACCATCATGGTAACCAAACGTGACCTTAGATCTTTTCAAATGTAATTTAATAATATCTGCATCTTTTGGCATTCAGCCTACTTTTTACTTATAAAAATGATATCCTATTACAAAGCCAAATCCAAAACCTACACCAAAACCAACATGAAATACTCTTAATGTATTAATCTTTTCATACTTTTATGGAATTGGTTAGCACGAAAATCTGCAGTTTATTATTATTATTATTTTCTTTTCTCCTACTAAGTATCTGATTGTATAAATGGTTTCTAGTATGTGGCAGATTCAATTGGATCTTTCCAAGAATGTCTTTGGAAATAACATGTCAAGTGTAAGATTTTTGTATTTTCGTCTAATTCTGATGTAATCTGTAGTATTAAAAAACACTACATGTTGCTTATGTAGTTTAAGCATACAAATATGTAGTACACAATTCTATAGTATTAAATTCAATGTGTATATTTTGATGTAATCTGAATTCTGGAATGAATGATAGTTATATACGCTCTCGGTTTTTTTTTTTTTTTTTTTTTTTGTGTTAGATAATATAAGTGAGGTATGATTATTTCCCTCCATTTATCTTGGTGGTTTCTTCATATGTTGATGGTTTGTCTCTTCAATCTTTATATCTATGTTGAGATTATATTTATTGCGATGAAATTGGTTTTGATTAGAAGAAGAAATCATGATTTTGAATGGGGTGGGTTGTGTTTGCAAATATTTTCAAAGGTATTATCTTTGAAAAGATAGAAAAAAAAGAGAATTTTTTTGGAGGAAGATGAGAGCCGGCGAGTTGGATGATTTTGAGAGTTTTTGTAATAATTATTTCCTTTTTTTTGTGACAAATTTACAATAATTATTCCAATGCAATTATTTGTCCTTTAAAAAAACCTGACTAAACCTTTTTTTGAAACTGAAAAAACTACTTCAATTATAACAAATAAGCAATACAATCTGGCTTTTCGAAAAGCCAAGTTTTGTCCTCATAAGAGGAAAAGGCTAGAGAGGCTAAGGTATGAGCCACCACATTTCTATTTCTAGGGATGGCCTGACTGTTAATAACCCCAACATCTCTGAACAGAGCCTTGACATCACTAATTACAGGGCCAACTATACTTGACAGGAAACGATTAGAATTGACCACAGAGACCACGTTTACAGCATCAGCTTCAACCAACCTAACAGAGAAACCCGGCCTTTTAGCAAGGAGTAAGCCTTCCCTTAATGCTAAATATTCCCGTAGATCTGCAGAGAAAGACCCATCCAAATGCTTAGACAGAGCAGAAACCACCTCTCCTTTATCGTTACGAATCACCTCACCAATCCTTATATGAGAGAAATTCGCTTTCATAGCAACATCAATATTAAGCTTTAGTGAACCAAGAGGGGGAGGAGACCAACTTGATGAATAAATAACATAGCAAGAAGATACCACATAGGTAGAGATGATTCGGGAGTTTTGGAATTCTTTAAGAAAAGAAAAAACCCAATTCAGTAGTTCATCAGGGGCTATCACCTTATTATTATGGATGAAGTTGTTTCTATTCAACCATGAACTCCACAGAACCATACACCAAGCCTCTATATCATCTTTCTTCACATTATCCAGCAACCACCTGATTAGATCAAGGCTATGGTATCCTATAAACTTCTCCATTATAGACCAGAAAGTAGTTTTATACCACACCTTTTTCGCCTTAGGACACCATAAAAGAGCATGAGCACTGTCTTCAACACCCTTCTTGCAGCGGCTACATGTAGTATTAGAGATAATCTTACGGGACTGTAGATTTAAGAGTGAGGGGATGTCATTATTACAGACCTGCCATAAGAAAATCCTCACCTTTGGGGGGATATTCAAGTTCCATAGCCTTAACCACCATTTGGAATTCGGGTTTGAAGCCGAACAGCGGTCATTGAACTTATCATTTAATGCTACCTGGTACCCACTTTTAACACTATACACCATCAATCGCCCATAACACTGAGAGGGATGGTAAGAATAGCATCCTTGTCAACACCCAAAAATAGCTAGGTTAGTCTCTCCAAATTCCAAGAATGAGTAGAGAAATGGATTAGAGAAGACACTTTAACATCCTCCTCTGTAATTGCAGAAATAGGTTTAAAAGTGGTAGGTCTAGGAATCCATCAGTCGTGGAATACATTAATATTTTCGCCATCTCCAACTCTCCAACGCAGCCTTTTAAAAACCATCTCCATACCCCATAATAAGCTCCTTCAAATGTGAGAACATCCAGACTTTACCTCAGCATTAAGGAAATTTCCTTGTCTAAAATACTTAGCTTTAATACCTTTGCAGGGAGGGATTGTTGATCAGTTAGGATTTTCCAAGCTTGCTTGCCAAGAACAGATTGGTTGAATAGGGAGAGGTTGTTGAACCCCAGACCCCCACAAACCTTCGGAGTACATAACTTTTCCTTGGAAACCCAACTCATCTTTCGTTTGCCATACTTAAAACCCCACAAAAAGCCTAAAATCGTAGAGCTTAACTCATTGCAGAGAGAGGAGGGAAAGTTGGAACATACTCATAGTGTAGGTGGGTATAGCCTGGGCCACTGCCTTAATAAGAATCTCTTTCCCTTCCATAGAGAAAAAATTCGCTTTCCACCTCCTAACCTTTTTCCAGACCCTCTCCTTAATATCCATGAAAGTTCTTTTTTTGTTTTTTATTTTTTTGCCATCAAAGTCGGTAAACCAAGGTATTTGTCATGAGACATAGATGCAACAAGACCTAACTCACCCACAATATCCTCCTTATGCCCTATCTCCACATTCGGACTGAAAATTATATTGGATTTTTGCATATTAACTAGCTGTCCCGAGCCCCTCTCATAAATTCTCAGAATCTCCTTAAGAACCAGACAGCTTTAGACACTAGCTTTACAAAAAACAATGCTATCATCTGCAAAAAATAAATGACTAATAAGTGGGCTGCCTCTACAACATTTGAAACCCAAAGCTTTCCCATTTGCTTCTTTACTTTTGATGAGAGAGGATAAAGCCTCAGCACAACGGAGAAAAAGATAAGGAGACAAAGGGCATCCTTGTTGAATTCCCCTTTGAGGCCGAACACAACCCACAATATTACCATTAACCACAAAAGCAAGCCTTGAAGTTGAAATACAGTCCCAAACCAAATCACTAAAGCTTTGAGGGAAACCTATACACACCATTATCTTTCTCAAGAAACCCCATTCAACCTGATCATATGCTTTGCTCATGTCAAGTTTGATAGCAGCAAAACCTTTCTTACCTTTTTTCCTTTTTGTGATTGAATGCAACATTTCAAAAGCAACCAACACCTTATCAAAGATCAGTCTACCTGGCACAAAAGCACTCTGCTCCAAGGAGATGATCTTAGGGGTAATAGTTTTCAATTGAGGGAAACCTATACACATCATTATCTTTCTCAAGGAACCCCTTTCAACCCGATCATATGCTTTGCTCATGTCAAGTTCGATAGCAGGAAAACCCTTCTTACCTTTTTTCCTTTTCGTGATCGAATGCAACATTTCAAAAGCAACCAACACGTTATCAAAGATCAGTCTACCTGGCACAAAAGCACTCTGCTCTAAGGAGATGATCTCAGGGAGAATAGTTTTCAATCTATTAGCTAAAACCTTCGTAACAGCCTTGTACAACCTGATATATAGTTTTTGGATGGTTTCTCAAAAATGATGAGTTAAAAAAACATTATGATAATTAATTAATCATAATTAATAAAAAAATTAATTATTTAATTTTCTTAGTAATTTTATGAGACATTGATTAATTAGTTATATTTTGTTAGTTTAATTATATAATTATAAGGGCATCACTCCTTTGGCTCTGAAAAACACATCAGGTTCATACTCAGTACACACTAAAAACGTATTTAATTATTTATATCCTTTTACATATGTCCACACACACATATATTTGCTTCTTCATTTAATATTTTTTAAATATTATATTTTTGTCTTATTGTCTTATATGTTATAACCAATTCACATGATAAAATATTTTTAATAAAACATGAGCATCGCACGGGTTGACACATTAGTATAATATAATAAAAGTCTAACAACATAATCCATGAAACTAAATATAACCCGAGCAAATTAATTACAATGATTCAAGCCATGACACCATAATAATAATAATAATAATAATAATTAGCAGGGGCGAAGCCAGCACGTTAGATGGGGGGTGAGGGCTAAACTAATTATAAATTTTTTGTTAAATGAACTTTGACAACACAAAAAAATTTATTAATATAAAATTAAGGATACACTTAGATAGGAGGTGACATAATGAATCTTACCCTTCAAAATTCATATTCTAAACATAATACATAAAAAAATAACGACTAAATAAGAAACAAATATGCAATTCCAATACAATAATGAACTACCTCTTGAGAATGAGACAAGTTTGGAAAAGATGTTGAACAATTAGTCAATTACCCACTTCTTGTTGTTGGAACTCGTTGTCAAGCTTTTACTTTTGAAAGTTTTTTTGTCTGATACTTTGATACTCTATTTGTTTGTATCTAATGCTCTGTTTTACTTCTTATTTTGTGTTTAGTTGGGTTAGATGGTAAATAGATTTGTATAGTGAAGGTAATTTTGAAAAACTCTAATTCAATGGTAAACATGTAAATAAACTAATAACTTCAGAATTTTTTTTTAAAGGTTGTAGCCCAGACTACTTTGCAAATAGATCCGCCCTTGATAATGAGATGTGCATATGCTAAACAGGGCATGAAATTCATTACAAAGCCAACATATGAAGATTAGCTTGAGACATAGGACCCAATGTTAAGCATCTGTTTTTTTAGTTGACAAACATCGCACCCATTAATTTGGAGTGAAGGAGGGGGAAGTCTAATGGGTCGAAATTGAATCAGTATTTGTAAAAGACTAACGCTAGACCACGTTAGTGGTGGTCCTGGTGGAGGCGTTGAGCTTCCAATTAATTCCACCATGCAACTGGCATGACTATATGCCAAATTTACCTTCTATTTTAAAAATAAGTTGAAATATATATATATATATATATATATATATATATAGTCATTTTCTCTTCGATGTGCACTAATATAAATATCATCGGTACATTATTTATGGACCATAGCTTATGGATAAACACCGACAATTGCATACATATTGGGTTAAAGCAATTGAATGTAATGGTTTACATGTAACGTACTGATAAATATTAATCAATGTAAATATTAATCAATGTGTAGTGATGTGAAAATTTTCATATATATATATAAACTTATCGTTGCTCTTGTTTTGATTAAAAGATCATTAAAATGCCTTTTTTTTAATTGTTTACCCACTCAATAATTCACTGCATAAAGAAGCTTTTATTTTTTTATAATAATTTTTTAGTGAGGTCAAATCTGAAAAAGTATTTCAAGGTTGAAGTCACGTGATGTCGTGGAATAGATTCCACAATATTATTTAACTAAACGTCTAGTTTCATAATATTGTGGAACAAACGTCTAGTTAAATAATATTGTGGAACTTGTTCCACAACACAGTACTTAACTTTGGTCATAAAATTTATTTTTTGGACTGGTCTGACCAGAGACGAACTATATATGTGTAGTTTTTTTATATGGGATCTCTTATTTTAACTCAAAGTGATTGAAAACTTTGATGAAATTTATCGATTATAATGAATTTCGATATGATTATTTATTTATTTTTTGAAAAAAAAAATGAAATTCATTAAAGGTATTTCTGTCAAAAAATTAAAAAAATTGACAAAAATAATAAATTTTGGAAATTGATAAATTTAGATTCCATAAAATTTTATGACTTATTTTTTTTTTAAAAAGAATCACCTAGTTTAAGTTTTTAACCAAGATCTTTTATACTACATATATAGACATCTCTTGTAATGATTAACAAAGAAGATGTATATGTAAATTAGCCAGACCTTTTTCAACTATAAATTTTATAGTGACATAAAGATACATGATTTGAACCTACAACTTTATTGATGTGGTTGTAATAGATTATTTATGGAGTTGTCGCTTCAACATTTGCATTTAATTAGATTATATAGACCGCTCAATATAGCTTGATAAAGAGTGTTCATTTAGTATGTTAATGTACCTTGTTTCGACCCAATCATACGTACCGATGGTATAAAAAACAAACTTGATTATATATAGAGAACTTTCTTTTCTTTTATTTCTGAAGTTATTATCATCTCAAACATAAATTTTTGACAAAATTTATGCACTTATTGCTGTGAGGATCAGACTTATTTATCTCTAAATTAAACCATGTGGTTCCTACATAATCACTTTCATGGACAGAAAGTAATAGCGTAGTTAGCCCCACCGGTGCACGAAAAAGTGCTACTGCTATCATCATAAGCATAACTGTAAGCCTGGGGGCACTGGTCCTTGAAAATCTTCGAGTAGTTCGTCGGTGGGCATTTATCAGGAGTACCAAAATCCCCAGTGCAACAGTACTGCGGCTGATTCAACGCGGCACATGCACTCTTACAAGCTATTGTACTTCCCATCCGACCCTTTCACAGCCAGCTCTGATGGGCACACGATGTTTACATTGGCTGAACAGCTTGAGGTAGTGCAAGTAGGACCAGAGCCGCCTTGTGGGGTTACAGAAACAGGCAAATTAAAGCCATCAACAAGGCTAACATCGTAGAAATCTTGTCCATTATTTGCTGCAATAGTGAATTCTACAAGGGACGCTGGTGGGGCTGCGCCTGCGCCGTTGCATGTGACCTGGCCTGAGCCACAGTCTGCAGTTGGACAAATGAACCTGCCAGAGGCCGTGGAGCATTGTGTTCGGGCCCAAAAACGGCCTGTCCATGGGGCACGAACATCGATTGATCTTGTTTGTGTGGAGCCTAACTCAAACCCCGTGGTTGATAGTTGAGCTCCGCCGCCACCGGTCAATGTTCCTGGCCAAATAGTGTAAGGGACAGTTGTTTTTGATGCTGATGGTCGCCATGTGAGCCCCTGCAATATCAATTGTTGAGCAAAACGTTATATATTACAGCAATTCAATATCTTGTTTACCATCAATATTAATGCATGTATTGTCATATACAATAACCGTTAAGTTGTTGGACTGAAAACTAGGAGTTTGATTTTAATCTAAGGGTCCACAAAATTCAAAGGTTTCAAAAAATATATTTTTTATTTTTGATAACTACCTATTAATAATAGCTAAAACCTGTCCTTGGTGATGAGATTAACAGGAATAGAGTAGTAGAAGTACATGCATGCGTACATAAAATCTAAAACAAAATATAAGATTGACGAGAAACTAGATAAAATATAGCAATTGTAATTTACCAGAGACGAAGAGCGCAAAGGTAAGGCAAAATATGACTCGAGTATTCATCATATTTGGAAATTAACAATGCTTTGATTTCTTTTGCGATATGTAAAATTATTTGATGAAGTAGCTGTGAAGTATTTAGTTAGATGAGGGGGGGTATTTATAGGCTTGAGTGTGATACAAATTCAACAAGTTTTAGCCTCCACAGTTGTCTTTACATCCGAAAACGTGGAATAAATTAACAAGTACATGAACTTGTCAAAATGCTGCAATCAATGGAGTAATTGCCGTGTTGGTTCCACACTTCCACCTGTTTGGTTTATGTTGAATGTTAGTCCATCAGTATTAAACAAGCCCAAGTAACAAGCCCAAAGAAGACTAGAAGACTAATCATCAGCTTCAGCCATACCCAACAGAAACTTAATAGAAACGGAGTCATTTGGGTATCAATCTTATCACAACAGATTGATGTGCTGAGTCACATATTACTGAGCTGATTCCTAAAACTTAGGATTGGGAGATTATGTACCAAAATAACGACAGTGGAGTTGATTTCCCTTAGAAGCTTGCCTGAAGCAAAGGCAAAGAATTAGAAATTCATGGCTTCTTTCACATCCTCCACTTTCAAATACCGTGTATTGAATTATATTCAAAAGAAAAGATTGATTTTTGTTGAGGTCACGCTATTCACAGAATTAATACATTTAGGCTCCGTTTAGTGCGCGGGCTGAATTGAATTGAGATGGGACTAGGATCAGATCAGATTGGACTGAACTAAATTAATATTATGCTGTGTTTAGAGAAACATAGGACTAAACTGAATTAATATTGCGGGCTGAATTGAATTGAGATGGGATTAGGATCGGATTAGATTGGATTGGACTAAATTAATATTATACTGTGTTTGGATAAACATATGACTAAACTGAATTAATATTATGAGTTGTTTGGTGAAATATGTGATTGGATTAAATATAATAATATTTTGAAATTGAATAATAAATTATTGAAATATTTTTTTTGAAGAAAATAAATGTTTTAATTTATATATTATTAAAGTAACAATATCTAAAAATATTTTAAAATATAGATTATATTATTTTTATATAAATTTAAATATTTTTCAATTTTATAATTTGTTTATTTAATAAAATAATTTTCTAAAAAACATATTGGTGGTTACGGTGGGTTCAACGAGTTTAGATTCTTCAGTCCAGTAGGAGGAATTAGAATTGAAATAATCTCAATTTCTAGTAATCGAATGAAAATTGAATAACAAATTATTGAAATAATTTTTTCGATAAAATAAATATTCACATATATATTATTAAAATAACAATATTTAAAATTAATTTTAATTAAAATTATAGGTTTATGTTGTTTTTAAACAAATTTAAATATTTTTAATTTTTTACATTTATTTATTATTAAATTGCTTTTAAAAGAACTAAAAAAAAAATAAAATAACTATAATCCTGCTGAGGCATGAGTAAATACAAACCCACAAAATTTGGTAGGTTTGCATAATCCGGCACAAGCAGGATTGTGAAAGCAATAAAGTGGGGCCACTGGATTAGACTATCTAATTCAGTGGTGGCCCTAAACATTAGACATGATTGGAAATAGTCCAATCCTGTCCAATCTCATATGCCAAACATAGCATTAAGGATATGCATGTCTCAGTATACACCCGATTCATTCAATGTCAGCTATATTTGAACATTGAAAATATATTTTATTTTATTGATTTTGTTAATAGAGTATTTTTTTAACTATTATAATATTTTGGGATTGGGAGATGAATCATGACTCGAACCCATGGATCCCATAGATGTAAGTGTGGGAGGCTTACTGGTTATTTCATGTGAATGTCTTATCCCAATCTGCTTGTCTACTTTTGTTTGTATGTTATTTCCATATGAATGTCTTATCCCAATGTTAGATAAATCTAACACTTGAGAGTTAAGATCTTTTTGTGGGGTTTTTTAAAAAAATATCAAAATCCCCCTAAAGTTTATCATATTTCCCATTTTTCTTATCTATTTTCATTAATAGTCAAAATCCCCCATTATTTCATTTTTTTGTTGGACAGCTAAAATTGATTGAAAGCTAAGAAAAGGTCAAGCAAAGAACAACCAAAAAACAGCCACAAGCACTGAAAACAGAGGCAACAAGCCAAAAAACAGGGGAGACCTTAAATAGAGGCATAAGCAAGGCAGAAACGCAATTGGCACTCGCCAAGCAACACCCCAACAAAACAAAAAACCTGGAAAACTACATTGCACACCCGCAAACATGAGCAACCAGAACCCTAAGAACGACAACCTTTTGAAAAATCAGAAAAGACTACAGAAACTGCAAACCTGATCAAACATCTCCCCAGTGAATAAAGTCCCCAGTTGAGCTTGAACCCATCTTGGCCAAACTGTCCATAAAGGAGTTTGAAGCTCTCGAGCTAAACTTCCAAGTAGCCACAAATATCGTAAACCATGTTCATATGTTTGAGGCTGCCAAAGCCTTTGTCGTTGATCCAAGAGACCGCCACCTTGGAGTCGCTAGTGATAACAATCTCACGGCCATAAGTTATGGATTCGAAGTGCAAAGCCGACAAGCTTTCTCAATCGCCATTAATTCTGATGAGTTGGAGTCGTGGATCCCTACAAAAAGCGAGAATAAACGCAAAATTTTGCCTCTGGAGTCTCTCAAAACCCCTCCAATACCAGTCGGGCTTGGTTTGCCTCCCACCGATCAATCCACATTGAATTTCAAACCGTTATTACTAGGAGGGATCCAATCATTAATCTTGGGCTTCTTAACAATCTTAGTCTCTACGCACTTGTCTTTAATATTAAGAAGAATAGATGTGATGGGATCTTTTGATCCATTACCATGGTATTTGAACCACTAAGCAACTCTGAACTTAACCGAATTCGCATCTATAGAAATATTAACCTCACCATCATTAAACACGCTTCAGTTTCTTGTCTCCCAATTTGTCCAAACTACAACAAAAAAACAAAGAATTCCAAGCTCTGTTATGGCTGTCAGAAGGACTTAAATATGGCTGTGAGAAGGACTTAAATTTACCCAGCAACTCGCCTAATCCAAAGTTGCTTTTGAAGAGCAGCTACTAACCTCCCACCACCCCCATTATTTCATTTATTTTCCATTATGCCCCTTTTTGTTAGTTTTATTGTTAAAAAGTAAATTTTGACACATTCAAAGTATTAAAAAGACATTTTCCTTCTTTGAACGACTAGTTTGTAATAGTTTGATAAGGTTTAAAATCAATTTCAATGACTCAAATACAAACGCATTAGTCATCTATCTTCAAGCTTTAATGGTGGTTGCCTAGTAGCTAGGGTTTGTTTTTGGTGCAAACTGTGAAGAGGAGTAGTTGAAGAAGAATATGAAAACTGAGGGACTCATGAGAGTGTAAGGGACTACGAGTCTCTTAGTTTATTTGCATTAGGTCAATATTCAAGTAGGGATGGGTGTTTCCCCATGGGTCGTCATACCCCACTAGCTCCCATCGGGTTTTGGAGGTAAAATTTGCCCCCAAATGGGTTTTGGGAGTGAGAGACTGAGAGTGGGGGAGGGGGCAAACTTGGCCCCCATTTTATAAATGGGGAAGGTGGTAGGGGGACCCTCCCCCAAACCCATTCCCCCATTTCCCCCAATATATATATATATATATATTATTAACTTATATCTAAAGTTTTAATAATTAAAAAAAAGTAATATATTATAATATTAATCTGAGTTAGTAGTTACTAGTTAGTACTTAATACATGAGTATGGATCTAATATGTAAACTTTAAATTTGATTTGTTGTGTAATACTCAATTAGAAGTATTTGTATTTATTTTGGATTTCTTTAAACCAATTATATATTTTAGAATGAATATCTCAATTACTTTTTGGATTGAATATTTTAACAGGATCAAACTAGAAATTGAAATGATCGTATTCCAATTTTCGAATTGAGAATTAAAAATTTAGAATTGGAAATGAAAATAAATAGAGAAAATGAGGTTTGGGGGTGGGGGAGGGGGAACCTCCCCCCAAAACGTCCCCAACCCCAGTCCCCCCAAATGAGTTTTGAGGGAGATGGTAGGGGGAATGGATGAGGGATGGGGATGGGGATGGGGATGGGGATGGGTGGGGGGACCCTCCCCCGCCTCATTGGGCCCCAACGCCCATCCTATATTCAAGTCAGGTATATCAGTTACATCAATTTCTTTTTTCTTTTTTAATCTTTTTCTCTCTAGAATTTAATGCCTTGATATGTTATTTTACCTTTTTTATTTAGTTATTTTACCTTTTTACCCTTCATAGTTAATGCTCATTCATGTATTTGAGGTTTATTTACTATTTTGTCCTTCATAATTAGCGGTCAATGTGTCCTTTTAACATAATAACTAACGGCAAAGGGATAATAGGAAATAAAGTAAACTAGGGAGGATTTTGGCTATTATGAAATTGGAGGGGGAAAACGGAGAATAGGGTAAAATAGAGGTGAAGATTGTAATAATATCTCTAAAATCAATCAAAGGAGATAGTTATTTGGAAGAACACAAACATGAAGGATGTTTATAAAATTATCACATGAAATGATAAAATGAGACTCTCATTCTTTCTAATATGAAATTTGTAGCTGGGACAATCCTATCGTATTACTGAAATCATGAATTGGATAACACAAATTGACCAACATCTTGTTTATTTTTGGCAAAACAAAACATTAGGTTGGCATAGGATTTAGACAACCTACTGTTTGGAGTTTAGGATAAGCATGTAAAATTAAAAGTCTCCTTATAACGTCATAATAATGCATGCCGGCCCGCAACAATACTAGGGATCCTAAATCCAGCCTAACATTGATTTTCACTTATCTTGTCGTGTGATACGTTTGGAATTTAGGATAACATGTAAAATTAAGTCTCGTTATAATGTCAAAATAATGCCCCAACAATACTAGAGGGATCTTAAATCCAGCCTAAACGTTTATTTTCACTTATCCTGCCAATTAATGGATTTCTAACCCACCTGCTTGATCACATGCTACGCTGTGACAGTTGAACTCATATGATACGTGGTAACTGGCAAGTGAATTAAATAAAAATAATTATTAATATGTATTCCTTTATCGAATCTCATATATATCATATATAGGTTGTGATGCAATTTGCAATATAGAATTACTGGAACCTAACTAAACCGCTGTATTAATTAATTACTTCTCCCCACTCAATACTTATATTTGTATGACTAGTCTAGGAAACAAGTTGCATGCATGTCTCGTGTGAAATTACTAAATTTCTTGCAGAGTTGTTTAAAATGTCAAGGTCTTAGCTTAGACTATAGATAATAACATTAAATAAAGAACAAAAATTTCTCCTGCAAATAGATTGATGAAAACTTCAAATTCCAAGGAATCACGTATACTCTCAATTACGGCTCTACCATGCATGCATGTGTCTTGATTGAAATTGCTCGAAAAATCTTATTTGAATCCTTACAATGAAAGTTGAAGGTTGAATTTTCCTAGGTTTACATTAATTTGGGGTGAAACATACGCAATTCACTCAGCAAACTACTAATAAGATGTAGGTGATAATAGTGTTAGAGAGTCAATATGTGAAGGTTGAATTTTCCTAGGTTTACATTAATTTGGAGTGAAATATACGCAATTCACTCAGCAAACTACTAATAAGATATCGGTGATAATAGTGTTAGAGAGTCAATATGTGAAGTTAAATCTTATATTGAAAAGATAAAATTCAAGATAATGACATATATTGTAACTTTTGGTACTAGCCATTGGTGATTTTTTAAGGAAAATCCCGCACTTAAAATTTTCAAATGATATATGTAATTTCTCATAAACACATAAAAAATACAGAAATTTAACAAATGGAACGTTCATGTTGTCTTCTACGAAGATTTTCATCAGAAAAGAGGTAAATAAATACTTTAGTCGTATGGGTTGAATATATTAATAAAACTACAGTCTACTTACACTCATGTCTCTCTCACTGTATATTTTTCAACAACTAATTTTCTTCATTTCTCTTCCTCTGACGAAGAAACCAATTTGAAATGGAGTTCTCCTGGAGCGCTATCAGCGGAAGCTCAACCGACTCATGAGTCATTGCCTGATTTGTCATAGTAATATATAGTGAGAGTTTCTTGTGTGTATAAATTGTGATTATACATGATTGAGGATCTTATATATGATCTCCTCCGTTGATCAAGCTTAATATATTATAACGTTATATGTGATCGATTAGTAGGCGGATCCAGAAATTTTAATCAGGTGGGGCACTTGAATAAATTAAAATCGCAATTATATAAATTGAAAAATTAAGATCATTGTAAAATAGTTTTTTATAGATAAAATAAAATAAATAAAACACTTACTCAGATAAATTAAATAATCTAACATCCAACAAGAAATAAAAACAAAAAAAATATTAATAAATAAATAATAACAAGAAAAACAACATAAATAATGAAAAAAAATTAAAAGAATAAATTACAATCTAATTTTATAATAAGAAATTTTGTTTTACATATATAATGAATTCAATTTAAATTTGTACAAAAATAATTTATTAATAACTATTATTAGATATGTTTTAAAAAAAATTATTCTTCAAATTATTGGTAAATTATTGATTTATTGATTCTAAATAAATGAAAACAATAAAATAAAGAAAATACTGATGATAAAATAAAATGAATCATAGTAATAGATTGTCTATTTTAATCAATTAAGTAAAATCTGAGATTTTATAGTTTATTGATTTGATGTATTAGGTATGTCAAATTAGAACTATTATAAATAATAAAAATCCAAAATAATAATATAATTTTATATAAAATAAAATTGAATTAAGTAAACACAAATTAATGGTAGTTAAGAAATTGACAATGCCATAATAGAGAAAATAAATCAGAAAAGATGGTAAAAAAATAAGATATAAAAAATTAGTAGATAAAATTGAATTAAAATAGGTATGAACAATTAGAAGATGAAATTAAATTAAAGAAGACCAAATTTGCTTGAACCCAGCACTCTAAGTCTAAAAAACAAAATCTACTACCAGTCATTCTGATAACTACTTATCGTTAACTACTCTTAATAAATATATATATATATATATATATATATATATATAGTATACACAGAATCAATTTTTTAAAAAAAATTTAAGGTAGGGCACGAGCCCTACCTAATCCCTATGTAGATCCGCCTCTGCGATCGATGCATATGGTAGACACAAAATGGGTCTTCCTCATATGATACGATGATGCAAGTATGCAGCAATATGGTTTGTGCCAATTTAGGATGTAGCATAATTATAATTAAGCTCTTACCAAATCAGATATGGACATTTTAACTTTAAAGTCTAAACGTAGTGTTAAATCCTCAATTTTTGACGAAATGAAGTTGATCTGATGGTAAAACCCTTCACACATGTACTACAAGGTTGCGGGTTCGAGTCATCCCCTCCGAAAAAAAATCACGAATTTATGTTATAGTTTAATACTTAAAAAACAAATCATCATTTTTTTAAGAACTCTGGATCTTCACGTACTTACAAGAAAAGGTTATGAATGGAATGTTATCAATTCTAAACTACCCTTTACGATTTGATATTTGTCGCTTGAATCAATTATGAAAGACTTTCATAGACTTTCATTTTAAAAGACTTTCATTTTAAAAGACTTTCATAGACTTTCATTTCAAATGATTTTTAGAGATTTTCATTTTAAAAGACTTTTATAGATATTTATAAACATTTATTGATTTTTAAATATGATATATATTTTGTTTTAGCAAAATTATATAGATTTCTCATATCAATAATTTTTTTTTAAAGAATAAAAAAATCATTGTTAATTAAACTTGACAAAAGCATTCTTGCATATATATATATATATATATATATATATATATATATATATATGTGTGTGTGTGTGATTTTAAAATTTTTATTTGTAATTTTATTATATTTTGCATCATAAAGACATTGTGCACCTAATTTTTTTTAATAATTAGTCAAAATTTTATTTGTTTTTTTTATAATTAGTCAAATATTATAAATTTTATTTTAGAATAAATATAGCAAATCGACAATAATATTAACGTTTAAATGTCTCTACGAAAGTATGGCAATGAGTATAAAAAATCTACCAAAAATTAATTCAATTTACTAAAGATAAAACATAAAAACCGCACATATTTGTTGAACAAGATTCATGTATAAACATGGGTGGTTTGATATTGATCATAATTACATGGAGCCATGCTCGTACGCGACTTTGATTATGGTATATTGGCATGATTGAGTATTGACTTTTGTCTTTTATTATTTTTAATTAACATAAATGATGTTCGTTTGATTTGTTTCGGTGTTGCTTAGTTGCTTTGAAAATAGAGGTAAAAAAAATTGAAATCTCTCATAATTAGAGAGTTGTTTTATATTATTTTTTAGTTAATTTTTTTGTTATAGATCGTTAATGTTTGTATGTTTTTTTATAATGTTTATTCATTTTAAAAGTTATTTATTTTATTTTATTTGTAAAATTTATTAAGAATGTGTGTTCTTTTACTTGAAAATATAACATATGTTTGATGGTTAATATTTTTCAAAGAGTTTTATATTTTTTTAAAGTGAAATTCTTTCTATTTATTTCCTCAAAAAAAAAATTCTTTCTATTTTAAAAAAAAAAGTCATTCAAAGTTTTTGGTAGGAATGAAAGACAAATTGTGAGATTTGTTAGAGCATCTCCAATGCAAGCGTGACTTGTGAAAAAAAGACGCCACATAGGATAAATAGACATTATGTAAATAATTAGATCTCCAATGCAACTGTGCATATCCAACCTCAAGCTGACGTGACAAAAAAATAATAGACATTGTCAACATGACCGTCCACTTTCAGACGGCTTGTTGCACAACCCTTTTTTAGGTTGACTCAGCAAACATTTAAAATTGATATTAATTTTTCATCTATTTTTGGTAAGGAAATAAAATAAAAAAGAAAATAGGAAATAAAATTGGACAAGTCATTAAAACAAAATGTGTTTTAAACGGAAACATTGGAGACCAAATTTTAAGTTGATTGTCTATCAAGTCCATATTTATGCCACATAGGAAGCAAGTCTCTTGAGATTGTTACCATGTCGACAATTATTCATATGCTATCCATTTTTGTATTGAAAATGCTCTTATAACTAAAAGTCATTAAAAGTCATTGATATTAAAAAGTATTAAAAGTCATTGATATTAAAAAGTCATTAAAAGTCATTGAGATTTTGAATACCTCGTAACTTTCATAGACGGTTAAAAAGTTTTGATTGAATACCACATAACTTTTAAAGACTTTTTTAAAGTCTTTAAAAGTCTGTATTGAATACCCCATGACTTTTATAGAGTGTTTAAAAGTTTACATTGAATACACTCAAACTTTATAATTCCGTAAAAGTTATTAAAAGTCTTTTAAAATCTTAATTGAACACACCACCGTAAGAATATATATATTCTGGTAATTAAAAAAACATATGGGAAAAAGTAATGAATAAAAAACTTGGAAAAAAGTGATCAAAGAATAAAAACAAATCTAGACAAAAATATAATTTAAATAGACATGATTTAATTTATTGGTCTAAGAAATTGGATGCATTGAAGATGAAAAATAATCATGGGGCATTTCTCTAGATTTATTTCTTTGACATCTCCAACATAACATTAATTAATGGTCAGGTCAAGCTTTCTCATGTGGTATGTTGAGGCTCTATGATAATATATTATTCATCAAGCATTAAAGGAAAAATATATGATCTCATCTATAAAAGTCCATAAAAGTTCATGAAATCTGCAAAAGTCATCCACTTAAAAAAGTCATTAAAAGTCTTTTGAAATCATAATTGAATACACCCTCCTTATGTTTTTGTATTTGAGGTTTTGTTTTTATTCTTTGACCACTTTTTTTTTCAGGTTTTTAAAATTTTGTGATTACTTTTTTTTTTCCATATTTGTTTTTGTTGACAGTGGTTTTTGGATTACGTAAAGTCGATCACACGTCACACAAGTTATGGTGAGTTGACAATAATGTTATGAACAAAAAAGATGAAGAGATCAAGAAAACACAGATTTTACGTGGTAAAACCCCAAATAGGGGAAACATCCACGGTTGTCGGTGACGGCGAGGAGAAGAGTTCACTATGAATAATATGATTACACACTCTGTTTCTCCCTTTTCTGTTTGTTCCTATGTATGTCTGTATATATTACTCTGTTGTTCCTACGTATGTATGTGTATTTTTTTTATCTTTTATGAGATTACGGGTCTATTTATATATGAATAGAACCCTAAATTGTGGTATACAAATAAGGAAAAGTATTGGTGTCTAACTAGGACTGATTACTTGTTGAAGTCGTATTTATCTTTTTTCCTGTATTGCGTCTTCCACGAATTGAATGAATTAGACTTGTTATCTGATTTGGACTCTGATATCTATAAGGAAGTTTATTTTCCTTATTAGAGTTTACTTCGTGATATCTTATTTGAATAAAACTCTTCTTTTACGTATCTGAGTCGAGATTGCCTTTAATGACTCTCATGCGTCATCTAACTGATCAGCTACCTAACCCGACCAGATCTCTTTTACCCCGATCGGATTGTATTTACCTGACCAGGTTATCTCTACCCGATCGGCTAGTTTCCCCGATCAGGTTATTCGTACCTGATCGGTTAGTTTCCCCGACCATCTTAGATAAACTTGATCAAACCTTGAGATCATCTACTGGTCCTCTTGGGTTGATCTTTCCTGACTGACTTTGGTGACGTGGCATATCTAATCACCGTACTTTCAGGTGACCACACTGACTTGTCATGCTATCAAAAAATCCCTATAACAATTTTTATTCTTTGATTATTTTTTTTCCATATTTTTTTAATTTCTAGAATATATATTCTTATTTTGTAAGCATTAAATAAGATGACACATGACGGTTTCTGGTTGAAAAAAGTTGTTATTATATGATTATATATGATATACGATTTCCATATTTTTTTTCATTCTTTGATTACTTTTTTCCCATGTTTTTTTAATTTCTAAAATATATATTCTTATTTTGTAAGCAATAAATACGATGACACATGGTGGTTTTTGGTTGAAAAGGGTTGTTATTATATGATTATATATTGGTTGAAAAAAAGTTGTTATTATATGATTATGTATGCCGATATTGACACCCATAAATTTATTAGTATACCTATATTTTATTAAAAAAAATCAATTACAAAAATATCCCAAAATATTTTACCAATTAAGACAAATTACTTTAATTAAAAATAAATCAAATATTATATACACTCATTAATTACACTCATATCGTCAACAATATTTCTTTATTAAAAAAAATTACCTTCAAAAAAAACTTATGATAAACCATAATTGAACTCTAATTTTATTTCAAGTATCAAACTTTCTCATCATCACATGATTATCATATTATTTTTGTCTTTCTTTTATGTATAGTTATAAACTCTATCAATAAACAAAAAATATATATATTAACGATAACTGTAGATATCAAAAAGTTTTTTTTTAAATAGCCGTAGATATCAAAAAGTTTTTTTTAAGACAGTTGTTTAAATAAGTGAATTCTAGATTGAATAACTCTTGACCCCATATAATATGGTGCCACATATTCTCTTTAATAAGTCTCCTACATTCGAGATATTTCCAAAATTAAATTGAACCATCATTAAAAGATGATTTGATTCCAAAAATAATATGATTTTTTTTATAAATGGGGTGTGATAATAATTTAACAATGTTTTTAAATAATATATATTAAAATGAATATATTTATTTCAATGAGGGTATTATTGGCATTAGGATGAATGCTTATAGTAATATTTATTTTTAAAATTTTAGTCATGGGTGTACTTATAAAAATTAGTGTACTAATACATTTTATGGGTGTCAATATATGTACCCTATGATTATGTATGATATGATTCTTATTTTGTAAGTATTAAATACGATGACACATGGTGGTTTCCGTTTGAAAAAGGTTGTTATTATATGATTATATATGATATATGATTTCCTGATTTGTTTTCATTCTTTGATTACTTTTCTCCCATATTTTTTTTAATTTTCAAAATATATATTCTTATTTTGTAAGCATTAAATAAGATGACACATGACGGTTTCTGGTTGAAGAAGGTTGTTATTATATGATTATATACTTTTTGCCATACTTTTTAATTTCCAGAATATATATTCTTATTTTGTAAGCATTAAATAAGACGGCACATGACGGTTTTTAGTTGAAAAAGGTTGTTATTATATGATTATTTATGATTCTTCTTTTGTAAGCATTAAATAAGATGACGTATGGCGTTTCTGTTGAAAAATGTTGTTATTAATATGATTATATATGATAAATGATATATGATTTTCATATTTGTTTTCATTCTTTGATTACTTTTTTTCCATATTTTTTTAATTTTCAGAAGAGTAATGTTACTTTGTCCAAATTTAGTGTCAAAATCTGGTGTCCAAATGATCTGGCAATACTCTAATTCATTCATTTAAATTATACAAATCCAATACAATCTAAATGAATGGATTAAAGTGTTGTTACATCATTTGAACACTAAACATGATTAACTAAATCCTGCCCTAGATAACCGGCTATTAAATCCCACCAGTTTGACGGTAAGACTGATGTTAATGTTGACTTATTGATTGACGGTCAGATTGATGTTAATGTTGACTTATTGACATCCCCATTCTCCCCCGTCTCACTGGTCACTATACAAGGAAACTTAATTACAACGATTATAAATATAAGATATGAAACAATTATTGATCTAGACTTTACAGCTCAATAGAAACAACAATAGAATAAGTGAAATTTGTCGTATCGGTGAGTAAGGGTGAGCGCAATTCAATTTGGTTCGGTTTTAACCAAAACTGTATTAAACTGTCAGATTTTCGGTTTTTAAAAATTTGAATCGGTTTGAACCGTATTGGACCATAAAACTGAATTGAACTGAACACATTTATCTTTGTTCGGTTCGGTTCAATTTGGTTTTGGGCATATTGGGCTTTGTGGTTTTTTTATATATTTTTATCTTTTTTTGTATCCTTTAACAACCCTATTTTTGTATTTAGACCTTTGGCATTTGGGCAACTGATTTTGGACTCTTTTTTTTTAATAATCCCTTACATTCAAAACACATTTAAATAGACCACATTACCGTTTAACTAATCAAATTTAGTCAAATTCAATCATAAGTATCTGCTCAATAGCTACCATTCTACCAAATTCAGTCCATATGACTCATTAGTCATTACATAGAATGATAGAAGTCCAAAATAAAATAAGATCATACATAAATAATCCAACATACAATCCATAATAAAATTTGTATTTTTTTTTATATTTATAGTTCGGTTCGTCGGATCGGTTTGGTTTTGGAAGGTCCAAAACCGAAACCGAACCATATTCTATGCGGTTCATTCGGTTCGAACCGAATTGAACCGAATTGAACCGAACTTAACTTTAAAACCAAACCAAACACCATATTTCGATTCGGTTTGGATCGGTTCGGTTCACTGAATCGTGCCCACCCCTATCTGTGAGATAGAAATTCAGATTTATCCATCTATAGTAAGGATTCCTTATTACAGTAAGCTAATAAAGCTTTAACAAGTACAAACAAAAAAATAAAAAAATTGGAAATATTAAATCATCTTTCCTTTTATTATTTCTTCTGCTTAGAAAAAACAAATTTGTATATATTAAATGATCTTTCCTTTTATTATTCCTATAACTTAGAAAGGAAAAAAAAAACAAATTGGAAATACTAATTCATCTTTCCTTTTATTATTTCTCTTGATTAGAAAAAAAATCAAATTGGAAATATTATATCATCTTTCCTTTTATTATTATATTATTATTACTATTTTTCACTGGAAGGTTAATTGACTTATCTGTAAATTTAATAACTTTCCTATGTTGATGGTTTGGAGATTCTACAAAAAGGCAAGACAGAAAGCTCTACAATTTCAGAGTTAAAGATATACGGTCTTTCCTCATTAAATTTTGTTAGTGACCAAATCTACGTCTATAGCCTATATATGTAGATAGACAGCTCTTAGTCTTTATTCAAAATCCAGAGCTTCATCAAATTGAAGAGATGACTAAGTCAGTAATTATCTTTTGCCTTACAATGGCCTTCATTGTCTCAGGTAAACAACAGCATTATTATATTTTTTTTTCTTATTTTGCTTCGATATCCAATGTTAGGCTACGTTTAGGATTGTTTTTGTTTGAAAAATAATCACTTATTTCTCAAGTTTTAAGCAAATGAGTGTTTGATAAACTTTTCAAAAGTAACTTATTTTACAATTTGCTTCTCCATTAATTAGCTTTTGAGAAGCTGGATGGAGGTTGCTTTTGGAAGCAGAAGCTGACTTTTTATTTCAGAAATATCTCAAATATCTTCACTATTTTAATAAAAGACAATGTTAGCCCTACATTTAATAAAAATAAAACTTAAAAAATAAAACGGTCACCGGAATCGTCGTCGCCGCCGAAGATCGATCATTGTCGAACTAATCGCCAAAATTGTCAAACTAATCCATTGTCAAAAATGAAACCCAGATCTATCAACCATTGTCGAACTAATCGTCGGAATCGTCGTCGTTGTCAAAGATCGATTCCCGGTTGTATAGCAAGAACAAGATCAGAAGAAGAATAAGTGTGACTCTGGCGATCTGTTGACCCGGTGGATGGAGTCGGGTTCGCCGGTGTAGAAAATGCCCGAGAGAACAGATGGATGAGGGTTCGCCTCCTCCACAGCCAGAATAAAATGGAGGAATGCCTCCTCCAGCACCGGAGGCAACGTCTTGACGCTAGTGCAGCAGGTTCAAGATGCTGAGATTTTGATGCTTGGTGAGTTGACTCGGTCCAACTCGTTTTATCATTTTGTCAAAGTTGACCGGTTGAGGTAGCTTGCGCAAGTGTCTATTTTTATCATTTTGACAAACATATTTTCTAACCATTCAAAAATAAAACAATTTTAAATTTTAATTTACTAAACACTTGTCAACTTTTTTGCTAAGACAATTATTTTTTTAATTTAAGCTATAAACAGATTACTTTTTAAGTAAAGCAATCACAAATATAGCTTTAATCTTTTAAATTTTGATTATTATTCCTCTCATTTAATTCAATAAATACTGTTTATGGTTGTATATGTTTCCAATATATATGTATTGAAATAAAATTTCATGCAACATATCCAAGATTCCAAGATGTTCTTCCGATCTATAGAAGTTGTTTTTAAGTTTCCAAGAAAAAAAAGGTACCAAATACTTTATTTTTTTGGGTTGGTTTTATTGTTTTATGATGAATTATTATCCCAATTTTATAAAACGTATAATTAATACTTTGTATAAAAAAAAACATATAATTAATAGTCGGCAGCCTAGTTCATAGTGGTGTCAATTTGGGCCGGGCGCAAACGGGCCGCCCGGCCCGGCCCGGCCCGACAGCTAAACGGGCCAGGCCCAAGCCGGTTTAGCTGGCGGGCCAGGCCGGGCCCCCATTTCAGAAAACTGGGTCGGGCCCGTGTAGGCCCGCGAAGCCCACGGCTCAAAAAAAATTCAAAATTTTTTTCCTGGCGGGCCGCCCACGGGAAAATTTGAATTGTTATTTTATTTTTTAAAAAAAAATTTGAATTGAAGGGTGGCTTTTGTAATTAGCCAGGTTACCGTTGGTGACCGTTAGGGGGGGGGGGGGGGGATATTCAAAAATTTTAAATATTAAGTTTTTTTAAATCTTTTACAATTTTTTCCAATTATACCCTCTTCTAACTTTTTCCTATAAATACCCCATCACCCCCTCACCTTATTCTCTACTTCCCTACTCTCTTATTCTCTCTATTCTCTACAATCTCCAACATCTCTCACTCACTCTTTCAACTATTTTGTAATTTATTTTATTTATTTAATATATTATTTATATACTATATACTATTATACTAATTTACTATACACCATACATTATATATTATATATTTACATACCTTCCACTCTCTAGTTTCTACATATTCTAAGACTCTTAGTCTCTTACTCTACATATTTTTTTTTTCCCGATTGCACTCTTTTTCCCTTACCAAGGTTTTATCCCATTGGGTTTTTCTTGGTAAGGTTTTTAATGAGGCAATCATGATTTGTAATTTATACATTTTAGTATCTCACCACAAATTCAATATGAAATTACAAAAATATTATTCATCGAAAACTAATTAAGTGTTGTATGAAATGAATAATATTATATTTCATATTAAAATTATTACATTAATTACTCAAAATTATTACAATGTATAAAAAAAATATTGAATTAATAAAAAAAAATTGGAAGCCCGACGGGCCCGAAACAGGCCGGTCCATTTCAGGCTCGTTTGGGCCTTAACGGGCCGGCCCGCTAAGGCCCGGGCCGGCCTGCCCTCCCACGGGCCTTGGACCCGGGCCGGCCACCTTCAGCCATCTGCCGGCCAGGCCCGTTTCCCAATCCGGGCCGGACGGGCCGGGCCGGCCCGAATTGCCCCCACTGCTAGTTCATACTTGCAACTTGTCAAAATTAAATGGAAAATCTGAATGGGAGCACCTTCTTATCATTAAAACGTCCGTCACCTTTAGAATTAAAGTATGGTCGATTTTTGTATTAGATCTTTTACTAGTAAATTTTTGTTCTTATTCATTTTTAATTTCTCTTTAATTAACACGTGCAGGGGCTCACTTAACAACAATTACCGTCACAAACAACTGTCCGTACCCTATCTGGCCAGTAACCCTAACCGGCAGCGGTGCCCAACTATCAACCACTGGTTTCGAATTAGCCTACAAAGCTACAAAATCCCTCGATGTTGCTGCCCCATGGTCTGGCAGTTTCTGGGCCCGGGCACAGTGCGCCGCAGACAGGTCCGGTAAATTCATTTGTAATATAGCAGACTGTGGCTCCGGCCAAGTGGAATGCAACCAAAAAGGCCCAACCCCACCAGCATCCCTTGTAGAATTCACTATTGCACCAAACAGTGGACAGGATTTTTACTATCTCAGCCTCATTGACGGCTTCAACTTGCCCCTCTCCGTTACACCACAAGGCGGGTCCGGTCCAAATTGCACAGCCTCGAACTGTAAAGGAAATGTGAACTCAGTTTGCCCGCCAGAGCTAGCAGTGCTAGATTATGAAGGGAAGGTGATTGCTTGCAAGAGTGCGTGCTTGGCGCTGAATCAACCTCAGTACTGTTGCACCGGGGAATACGGCACACCTGATAAATGCTCGCCGACTAAATATTCGATGATCTTCAAAAATCAGTGCCCTCAAGCTTATAGTTATGCCTACGATGACAAGAGCAGCACGTTCACGTGCACTGGTGGTGCTAATTACGTTATTACTTTTTGTCCATGAGAGAGCTGAGAGAAGGCAAAACTCTTAACTTGCTGTTAATTTTAATAAATCGTAATTGATTTTTCGTATATGTAGCAGCTAGATAGGCTAGCACATTAGAGGAATGTTATAATTATAAATAATTCGATCGAGGATTTATAATTTATGCATGAACTGGTTAAAGTAAAAAATTTATATATATATATTAGTAATCTATTTTCTTATTTATTTTGATGAACAGTGTCTAGTTTGTTTGTATATGTTATGCTATACTTATGTTCGACTATTAGAGATTTATTAGGTTATAATTAAATAATTAATACCAATCATGATCAAAGTGATTTAGGGAAAAAAAAGTCATTCGTTTCGATGATATTAAGGTTCAAGTCATGCGTATATATTAAATAAAAAATAATGATTAAACATTAATCTATGGAATTTGCAAAGTATATATAGAGTAAAATCTCTATAAATTAATATTCAATATATTCATAATTTTTATAATATAATAATTTTTTCTACTCCCAACTTGGGATGTGATAAATTAATAATTTCTATAAATTGATAAGATAATACTTTTCAGAAAACCCTTTTTGTCAAGTTTTCCATCCAAAAAGCCTTTGATTTTAATTGAAAAATAACACACATTATAACCACATGAGCTATTCCAATTCATTGTTGAATGTAAGTTGATTTAAATGAATATATATATATATATAGTTATATAATTTGTTTAAAACAATTTAAATAAGTTTGTATAATTTAAAATAAACTCATATATATAATTTAAAATAAACTTATATTTAATTTAAATCTATTTGTATAATTTAAAATAAATTAATATATATAATTTAAAATAAACTTAAATTTAATAATAATATACAAAAATATATTTATGAACAAAATAATAATAAGAAAACAAAAGGAAACCCAAAATATCCAGAAAATCAAAGCTCGTAATTTTTTTTAAAATTCATTTTAAATATATGGGTTTATTTTAAATTATAAATAAACTCCTATATTTAAAAGGAATTTTTTTTCTTTTTTTTTTTTGAATTTTTTCCCTTTTCAATTTATGGGCTTTGATTTTTAGGGTTTTTTTTTACCAAATTGAAATAATATATTTTTTAAAAAGGAAAATAATTCAAAGAAAAAGAAAGAAAAAATTTATGGGTTTTGATTTTCTGGATTTTTTGGGTTTCCTTTTATTTTCTTATTATTATTATTTTCATAATTTGTTTTTGTATATTATTATTAAATATAAGTTTATTTTAAATTATATATATGAGTTTATTTTAAATTATACAAACAGATTTAAATTATTTTAAACAAATTATATAACTATATATATACATTTAAATCAACTTACCTTCAACAATGAGTTGGAATAGCTCAGGTGGTTAGAGTGTGTGATTTTTAACCACAAGGTCAATGGTTCAATCCCTAATGGAAGCATTTTAATTTTTCAATTAACGGTCAAAGACTTTTTGGATGGAAAACTTGACAGAATGGGCAAAATGACTAATAGTTTGGGTTTCAGGGGGTTGACTAGCCATTATTAAAACTAGAGGAGCCAGTTTATTTAATAAGGCAAACCTCGAAGGGGGGGAGAGGGGGGCGGGTTTTATTGAAAATATATATATATATATTTAAAATCGTCGTGTAATATAATTTTATATACCCAAAGTGCTTCATATTCCATAAATCTTTTTGTCAATTAAGGACTTTGGGTATACAAAAGTCCATAATTTTGCAATTGGAATGTAATAAAGATTTCTCTTTAGTAGTAATTATTTAGGTTAAGGATGTGGTTTTGTTTTGGATTCCAACTTAACTTATAAAACTTCTATATATACTTCTCATTTTCCTTGTATCATGTCTTTTGAGTGGAATGTGAATAAATTCTAATTAAATTTAGAAAATCAACTAAAACTAAAACACTAATCACATTAGCTGTATTTAGAAACATTAAATCCGGAAAATCAAATGAACCTAAAACATTAATCACATTAGTTGGATATAGAAAATTAATTTCATTATCTCATTAATTATGGGATTGACTCTTGATTTTATATGATTAGTTAATGAATATGAAAAATAGAAATGAATATATAGAATTTAATACTAAAACTTCCTCACGCTGACACGTGGCGCCTTGAGATTCAGCTTTAGTATATTATGGTATGCAGCTCGAACGATATACGGTTTTGTAAAATATAAATTGAAAAATCATAAAAATTAGGCATGATTCAGAATTTTAATATGTTATATTTTCAATAAAATTAAAATTCCCACAATTATTGATTGAAAAACAATAATCACCACTCTTATTTATAAATAAAGGTATGAGAAATATATCAAATCATCACTTTTTTATTGTTCAAAATGTATTAAATATGCATTAAATACACTACGATCCGTTTTTTTATACAATTAATGGTAAATTTTAAAAACATATCTATGGTCATATATTATTGACTTTTTTTCATAACCCAAAATTAAAATAATAATATTTAATCAAATTTATAAAAAAGATACAATTAATAACTAATTGATAAAAATTTAAGGCAATCATATCATATATATTAATCGAAGGTTGAGACCCTCCATCTTAAAGAAAAACAAAAATCTCTAATAATATGAAAATGCTTCAAAATTAAAATATTTAACACAATCAACTGCTTAACACAATCAATTATCAGTCCGACTCTCTCTCTCAAACTGGCGCAGAATCGATTCATCGATTGAGAGAGAGTCGGACTCTGACATGGCCTGATATGAGGGATTATTGATAAGATATGTGTAGTTACTGTTGTTTGTAATACTCAAAAACAATCTGGTCCAAATCTGTAAGAAAACAGAAAGTGAAAACCACAAAACAACATGTTAGAAAACAGTTTTGAGAAATCGAGGCCCGTGTTTCACACGGTGTCCTTAAGACAATTTTACCGTATAACACCGTATGTGTATAGCGATTGTCTCCCAGGATACAACGATTCAACAGTGATCGTGCATAGCACAAACACTCTCGGCGAACTCAAAACAAGTTCGAACTTACCAAGAACAGAAACAAAGAAGAGACAAGAGACAGAGAAAACAATTACTTTCGTGATTTGTAGTCTGTATTCAGAATATGTTTTCTGATGAATAGATTAGGGTTTTAATAAAACCGAAATCAAGAGGATTATTTAGGAAATACTTGTCAATTACGTTTTTAATGAAAAGGATATTAATTAAAATTCAATCTCCAAGAGATTTATTTCTAATTAATCACCGATTCTATTTACTTAGTGATCAAGTAAGTATCTAGAATCCAAAACGGAATTTCCTTATCATTATACGTTTAATTTAAGGAAAATTAAATTGAATTAATTCTTTCCATATCAATATAAACATTGACTTAGAAAAAATAAATTACAAGCAGTAGCAAAAGGTCGTTTGTCCTATGACAGCCCAATCGGAGCGGCATTCGTGTACGCGGGTCGCGCCCACACACAAGTCATGCAATCTGAAGGTTCGGGGTCAATGATTTGCACCCCCCCCCCCCCCCCCCCTCCTCTGCGCGCGAGAGAGAGCCTTTATGCTACACATGTTGATAAGTAGCTATCACATATTTAATTATATATTGCTTATCAATGCTTTACCCAACCAATGTGGGATGCATATTTTCCCTACACAATGGGCACTCTTTGAGACTCAATTTCTCATTCACCCATTAGTCGATTTGTGAGTTTGAGTATACCACTTCGAAGCTCTCACGGAGGAGAATTCGAATATACATTGATCTTCCATTTTTATGGAACCGATCACACTCAATTAATGCTCTCAAAGCACTAGTTTGTAAAAAAAATTCAACAATCCCCCACATGAATGAAATTGACCTAGGAGACACGAGAGATGACTTTTGGTAAGTTCAATCGGTCGAAACCTGCATAGGATAGGTAGGAGTTACCCTTTGAACCTTCCCTCGTAAAGGTATGCTTACTTTACTGGCTGATTAGTAGATATGATATCCTTGAACTGTTCTGCCGTTTTATGTAAACGATAGCGTACCTCACACAGGCATCTTCCAGACTCGATTTGGTTCTCATTATTATGTTCGTTTTGGCCATGAACATGTGCCTGGTTCTGTGAGAGTTTCTGGAGAATATAACCCTTCACTATTCTCTTTTAGAAACGGCCCTACTTCTCTCTCACATAGGTGATTTCTTAATTAAGAATAACCCGAATTACTCTGCTCAGATTTCCACAGCTCGGAATTCTAACGCATAAGAATCATTAAAAACATAGTTTAGCCTATTTCCCTACATGCATCACTGTTTCATCACAGGAATGGACTGGAGGGTAACCTCACAGTGATCTAACTAAGTCTTCTTGGGATCTCCAGTCAACTAGGTTGGGTTTCCATTGTATCGACTTTTATTTCACGGGCTTTAGTCCCATTCCCCTCGATGATATCTCAACTAGTTCTCTATTTAACCCTTTGGTTAGCGGATCCGCAATGTTATCTTTTGACTTCACGTAGTCAATAGAGATAACTCCAGTTGAGAGTAGTTGTCTAATGGTATTATGTCTTCAACGTATATGTCTAGACTTCCCATTATACATGTTGCTCTGTGCTCTTCCAATTGCAGATTGACTATCACAGTGGATGCAAATTGCTGGCACAAGCTTTGGCCATCTTGGAATATCCTCTAAGAATTGGCGTAGCCATTCAGCCTCCTCACCACATTTATCTAAGGCAATAAACTCAGATTCCATGGTGGATCTGGCTATACATGTCTGTTTGGAGGATTTCCAGGATACAGCCGCACCTCCTAGTGTGAACACATACCCACTAGTAGATTTTGAATCTTTCATATCAGATATCCAGTTTGCATCTGTGTATCCTTCTAGGACAGCAGGATATCTAGTATAATGCAGTCCATAATTACGAGTGAATCGTAAGTACCTCAGTACTCTTATTATTCCTTTCCAGTGATCGTTTCCTGGATTATTCGTGTATCTACTTAATTTGCTGACTGCATTAGCTATGTCTAGTCTTGTATAACTTGTTAGGTACATCAGACTTCCTATCACTCTAGAATATTCTAGTTGAGAGACGCTCTCACCCTTATTCTTGGATAGGTGTAGATCTGTATCTACTGGTGTTCTGGAAATTCCAGAATCATTTTTGTTGAATTTCTCAAGAATCATGTCAACGTAGTGCGACTGGCTTAGAATAAGTCCGTTCGATGTCCTTGAGATTTTCATTCCCAACATCACATCAGCCGGTCCCTTATCCTTCATATCAAATCTTGATTTCAACATATCCTTGGTAGATTTGACCATCTTATCATCACTGCCAACAATGAGCATGTCATCAACGTAAAGACACACAATGACATAACCATTTGTTGTGTCTTTGACATAAACACATTTGTCACATTCGTTGATTTTAAAACCATTTGACATCATAGCATTGTCAAATTTCTCATGCCATTGTTTTGGTGCTTGCTTTAGACCGTATAAAGACTTCACCAATTTACAGACTTTCTTTCCTTGTCCTGGAGTGGAAAACCCCTCAGGTTGTTCCATGTAGATCTCTTCCTCTAGATCTCCATTTAAGAAAGCTGTTTTCACATCCATTTGATGAACTTCAAGATTTCGCAAAGCTGCGATTGCAAGTATCATCCTAATGGAGGTTATTCTCGTCACAGGAGAATACGTATCAAAGTAATCTAGGCCTTCTCGTTGATTGTAACCTTTAATTACAAGTCTGGCCTTATACTTATCAATTGATCCATCTACTTTCATTTTCCTCTTGAAAATCCATTTGGACCCTAGCGGTTTACATCCCGGAGGAAGATCCACTAATTCCCAAGTATGATTTTGAATGATGGAATCAATTTCACTCTTGATAGCTTCTTTCCACAAGAGTCCTTCTGAAGAGCTTACTGCTTCTTTGAAGGTTCGAGGTTCACTTTCTAGCAAATATGTCAGAAAATCTGGACCAAAAGATGTTTCTGTCCTAGCTCTTTTACTGCGTCTTAGTTCATCCTCGACTTCATTTTCTTGTTCTTGGTCCTCACAACTATCAGCATGTGTTCGTTTCGACGAACTTGCTTCATCATTGGATTTACATGGAAATACATGTTCAAAGAACGATGCATTTCTAGATTCCATAATCGTATTTTTGTGTATATCAGAGATGTTAGATTTGTACACCAAAAATCGATAAACACTACTGTTATGTGCATATCCAATGAAAATGCAATCAACGGTTTTTGGACCTATTTTCACCTTCTTAGGTGTAGGTACGCCACTTTGGCAAGACACCCCCACATTCGCAAGAATTTATAGGAAGGCTTTCTTCCTTTCCATAATTCATAAGGGGTCTTGTCTACTTTCTTTCGGTGAACCTTATTTAAAAGGTAATTGCTAGACAATATAGCTTCGCCCCACATGTTCTGAGGCAATCCAGAACTTAGCAACATTGCATTCATCATTTCTTTCAAGGTACGGTTTTTTCGTTCAGCAACTCCGTTTTGCTGAGGGAAATATGGTGCAGTGGTTTGATGTATGATTCCATGTTGAGCACAGAATTCACCAAATGGTGCTTCATACTCACCACCTCGGTCACTTCTCAGTACCTTGATTTTCTTGTTGAGTTGATTCTCAACTTCAGTTTTATAGAGAATAAACTTCTCTATAGCTTCATCTTTGCTTTTCAACAAATAAACATAGCAATATTTAGTGCTATCATCAATAAATGTGATGAAATATTTGTTGCCACCTCTTGTTTGAGCAAATTTTAAATCACATATATCACTGTGAATTAAATCAAGTGGTTCAGATTTTCTTTCAATAGTTTGAAATGATGACCTTGTTAGTTTTGCTTCAACGCAAACTTCAGACTTATGTTTGGGATCAATATTAAACGTGGGAATATGATTTAAGTTAATTAGTCTACGCAAAATATCATAATTAACGTGTCCTAGTCTACCATGCCATAAATTGGAAGACTCAAGCAAATAAACTGAAGAATTATCTTTATTGAATGTTCTTTTCACAACATATACATTAAGCTTAAAAAGCCCTTCAGTTACATATCCCCTACCCACATAAGTTCCCTGCTTGGTTAACACTACTTTGTCTGACTCAAACACCATCTTGAACCCATGCTGATTGAGCAACGAACCGGACACTAAGTTCTTGCGGATATCAGGTACATACAGCACGTTGTTCAAGCTCAGGGTTATACCAGAGATCATCTTGAGAACGACTTGACCATGTCCCTTAACATCGGATGTGGCTGAGCTGCCCATATACAACTTTTCCTCGTTCTCCACTGCTTCAAACGTATTGAACATCTCCCTGTCAGAGCATATATGGCGAGTGGCCCCAGTATCTAACCACCACTCCCTCGGGTTTGATCCGATCAGGTTTGCTTCTGTCACAACTGCAGAAAGATTAATCTCTAAGACATCTTTAGAAATCCCAGCAACCACGTTTGCCTCGTGGTTCTTCTTCTTCTTTGGCAACCTGCACTCAGAAGATTTGTGACCCATTTTGTCACAGTTGAAGCACTTCCCTTGGAACTTTGGCTTCTTGGAGACTCCTCCTTTTGGACCCAATTTGGATCCTTTCCCAGGCTTGTTCTTCTTAAGTTTAGAACTTTGCCCATGTTCCACTACATTAGTCTTTGCTTCACCCAGACTAACATCCTTTTTGTCATACTTCTTGTGATCTTCTTCAATACGAAGTTTGACAATGAGATCCTCGATCTTCATCTCCTTTCGCTTGTGTTTGAGATAGTTCTTGAAATCCTTCCATGAGGGAGGTAACTTCTCAATAATGGCAGCCACCTGGAAGGTTTCACTTAGAATCATCCCTTCAGCATGGATTTCATACAAAATCACCTGAAGCTCTTGGACTTGACTTATGACTGTCTTGGAGTCTCCCATCTTGTAATCAAGAAACCGACCCACAACAAACTTCTTGGATCCAGCATCCTCAGTTTTGTATTTCCGGTCTAACGACTCCCACAGTTCCTTGGCTGTTTTCTTTGAAGTATATACACTATACAACGAATCTGACAACCCGTTCAATATGTAGTTTCAGCACAGAAATCCGAATGGTTCCATGCATCTATAGCATTCCATACCTGAACATCTCGCTCTTCACCACTATTGGGTTTAGGAGCTTCTTCAGTCAAGAACCTGGCTAGGTTAAGCGTTGTCAAATAAAATAGCATATTTTGCTGCCAACGCTTGAAGTTCAGTCCACTGAACTTATCAGGCTTCTCCATGTGGTTCATCGGTAATGGAACCGAATTCACAAAGGGATTTGCCATCGGAACATTCCCTTGACTCACATACTGGCCCATCACCGGATCTGGCATGTTCCTTACGAAAGAACTGATGGCCGGAGTCGTTGTGGCCACACTTAGCAACACAATAGGCACTTCGCCAACAAGCAGAGAATTCACAGCCGAAGTGTCTAATTCTACACTCGGATTAGCATTCGAAGTCTGCAGTGGAACACTCGAGTTCACGTTTGACTTGTCTGCCATAATATCTGAAACAAAACACAAGTGTTTTAGAATCACAAAACCAGCACTGATATCAAATATCAAAAAAGTGAACCAAAAATTGATTCTAGATTTCACAATAGAAATCACAATCAGTGTCTGGTATTATAGACCCGATTACCAAGTTGAAATCACGATTGATTTCCAAATCAGTGTCTGATAAACATGCCCGATTTTCCAAAAGAAATATGTATTTATTTGAAATCAGTGTCTGGAATACAGACCCAATTTCCACAGTTATTATTTTAATTAAAACCGAAACCGTGTTGTTAATTTAAAACAAGTTCTTCACAATCAGTCACTAGATAAGAAACCAGAAAGTTTGTAGAAGAAAACGATTTGATTAGAAAAAGAAGAAATTGTCTTAAGATTGTTGTTTGTAATACTCAAAAACAATCTGGTCCGAATCTACAAGAAAACAGAAAGTGAAAACCAAAAAACAACACGTTAGAAAACAGTTTTGGGAAATCGAGGCCCGTGTTTCACACGGTGTCCTTAAGACAATTTCGCCGTATAACACCGTATGTGTATAGCGATTGTCTCCCAGGATACAACGATTCAACAGTGATCGTGCATAGCACAAACACTCTCGGCGAACTCAAAACAAGTTCGAACTTACCAAGAACAGAAACAAAGAAGAGACAAGAGACAAGAGACAGAGAAAACAATTCCTTTCGTGATTTGTAGTCTGTATTCAGAATATGTTTTCTGATGAATAGATTAGGGTTTTAATAAAACCGAAATCAAGAGGATTATTCAGGAAATACTTGTCAATTACGTTTTTAATGAAAAGGATATTAATTAAAATTCAATCTCCAAGAGATTTATTTCTAATTAATCACCGATTCTATTTACTTAGTGATCAAGTAAGTATCTAGAATCCAAAACGGAATTTCCTTATCATTATACGTTTAATTTAGGAAAAATTAAATTGAATTAATTCTTTCCATATCAATATAAACATTGACTTAGAAAAAATAAATTCCAAGCAGTAGCAAAAAGTCGTTTGTCCTATGACATCCCAATCGGAGCGGCATTCGTGTACGCGGGTCGCGCCCACACACAAGTCATGCAATCCAAAGGTTCGGGGTCGATGATTTGCACCCCCCCCCCCCTGCGCGCGAGAGAGAACCTTTATGCTACACATATTGATAAGTAGCTATCACATATTTACTTATATATTGCTTATCAATGTTTTACCCAACCAATGTGGGATGCATATTTTCCCTACACAATGGGCACTCTTTGAGACTCAATTTCTTATTCACCCATTAGTCGATTTGTGAGTTTGAGTATACCACTTCGAAGCTCTCACGGAGGAAAATTCGAATATACATTGATCTTCCATTTTTATGGAACCGATCACACTCAATTAATGCTCTCAAAGCACTAGTTTGTCACAAATTTTCCAACAGTTACTAGATAGATCCGCAAAAATCCTAACCAATTTCAGGTATGGTGCGATTTCGGGTTGGGCTTGGAAATCCTGGTGGATTTTGAGCAAAACAGAGAATCCTAGGCACTTTGTCTATGCAATTGTTGCGATTTCAATTTTGCTGTGCGAAAGTTCTCTCTTCAATTTCGTCGTGTGCAATTGGTGCGATTTCGACTTTGTTTGGTGGTGGTTTCTAGGTGGGTGTTCTAGATGGGGATAAGGATAAGTGTTATGAGTGATGACGGTTTCTGGGTGTTTGTTCTTGGTGTTCTTGTTTTTATATCTGTTTTCTAGGTTTAGGTGAATGTTTGCATTAATTCAATCTCTATATTAATGTGTCATATTAAATAAATATCACATCTAGCTTTTGCTTTACTTTTTAATGACAACCAAAAACCGTCCTCGACATAAAAAAACACAACAAGAGAGACTATTAACTAGAGATTGAAGACAGCATCAAAATAATCTGGTGAATGTATCTTTTCAATTTCGTTTTTCGTTTTTTTTTCATTTTTTTTTTGTTATTTAAAACAAATTAATTTTGTTATATAAATAAATCTCCACCGTCCATTTAAGAATTGGACGGTGGAGATTTAGAATTTTTTTTTCTTCTATTATTATTTTTTGAATTATATTATAAATATTTAAAATAAATTATTTTCTATTTTTAAATTTTCAATTTTAAATTTTATTTTTAAAATTTGATTTTTAAAATTTAGTCAGAGGGGTATTTGGGTTATATTATTATATTAATTTCGGTTTGATGCAATTATGTATATAATAGGGGGAACTTAATGCAATTTGCCATGACAGAAAAATGGACGGCGTTACAATTCCGCCACCTATTGTCAATTTATGAAAGTTCTGGAGGTTTAATGATGAAAAAAATAGTAGAGGGAATAAGGTGTAAATTCGGGCATAGTTTAGATGGTATCAGTGCCAATTAGCCTATATTTTTTCATAGCTAAAGATGTATAGAGGGACAACCGTCGTAATATTTTCCTTAACTTTTTGTATTCAATGAATTAATTATAGCTCATTTCCTCTTCCTCTCTCTCCCGGTTAAAATGAAGTGTTCACATTTAATAATATTAATTTCAATATTGTAACATTTTTCTTTTATTAAAATAAAATGTTAACATTGTTCCACCACAATATTTTTGCATTCATTAATTTAAGGGTGAAATTCATTTTCGTCCCTCTAATTTGACCTAGTAGACAAACTGATCCCTTGATTTTCAGAATTGTCTCGCTTAATCATTCTGTTAAGATTTCAGTTAAAAAAATGGAATCTGACAGGGTTATAAGATAAATGACCTTGCTGCCCCTTATAGCTGTTGAAATTAATTAAAGGACAAAAATGACCCTCTTCAACCTAAACTAAAGAGTTCATTTTTGCTGAACATTGCCCTCCTCCCCATTTCCTGCCATGTGTACAAAAGTTAACCCATGGTTAACAAATTAATTATTTTATATTTTTGAATTTGTTTTACCAATTTTACCCTTGTCTCTATGTTTAATTTTCTTAACATCTTAATCACCAAATCAACACCAGAAACCAGATCAACATCTCTATCACAAGATAAAAAAAAATCCTGATCAACACCTAAACAACATCAGATCAACATCTTAAACACTAGATCAGCACCAGATCAAAAAAAAAAAATTTCCAACACCAGAAGCCATCTACTCAAACCACACCAACTATTGCCTCACATCTAACCACCACCCTAAAACTAAACCCAACATCTGCCTCACGCCACCGAAAATCAACGACCAAGAAATCAAACCATGCAAACCCCGCCGCCGAACCAAAACCCAGTCACCCCTGTCGCCTTCGAACCTTAGCCACCAACCCACATCGAATCCTCGCTAAAACCACCAAATATGCTAGAATCGAAGGAGATCGAAGAAGAGGAAAAGGAAGAGAGAGAAGCCGAAGAGAAAGACAAGAAGCCAATCGTTTCTCCTCGCCGACGGCCAAGCGACAGTTGACCATAGGTGAGAAACTCATAAGCGAACTCAGATTTGAGAGAGAGAGAGAGAGAGAGAGAGAGAGAGAGAGAGAGAGAGAGAGAAGATATGAGATGGAGATTAATATTTTGGGTGATAAATATGAAGTTGGGTTCTGGAGTTTGATTTAAATATGGAACTTTTAGATTTTGTTTTTAGAACTTTTGGTGTTCTTTCGAGATCTCTCTCGTTTATTATTTTTTAGTGTGGCGGCTAGGGTTTAGTGGTGGTGGCCATGGTTTGGGTTGTTTGGTTTCTGGTGATGGTAGTGGTAGTGGTGGTGGTGTTGATGTTGGTGGATGATTTTGGAATTGAATGAGTGAGTGAGTGAGATAGAGAGAGAGATTGAATGAGGGAGAGAGAGATAGACAAGAGAGAGAAATGAAGATATTTTTTTTAATATTCTAATTTTAATTATTAATGATTACTGTTTGAAATTTTTTTTATTTTAAATGAATAGGGTTTGAAATTTTAATTATTAATTATGCAATTCATTTTTTATCAATGGTGTAGGACAGGTGCTGTAATTTGAGTGGCTATAATTAGTTTTTTTTAATTGTTTTATTTATAAATCAAATTAATTAATTACCCTTCGCCAAAATAGTTTCTAGAAGCTTAGAGGGAAAGTTTACGATTTTACCCTCTACACTCAGACGGAATTTTTGCAAACCCTAACGGAATAGGATGGCAGAGACTAAATACATATTTTGGGAAACTATAGGGACATATCAACATAATATTGAAAATCGAGGGACCAGTTTAACTATTAGGTCAAACTAGAGGGACGAATTTCACCCTTAAATTAATTCTAGCTCATTTCATCTTCCTCTCCCTCCCTCCCTTTCTTTGTTCCTTTCTCAATAAATCAGTTATGCAATATTTTTTAACAACTTTCCATGAATAGAAGATCTTGATCTCCATTAGATGTTGTTTCTTTTTCTTTAAAAATCTCTTCAACTGGTACGAACCTATATATCTTTTATGTTTCTAATAGATAATTTATTTATTTTTTGGAAACTGTTAGTTTGTTTTAATTGGTTAACCATGTAATTTTTTTTTATTTGAATTATTAGTGTTTCTTTTAAATGTTTATTCTTTTCAATTCATGAATCAAGATTCATGTGTGATATTATTTAGATAAATTAATAACTAATTAACTATAGAGCCTTATTTTGTTCAATAATTTTAATTGTTTTTAAAAATGTATCTTAGTATTTATAACTCAGCTTTTATCTTTTATGTTTCTAATAAATATTTTTTTAATCGGAAATTGTTAGCGTTTCTTTTTAACGTTTATTTTCATCAATTAATGAAATATGCTTCATGTCTTATATGCAGAATTTTTTTTATCTACAAAGATTTCTATGACATCTTCTAGAAAGCCACAACAGAATCATGAAGGTATGAATTTAAATTGTCTTCTATATTATGAAAATAATTTAAGTTGTTCATTTTCTTTTCCCTTGATTAATTAATTCATCGGTGGTGTTAGCAACAAATATTTGTAATATAAATTTGTTTTACTAAGGAGAAATTTCTGATGAATGCCCTCAAGAGAGCAGCGAGTGTTTCAGGTAATTTGTTTTTCTTGTTTCTAAAATATGAAAGTGTGTACTATTTTATTTTATACGGATTTAATAATTAAGAACATCCTTTGTAAAAATAATTATCTTGTAATAATATTTCCTAAATAATTCTCAGGTGTGGAAACCGCAGAATTTAAAGAGGACGATAGATTGTTGGAAGTAACATGATATGGTTCAACCAAAAAGTACTTACAGTTTTGTCATAAATTTGATGATTCGAAAGCCTCCGTATCCATGGATTCTGCTTGGTACTAATAGATTTTGTATTGGTAAAGCCAACATGATGATGATGATGAATTCAACAAAGCGACAGCAACAGTAGCTCACTTGTGATCATAAACTGGACCAGATGGTATTATTCAACTATCTCAAAATGGTGGTGGTGGTGGTGATTTTCCTAGCTTCCTAGGTTCGAGCATCAACGATGCTAATAATAGAGCAATCGATTTGGATGAATATTTTAAAGGAAAACTATTAATCACGTTCAAGATGATTTATTAGGACTTGATTTTTTGCTAAAACTTTAAATTTTATTGGTGTTATTTTAAGAATTTGTTTGAGTATGATTTTAGATTTATTTTCTTAACTTTAAAATTGAACTTTCAAGTATGTACTCAATACTGCTCATGGAATTTTCCTTTTCGGTAATTTGATTAAATTTGATTATGTCAATGACAATCAAACCAATCTACTTGAAACATATTGCTCTTTATGCTTATCTAGGAATTAAAGATGACATTAAAAAACATTCCTAGATATCATATTGCGTTATAACATGCATACAGCTTAGCTATATGAAATAAAAAAGCATTCCTAAATACAATAGCTATCACAATACAATAACCCAACAAAACAACATGCAAAACCCTCAACTTGTAATTAGAATCCTAGTCTAAATGCGAACAAGTCATAAAAGAGGTTTTTTGTTAAGCAAGAACATGAAAATAGATGAAGATGATGTTTTACTTACCAAGTCAACTATATAGATAACCACCCATGCTTAGAAACATCTTAGATGAAGCTAGATGATGTTTGATTCATGAATGGATGATAGGTGTTTGGGTTTTGGTTAAGAAAAATGCAATCTTGCTAACTTTCCTTGCAAGTCACTCTTGAGCTCTTTAAAGATGGAGTAAAAAATGGATTCTGAAGCTCTAAAGACGAAATGGAGAGAAAAGAACATATATATAGAAGCCCTAGACATAACTACGTCGTTTTGGAAAATTTTGCAAAAGGACAAGCAATACTGACGAAGTGCGCGGGTCCATGTGCGCAGGTAGGCACCTGCGTAATAACTCGTGCACCGCTGTGATAACACACATCGCACCAATGGCGGTGCCACAGCGGTGACCTACTGGAAAACATACTGCTGTGATAATTCATAACGCACCAACAGCAGTGCCACAGCGGAGCAGGCAAGGACAGCAAAGTGCGCGGGTCTTCTGCCAGCTTGTGCCCGGGTCTCCTACTCGCGCACATACAAGGATTTCCATGGAAAACATGCAAGGGAAACACATACAAGAAAACAATAAGACACAATGCAAGATAAATAGAGCATGTATGAAAAATGTGTGTGTGTGTGTGTGTGCAACTAATTCTCTTCACATAAGAGTAGAGTCAAGTAATTTACCTTCCTTGAAACACTTGGAGTCCAAAGCCTTGATAATGGAAGATCTTCAACTCCTAATCTACCCTTTACAATATTTGACCCCAAATGTGATTTTGTCAACGAAATAAGCCAATCATAAAATGAGACACTTACAATCTCCCTCTTTGGCTATTTCGTGACAAAACCACCACTCACAAAGTAACCTCACAACAATAAAAAATAAGTTGTTCGATAATAATTTCTACATTACAACAAGCCCTATAATCTAAGTCTTGAACATCTTCAAGTCAATCCAAGGCTTGTAGAAACATCCAACCTACACACAATCAACAAGAAAGTACCTTCCAAGACTAAGTGTGCTTGGGGTGCTTTTAACAACAAAAAAAACAATTGCAATAGTTATAGCAAATTAACTCAATACAATCAAATAATGTAATCATGTCATGCTATGCAATGCAACATGCTCCCCCTCAATGATTACAGCAACTCTCCCAAATAATAAACTCCCTCTAAATGGCAAATCTCCCCTATGCAACTCCCCATAAACTTCACACTACTCCCCATTTTTGTCATGAGATAGGCAAAGGAGGATCCCCGTAATAGGTAAGCACTTGGTAAGGAGAGCTTATGGCACAAAAACATATGTATAATCATATAAGCAAATTTATGCAACTCAATTAAGTAAGAGAGATTCAATGAGTTTTATTTCATGAAAATTGTGTGAAAAAATGCTTTGCATGCAAGACAAATTGCATTCAAGATCAAAAAAACATGGTATTTGGCAAAGCAAACATCAAAGATTTCCAAGAGAATTCAAACCAATTTCACCATTTGTCATGGAATTAAACAAGATATAGATTGTAAGATAAATTCAATTTAAAGAGCAACTATATCAAACTATCAAAACAAGACAAGAGCGGCTTTGCACCCTTTTTGATTTTTTCGAGTAAGATACTCGTATGATAATATCCTTGTTCGACTAATAAAGAGAAAGAGACCTTGGATTATAAAATTCGTTGAATGGATACAAGATCCTTATTGATTGAAGTCTCAACATTGCTTTCACCTTCAAAAGTATCCTCACCAGCTTCAGGTAATGGTGAAGCATTTAAGTCCATGGTAAAAATCATTCAACTTCCACCTAATAACATTCACCGACATTGTGAATAAATTGAAGACAAGTTGTATAGGTTTTTTTTATCATTATAAATGAAACAGAAAAATAATTCAATGCAAACAAGCAGTCCACTGTGGTCTATGGCTACCAAAACAAGAGCCTTGTGTGGAATAAAGAGGACACTATACAAACAGTTCCAAAAAAAAAACACAATCCTACAAAAAGACTGTCTCAAAGCCCCTCCCGACTAAGTTGAATGATTAAAAGGTAAGTATACAAAAATTCTTGTACTACAGAAGCCAATAATGAATCTATATACCAAGTTGGATCGCATAAATATTCAATATAGGTCTTAGAACAAAATGCTATTGTCCCCTCCTACCAAATGACCTCAAACAAGAACAGCATATCACACTTCTACTGAATCTTTCTCCTTTATCAAAAGAAAAAACCTATTTCCAAATTAATAAAATTCTTATCGAGAAACATCACTGGGTAACCAATTGAAGTATGATTTACAAGTATATTGGCCCAAAGAATTGAAGCTTCCACAACCTTTTATCTTCTCTCAAATCATTGAGTTAGAAGTTATCTAAGGCTGACAGACAAGCTATACAATTTTATCATCTGCCATGTTCTCTCAGAACTACAAATCTAAGCAGTTCAATAAATAAATAAAAATTGGAAACAAAAATTCAAAGTTAGCAATTATCCAACACCAAATAGAATACATCTATAAATGCCTTCAAAACCCACAAAAAGCCCAACACCAGAACTCGATTGACAGAAACCCCACCTACTTTTCTTAAACCAAATTTAGTATTCTGAGAACAATTATCACTATAAAAACAAATTAGTTAAGAGTAAAAAATCAAACCTTCAAAACCCACAACAAGGGCCAACACGAGAATTTCATTTACTGGTTATATACAATAACAAAATTGGAATCAAAGAATGATTCAAAAAAAAATTGGAATCAAAGACGGCAACAACAAAGAAAGATAATCAAACCTTCAAAACCCAGTAAAAGACTAATATCAGAACTCCATTTAATTAGAATCATAGAAGTCAAGAAAAAAAGATAGAATTGGAATCAAAGAATTAAGATACGCACCAAGAAGAGAGAGTTGAAGTTTCCATTAACTGGCTCCGGTTTGTTTGGCACAGATGAAGACGACGAGGAAGAGAGAGTGAGGATGTTAGTTTGTTTGAGAGAGTGCAGCTAGGAATGTGAGACTAGGGTTTTGAATTTCAAAAAATTTGTGGATTTTTGAAAAATATATCATAAGTTCATAACAGTTACCTCAGGCACTTACTTGCCCGTTGTAACTACCAATGTATTAACTACGGGCCCACAATTGCCCGTGGTGGAAAATTTTAAAGAGAATGTCTACTACGGGCTTTTAAAGGCCCGTGGTTGTATTGCTTATCTAACACGGGTCTAAAATGTCTGTGGTAGATGCTCTGTGATAAATAGATCATTTTCGTGTAGTGAGTATACTTTCCTTGAAGTACTTGGAGTTCAAAGCCTTGATGATAGGAGATCTTTAACTCCTAATCTACCTTTTACAATATTTGACCCCAAATAGTGATTTTATCAACGAAATAAGCTAATCATAAAATGAGATACTTACAACTATAATTTGTAATAGTATCTCCGATGACCTCTTGCTCGACTACTCTAACATGTACACTATTATAGGTTCTGAATATAGTTCTCAATAAGAGTCACATGCATATATCATTGTAATCATCCATATATATATATATATATATATATATATATATATATATATATATATGTGTGTGTGTGTGTTTTCAGAGAGGACCTTGATGAATCTCCCCTCTTGAGGAGATTTGAGATCTTCATATATGGATGTACTATGTATAATACATTTTCAAGCTTTTATTTTCAACCCTTTTTTTGTCAAAAACCATCTTAAAATTCCATAACTTTTCAAAAAATTGTAAATAAAAAAATTCTCTAAAAAACTTATTAAATTTATAATTTTTTTAGACTAAAAAAATTCATAATGATTTTCTTAAAAATTCGTTATAGATGTTGTTTTCAAAAAGTAAATGATAAAAACATTAGATTATATATATATATATATATATATATATATATATATATATATATTAACAAAGCTCGTGCATCTTACGGGTTGGCACACTATTTTGTGTATAAAATTATCAATTAATATTAATAATTTATTCTTCTAATTTAGTCTCTGGACTAATAGTAATTGAATGTTAATTAGATGAATATAGCTAGGTTATATTTAATTACACTTAGACAATTCAGTGGCTACCAATTGTCCAGCAACATAACGAAAGGTGAGATGGTTTAGTAATAAACTCTACAGATTCGTATCAATAAGATTTTGAGTTCAAGTTATATCTTCTCCCTAACTTTTAAATTTATAATAGTCGGAAAAAAAAATACCCCAATTACATTGTTAAGTTAGATGAACCCTACAAATATAATTTAATGTACATTTACCCATTATATTAAAATTTCAAAAATTAAATGACATTTTTTCAAGGTGTAATTTTAAGAGTATCACTGTTTTAATAACTTAAGTTTAAATAGCACATAAAGTGTAGATCCGATAAAAATACTCTTAAAACACACTTAGAAAATTAAGTCTCATGTTTTTTTGTGTTTCCGAGACTTATTTTGGTGTTTCTAAGACTTATTTTATATTTCCAAGACTTATTTTCAAATTTCTGAGACTTTTCAGTTAATTTCCAATAATTTTTAGTAATTTCCAAGGCTTTTTAGTAATTCCAAGGCTATTGGATAGTTTCCGAGACTTTTTCGATTTATTTTTTTATAGTTTCCGAGACTTTTTGTAATTTCCGAGACTTTTTTGACAAAAATGAAATTTTTCAAAAAAAAAAATTCATCTTCTTCTTTGAAACCTCAATTGGAGGTCGAATCGACCTCAATTGGAAGGTCGAATCGATCTCCATTGGAGACCGATTTGGACCTCTAATGGAGGTCGAGCTGATCTCCAATGGAGGTCTTTCATATCCATTGATGGAGAACCTCCATTGGTCATCTATCAATAGAGGTTTTTGAAAGATAAAAAAAAAACAAAAACAAAAAAACCTAGAGGTTAAAGAAAAAGAATAATTAAAGTAAAAAAGAATTAAGAAAAAAAAAGTAAACAAAGGCTATTTTGAAAATCACTTAATTTAGTGTCATTTAAACTTAGAGCGATGCTATTGGCACCCTCACTACTAAACTATTTATGCCCAACTTTTTTAAAATTTGATTTAATTATATATAATTAAATGGTTTTATTAAAAAAAATTATTTATTTCCAGGATTACTCTGTTACTTATATTTCAAACTTAATACACCCATATCTTTTTTTGAAAATAAAAATAAAAACAAAAATACACTTCATCTCTAATCTTTATATACATTTTTCTCACATCCATTCCCGGGACTTGTTTTTTCTTCTTATTTGCATGGTGAAACCATCTTTATTAGAAGCGATTTTTTTTTTCTGTAGTCGATTAAATTACTGGTGGTAGATTGTGAGTGTGATATTAATCATCTGATAATTTTTTTGAGCAATTAAGTTAGGGGTTTGATGTGGTTTCGTTTCGTTAAACATTAGGTTTTCTTAGTTGCAATTCTTGGTGCAAAATAATCGAGAAAAAAAATAGCAAACATGGATCTAGAATTTGAAAGGAAAAACACAACAAACATATGAAACAATAAAATCAATAAATATTAAATATGGAAAACATGAGATCGAGATCTGGAAAAAAAAAAGTAAAGAAAAATAGTAAACATTTAGCGATTTAAAATAATATATGTCATTAGTGTTTTGAAATAAGGAAAGTGGAGTTTTATTAGTTTTATTTTGTACAATAATTTTTTTAATAAAAATAGTATGTATCTTTAAGTAATTTGTCAAGGGGAAAAAAGAACACTAAATAATTTTAAAAATAGGTATAAATAGTTCAATAGTGGGTATGCCAATAACACCACTCTAAACTTAAATTACTAAACCAGTGGGACTCTTGAAATTCAAACAAAAAAGTGTGATATTTCTCACAATTTCCACTTATATTAATTATTATACAAAATTGTGAGTTTGAATCATATCACATTTCCTAATTTCTAAATTTATAATAATTTTAATATATATATATATTTATATATATATTTGTAGCAGTAACATTATTAATTTAGCTAAACCCTACAAATTTAATTTAATGCATCTTACACATTATAATTTATTAATATATAAAATTTTATTATATCTTAATTGGAGTTTAAAAGACAAGATGAGATTTGTCTTATGGTTTGCCTCTTATGCCTACACCATAGGGTTGCGATTTCAAGTTTGTTCCCTACACAAACCCTGCATTACGGTAATATTTCAACAACACAAAAATGGAGTCGAAGTTTAGAAAATAATGCAAGAGGTAATGGATCATATGGAAGAAAAACTCAAAATTAATAAAATAGCATATAAGTAATTATTGAACTACATCCTGCTGATTCGAATTGTCTCGGTCTTGATTATTACTCAAATTGATTTTGCATTTTTTTTTTATTTTGACGAACAGATTTGATATTTAAGAGAGAGATACTTATGACTTCATGAATGTGTGGGTGTGAAGGAGTTTTTCTCTCATCGCCTATGGACACATGTTATAGGTATATCTATAGCATACTAACATATATCACTATAATTTTGTCATGTAAACAATATATCTTCAATCATAATAATACACATAGTAAAAATATGGTGATGTTTATTAGTATGCTATAGATATTCCTATAAGACTATAACAAGGCTATAACGTGTGTCTATAAGAGAAAAATTGAGATGGGAAGGGCCTTAATTTTTGTCAAATTGATCTTGTTTATCCTATTAATTGATCTATGATATCTTTCTTTTTTGGGTCTAGTTAAAATATACATGGGGTTACTACACTGTTAATGGAGTGAAAACTAAGTATTGGATTTTAATCCATGGATCCACAAAATACAAAAGTTTGAAAAACAAAAATAAATAAATAAACTAAAAATAATATATTTTATTGAAAACTACTCATTAACAATACAGTTACTATATCACAGCTAAACTCTTTTCTCTTATATATATTTTCACTGTCATGCTATGTGCAACATAATTTATTTATTCAGGTCGCAAAGTAATAAAATAATAAAGGGAAAGAAAATAACAAGTGAGAAATTTTTTTTCTTGAACTGTTAATATATCTATAAGTGAAAAAATATATAAGAACGGAGAACCAGATATATGTCAACCCAAAAGCCTACTATCATGGACCTAATGTGATGAAGTACGCAGATATTTGTCAAAAGAATATATAAAAACAACATATACGTCAACCTAAAAGGCTAAAATCCTATTAGTTTTTTCAACAACAAAAATAAAAATAAACAGAGGGTCAAACTTGTTGGGGTATTATCAAATCATATTGGCCAGTGGGGATGGCGATTGTTACCTGGTAAAATGTAGATTTCTTTTCAATTTAAACCGATACCAATTCATTTTACACTCCGATGAGATCTCGTAGTAAAAAATATTTGGATTCTTGTATATGCTAATTTTTAAACCGAAACAATTCAACGAATATATAATAAATTAAGGGCGTATATACTATATTTTCCGGACTACTATTACAAGTTACAACATTTTCATTCAAATCAATGTAGTACTGCCCTTCCCAACTATACATATTACTTGCTGTTATCCTTCTTCTTCTTTTTTAACTCAAAGAAGAACTATGCCTGCCTTAGAGTTCAATTTCCCAAATTTTGTTATTAGCATGTTGGATGAGGAAAATAGGAATGAGTGACATAAGACAATTGTTTCAAATTTAATGGGGCTTTTAGAGTTTATAAACCGATAAGATAATGTTTTGGGCTAAAGTCTAAATGTGATTCATGTGCTTAACTTCAATCATTTAAATATAGTATTACGATTGTTTGATCAATATAGTATTACGATTCATATACTTCATCATTTAAATATGAATTTAAACCGAATATATCTGTAAAATATAACATTACTCATATATTAAATATTAAACTATGAATTAATTTTTGAAAGGAAACTACAATTTTAATCACAAAATGGGATTGATAACTATAATAATTAGGAATATGTTAAAATTGTTTTGTATATGCCTCATGGGAAGAGTAACGTTAATGTTAGGACTCAAATATATCTGTTTTTTTTTTCAACTTATGAGATGTCACTTCAATTAATTGATATGTGAGAAGTAAGATTACATTGTAAATTTGTAACTAAAGTCGAGATACCACCTAGCATTATCATTAGTGTAAGAGCCTTATTAATCCATTCACGGTGACTGTCAGATTGTTCTTTAGGATTTTCATTTCCTTTCGAAATTTCCTAATTATAAAATAAAAGAATGGTCAAAAAGGGAATGCATCTTCATCGATTATAGTCTAGCCCCAGTCTCCCATAAGAAGGGATGGCAATGGATCAGATTGAGTATGGATACCTCAATATTCATCCATGTATCCGTTTGAGATATATATCTTCAGTCCCCACATCCATCCCTATTTTTAAGTGAGCGGGACAGATTCGGATAATCCGCTAATTAAGATAGAGATAACCATCACTGCTCCATTTATATCAGTATCCGATGAAATTTTTTTAAATTTTTATAGTTTATAAGAGAAAATTGTAACTAACATATATAATGGTATATTTTATCCTATTTAAAGAGAAGCAAATACATCCAATAAAATTCAAATATAAAAATTAATAATAACTTATATAATTAGAATTAATAATCACATAATAAATTTTTATATTTTTAAAATATTAAAATCTATAATGAATCCGGATGGGGATGGATATCTATAGACCATATCCATCCCCATCCCCGAAAATAAAATGGATACTATGATGACATTAATCTCCGCTCCGTCCCCGAAATAATAGTATCCATCATCATTTTAAATGGAGTGGATTCTTACGGATATTCGTATCCAATGATAATTTTGTCATCCCTACCCAGAGAATAATAGCTTATGTACGTCCGATTCTCTTACTTAATTTAGGTTTTGCTAATGAAGTGGAAAAATAAATGTTTTGTTTTTTCTTTCCAAATCTATATAATATATCTATATAATATATAAAAGTTAATCCTCACAGTACCACATGTCGCCATGAGAGAGGTTCAGCTTTAAATAACAATTTACCAGCTATCTAATAATTGATTTATTTACTCATATTCATGCTATTATTGATTATTTATCTTTTGATATTCTTTCTCTTCCATTTATTATATTTATTGCTTTCTAGTATTATTAATAATTATTTATCTTTTAACATTCCCCTTATTAAAAGCTGAGCCATCATAATATATTAAAAACAACCTTTACTCAAAAGTTGTTTCCCCTTCCTCAATTTTCTCTATAAAAACCGTCCAAAACCGAATATATTTTCAATCCCCTTCCAGTGGCTCTCCATCATAGTTAAACTAAAAAATACTCAAACGGTGGGGAATTGGATGGTGTTCGGAGGTAAGAGTAATTTTTGCATTTTTTTTATATTGGGTAGAATAATTTTATTCTTTTTTTTTCATTTTGTTGATTTATAAACTTAAAACACTCAAATGGTGGGGAATTTGATGGTGTTGGGAGGTAAGAGTAATTTTTACATATTCTTTTTAATATTTGGTAGAATATTTTAATTTTTTTTTATGTTATGTTGATTTCTTATCTTTTTGTTTATTGTTTTTTTTAAATAAAAAAAAACTGGGATGAATTATTTTTTAGCGTATTTTGATATTTTTATCATATTTGTTTTGGTTAACAAAACTTGAAAAAATGAATTTTAACTTTGACATACTTGGATTTTCAATTATAGTTGTTGTTCACTATCCAACCCTCCGATAAGGCTAGCATTCTACGGTATTTTATACTTATAGATGATGAATTCGAGAGACAAACTACTAAAGAAAAATATTGGGTTTATAGTATTTGGTTATAAGGTTATAATGTATTGCATCTCTCTAAAAAAACATTATATCTACTTGGTTTAGGTATAAATACCTAGATTTTTTTTGTAAGGAAATTTATAAAGATTTTTTTAATTGTTTTTTTCTTTCTATTTGTAACATTGTTGTTTTCTTTTCTTTTGGGTTTTTTATAATGTATTAAACATGCACTAAATACACTATTATTATCTAAAAAAATAAATGTTTTAAACTAATATTTTTTAATCAAATATTAATGGTAACACAATAAAAACATTAACTGTTGCATTTAATTCAATTGATTCTTTTTTTAAATATATGAAATTCACTCATAATTTTTTTATAAATGGTAATAAATAGTTTTTTTGTATGATAATAAAAAAATAACTCCACTACTATTTGCATCTCCATAAAAAATTTCTCCTTTTTTTATTGAATCATATTTGAGATGGACACAAGAAAAAAAAAATTGAAATGAGTTTATTAAAAAAAATGGAATACCTTTAAAAAATAAGTGTGGAAAAATAAATTAATTTATCACTAGGATTGACAATAACCTTCAATGAGTTTAAAAGACAATTGAATACTTATACAAGTATTTCTAGGATAAGCGTTTTTATAAAATAAAAAAATAATACTTTAAACCTCCAAATACACCCCAATTTACTCGAAATTTACCTTTTTTATCAATGGTAATAAATAAATATTTTCAAAACAAATTAAAATATCTATAGCTATTGAAAAATCTAAATTTGATGGAGTTTTGGATTTAAATGTATTCATTTAAGTATATATCAATAAAGCAGGTGAATTTACATTTTTATTGCAATTGATAATATGATTTGATATTAATGGATTAAAAATTAATTATGGGATTGGTTAACATATTTTACTCATTATCACATTAATTACGGGATTTCCTATTGATTACCTATTGATTTTTGATTTTTGATTTTCGGATAAATGTCGAAAATAAGTGTGGAAAATCAATTAATTTATCACTGGGATTGACAATGACTTTCATGGAGTTTAAAAAATAATTGAATACTTATACAAGTATTTCTATAATGGACTTTAAAAAACAATTGAATACTTATACAAGTATTTCTAAAATAAGTGTTTTTATTAAAAAAATAATAATGCTTTAAACCTCTAAATACACCCAAATGTACTCGAAAATTACTTTTTTTATAAATGGTAATAAATAAATATTTTCAAAACAAATTAAAATATCTATAGCTATTGAAAAATCTAAATTTGATGGAGTTTTGGATTTAAATGTATTCATTTATATATATATATATATATATATATATATATATATATATATCAATAAAGCTGGTAAATTTACATCTTGATTGTAATTAATAATATGATTTGATATTAATGGGTTAAAAATCAATTATAGGATTTGTTAACATAATTTACTCATTATCACATTAATTACGGGATTTCCTCTTGATTACCTATTGATTTTGTGATTTTTTGATTGCCTATTGATTACCTCTTTATATATATATATATATATATATATATATATAGTCATTTTCTCCTCAGTGCGCACTGATTGAATTTATATGCATGTGGACCACTGATTATGGAAAAGTTTTGATAAGTGCATACACTTTGAGTCAAAGTATGTAAATCTAATGGTCCACATCCAACGCACTGATGAAGTTATATCAGTTTTAACTTGAAAATTTCTGTATATATATATATAAATGGAAAGTTGTTAATTTATTATATAGGTGAATTGAAATTTATTTATTGCATTAATTGAAATTGAATTACTTTCCATCTCTTTAATACTAATAATAATACTAAAAATATTTTTTTTTTCCTACTTTTGATGTAGGATCAACACGTGACACATTGACACTCATAGATGATTTTTTTTTAATTTGTTTAATCATATATATAATAATAATCATATATATATAATAATATTATTTTTTTCCTACTTTGATGTGGGATCGACACGTAACATTTATAAATGTTCTCGTTTTTTTAAATTTGTTTAATCATATATATATATATAATAATCACACACATATATATTTAGAGTAATGCTAGGCGTCCCAAATTTCTTTACCAAATTCTGTCCCAAATGATGTGGCACGTGAGGTGTCAACATCACATCAGTTACCGTATAATATCATGATTTATAAGATGCTGACACCTCACATGCCACATCATTTGGGACAAAATTTGGAAAAGAAATTTGGGACGTCTAGCATTACTCATATATTTAATATCTAATATCTAATCTAATCTAACAGCTACTTTTTGTGTGATTGTGACATGTGGCCCTTCATAAATGCATTTTTTTAACTTCATATCCAATTCAATTTAGTCATGTTATTTAATTTAGTTAAAAATTAAATTAAATTAAACACATTTCCTATTCAAGGAATTAAAACAGTAAATTATAACTATCAAGTTAATCTAATTATATATAATAAAAATAGCTACTTTTGTGTGGTTGTGACACGTGACCCTTCATAAATGCATTTATTTAATTTTAACTGTACATTCAAATTAGTTATGCTATTCAATTTAGTTAAAAATTAAATTAAAATAAAACTTTTTCATATTCATGAAATTAAAACAATGAATTAAAACTGTCAAACTATTCATAGAACTGTTTATCAATCTGCTTTTATTTAATTTTTTTTTTTCCAATTCAATCATTAATCAAATATGACGTTGAAGGAAACTGAAAATTATTTTTTATTTTAAACTTTATATTCAATTTAATCATATCATTCAATTTTGTCAAAATTAAATTAAAACAAAAATCATTTCCAATTCATGGAATTAAAACCGCCAAGCTAAATTCATGGAATTGTTTTTCAATCATAACATGCGTAATTCTAATTAATGTTATGCCTTTATTATTTTTTGTTTTTTTAATTAATATGAATAAATATTTAATTTCTTAATATTAAGTAAGTAATTAATTATATTATATTATATACTAATTAATTATTTTACTATATAATTTTAAAATATATTAACTGATTTCTTATATCTATCACAAGATAATACTGGTTGAAAGAGTCTACTAAGATAACTTCAACAGTTCAACCCAATAGTCAACACAATTGATGTAATATTGAATTCAAATTTAATGATTCACCCCATTAAAATTTAGAAAGGCATATTTCGATTCATTGATTTAGCATAGAATTTAGAAAGGCATACCTTTGAATAGATGTGCTTGGAAAATGTATCGTTCAATCTTTATGATCATAATCAAATTAAAAGGCCAATAATGAAATGATTTCTCATGTCTTCCAAAACCATTTATAAGTTGCGGTTTCACAAGCTTTTTGAAATTCTTATAAACAAATGGAGCCACAGAGACAAGATCTTAAAGAACAAAGAACTTGAAATTTTGATAATGTGTAAAAAGGTACGTATATATGCTGAAAGTTTATGATATTTGTTTGAATTATTTATTAGTTATTAATAGATTTCGTTTTTTGTTTCCATTAAAAATAATTGTTATTATTGAACATTATGATTTTAAGAATTTATGTGAAGAGATTTAAAAGAATCTGAAGATGTGTTTGTTGGTTATGGACGTCTTTGAAAGAAATAGGAGGAGCAGTTGGAGCTTCGAGTACAGAAGCAATTGCAACTTCATGAAGAAGTCCTATACTTCAATTTGAAGCTAAAAATGAGAGATTTATCATATATATATGTAATTATATATATATATATAAATTAATATTAATATTCTTATCCATTTTAATATATTACAAAATTTTCATGAATTAATTTAGTACATGATGATCATAATTTTGTGTTTCTTATTTAATTTTAATCTGGTGAAGGTACACGAAGAAAATTAGGAACAAATTGACAGTAAAACAATTATTGATCAGTTGGAAATAAAATTTGAAACAAAGGAAACAATTGAGAAGAAGATGGATGTTGTCATGAATGATTTAAAAAAGAAAAAAATGTAAGAAATGGAAGAGCTAATTAAAGCTCTTATTGTTAAACCGTGCAAACTTGATCATGAAGAATTGTAAGATACTCACAAAGTGATTAACACTTAATGTAAATCTTTATTTATTTATATTTAGAAATGATACCCACCAACATTTTACAACATAATAATAATAACAACATTATGTAATGGCTAGAGTTAACTTTTTAAATTTTAACTTTTTTTTAATCATGATTCGAGCTAACCATTGATCGGTTAAATACTACAAATTAAAATGGTTAAATTGTCAATAAATTACCTATTTTATCTATTATTTAAAAAAAAATTAAAAACAAGTGATTTTTTTAAAAAAACTGAATATTTATATAACATCATTTTATTTGTAAGAAATCAAATAACAACAATAAAGAATTGCTCATTAGATGATGATAATAATAATAATAATAATAATAATAATAATAATAATAATAATTAGTAGTAGTAGTAGTAGGTAAGTTTATTTGTTGAGAATTTGTAGAAGAATTTAATAGGGTGTAATATGAAACCAATTAGAAGTAGTTATCTTTAGGAATAGGAGATGTAATTTTTTAAAGAGAAAAGTATGTTTAATTAATCACAGCCTTTGATGGTGTTAAAGTTTTATATTTTATATAAATATTTTTTTATAGGTACTAAAAATTCTAAATATATAATTTTTAAAGTTTTTGATAAATATAAGTATTTAAATATCTTAATATTATAAAACTATAAAATATTATTAAAATATATTTTTTCAATTTATATTTTATAATGTCCGGACATCATGCGAGCTAAAAAGCTACTGTATTATAATTTTATATGCGTGACAATGAATCCTAGAAGGAAAAATACTTAAACCTACTAACTCAACTCATACATACTTCCTTCCAAAAAAAATACATATATGAGGGAAATCCGTAATTAATTAATTACAATAGCGGAAATAGGGTTGGCTGGGCTAGGAAGCATTTCAATATTTTTTTAATATATATTCATACTTTTCGATAATATATATATATATATATATATATATATATATATATTCATAAAATAATTAAAATTCTATGAGGCATCACTATAAGTTAGGATTAAAGATATTATATGATCAAGTTTTGTATATATATAATAAAATAATTAAAATTCTATGAGGCATCACTGTAAGTTAGGATTAAAGATATTATATGATCAAGTTTTATATATATATATATATATATATATTTATAACAATAAAAACTTTATGCTGATCTCAACTTTTTCCTCTCCAACTTAACTGCCAATTTTGGATTTAAGGTAAATAATTGAACTGTACTTATTTTAAAAAAATTTGTTATTAATTATGCTTACATTTTTTATTAATGACAAATATTATTTAATTTTTGAATTGCATGACATTTTACCAATAATTGTTTTTTCATAATAGTCCATCCAGAAAAATGTTTCTGGTTCTGCTCTTGGCAACTGAAATAAATAATAATAATAAACAAATTTAATAATATGATAATTAGTAAATGATAGCTCAGCCTAAAGGTTAAAAGGTTAAAAGTGTAGTTTGGACCCCGTTATACAGCTATTTTTCAGTCCGTTTTCGTTTTTATTTTTTAAAAATGATTTCGAATTCGTGTTAGTTAACCGTTTTTCATTTTATTTTCAAAAAACGAAAAACAAAACTAGTGTTAATAGTTCAATATTTGAAAAACACAAAATACTTGTTTTTGTTTTTATTTTTATTTTTCGTATATGTTTTGTTTTTATTAATTTTTTAAAAAAAAATTACTTTTTCTTTTCTTTTCCTCTTTTCAAGACTATCTTCGTCATCTCATCTTCTCTTTGTCATCTCTTCTCTTCTCTTCATCTCATCTTCTTCATATCTTCTTCCCTTCGTCATCTCATCTTCTTCTCTTCATCTTCTCCTTCTTCTTCTCTTCATCTTCTTTTCTTCTTAGTGTCAGTCGATCTACTCCTCCAAGAGCAGATCGGCTCCTATATTATTATTTTTTTCTTTTGAAAGATTTTATTTTTGTTTTTGTTTCAGATCATAAAGAGTTTATTAACATATATATATATATATATATTAACATAAAAATCTTGGATTTTGAAATTATTTTAAATTTAAAATCAGAATAATTCATTAAAGAGATTTTATCCGGTTATTAGAGTTGTTGGATAATTATTTTGAATGAATTATTGACCTATCTTTTATTCAAATTAAAAAATTACAATATAAAAAACAATAGAAAATTTATACAATTTTTGATATTTTTCTGTTAACCTACCAGACGCGTTTTTTCCGTTTTCATTTTCATAATACAGCTTTCAGTATATACTACCAGACGAGTTTTTAGATTTCGAAACTGAAACCAAAAACACTGTTTTCATTTTTATTTTCATTTTTCATTTTTCTTTTTCAAAAAACAATCAACAAAAAACACTTACAGGACGGAGCCTTGGATTTGGCAATATTTCAAAACATTTTTCTTGTTTTCCGAATTGATTAAATACCTAGAAATGCGTCCGTAAGGATTTCAAATATATATTGATGAAAATCCGGTTGGCAACATTTTCAAAACGTTTTTAGAGTTGAAAAAATTACCTAGAAATGGGTTCGATCAAGATTTTAGAAAAACATTTATGAAAATATGGAAATCAATTTTATTTTTATTTTCTTAAAAAGCAATGGCATACCAAAACTGAAAACATCTGTAAGCATCACCAATACAAAAATGTATTACATTTCAATAATTGTTGACATGTCAACAATATTGAGAGATTTGCTTCCTACTTGGCATAGAATTATACTTGATAAACAGCCAAATAAAAAATCCTGTCTACAATGCTTCCGTTGAAAATACAATTTAGTAATGACTTATCTAGTTATTTTATTCTTTATTCTTTATTATTTATCTCAAACTAGACACATTGTTTATAGTTTTTGAATATTTATCACCAATGAATAAGTCTACAACTTGATAGTATCTATAATTTTTTTTTTACTGCATCATCTTGACATTGAATAAAAGCATCTATAATGATATCCTCAAAAGTAGAAGAGTAATCAAAATTTGATTATTTATCTAAAAAATATTGTCCAACAGAATCACTAAATTTTAGCAATAACAGTTATCAATAATCAAATTATCTCTCAAATAATCAAATTATCTCTCAAATAATCAAATTTGAAGATTGACTTTCAATCATCAAATACAAACTTAACTCAAAATAAATGATGTTGTAATTTTATTCTTTCTTTCTCTGTGGCTTTTTTTTTCTTTTTTTTTTCTCTGATCACCTATGTATCTCATCATTGTTTCGACCTCAAAAATTTCAATCAGATAAAATTCATCTTTTTATTATGAATGGATCAATACCCATATCATATACATTCTCTAGTCTTTTATAGTTTTTTATTTTTTTTATTTTTTTACCCTTGAAATAAAAATGAACCGGAACAGTGAAAAATGTGCGCGAGATTACATTTTTGATTTAGATAAAGTGTACCATTGTGGACTACATAATCATCAGATTTAGTAATCCCTGAAAACAATCCTCAAATGCTGATGTGACAATTTTTGTTGATCCAACATTTCTTATACCATTGGAGATGCTCTAACAATAATTGCATTGGAGAGACATATTTGAACACAATGTCTATTTGTTCTATGTGACATATAATTTTTTCACAATCCATTATAGCATAAGAGCATCTCCAATGTAAAAGTGGTTTGTATACCAATAATCGTTGACATAACAACAGTGTCAAGAGACTTACTTTCTATACGGTATAAAAATATATTTGATAGACAATCAACTAAAAACTTCCGTATAAAACACATTTTTTTTGATGACGTATCCATTTTTTTTTCCTGTTTTATTTCCTTATCAAAAATAGATGAAAAATTAATATCGGTTTTAAATATTTGTTGAGTTAACCGAAAAAATAGCTCTGCAATAGACCGTCTGAAAGTAGATGGTCATATTGACAGTCTAATATTTTTTTTACCACATCAGTTTGATGTTGAATATATATAGCTACATTGGATAAAGATTTATTAACAGAATGTCTATTAACCATACATAGTATCTTTTTTTTTTCACAAGCTACTTTTACACTGAAGATGCTATACTTATTTTTCCAATGCTTTGGTTTCCCAATTCCATCCAACTCAAGGCCGGCGATTTAATTAATAATTGCCTAATCCACGTTCTCAATGATATGGTTCAATTCCCAATAACTAAAGGGTTTAATGTGTAATTATTAATGGGTAGTGTTAACCTGTGTCATGAGAGGACAGAGTATCACTACCCTTACCATAAAAGGAAACAAAACAATGTATTTATTGTCTTGTTTTAATAAATACATTTTCTTATTTCTTTTTATAATAATATTTATTGTTTTATCATGTGCCCTTAAAGCTCATGTTAACACTACCCATTAATAATTGAGGAAAGCTAAATACACTTTTCCAACACACCCTCAATTCATTCTCTATTCTTATTTTGACATGAAGGGTTTGACTACTATACCCACATAGGTATGGTAGTACCAAAATATAAGAACCACTTGGATTTGTATAATACATTTTCATGTTAAAATCAATCAAAAAGTGGTTTCCATTTTTTTATACTACCATGTCCATGTGGGTATAATAGTCGGACCTGACATGAAACTTGAACCATAACACACCAACACACTCTTAGTTCTTATTTTGACATGAAGGGTTTGGCTATTGTACCCACATGAGTATGATAGCATCAAAATATGAGAACCATTTGGATTTATAGAAAACATTTTCATGTTAAAATCAATCAAAAAATGATTTCAATTTTTAGTATTACCATATCCATGTGGGTATAACAGTCGGACCTGACATGAAACTTAAAACATAACAAACATGAAACTTAAAACATAACAAATGGATTGTTGGTTCACGTGATTTACAATTCAAATCAATCATTCTCTTCTCAAAATGCCTTAAACCGGAATGCAATCAAATGGCAAGTGATTTGGGGCTGGTTCCTTTGACTGGAGTCAGATGCCTTTGTGGTCAAGTATTGTAATGGCTCTGATTTTTCGATGGGAGATGTTGACAATGTCATTTATGACATTAAATCTTTTTGTTTTAATGCTAGGAATATATATTGATATTAGGTTTGGTCGTAGGCATTATAATACAGCTCGCTTTGCTCTTTCTTTAGAGAGCTCAGTTCTTTGATTTGATTTTTTTTTTTTGTATCGATTGTAAAAGAGTAATTGTGGAATTTCTAAATTTTTTTCCCAAATTCTGTTCCAAATGACGTGGCACATGAAGTGTCATCATCTTATAAATTATGAGATTATGTAGTGACTGATATGATATTGACAACTCACGTATCACAACATTTGAGACAGAATTTGAAAAAAAAAATTAGGACATCTAACATTACCCATTGTAAAATTTGCTGCTGTTGATTAAAACTCAAGTTTATTTTTCTTTTTATTTGAAAAAAAGAGTAATACATTTATATATAAATAAAAATAAGAGTACTACATTGTAATTTTATCTCTAGTTAGATAAGGTTCAAATCCTTATATCTATATACTCTATATAAAAATCCTTATATCTATACACTACATATATATATATATATATATATATATATATATATATATATAAAGAGTGAGTTGAACACAATTTTTAACCCTCATTATTTTGTTGTAATGTTTTTTCATGGTGAAAAGATTTATATATCCTTATTCTTTTTAATATTTGATAATTAATTATCTATACTTTATTTGGTAACATGGTAAAAAAGTAATCTACAAATTTAAAATTACTTTATTGATTTTACAACAGTAAAAAGATAAAAAAAGCTCTATACATATTCAGAAATTACATAAAACTTATACCGAATAACTGATTATAAAGGATAACAATGTCATTTTATGTTTACAATTATGATTGTTTTTAAAATTGAATGTGTATCTTTCTATAATTGTTTAGAGGACCAATAACAAATTATACGTAGGATCCACATTATTAAACAAATTTTAAAAAAATTTAAGCACGACACCGATAGCTTTGGAGCTCACGCTGGAAAGAGAGAGGTTTGAGATGAAAAAAAAAAACAATACATTCTTATCTTTTTCCAGCTTCTAACAGTGCACTCCATTGCCACATGCATAGTCTACCTATAGACTATGTTTAGGTGCACCGATGACTAAATTCAAAAGCATAATTATGAAGAAAAAAAAACAGTATACAAATAAGTATTAGGTTGATGATTGAAAGAAGAAGCGATAGAAAGAAGTATTAGTTTGGTTGATAGAAAGAAAAAAAAATATTGAGCTTCAGCTTTCAAATCTGTGCTTCGAATCAAGGTAAGTTGTTTTCTGATGTGGTGTCTTATTTTGTTAAAATATAGATATAATTCAAAATATATATATATATATATATATATATAATCTTTATGAGAGAAAATGACAGATAACAGGGAAACAAAACAAAATCTAGAAACAGAACCCAGAATTTGAATTCAAATTCAACACTTGCGACCCAAATCAGATTGTAATCAAAATCTTCTACTGAGATAGAAGATACAGAACCCATAAATATGAAACCTAATAACAATCATATAAAAAGTAGTTCTAAAATAATCAGTTTGCGATAAAACCAAATTATATCAAAATATAAGTTGATGCGGTTGATAAGAAATATATATATTTTATAACATTAAAGTTTATTCACCATGTCTCCGTGCCGAAACAGCTAAAAATAGAACAGAGGGCAGAAACCTCAACAACAACAAAAAATAGAGGAAAAAACAACCAGGAGCCTCATGCAAACTCCGAACCCAAACATCCAAAACAGAACAGCAAAACCTAACAAACAAAAACACAAAAGCTAAGCAAAAACAACATAGATAATTATCAAATTGAGATAAAAAGAAAAAAAATCTTAAAATGAGATCCTAGGAAGAGAAGAGGAAGTTTAGTTTATTCAAAAACCCTCATGCAAGCACCACAAAATAACATCAAAACAAGAAATAAAACATAATCGATTTTGATACCTCAAATTGAAAAAAAAAAACAATTGTAATAAAAAACTAAACAATAGAAGAAAATTGAAATAGGAATCTGTAAAGGAGAAATTTAAAATTTCAAACCACAGATGAAATCTGAAGAAGAGAAGAAGGGATTGGTTTATGAGGGAGAGTTTGGAGATTTGTTTGGTTTTGGTAAAAAAGTAGAGAGAGATCAGAGGGTTTGAAGTGGGTGTTTGAAGAATTGGGCAAGAAGCTGCGTTAGGGATAACTTAGAAAATGGAAGAGAGGTGTTTGGATTTGAACTTCTGATATAGAGTTATAGTTGTTTTACTTGTATATATTTGTACTGCTCAAAATAGGTTTAGGTTAAGCACCTCTTTCTTTCTTTTTTATTAAATTTTGTAAAGTTTTATTTTTTTTATTATTTTTATTTTTTACATATATAGTTTCCAGAAGAATCAATTTAACCAAGCCCATACAGCTGATTCATTAATTAAGTTTTTTATTTTTGCAATAAAAATAAAATGTCAAAACCACTAAACTAATAAAGGAAATTTGTTCCTAAGAGTAAGAGTTGGTCAGTAAAGGTAATGATTGTTGAAAAAACGATGCCACTCTTATCACAACATAACTCTACCAAATATCAGAGATTGATTCTGAGGTTTACAGTTTATTTAATTTTTTTTCTTGTAAAAAACAAGAACAGGTTTTCTTTCGTGTAGATATTATTGCTCTAGCAATTGACATGCAACCTGTTCGTGAAATAAGGACAAAACAAGGACCATTAATGATTTAAAAAATCATAGTGATCAATAAAGAGTACGATTTTTTTTTCTTCATCTATTTCAAAATACCAATATTATAATTCATAATTTGTTGCATTTTTACTTGACAAAAGAATTATATTTGGATTAATTCTGATATATTTTTTAGGTTAAAGCCGATGCTTTTAACTTTTTGGGACCAATTTGGTTCAGTATTTGATTCAGTAATAATTCAGTATTTCTTATATGAATTCTTTTGTTTGCTTTATCTTAAGTTTACTATCAAAATGTTTTATTTGGTACTATTTGTTAGTCTATGTTAATTTTTAATTATATTTTGATAAAAGCTATTAAGAGCTGTCGGAAACTTACAGGTTATACGTGTTTCAAAAGTGTATTAAAGTTTAATGATTATATGAAGTTTTAATAATAAAAATAAATCTAGCCAATTGTGGTCTTGTTTGGCTAAGCTTTTGAAGGGGTCAAAAGCTCTTTTAGAACCTAAAAGCAGCTTTTGTATATGTTTAGATAATTTTACAAAAGAGCTTATTCACTTTGAAAGCTCTTAAGCAGAAGCAGTCATCACCTTGCTTCTCTTGGAAGCTCTTCTGAGAAAACCGGGAAGCCAAAATTCCATTTAATGAAACTTTCATAATTCCAACTTTACCCTCCTATATAAATCTCACTTACGAAGCTTCTTGAAAAAAAATCCCAAATCAGCTTGAAATCCCTAAATTCCTACCAAGAGAAATCCCTAAATTCCTTCCCCATATCACATGGTCTTCTTCATTTATTCTGAAATCCTTTCATCCTGACACGATCTGATGGCGGTGGAGAGGGAGGATGCATACGAGAACTGGTCGGGATCTGGAGATGAGGAGGACTAGGAAGCAGCCGGAGTTTACAGAGAAGGCGGAAGAGGCAGCGATTATGATGAGGAAGATGGAGAACTCGTAATGAGGACCCGTCGTCGGCGAGGACGTTGAAGCGGTCACAACTGGTGTGGACACCGATTGACTTTGCGGCCACGACGAGGATGTTGAAGCGGCCACGGCGAGGACGTTGAAGCGCCCACTGTGAGGACGTTGCTCATTTTTAACGATCGACTTTTTTTATTATTACAAAAATTGGTTTGATTTTGATTGAAGGAGAAGACTTAGATTATTACAATTGAGTTGGAATACCATATACAATAATTTATTTGGATTTGTGGAATTGATTTTGTAGATTTTTTGTGGAATTGATTTTTGGTTTTTGTTGATGGAATTTGGTTGATGATTTTTGGGTTGTGTCTGGGGACTAGAAAATGTGAGAAAGAGAAATCAGAAATGGCAGGTAATTTGGAAGGGTAAAATGGTCATATCATAATTAGAAGTGATTTTAAAATGTTCCAACCAAACACTCTCAAAAGCTCTTCATGATACAAAAGTTCTTTTATAATATACTATCCAAACAGTAACCAAAAAGTTTAGGCTTTTACTTCTCTTCTTCTACTGTTAAAAGCCAAAAGAAAAAGTTATCTCAAACGGTCCTGTAACTCTTTTGAGTTTTTATTCATTTATTATGATTTTTGTTTTTAAATCATTGAAATTTATAGTGAATTTTAAGCCGTCTTTATATAATATATTGCTACAAAATGTGCATTTAGGAAGCACATGTGCTTCCAAACCTAGTTATGTTAAAACAATTTACTTTTATTTTTATGCATTTAACATCTAACCCTTCATACATATCAGGTAGTGCACATCCTTTCATATTTATGATCGAGAGAGTTTGAGTTACACCATATGTATTCTTACAACCAATTATGTAAAATTATGAGATTAAATATTCGAACAGTATAAATATATTGTTTGAAATTTATTGTGACTAAATGATAAGTCTTTTATACCTACACATTGAGGAGGCAATGAGTTTGAATCTTAATGATGTGATATCACTTTAATCAATTCATTTAAATCATACAAATCTAATATAATTTAAATGAATGTATTACGGTGATGCTATATTATTTGATACCAAATTTGAACAAAGGTAGTATTATTGTTAAATTTTATCCCTTCCATTCATATCAAAGAGAGAAAACATTTAATTAATAATACATAAGCGTTAAATAGTAAAATCATTCTGTTAATTTTTTGTAATATCATAAAATCGAATAACTTTTTTTCTCTTGTTTCCATAAATATGTGATACAGAATGAGCCAACGAGCCCAGACCATAAAAAAAAAAATGAGTGTGATTGGGTTGAAGTCCTGAGGTTTGTTTGGGTGATAAGTGGTGAGAAAGATAGATAAGGGTTTTTTTTTTTTTTCTTAATCAAAAAGGCCGTTTCTTTGGTCATCGGAAATTAAGGATGGAACCTGCCCATTTTGAAGCGGCAATCAATGGCGAAGTCAATAAGTTTCCATTTTGTGATATAGAGAGGGAGGATTTGTCTGAAATTTTCAAGAAAGTAAACCCCTCAGGCGATTCACTTCTGCATGTGACGTCAAGCTCTGGTCATGAAGAGATGAGTGATGACTCTACACATAGCTCGTAATTTTCCCTTCTTGATCACCAAGCAAAACGACGAGGGCAACACTGCACTTCACCGCCTTGCTGTTGAAGCTCAGAAACTGAAGACTGTCAGAGCACTTATCGATATTTCCAAACAAACTCCAAACACATCCACATCCACACATCCATATCCACATCCACCGACACTTTACTGACCATTAAGAATGCTGAAGGAAATACAGCTTTACATGAAGCTTTGTTTGCAATATTGGTGGTTTTAAATGATCCAAATGTTACTTATCACAAAAAAAAAATGATATCATATTGATAAATTGCATGGAACTTTGAACCCACCACATATACGAATATTCGTATACGATAGAGAAATTACTTTTGAGGTGTGCAATCACAATTTTAATCAATGATTAAAGTTTTTTTTTTTAAGAAAAGATAAAAAGAAAATCACGTGTATGAAATGGTGGACATAGCCCCAGGCCCAGGCCCCATGATGAGCAGGGATGCTACGAAATGGTGGACATGGCCCCATGATGATCAGGCATGCATTGGCGTCACCGTTGAATTTAAAAAAAAAAAAAAGTTTTGTTTAGTGATACCAGCTTTCAGGATATGAATCAGTCATTAATTATCGTAAAAAGATGATAGTGTTAAGAACTTAAAATATTTATTGTCTCAATTAATGTAATATAAAAATATTTATTGTTTTCTTTTTATAAAAAAAATCCAATAGCTATATTAAGTGTAAGCAGACACCGGCCAATATCAGCAATCTTTTTGCAGTTGAATTTGTTACTTTCCTGTGATCCAGTTCAATTTGTTGAAATACGGTACACACAATAAATCTAGTAGGGCCACTCTCCGTTCAAAGTCAACGAAATTGCAATGGCAGGACAGGAGGCCCACCGCCCACGGATCATGCCATCGTCGCCTGCAGTAATCGAGAAAATTTTGAATGCTTCTTCCTTAATTCCATACATTAAGTGGTCGTCTGTTTTTTTTTTTTTTTTATGGATGTGAAACATAATTATTAAGTTATTTTATTTATGTTTTTAAGTAGTTAAATAACTTTAAAATATAAAAAAAAATTAACTTAAAATAAAAAGTAACAAATTTTGATTTTTCACTTAATTACAAATGACTGAATTACACTAAATACAATCCAAAATCATATTATATGTCATATGATATAAAAAACTTATACCACCGATTATTCATACCATGTTGTATGAATTTGTTAATTAACAATGCATATAAGTTTTTCTCACAATCTTTTTTTTTTGAATTATAACTATAGTCGGGATTTGATGAGATTAGACTTTACATGTACGATTCAGAATACTACTTTCACTATTGGCAAGAGGTTATATTTGGATTACAACTCTCACAACCAACGACAGATGGCTAATTGCTCTCACTTTTAGAAGAGGACTCCCCACATTTTTTGGATTTTATGGCTGTAAAAGATTTTTTCATTCACTCAAGTTTAACCTAATGATCTACTCTACTTAGAAATTAAAGCATAGACCACCTATATGAAATTATGAATTTATAATTTGAGTGTTGCAACTCTTGTAAAACTTTAAGAAAATTATTTGCAATTGTATAGGAGGTATCTGAAACATTTTTAAATTTTTTGGAGACGTTAGTGATAAATTTTAGAATAATTGAGATATACAGCTTGTATTGTAAAAGTATATGAATTTTTTCCATGAAATTATTGTGATCTTGCTACGTGTACTTAGGGTCCACGTCAAACATTTGTTTTATATTTACCACCCGCAGTATAGCAACTTGAAACCTTTTAAGATAAAATGATTACCTATAACCATCGATACACTACTATTACCATAGATACACACCGAACGGTAAAGATAATATAGTATTTTACCAATTAAAGGATCACCTAGAAAAAGGAATCCATAATTAATGATAATGTCATTATTGCAATGTCACCATCTAAATTAACGTTTTATGTTTGGCAATCCAAGAACCCCGGAAGTAAAAGATCGTATTCAACAAATTATTTTTGTAATTAATTTATTTTTCTATAACATTGATATATTATATATCTTAAAAGTTTTTTTTAAGTATAGACTGTTTTAATTTTCAAAAAATTCAGATATGGATCATTATATGCAAAGCAACTGTTGTTCTGCGAATAATAATTGAAATTTGTTGTAAGTAAATGAAGAACAGATGATATAAATAAAGAAGAATATGAAAAGAGTATTTAACTGATCTTTGATTTCACTTAACTGGACAAAATTGGATTACATAAATTTCCTTTACAAATGAAAGGATACCTATATTTATAGACAATAAGAGACGGTCAGATGCAAGTGGTGATGAAGCAAAGCTTATATATTCCAAACACTACACGTGTGTTCATGGATCAAGTGGGGTTGGATATATGGATCAAGTGAGGTTGGATTCAGTGTTAGGCGGTGGATACAATTGGTGGTAAATCAACACAATATTCATAACATTCCCTTTTGAATTTTCACCACTTGTATTTTAATTTGTTAAGAAAAATCCAATGAGACAAAACCTTCGTAAAATATATTCAATGATCTTCTGGATTTTGTGGTGTTAGACGTTCTCAAAACTATCACATTAAAATCATTGTCAGGATAACCCAGTGGGACAAAACATGATCGAAGAAAAAAAGAGTATAGTGAGTATACTGATAGGACAAAACCATTAGGAAATCAATTTTTTGGATGAGTGACATTTTGATAAATAAGGGGATGACATTAATTTATTTTAGAAGTTTTTTGGAAATCAAAAATTTTTTTTTGTTATTTGAAACAAATAATTATATTTAGTGTGTGTAAATATATATATATATATATATATATATATTTACATATATTTACACACACTAAATATAATTATTCGTTTCAAAAAACAAAAGAAAAAATTGATTTCCAAAAAACTTATAAAATAAATTAATGTCATCCCTTTATTTACCAAAATGTCACTTATTGGATGGAATTTGATGGAAGAACCATTAGTGTCACACTTTTCTTTAAAAATTGTCATTTTGAAACCAATTCTCAATCTAGTGACCATTTTGATTGCGTGTCATCAAATTGATGGACACCAGAGTAATTATCCCATTAAAAATCTAACGATATGAGGTTGAAATAGTGATATGTCCCTTGTACCCACATCATTAGATTGTTAATTCGAGTCTCTCACCTCCCAAATACACATATGTTATAGATTAACAACCACTTTATTTCTATAAAGAGAATAAAAACACATATCAATAACTAAATTTATTGTAAACATGAAGTGACCTTTTTTCCTTTTATAGTAATAAAGTTGTTGTTAATCTGAATATATGTTAGAGCACATGTTAACATTATTTTTATAATAGGGTAAATTGCACTGAACAATCCCTTGAGGTTTGGGCAAGTTGTACTTAGATGGATAAGTTTCTTTATTATACACTAACACCCCCAAGACTTAAATTTAACTTTAAAAATACCTAAAATGCCCCTAGTTATATTATTTTATACTTTATTTTTTTTTACCTTTTAAACAAACACTTTATAAACTTTAATAAAATAAAAAAATTAAATAAAAATACGATTCATTAAATAAATAAATAGTTTTAAAAAAATAAATAAATAAATAGTTTTTTAAAAAATAAATAGTTTTAAAAAAATTAAATAAATAAATAGTTTAAATAAATACATAATTTTAAAAATAAATAAATAAATAAATAGTTTAAATAAATAAATAAATAGTTTTAAAAAATAAAATAAATAAATAGTTTTAAAATATAAATAAATAAATGAAAAAAATTAAAAACATTAATTTTTTTTAAGGATATCCATTAATAGGGACAAGAAAAGCTCTAAATATCCAAACTTTTACGGTAAAGATGATGGTCATAGAAATTTCAAGGTTCCAAACACTCCTCAGATATTTAGAGTTTATCTTGTCTCTATTAATGGATATTCTTAAAAAAATTAATGTTTTTAAATTTTTTTCATTTATTTTTTAAACTATTTATTTATTTGATTTTTTAAAACTTTTTTAATTAATTTTTTAAAACTATTTATTTATTTATTTTTTTAAAACTATTTTTTATTTAATTTTTTAAAACTATTTATTTATTTGATTTTTTAAAACTTTTTTTATTTAATTTTTTAAAAATATTTATTTATTTAATGAATCATATCTTTTATTTAATTTTTTATTTTATTAAATTTTATAAAGTGTTTGTTTAAAAGGTAAAAAAAAAGTATAAAATAGTATAATTAGGGACATTTTAGGTATTTTTAGTCAAATTTAAGTCTTGGGGTATTAATGTATAATAAAAAAACTTATTCATCTTGTGTAACTTGTCCAAATCTCAAAGGATTCAGTGCAATTTACCCTTTATAATATTTCAATATAGCTAGAATGGATGCGCACAATTATTGTTAAATTGTTTGGGGGATGTAAAATTGTTTGGTGGATGTAGCTGATCTTATTATCTTATATTATCAACGTTAATCACTTATTTAATCCAAGTTGAAATAAAAAAAATGAACCCATATTCGTTTCAAAAAGGTATTGGAATGTGTTCAAATAGGAGAAGTAGGACTTTAATTTGTACTATTTTTCAACATTAGTTATTTCTGTCGGTGTGAACCGATAGAATTATATTCATAAAATTATATAAGGACATTGAATGTGAACCATTCATTTATATAAGAGTTTTGACATGTACATATATATATATATATACCATATCAAAATATATAAAACGAGTGGTTCACATTCAATGTCCTTATATAATTCTATTGGGTACATTTATACGACAATTATTGTATATATATATAAATTAAAAACATTACTTTGGGTGATGACCGCACCAAGCGTTGTCCAATTAAAAATCCAATTAATTTTCTAGTAACGTTGGGAACTGGGAAGCAAAAATTCAAAGATTCCGTGAACGAAAAGGACAAATAAATAAATAATTAATTAAATACCCGGCTTTAATGGGCATCCTTGTGATGCTCTATATAAATACGCAGCGTTTGACTCTCTGTAAGCAACCAGACTTTTGAACAAGGAAAGAAAGAAAAGAAAAATGGAGTTCGCAGAGCTGAGACAAGTAGTGGAGAAGACAATGCTAGTAGATGCTCACGCGCACAACATAGTGGCATTGGACTCTGCTTTCGCTTTCCTCAATTCCTTCTCTGAAGCCGACTGCGACGCCTTAACCTACGCACCTCACTCTCTCTCCTTCAAGGTTTCAACTTTCAAACCCTCTGTTTTTAGTTATTACTTGATTTGTGTTCGATTTTTTTTTCTTTTGTGCAAATCACTTGTTAAGTGACGACGGAGTCTGAAAATTGTTGATGTCACATTTTCCTCTCCAATGACTGATTCTATGTTCTGACTTTTAAAGGAGCTATGTGTTGATTGCAATGATCATTAATTTACGAGGTTGGTGAGGTTTTTAAATGCTTAGGATTTTTGTAATGTTCAGCACTCAGTGTTTACATTTTATTAGACAAGTATTTTTATGTTACCACGAGCTGTTAGCCCTGGCTTTTGATTTTCTTTGGATGTATCTAATGGTCAAATAAACCAAATACAACAGTGAATTGTGATGAATTTGGCATTTTCTGTTCATTTTGTGGTACTACAACAAAATGTCATAATTTTTAACTAGTGGCTTGTTGGTGCTATGTAGTTCTGGTAGTTGGTTTGCTTATTGTTGTGTAAGTGGTCTTAGATTTGATAAAGGGTTTGAAATAGGGTCCAAAAAGAAGAAAAAACTTTTTAGGGGTTTCTTCTATCTGATTGCACTGATTTTGCTGTGGCAGAGAAATTTGAGGAATATTGCTGAACTATATGGCTGCGAATCATCCTTGCAAGCTGTTGAAGAATATCGCATATCGTCGGGATTACACTCCATTAGCTCAATATGCTTTGAAGCCGCAAACATCTCTGCTGTACTCATTGACGAGGGACTGAATTTGGACAAGCAGCAGGACATTGAGTGGCATAAAAGTTTTGTTCCATTTGTTGGTAGAATATTGAGAATTGAATCTCTGGCTGAGGAGATTCTTAATCAAGTGAGATACTTTCTGATATTTCTTTCCCACTTTTGACTAGATGTTGCCTGTTGTTGTTTTCATTTAAATTTTCTTTTATAACTTGTATGAGAGAAACAATAAGTAATTTATCATGGAATTTTATCTCTTATAATTTGAACATTTTGAATTTACAGGGGTAGTGACACATGAATGCTTCAACAAGTAATATTCAAAGTAATGGTGTTTTTGTTTTTGGTTTTTTTTTTTTTTACAGGATAAATCAGATGGATCTCCTTGGACATTGGATAATTTCATTGAAACTTTTTTGGAAAAGTTGAGGTCATATCCTTTCAGTTGCTTGTAGACATTTTTGACTATGCTGTCTTTTATCGGCTCTAGCAGTGTGGCACATGCTCAATGTGTCCACCATAACTCATCTTTTCCTCCATAACTGTTAGATGATTGTAGATTTGTAGTTATTCAATTTTTTTTAGAAAAGTGGATAATGGTTCAACATAGTTTTATTGCTTCAAAATTACTATTGTATTATCTTCTAAAGATGGAAGTAGATAGAAAGGAAGAGCTTCACTTCTTGGTTTCCTTAATATATCTGTTACAGTCGCTGATAAAATTGTTGGCTTGAAAAGCATAGCTGCATATCGCAGTGGTTTAGAAATTAATACACATGTAACTAAAGAAGATGCCGAAGAAGGTCTTGCCGAAGTTTTACGTGGTGAGTATAGCATATTGATTGGGGATTTTCTATATATATCGCAGGAATCAGGATATGACAATCATTTTCTCTTTACAGGTGGAAAGCCTGTCCGCATCACAAATAAAAGCCTTATTGACTGCATTTTCACTCACAGTTTGGAAGCTGCTGTATGTTTTGACTTGCCACTGCAAATACACACTGGGTAATAGAAACTCCTGATGTTAAATTCCTCTCCTTTATGCTTGTATTAATGGCTAAAAGATATAGGAAAAAGGATGAAAACTCGAAGTCTAGATTGTTTGGGAAATTCAAGTATGCAGTCAGATGTAGATAACCTCTAAATGTTGACGAATGCTTTCGTATATGGATGTTCAAGTAAATGCCAGAAAACGTATAAATGACGTAAAGCTAGGTTGAAGTTAATTTTCATTTTTAAGTGAGGGAGGAGACCCAGCCTTGACCTGGGTCCATATATGTGGATTCCCACACACTGTTTAGGATCCAAGTTATTTTTCTTGCCCTATGATAAGCTATATCAAAAGAGCAGTAAAGAAATCTACGTGCTCATTTAGTGTTACGGGTCATTCTCTACTAATTGTTCTTTTTCTCTCACAACTAGCTTTGGAGACAAAGATTTGGATTTACGCCTGTCTAATCCCCTGCTTCTCCGTAAGGTTCTCAATGACAAGAGGTTTTCTAAATGTCTTATAGTGCTCTTAGATGCATCATACCCATTTTCAAAGGAAGCATCATATCTAGCCTCTGTTTACCACCAGGTACATTTTGGACTCCGTTGAATCACCTTACCTTTTTTTTATTTTGTCCGTTTCAAATGCTCAGCATGTAAATTGTTTTAATTTGACACTCTTACTTTCAGGTGTACCTTGATTTCGGGTTGGCTGTTCCTAAGCTTAGTGTTCATGGGATGATATCCTCTATAAAAGAACTTTTAGAGCTAGCCCCAGTAAAAAAGGTGACAACATTTGCATGTGAATGTTGGTACTTAGTGTACAGAAACCCTTGAAAACTTAACTGTATACAATAAGTATGATTAGGCTGGTATATTCTTTAACAATGATATAGGAGTATTTTAATTATTATTTTTTCGGCAACCATCTTCCTGAAGACTTTTAAAAGAAGATATGTATATATCTTAAGAATCTTTAAAAACTTTTACAAATGTTTTAAAAAAGTCTCTCTACTTCTTTTTAATATGTTGTGAGAAGTGTGTCTCGAGTAACCTGCAAATGTATTGAAAGATGAGGCATGCTATAACTGTCCAACGCATACATAGTTTGTTTAGTTTCTGCTAACAATACTTTTAATTATAAACAAATTTGCAGGTCATGTTCAGCACTGATGGTTATGCATCTCCTGAAACTTACTACTTAGGTTTGTAAAAGTTATCAAATCTATTGATATCTTACTCAGACATTATCGTATATTAGTTTTGCTTGAAAATTGTGTATGCAATTTATGCCCTCCACTGTGATTTTAATTTGTCATGTCAATCGTCATAGATGATGAGAATAATTTGATATCATCTTTCATGATTTATTCATCAACTAGACTGGATGATTGTTAACTGAGAGGTTGATCCCGAGAATTATGACTTTTTGAAAACCTCGATGTATGTTTTTGTTTTCAGACAATCAGACGTGCTGGAAATGTGCTTATTTATAATCATGATAGCTTCAAACTTTATTCTTGCTTTTAGGTGCAAAAATAGCACGTGAAGTTCTCTTTACTGTTCTCCGTGATGCGTGCATTGATGGTGATCTGTCGGTTGCTGAAGCAATTGAAGCAGCTAAAGACATTTGTGCTCAAAATGCTATTAATTTTTACAAGATTGATTTTGATGTGAAATCTTTTGGTACAAAGGATAATGTGCGTTCCAACTTCGTGAAGAAAGGGACTGATACTCCAGAAGATGGTGTTTCATTTGTTCGTGTTATCTGGGTTGATGCTTCTGGCCAACACAGATGCCGCGTGAGTTCTCTTTTGATCTTGATTATTCTTTGCACTTGGATGTCAGTATTCCACAGAGAACTTCGTATATTTATATGTTCAGAAGTCGAACCGTGACACTTTTATTGACCGGAAATAATATTTAAAGCTTTCCTGGTGTCTGTGTAATGTGGAAGCTAAAATATACATGAAGTCTTGCTCTGTTGTTCTTTCCCATTTGTCTCACCTATTTGAGTTATTATAATAGGTAAACCAAGGCAGATCCATTGGAACGACCTCTTTGATTATGGTAGACTAGTTGGCCTGAAATAATCTATGTTTTTATGAGGGAAACAATTTAGGTGGTATGTTATCAGTTTATCTATAGGCACAGATATAATGCTGCCTTAAGTTTGGCTCTTATTTTCAGTTTCTGCCGTACTTTTGTAGAAATTTTTTTTTCCAAATTATGTTTGTTGGAGTGTTTAAATACTATTGTTGAGACATTTTTTATCAGCTTAAGCATTTGGTTCTGTTGGTTACTAACATTATATCAGAACTTGGTTTGACCCTGAAGTCCCGGTTTAAGATTTAATTTTTTTACAACTACATGTATATTTAGACTATTCTATTTGATATTTCCTTTTCAAAATTTCAGGTTGTTCCAACAAAGCGCTTCAATGACGTTGTTACGAAGAATGGTGTTGGTTTGACGTTTGCATGTATGGCATTGATTTCAGCTGCTGATTGTCCGGCTGATGAGACTAATCTGACTGGAACGGGTGAGATCAGATTGATACCTGATTTATCAACTAGATGGAGAATCCCATGGTACGATATGTTTTCAGGATTAAGCCGGTGTTCGGTTTTTACATTTACAATATTCTGTGAGAAACTTGAAAGCGTATATTGAAGGATTGTGATCAAAATGCATGTAGGTGCATACAAAATGATTGAGTGTGCTAAGGTGCACCACACACACTCAATAGACATGAACATATGGACATGATTGTCCAAGAAGAAGTTACAATGGCAGTTGAATACCAAGTAACCGCCAGACAACTGGCGGTTGAAGGCTATTAAAAACCTTTGTTGGCCATTCTTCATGGTCACTCAAAAATCACACTCATAGCACTTACATAGTGAGAGTTGTGATCATAGGTGGCCTTTTGCATGTCACCACCAAACCAATGGTGTTTGATCGTTCCGTCAAAATTTAACATATATTGGTTCAATTTTACGTTTAAATGTTAAATTGCTACTTGTCTGAAGTTCTCTGATGCTTGATGTTTATGTCGTTTTATTATTGTTGATGTCACTCTCTTAATAGGGAAAAAAGAGAGGATATGGTTTTAGCTGACATGCATCTTAAACCTGGTGAAGCTTGGGAATATTGCCCAAGAGAGGCCTTACGGAGGGTTTCTAAAGTTCTAAAAGAAGAATTTAACTTGGTGCGTGAGCTATTTAATGTCTTACATGTGAAACTGAAGTACTTTGATGCTTAATTTGCAAATGCTATGTATGCAGGTACTGAATGCTGGATTTGAAAATGAGTTCTATCTCTTGAAGAGTGTTCTGAGGTATGTGAAAGCCTTTTTGCAATACGCACAGCTATTCGAAACACTTATATTATTCTTCAATTTGTTTGACAAACTAATGCAGTGAAGGGAAAGAAGAATGGGTGCCGATTGACTCAGCACCATACTGCTCTGTATCAGGATATAATGCTGTTGCCCCAATATTTCATGAATTTGTTGCTCATCTTCAATCCTTGAATATTACTGTTGAACAGGTAAGAGAAGAAAACTTAAGATGTTGCTGATAGTTATATTTGCATCATTATAATTATTTTTATTGAAGCAATATTGTGAGATTATGTAGGATTGATACATGATGTATATGAATTATATTCTTTGATGGAAATTAGGTTTATAACTTTTACATGTGGACAGTTGATAAGAGATCTGTAATGTTATATTTTATGACCCGCTTTTGTTAACTCATTTGGGCTTTCTAAAATTTTGTAGTTACATCCAGAAGCTGGGAAAGGTCAGTTTGAAATTGTTATGGGGCACTCTGTTTGTACAAGTGCTGCTGATAATTTGATATATTCCCGTGAAGTTATAAGGGCTGTTGCAAGGAAACATGGGCTGTTGGCAACTTTTGCACCAAAGTAGGTGCCTGATTTTCTTCGTTTTTTCTTTTTGTTTGTGTTGATGGTGTATGTCTGATTGTCTTACAATGATAGATACTTGCTTATTAATTGTAATGAGAGGTTAAAATCTAGAAAAGGCCTTAGATCTTATGTTACTGGTATAAAGATTATTGTTTATTTAAAATGATTCAATGTCCATCAGGGTAGTCAATTATGTCAAAATTTCAACTAAATACCAACTTTTCTCTGTAACATTTTATTTCAGCCGAGAAGTCTGTAGAATTGCTTTATGATCTATTTGTTTAGATTGAATGGTATTTTCCTTATTGGGCTGATATTCTGGATTTAATTTTTTTTCCATTTAGTTTTAGGGATCCTGATTTCATTACTTAACACAATGATCTTTTCATTTTGCCTAGGTATGCTTTAGATGACCTTGGCTCTGGATCCCATGTGCATATAAGCTTGTGGCAGAATGGAGAAAATGTGTTTATGGCATCTGGTGGATCCTCTCGCCATGGAATATCTGATGTTGGGCAGGAGTTCATGGCTGGCGTTTTATACCATCTTCCTTCAATTTTGGCATTCACGGCCCCAATCCCAAATAGGTTTCTTCACATATAATGCTTAAATATTTGTCGCTCTTGGTAATTACTGTCTGAGGTACTTAACATATGAACATGCATCATCAAAGTAATTTGTACAGGTGTACTTGTCAAACTCATTAATTTTCCTAACCTCTGAAAATATCTTATCCTAATATAAATTCATTTTTGATCATGTATTTGCACAATATCAGCCTGACATGTATAATTTATATCCATCTGGAATCTGGAATTAATTTTCTTTCCATCATTTATAAAATTATGCTCTTCGCCTATCTCTTTGTAGCCATTGTCTAGTCTTTTGGTATTCGAACATCAGTTCCTTGCTCCATTTGCAGAGAGGGTGAAGCATGTACTTAAGAGCATTTATAATTTTGTGGACTTTCTACACTTGCACCCATTTTAACTATTGTTCTATAGTTATGATCGAATACAGCCCAATACATGGAGTGGAGCATACCAGTGCTGGGGAAAAGAGAATAGAGAAGTTCCATTACGAACTGCATGCCCGCCTGGGGTTCAAGATGGCTTAGTGAGCAACTTTGAAATAAAATCTTTTGATGGCTGTGCCAATCCACACTTGGGCTTGGCAGCAATAATTTCCGGAGGGATTGACGGTCTGCGAAGGCATCTTTGTCTACCCGAACCTATAGGTATATGACTTAAGTATTATCCATACCATAAACACATATATTTTCATAGTATCTTTATATATATAAAATTAAGATCTGCTCTTTACGGTTTATATATGTGATCAAGTAAAATTTCATTTCAGTTTATATAATATCATATGTTGCTCTATGCATCCTCTTCCATCATTTGGCCATTCTATATTAGCTGTTGGGCTCTTTACCATTTGGAAGGCATAAAGTTATTGACCATCTTTAGTTATTATTTACTCCCCTTCATAAGAAAGTTATATACACTTCAATTTGATGCGTTGATTTGTATTTATGAAACAGATGGAAACCCTGCCAGTCTTGATGGAAAACTCAAAAGACTTCCTGTATCACTATCGGAATCTTTAGAAGCTCTCCAAAAAGATGATGTCTTGCATGATCTAATCGGTGAAAAGCTTTTGGTTGCCATAAAAGGAGTACGTAAGGTACGTTTGGAATATTGTTTTGAATGGGGATCTGAAAGTACGTTCATAACTCCAAGGCCTTTTTGGCTGGCCGAAGTAACTTAAATACTTAATATTTCACATGAACTGATTTCTCAATTAAGTATGTGTATAGATCTTCACTGCCTGATACTCAAACCTGCTTGAATTTTAATAATTTAATTTGTTTACAAGACTACAATGGGAAGATCTATCAAATAAAAATTGATGTTGTTTTGGTCCTAATAATCAGTATGAAGGAATCTCTTTACATTCATATTGACAAAACTTCATAATAAGCCGACCTCGTTATGAATAATGTGTAAGCAACATCTAAATAAAATTCCCAGTAAAGTGATATAGGCAATAAGCAGACTTTAGATTGCTCTATCTGTTGTCGTGGCTGTGAAGCCAGTCAGCCACCGAGCTGTAGAATGGAATCACTGTGGCTGCTTTGAAGTTTACTTGTATTCTATCCTGTCTGATTACCAATTCACAGTGCTGAATATGACTTACCTTTTGCAGGCAGAAATTAATTACTATGCGGAGAATAAGCAAGCATACAAGCAACTCATACACCGCTACTAAGCTCGTGATTTTCTGGCTGGTGAAAATGGCAAAATCCTCTCCTCTGTATGAGTTTTCTGTTTCTATGCTTGCTCTACCAATGTCCATGCCTCCTAGTCCTAGGTTGGCAACAAGAAATAAATAGTACAAAATAATCCTGTTAAATATAAATAAAATATTTCCAAGTCATGGTCAAGAAACAAGTCATGATTTCCAAAAGATATTTATCCATACAAGAAATAAAATAGAAGAAGTCTACGCAACTCAGATGACAATTTGTATTTTGCAGATTATTAAACGGAAATAACTTATAATTTCAAATCTAGTATTGAGAGAGGAAAAGGAAAACAGGAAAATCATTTGAAATATACATATTCTATACTCGATTCTAAATCACATTTCACACGTGAAATTATACATAATGTAATTTGTTGGTTTTTTTTTTTTTTTTTTTAAAGTTGAATGTAATTTAAAATTTAAAATCTTTGATTTATACTGAATTAATAACTGTTGGACGATGAGAAACACAATTTTATAGCTAAATAATTTTTAATGGTTATGATTAAGTGGAAATTGGAGAAACTAAAATTATTATTTTATTGAATTTTAAGAATAATACTAGTTTAAGAAGTTAAATTTAAAAGGTACATTTTTTTTTTTCATTTCCTTATATTTTATTTCTCTATCCTAAATCATATATTTCCGGTTATCTCTCCTATTTAATTGTTTTCAATTTCTCTTCATTATTTTTTTTCTCTCTTTACATTTTCTTCTCTTATATCTCTACTACTTTCTCTCTTTTCTTAATCAATTTTTCTCTCCATCCACTTTATGCTTTCTTCCAAAATATATATCCACTTCAAAAAATAAATATCAAGATTTGTTTAAGAAAAAAAAAAACCATTGTTCTCCTTGTCATAATGCCTCCTTACTTACAAATTAAACTGGCTGATATATATTTCAGATGCATCACCATAAAACTTCATCCGAGAGAGACCACTAAAGATACCAAAGTGGCAAAGTGGTCATTAATCATGATTATGATATCTTGAATTCTTGATCATTCTCTTCAATAAGCTTGTCATTTGACAAACACATTGAGAGGATAAAATATAAAAATTGAAGCTGCAGGTAGAAAAATTAAAAGAGAAGAGAATTTTTTTTTTAATGATTTAAAGAGAAGCAAGATCCTTTCAAAAAGACAAAAAGAGAAGCAACATATTTTTTTTTTTACAAAAAGAGAGATTATACCAATGGCATATTGCCTTGGTGGTTAGAATCTCCCAAATGTGGTTTCACCACCGAGGATTCAAGTCTTAGTATGTACATAATTATTGTTCCACTTTTGGCTATTAAATTTTCAAGTGTGGGGAGGTTTGTAGAGTTTAATCTCGTTAGGTCCCGATTATAATTGTACTTAAAAAAAAAGAGATTATGGCACATATTAGGACATTAGGTGCAATTTATTAAGGAAAGACAAAAAAACAAGAAGAGAGACGACACACACATTTGTAGGAGAGAGAGGAGGTTTGACAAAATAAAAAGATAAGGAAATAAATTAAAAAAGGAAAGTAACACATAGTTTAATCAAAACCATAAAAATGTTAATATTTTTCATCAATGGGGCTATAAAACCGTGTCATAAATTGTGTGTTTAAAAATATATCAAAAATTATGTTTTAATTATTATAATAAATTCAAAATTTGAATAAAAGTTCATGAACTCACAGCTTTTAAAAACGAAGGGTATAGTATTACACCAACCTTATATTTGGGGTTCAAATGAACTCACAACTTTTAAAAATGAAGGATATAGCATTACACCAATCTTAGCATCACACCAGCAGAACTGATAATGCACATCCATTCACCATGTATATTTTACAAATATATGTGGGGAGTTTTTTTCCTCGATTTGTAGGAGTAGATATCCAGACCACACTTCTATTGTTTGATCTCAACAGATTTCGACAGTCCTATTGTAATAGTTACCAACTTACCGTAATACTTCAATTTTTTTAATTATTATAATAAATTCAAGATTCGAAAAAAAGTACATGAACTCACGGTTTTTAGAAACGAAGGATATAGCATTATACCAACCTTATACTTTGTTACATAATAAAATTAATAATGTCAGGGCATTGAATAAGATGAATAATAAGGTGTACCAAATTCAATATCAGGTAAGTTTTGACTTTGAATGGACACAATAAAATAACGTAAGGATACACAAGATGGAGTTAGTTCAATGGTAAAACTTTTCATACTTGTATTATGAGGTTGCAGATTCGAATCATTTCCCTTTCTAAAATCTAATAAGATGAGGCTGGTGGAGTGATATATGCATATCATACTCATACGGTTGTGGTTCCAAAAACAATAAATTATTGTAATATTTTAAATATATATATATATATATATATTAAAAATGCAACTAATTTCCTAATAACGTGGGAAAGCAAAAATTCAAAGATTGTATTTGTAAGAAAGAAAAGGACAAATAAATAAACAAATAATTAAATACCCGGCTTTAATGGGCATCCTTATGATGCTATATAAATACGCAGAGTTCGATTCTTTGTACGCAACCGGATAAGAAAAATGGAGTTCGCAGAGCTGAGACAAGTAGTGGAGAAGACAAAGCTAGTAGATGCTCACGCACACAACATTGTGGCCTTGGACTCTGCCTTCGCTTTCCTAAATTCCTTCTCCGAAGCCGACGGCGACGCCTTAACCTACGCACCTCACTCCCTCCCTTTCAAGGTTTCAACTTTCAGACCCTCCGTTTTTAGTTATTACTTGATTTGTGTTCTTTTTTTTTCTTTTGTGCATATCACTTGTTAATGAATACGGAGTCTGAAAATTGTTGATGTCACATTTTCCTTTCCAATGACTGATTCTATGTTTTGACTTTTAAAGGAGCTATATGTTGATTGCAATGATCATTAATTTACGAGGTTGGTGAGGTTTTTAAATGCTTATGATTTTTGTAATGTTCAGCACTTCAGTGTTTACATTTTATTAGACTAGTATTTTTATGTTACCACGAGCTGTTAGCCATGGCTTTTGATTTTATTTGGATGTATCTAATGGTCAAATAAACCAAATACAACAGTGAATTGTGATGAATTTGGCATTTTCTGTTCATTTTGTGGCACTACATCAAAATTTCATAACTTTTAACCGGTGGCTTGTTGGTGCTATGTAGTTCTGGTAGTTGGTTTGCTTATTGTTGTGTAAGTGGTCTTAGATTTGATGAAGGGTTTGAAATAGGGTCCAAAAAGAAGAAAAAACTTTTTAGGGGGTTTCTTCTATTCTGATTGCACTGATTTTGCCGTGGCAGAGAAATTTGAGGAATATTGCAGAACTATATGGCTGCGAATCATCCTTGCAAGCTGTTGAAGCATATCGCAGATCGTCGGGATTACACTCCATTAGCTCAATATGCTTTGAAGCTGCAAACATCTCTGCTGTACTTATTGACGATGGACTGAAGTTGGACAAGAGGCAGGACATTGAGTGGCATAAAAGTTTTGTTCCATTTGTTGGTAGAATATTGAGAATTGAATCTCTGGCTGAGGAGATTCTTAATCAAGTGAGATACATTCTGATTTTTTTTTCCTGCTTTTGACTAGATGTTGCCTGTAGTTGTTTTCATTTAAATTTTCTTTTATAACTTGTATGAGAGAAACAATAAGTAATTTACCATGGAAATTTCTCTCTTATAATTTGAACATTTTGAATTTACAGGGGTAGTGACACATGAATGCTTCAACAAGCAATATTCAAAGTGATGGTGTTTTTGTTTTTGGGTTTTTTTTTTTTACAGGATAAGTCAGATGGATCTCCTTGGACATTGGATAATTTCATTGAAACTTTTTTGGAAAAGTTGAGGTCATATCCTTTCAGTTCCTTGTAGACATTTTTGACTATGCTGTCTTTTATTGGCTCTAGAAGGCGTGGCACATGCTCAATGTGTCCACCATAACTCATCTTTTCCTCCCCTGTCCACTTTTCCTCCATAACTGCAAGATGATTGTAGATTTGTAGTTATTCAAAATTTTTTTAGAAAAGTGGATAATGGTTCAACATAGTTTTAATGCTTCAAAATTACTATTTTATTTTGTATTATCTTCTAAAGATGGAAGTAGATAGACAGGAAGAGCTTCACTTCTTGGTTTCCTTAATATATCTGTTACTGTCGCTGATAAAATTGTTGGCTTGAAAAGCATAGCTGCATACCGCAGTGGTTTAGAAATTAATACACATGTAACTAAAGAAGATGCCGAAGAAGGTCTTTCTGAAGTTTTACATGGTGAGTATAGCATATTGATTGGGGATTTTCTATATATATATCGCAGGAATCGGGATATGACAATCATTTTCTCTTTTCAGGTGGAAAGCCTGTCCGTATCGCAAATAAAAGTCTTATTGACTGCATTTTCACTCACAGTTTGGAGACTGCTGTATGCTTTGACTTGCCACTGCAAATACACACAGGGTAATAGAAACTCCTGATGTTAAATGGCTGCCCTTTATGCTTGGATTAATTGCTAAAAGATATAGGAAAAAGGATGAAAACTCGAAGTCGAGATTGTTTGGGAAATTCAAGTATGCAGTCAGATGTAGATAACCTCTAAACGTTGAATACTGCTGTCGTATATGGATATTCAAGTAAATGCCAGAAAACATATAAACGACATAATGCTAGGATGAAGTTAATTTTCATTTTTAAGTGAGTGAGGAGACCCAGCCTTGACCTGGCCTATTCCTGTGAATTCCCACACACTGTTTAGGATTCAAGTTACTTTTCTTGTCCTATGATATGCTATATCCAAAGTGCAGTAAAGAAATCTATGTGCTCATTTAGTGTTACGGGTCATTCTCTACTAATTGTTCTTTTTCTCTGACAACTAGCTTTGGAGACAAAGATTTGGATTTACGCCTGTCTAATCCCCTGCATCTCCGTATGGTTCTCAATGACAAGAGGTTTTCTAAATGTCGTATAGTGCTCTTACATGCATCATACCCATTTTCAAAGGAAGCATCATATCTAGCCTCTGTTTACCACCAGGTACATTTTGGACTCTGTTGAATCACCTTACCTTTTTTCATTTTGTACGTATCGAATGCTCAGCTTGTAAATTGTTTTAATTTGACACTCTTACTTTCAGGTGTACCTTGATTTCGGGTTGGCTGTTCCTAAGCTTAGTGTCCATGGGATGATATCCTCTATAAAAGAACTTTTAGAGCTAGCCCCAGTAAAAAAGGTGACAACATTTGCATGTGAATGTTGGTACTGAGTATACAGAAACCCTTGAAAACACAACTGTATACAATAAGTATGATTAGGCTGGTAAATTCTTTAACAATGATATAGGAGTATTTTAATTATTATTTTTTTTGGCAACCATCTTCCTGAAGACTTTTAAAAGAAGATATTTATATATCGTAACAATCTTTAAAAACTTTTACAAATGTTTTAAAAAAGTCTCTCTACTTCTTTTTAATATGTTGTGAGAAGTGGTGTCTCGAGTATCCTGCAAATGTATTGAAAGATGAGGCATGCTATAATTGACCAATGCGTACATAGTTTGTTTAGTTTCTACTAACAATACTTTTAATTATAAGCAAATTTGCAGGTCATGTTCAGCACTGATGGTTATGCATCTCCTGAAACTTACTACTTAGGTTTGTAAAAGTTATCAATTCTATTGATATCTTACCCAAACATTATTGTATATTAGTTTTGATTGAAAATTGTGTATGAAAGTTTATGCTCTCCGGTATGCTTTTAATTTGTCATGTCAATCGTCATAGATGCTGAGAATAATTTGATATCATCTTTCATGAATAATTGATCAACCAGACTGGATGATCGTTAAATGAGACGTTGATCCTGAGAATTATGAATTTTTGAAAACATTGATGTATTTTTTGTTTTCAGATGTGCTGGAAATATGCTTACATATAACCATGGTTGCTTCAAACTTTATTCTTGCTTTTAGGTGCAAAAATAGCACGTGAAGTTCTCTTTATTGTTCTCCGTGATTCGTGCATTGACGGTGATCTGTCGGTTGCTGAAGCGATTGAAGCAGCTAAAGACATTTGTGCACAAAATGCTATTAATTTTTACAAGATTAATTTTGATGTGAAATCTTTTGGCTCAAAGGATAATGTGTGTTCCAACTTTGTGAAGAAAGGGGCTGTTACCCCAGAAGCTGGTGTTTCACTTGTTCGTGTTATCTGGGTTGATGCTTCTGGCCAACACAGATGCCGCGTGAGTTCTCTTTTGATCTTGATTATTCTTTGCACTTGGATGTCAGTATTCCACAGAGAACTTCGTATATTTATATGTTCAGAAGTCGAACAGTGACACTTTTATTGACCGGAAATAATATTTAAAGCTTTCCTAGTGTCTGTGTAATGTGGAAGCTAAAATATACATGAAGTCTTGCTCTGTTGTTCTTTCCCATTAGTCTCATCTATTTGAGTTATTGTAATAGGTAAACCAAGGCAGATCCATTGGAACAACCTCTTTGATTATGGTAGACAAGTTGGCTTGAAATAATCTATGTTTTTATGAGGGAAACAATTTAGGTGGTATGTTATCAGTTTATCTAGAGGCACAGATATAATGCTGCTTAAGTTTGGCTCTTATTTCGGTTTCTGCCGTACTTTTGTAGAAAAATATTTATCCAAATTATGTTTGTTGGAGTGTTTAAATACTATTGTTCTGTTGTTCTTTCCCATTAGTCTCATCTATTTGAGTTATTGTAATAGGTAAACCAAGGCAGATCCATTGGAACAACCTCTTTGATTATGGTAGACTAGTTGGCTTGAAATAATCTATGTTTTTATGAGGGAAACAATTTAGGTGGTATGTTTTCAGTTTATCTAGAGGCACAGATATAATGCTGCTTAAGTTTGGCTCTTATTTCGGTTTCTGCCGTACTTTTGTAGAAAAATATTTATCCAAATTATGTTTGTTGGAGTGTTTAAATACTATTGTTCTGTTGTTCTTTCCCATTAGTCTCATCTATTTGAGTTATTGTAATAGGTAAACCAAGGCAGATCCATTGGAACAACCTCTTTGATTATGGTAGACTAGTTGGGTTGAAATAATCTATGTTTTTATGAGGGAAACAATTTAGGTGGTATGTTTTCAGTTTATCTAGAGGCACAGATATAATGCAGCTTAAGTTTGGCTTTTATTTCGGTTTCTGCCGTACTTTTGTAGAAAAATATTTATCCAAATTATGTTTGTTGGAGTGTTTAAATACTATTGTTGAGATATTTCCTATCAGCTTAAGCATTTGGGTCTATTGGTTTCTAACATTATATCAGAACTTGGTTTGACCCAGAAGTCCCGGTTTAAGATTTAATTTTTTTACAACTACATGTATATTTAGACTATTCAATTTGATATTTCCTTTTCAAAATTTCAGGTTGTTCCAACAAAGCGCTTCAATGATGTTGTTACGAAGAATGGTATTGGTTTGACGTTTGCATGTATGGCAATGATTTCAGCTGCTGATTGTCCGGCTGATGAGACTAATCTGACTGGAACGGGTGAGATTAGATTGATACCTGATTTATCAACTAGATGGAGAATCCCATGGTATGATATGTTTTCAGGATTAAGCCGGTATTTAGTTTGTACATTTACAATAACCTGTGAGAATCCTGAAAGCTATATTGAAGGATTGTGATCAGAATGCATGTAGGTTCATACAAAATGATTGAGTGTGCTAAGGTGCACCATACACACTCAATAGACATGGACGTATGGACATGATTGTCCAAGAAGAAGTTACAATGGCAGTTGAATACCAAGTAACCGCTAGACAACTGGCGGTTGAAGGCTGTTAAAAGCCTTTGTTGACCATTCTTCAAAATGGTCACTCAAAAATGACACTCATAGCACTTACATAGTGAGAGTTGTGATCATAGGTGGCCTTTTGCATGTCACCACCAAACCAACGGTGTTTGATCGTTCCGTCAAAATTTAACATATATTGGTTCGATTTTATGTTTAAATGTTAAATTGCTACTTGTCTGAAGTTCTCTGATGCATGATGTTTGTGACGTTTTAGCATGATGTTTGTGACGTTTTATTATTGTTGATGTCATTCTCTTAATAGGGAAAAAAGAGAGGATATGGTTTTAGCTGACATGCATCTTAAACCTGGTGAAGCATGGGAATATTGCCCAAGAGAGGCCTTACGGAGGGTTTCAAAAGTTCTAAAAGAAGAATTTAACCTGGTGCGTGAGCTATTTAATGTCTTACATGTGAAACTGAAGTACTTTGATGCTTAATTTGCTAATGCTATGTATGCAGGTACTGAATGCTGGATTTGAAAATGAGTTCTATCTCTTGAAGAGTGTTCTGAGGTATGTGAAAGCCTTTTTGCAATATGCACAGCTATTCGGAACACTTATATATTATTCTTCAATTTGTTTGACAAACTAATGCAGTGAAGGGAAAGAAGAATGGGTGCCGATTGACTCAGCATCATATTGCTCTGTATCTGGATATAATGCTGTTGCCCCAATATTTCATGAATTTGTTGCTCATCTTCAGTCCTTGAATATTACTGTTGAACAGGTAAGAGAAGAAAACTTAAGATGTTGCTGATAGTTATATTTGCATCATTATAATTATTTTTATTGAAGCAATATTGTAAGATTATGTAGGATTGATACATGATGTATATGAATTATATTCTTTGATGGAAATTAGGTTTATAACTTTTACATGTGGACAGTTGATAAGAGATCTGTAATGTTATATTTTATGACCTGCTTTTGTTAACTCATTTGGGCTTTTTTAAACTTTTGTAGTTACATCCAGAAGCTGGGAAAGGTCAGTATGAAATTGTTATGGGGCACTCTGTTTGTACAAGTGCTGCTGATAATTTGATATATTCCCGTGAAGTTATAAGGGCCGTTGCAAGGAAACATGGGCTGTTGGCAACTTTTGCACCAAAGTAGGAGCCTGATTTTCTTCGTTTTTTCTTTTTGTTTGTGTTGATGGTGTATGTCTGATTGTCTTACAATGATAGATGCTTGCTTATTAATTGTAATGAGAGATTAAAATCTACAAAAAGGCCTTAGATCTTATGTTACTGGTATAAAGATTATTGTTTATTTAAAATGATTCAATGTCCATCAGGGTAGTCATTTATGTCAAAATTTCAACTAAATACCAACTTTTCTCTGTAACGTTTTATTTCAGCTGAGAAGTCTGTAGAATTGCTTTATGATCTATTTGTTTAGATTGCATGGTATTCCTTATTGGGCTGATATCATGTCCTAATCTTCTGGATTTAATTTTTTTTTCCATTTAGTTTTATGGAACCTAATTTCATTACTTAACACAATGATCTCTTCATTTTGCCTAGGTATGCTTTAGATGACCTTGGCTCTGGATCCCATGTGCATATAAGCTTGTGGCAGAATGGAGAAAATGTGTTTATGGCATCTGGTGGATCCTCTCGCCATGGAATATCTGATGTTGGGCAGGAATTCATGGCTGGCGTTTTATACCATCTTCCTTCAATTTTGGCATTCACCGCCCCAATCCCAAATAGGTTTCTTCACATATAATGCTTAAATATTTGTCACTCTTGGTAATTACTGTCTGATGTACTTAACATATGACCATGCATCATCAAAGTAATTTGTACAGGTGTACTTGTCAAACTCATTAATTTTCCTAACCTAAATATCTTATCTTAATATAAATTCATTTTTGATCATGTAACACAATATCAGCTTGACATGTATAATTTATATCCATCTGGAATCCGGAATTAATTTTCTTTCCATCATTTATAAAATTATGCTCTTCGCCTATCTCTTTGTAGCCATTGTCTAGTCTTTTGGTATTCGAACATCAGCTCCTTGCTCCATTTGCAGAGAGGGTGAAGCATGTACTTAAGAGCATTTATAATTTTGTTGACTTTCTACACTTACACCCATTTTAACTATTGTTGTTCTATAGTTATGATCGAATACAGCCCAATACATGGAGTGGAGCATACCAGTGCTGGGGAAAAGAGAATAGAGAAGTTCCATTACGAACTGCATGCCCGCCTGGGGTTCAAGATGGCTTAGTGAGCAACTTTGAAATAAAATCTTTTGATGGCTGTGCCAATCCACACTTGGGCTTGGCAGCTATAATTGCCGGAGGGATTGATGGTCTGCGAAGGCATCTTCGTCTACCCGAACCTATAGGTATATGATTTAAATATCTTCCATACCATAAACACTTAAATTTTCATAGTATCTTTATTTGTCATTTTTAGATCTGCTATTTACAGTTTATGTATGTGATCAAGTAAAATTTCATTTCAGTTTATGTAATATCACCTGTTGCTCTATGCATCTTCTTCCATCATTTGGCCATTCTATATTAGCTGTTGGGCTCTTTACCTGTTGGAAGGCATAAAGTTATTGATCATCTTCAGTTATTATTTACTCCCCTTTATAAGAAAGTTATTGACACTTCGATTTGATGCATTGATTTGTATTTATGAAACAGATGGAAACCCTGCCAGTCTTGATGGAAAACTCAAAAGACTGCCTGTATCACTATCGGAATCTTTAGAAGCTCTCCAACAAGATGATGTCTTGCATGATCTAATCGGTGAAAAGCTTTTGGTTGCCATAAAAGGAGTCCGTAAGGTATGTTTGGAATATTGTTTTGAATGGGGATCTGAAGGTACGTTCTTTACTCCAAGGCCTTTTTGGCTGGCTGAAGTGAGTATGTGCATAGATCTTCACTGGCTGATACTAAAACCTGCTTGAATTTTAATAATTTAATTTGGTTACAAGACTACAATGGGAAGATCTATCAAATAAAAATTGGTGTTGTTTTGGTCCTAATAATCAGTATGAAGGAATCTCTTTACATTCATATTGACAAAACTTCATAATAAGCCGACCTCGTTATGAATAATGTGTAAGCAACATCTAAATAAAATTCCCAGTAAAGTGATATAGGCAATAAGCAGACTTTAGATTGCTCTATCTGTTGTCGTGGCTGTGAAGCCAGTCAGCCACCGAGCTGTAGAATGGAATCACTGTGGCTGCTTTGAAGTTTACTTGTATTCTATCCTGTCTGATTACCAATTCACAGCGCTGAATATGACTTACCTTCTGCAGGCAGAAATTAATTACTATGCGGAGAATAAGCAAGCATACAAGCAACTCATACACCGCTACTAAGCTCATGATTTTCTGGCTGGTGAAAATGGCAAAATCCTCTCCTCTGTATGAGTTTTCTGTTTCTATGCTTGCTCTACCAATGTCCATGCCTCCTAGTCCTAGGTTGGCAACAGGAAATAATTTGTTCGAAATAATTGAAAGGTTCATTTTATGCAATAAAATCGCCTCATTGTCTAGGCCTCTCGTTTGTTCTTTATATGTTGTATTTGTAAATTGCAATGTAGAGGAACTGATTTTTCTTAAATGTGTTAATTTATTCTCTTGCAGGACCGTTCATTGTCTTTCCTTCATTCTAGATAAATGATATATATAAACTTTATTTTAAGTTTTAGAAACATCTGTTATGATTCTGTGGAGGATCATTCTAGGGTATATAATTATGTAACCAAAAATAAATCCTAAAAATAGCTGGATTTTTTGCTGTTTCAAAGGAGAGGTTTGAGGGGAGGGCCAGAATCACTGATATCCTCCTAAAAATCTTCAAAATCAAAAACAGAAAGAACAACAAATACAACAAAATCTAGCATTATATAATATGCATGTAAATTCAAGAGAGACAAAAGACAAAAGATGACTTTTTGTTTGAACACGATGGCATCGCTTTTGAAAGCTTTGTCAGGGACATTGCTGCTTATTGCTCTTGTAATGCCTTATTGTGATGCGCACGTGCAACCTCGCCATGCAATTCGTAAGCATCACAAACATAGACCCAACTTCAAGCCTGGCCATTGGAAGCAAGCACATGCCACTTTCTACGAAGGACACACCGGAACCTTTGGTATGAATTATGATTTATGACTGCTGAACTTTATGAACAAACACTTAAACCATTATCTTTTTAGTCCAACGGCACGCGAATTCCGTATTTCACACGTTATTTTCGGGGATTCGAGTCCCCACATTTTATAAGCATATCCAGATGTATGGTTTGATCCTAGCAAGTCCAGATACAAAAGTAAACTTTAACAAATTCAAAAGGATTTTGGCAAATTTCAAAATGTTTTTAACAAATTTCATGATATTATAGGAGTTCTTGATAAAAATTTAAATATGGGTGCTAAAGTTTTTTTTTTTTTTAACTATTATAATATTTCAGGGATCAGAAGAAGAGAACATAACTCGAACCCACAATCTCTTGAATGTAGGTGTAAGCCTGTAGCCATTGATATTGTTAAAATAAATTTTGCATGCGTAGGTGGAGCTTGTGGTTACGAAGATGTTGCTAAAGAAGGCTACGGCTTAAACACAGCAGCAATAAGCACGGCTATGTTTAACAATGGGCAGACTTGTGGTGCTTGTTATGAAATCAAATGTGTGAATTCCCCTCAATGGTGCAAGCCAGGACAGCCATCTCTTCATGTGACAGCCACCAACCTCTGCCCAGCAAGCAGCAGTGGCGGCTGGTGCGACCCGCCTCGTGAACATTTCGACATTGCTCATCCTGTTTTCTCTCATATTGCTGAATACAAGGCTGGGATTGTTCCAGTACAATATCGCAGGTTCAGTCTTTTCACCTCATCGTATCTCAAAAACATTGTAAACTTGCATAAAGAGAAATCAAGTTCTGAGTTGTATATATTGCAGGGTTCCATGCAAGAAGCAAGGAGGGATTCGGTTTACGATAACCGGCAATCCTTATTTCAATCTGGTGCTAGTATGGAACGTAGGAGGATCTGGAGATGTGGTAGGCATGCAAGTGAAGGGTCATGACAAGTTGAAATGGACCACAATGAAGCGGAATTGGGGTCAAAAATGGGAGACCAACGCGATGCTGGTTGGCGAATCACTGACCTTCAGAGTCAGAGGAAGCGATGGCAGATACTCAACTTCGTGGCATATCGCCCCTAAGAATTGGCAATTCGGTCAGACTTTCGAGGGCAAGAACTTCAAGCAGAGAAGTAGATCAAAGCCCCGTCGTTGATTCTTAGCTTACTCGTCTCGTTTGTCTCTGATGTTTGCTGGCCATGCAGAGGCTGTTGCCTGCATTTGCAGTATAGTTTAATGTTTGATTCTTAGCTTGGTATAGTGTTGAACCATTCTCAGAAAAGTGTATTTGAATAAAAAGATGCTGTGCTGCTATCTTCGCTGAGCTTTTCTTTTTCTATTTCCTTTTTTTTCCCTGCCTATCCTGTTTCCACAAAATGTACAAGCAGATTCAGCTAACACAACAGAATCAAGCACAAATTCTTTCATGATAATAAAATAAAATTATAAAAATATCACGTACAACATACTGGCATTTTCCTATTTGTGCTAACAAAACTTGAATTTCATCGGTTTATAGATTGTGTGACATATATTACAACCATAAATAAGATGCAAAATTTGGAAATCAAAAACACTCTTTAACTCTACATGCTTTGATCTGCAAAAAAAGAAACAAAATTTCATGTGGTGGCTTTGATCACATGGCACGTGCTCTTCCTATTTCCCTGTTCATGCATCAACCAATGTATGTCCCTTGATGTTGGTCAACTCCAGTGATATTTCACTTGTCAGTGTCATATATCTTGAAAGGTAACAAAATATTGTGTTACAAAATAGCTAGCTCAGCATCCTGTCCAAGCATGTATATCAATTGATTTTTTTCTGTTTTTTCTTCTTTCGCTTTTCTGCTTTAGTCTCTTCCCTTGCTTCTAAACGTTTTGATTGTTGTGAGCGGATTTCTTGCAACTTCTCCTTCGCATCTCGAAAGGGTGCATCTGACTTCATTGCCATCAATTGCTGAAACCAAAGACAAAAAATAAATAAGTCTCAGCTTTTTCCTAATCACGTTAATCGAGATCTATTGAACTTATTTGTTCACCTTGATATGATCCATTGCGGCAAGATTGAAACCAAGAGTATCTTTGCATTCCTGATACAAGTTCAAAATCTCTAGTCAATGAAGAGACTTGATCTCTCAAATTTAGTCTTTATCACAGAAAGGAGTACCTAACTGATATATAAACTATATATATATATATATATATATAAAATTAAAATAAAACATGAAAAATCAATGCCTAATAATTTTGAGCAGGGAATGCTCAGGAACCCACCCAAGGAAATTTAATAAAGCAAATTAATGCAAACATTATTTACTTGATAAAATATCAGATCTAAATTACATCAAGTAAACCATATTGCTGACAGTGCACCACATGAGAAAAATAATAGAGTCTAAACCAAAGTTCAATATTGGAGTATTTAGCTAACATCACTATAAAATTTCTGATAACTGCATTATACAGTTATAGTTGCATCATCTTATTTTAAAATTGTAAAACTCCATTCACCTAGTAAATATGTAATTGTCAATAGTAAAACCAAATTATTACCTTCACTCGTGCATAAAGAATGTCTTTGAGAACAGTCAACACAGGTCTGGCAGCTGGGGTAGAAATTAACTGATGATGATGTATCTGCAATAGTACAGTGGCAACTCTGCACACGAGCTCGACCTGTACATAAAGCATAACAGGATGACCAATATACTCTACCTGAATAAGCAAACTCATGAAAATGTAGTCATCAAGGAATAAGATAGCATAGAGATAAAGGTGCCCACGAGCATACTTCAAAAAAATTCCAAAAAGGTTGAGAAAAAGAAGATTGTTTGACTTGCATTCTTAGGGCAGCAGCAAAGTACCCAGTAATAAAGATGGTAACAGGAAATTCATGAGCATAACAATTATCAAATTAAAAGACAGTGAGGAAACACAGAGGAAAAGAAATCAAAGAACGAAATATAATACGGTGGGACACAAGAGTAAGCGAAACAAAAAGGAGAACCTTATCGGGATTCAAAGTCCAATCCTTCAAGTATGACAGCAACTTCAAAGCATCTGAGAATGGTAAAGCCTACACAGGAAATATTGGGTTCACAGTCAGAACGGAAACATAAATACTTTACTACAACTACATGGGTAACACTTTATTTTTTCTTTTTCTTTTTTCCTTTTTGAAAAGAATTCATTGCTGCTTGCTTACCAGCAAGGTCTGCTCCAGATCATTGGTGTTAACATTAGAAACTGTACGGAGAACATAATCAGACGGAGAGAGCCCAAGCATTCTAATATCTGGTTGAAATTCAGCAACATTAACCCTGGTTTTTTCCACCTGAAATTACAAAAATAAATTATCAGATGCAGTATGTACTAAATTCATGTCACAGGTGTCATTGTTCATTCCCAAACACTTCACCAGGTCATTTTCAACATTATTAGAACCATAACGTCATGAAACTTGTTCTTTAAGTCAACCCTCTCAGTCTTTATTGGCTTGAGGCTCTTGGTTTTCATGACATTTCATACCATTGCTAGGAAGCCAAAAGGTGAACCATTTAATATAGCAAAATACAAAACTGTGGGCAGAGAGCAAAACTTATAACTGAAGGAAGAACATGTGTTTGGGAAGATGACAAAAAAAGATTGCAGAAATTACAAACTAAACAAGTAGGTTGGTTTTCCCAGACTGACGCAGAGCAATAAGACCAAATCGTATCCATTTATTCCTAATTCTTAACTCATTTGAGAATAAATGATGCATTTTTCAACGAAAAAATAACAATAAGAGTTCAAGCATAATACTTGTAGAGAAACTTCAGATAAAGCGGTATGCCACTGCTGAAAACTGAGCAATTACACATAAATTGTTATCAATTCTGTAGTTGGGTGGGGGAGAGGGAGTTTGCCAAACTATGGTGAAACACAAGTACAGAGCATGGTGGTTTAATATTATTATTTAAGATCATTTCTAATAAGCAATTTTAAGATACATGAAAAAATTGGTCAAATATAGACCTATAAAGGGAACCAAATTACCATGGTCGTTTATCAAGGGAATGCAAGTATACCTCATGTTGAGCAAGACGCTCTAATTCTTCTTCAGCCATGTCTAGTGCTTCAATAATTGAATCAGTTGCTGTAATGGTTTCTTGAGTTTTTTTGCCTGCCAAGGCCACTGCACCTTCTTCTGGGAGTTCTTCTTTTGGTGCATGCCTGCTTTCAAATGCATTGTCAAGGTCAGACTCAAACATCTCTTCCAACCTCTTTTCTTTCTCTTCCTGCACATTTGAAACTTGACTCAGCCAAATCTTTAACATGATTACTCTCGAGAAAAGACCCACTACTACCATCCTTCTTCTGATAAGAAACACGTTGTAGGAGAAACAAGAAGAAAGTACCTCAATGAAAAATGGCTCTTCAGTACGATCCCAACGACGTATGGATCGGTCATGAGATCCTGTGACAATGAAATCCCCACGGTTGCTAATTGCGAGACACCAAATATCAGCGTGATGTCCCTCAAGAGTTAAAAGCAACTCAAATTTATCAACATCCCAGTATTTCACAAGGCGATCTTTGCCAACACTGAACAAGTAATGGGTGTTGCGCACAAATTGCACCGCCATTACACTGCCACAGAAATAGTTCATATAAGCAAACATGTTCAGAGAAATTCCACCTATAATATCCAAAGTTAAAGGAAATAGTTCCATTTAATATTTATTTGTAAAAATGAAGCACCTGTCAGAATGAGCGAAAATGGATTTGTGGCAGTCACCAAAATCCAAACCCCAAATCTTCAAATTTTTGTCTGCAGAGCCAGTCACAAGCAGATCTCCGTCTGATGAAATATCCATACATAGCACAGGCAGCTTATGACCATATAAGGAAAGAAAGAATTTGAGTGAATCCAAAAAAAACACCTGAAAGAGAAAGTTAACACAAATGCATCAACATAAGCATAATATGTTCACAGTAGTGGAAAAAAAAATGAAAAAGACAAATGAAATCATGTTGAGGACTAAAATTTATCCTAAATATGTAAAGATGAGAAGACTATGAACTGGAAACATGCTAATCTGTTTTTACAAGTTCCATGTGAAAGTGATACCATAGTAGAAAAATGAAACCCACTACCCCCCCAGCCCTTGATGTCATATGTTTCCATAAGAAACGAGAATATCACTGTAGTGACAAAGTTCCTAGTTTCAGGAATGGAGTTATGCACGTAAATTACGAGAGCCAAGGATGTAGCGTAAAGAAGATAATAATGAAAAATAACAATAATAAAGATGCAGCAGGCTCAAAAGATGAATATAAACTAAGTGATGTGACAATTTATGACTAGGATGAAAGATTGAAAAACAAGATAAGAAACCAGAAAATAAAACAACGGAAGATAAAACACAATTTAAACTGGGCAAAAGCAAAAATAACAATAGAACCTTCACTGTGCAATCCAAAAGCGCAACAGCTATGTATTTAGCATCAGGGCTAAGAGCAACAGCTAGAACATCATCATTCATCTTTGTAGTCCTGACATTAGACAACTTGAGAGGCTTGGAGTCCTGTAAACCATACAGAACCAATCTAGTATTACAAACATGTCATATATGGAAGCGGAAAGAATTTTACATCATATAAATAGTGCATATTCAAGTTTGATCTGCTCTGATTTTTCAGCAGATATTATAAAGGTAAAAGATGATGAAAAAGAAGAGAAGCACAGAAAAATGAGAAACAAGATATATAAATTAAAAAGGAAAAAAATAAAAAGACCCCTAAAACATCCAAACTAGAAGTTCAGCAAATAAATAATAGATCGTCTCTGGCCACACTTCAACTTCAGATTTATGAGAAAATTCAGACTTGGCACGTTGTAACTAATATGTACACAAAAATGTGGTATGAAGTTACATATACAGAGTACTCCCTACTTTAAATATATGGACCCTCAGATAAAAGAAGCGAAATTTCTCTAGCGGTCTAGCCATTATCATCGTACGGTATAATGCTCTAGAAGACAGGACAATATTACTAACTTGAAAACTCCATTCCCCCCAACCCAAAAAGAACAAAAATACATAGCAATGGTTACTTAAGAGACAATAACCATAAACAGAAGAAGGTAAGAAGTACACACTTGACCAGTTTTCTGCTTGACATGATACTCCCAAAACTTAACATCATGATCTGCACTTCCAGTGACAAAACCATCTTCATTTGGAATAGCAGCAATCCACTGGACAGAGCCACCATGGGCTTCTACTACTTCAATACAAGTACCACTCCCTACGTCAATAATCTCTATTGTTCCGCTTTTAGTTCCAACAAATGCATACTTGTTATTAGGAACAATTAAACCACAGAGCCCATACCCAGAATCAATAGTGCGCAGGCAAGAACCAGTACTTGGATTCCAAATTTTTACTGAATTGTGACTTGTTGACATCAAAAGAGTGTTGTCAGCACTAAGTGTCAAACTTCTGACATCAGAACGATGTCCCTGGAGATCAATGGCGAGAGTATTTGTATTTGAAGTACTCTCAATAGAATAGAACTCCAATAAGTTATTGTTCAAAGACAATGCTAAAGAAGCCAGTGAATTCTTCGGAGTAGTCGGACAAAAGGAGATTGAACAAATTTTTTTACCAGCTCGAATGGTTTGAAGAAGCTTAAAAACATCAGGGACTGTAACCAATGGGTTATTTCCATCTTCTTCAGTTCCATGAGAAGTGTCCTTGTTTTCAGTTTCTTCCACTGTCCCTTTTGCAGCTTTCTTCTCTTTCTTCCTGTGAAGCCTACGTTTTGCTTTACGTTTTGCTTCAGCCTTATCCAACACACGGAATACCTCCACTGTTTTCCCTGCCACTTGACAAGCAAGTAAATTACCTGACTTATTGAATCGCACAGTTGCAACTCTATCCTTGCTTTGTCTCTGAATTTCACCAAAATGCTTCAAAACCTGCCATTTATCTTGAGAGGAGGCATCCCCATCATTCACAATTTCAGTTCCACCGACAACAGATACAGATCTGTCGTCGACTAACTCATGTTTAACAGTGAAAAATCTCAGTTCCAAGTCTGCTGAACCAGTGACCAGAAACCTCTCTTCAGAGTCAACATCAATGGACCATATTTCACTATGATGGCCACTAATTATTTGCATACAATGCTGGGTTTCAAGATCCCAAACTCTCAAAAATTTATCCTTAGAGGAACTAACAAGCTTCTTACCAGAATCCAAGAAAACAAGGTCAGTGACCTGCAACATATAAATAAACATACACATATCATCAAAAAAAAGAAAGAAAAAAAAAAACAAACAAACAAGCAAGCAAAGTCAGAAATTGCTAAAACGGCGAAAACCTGGTCACGATGGCCTCGAAGGCGAAAAAGGCCAGTCTCACCAACGACATCCCATAATATAACATCATTGTCTTTACTTCCAGAAGCAAGCAAAGAACCAACATCGTTATACCGTATAGCGGTAACAGCACCTTTATGTCCATTCAACGTGGTCTCACAGGTTCCTTTTTCACTATCCCAAATTCTAATACTACCATCTGCATACCCACTAGCTACCTACATTTGATAAAAATATATTCACACTCGGTGAAAGGAAAATCAGCAACTGCAACTTCAATAATTTCAAATAATAACTTCAAAAATACATCAAATTTGAGAGAGAGAAAGATATATATGTACCAGAGAAGAAGTGGAGGAGGCGATGGAGGTGACAGCGAGAGAAGGGCCGGCACGTGAGGAATTAGAGGTGGTGGCTAGGGTTTTGGTGCAGACGCCTTGACGCACGTGCCAGACAGCGACGTTCTCGAGAGCTGGAACGAGCAGGTGCTTGCCTGAGCTGTCGTATGTGATGTTGGAATCGACGGAGACGATAACTCCAAAGGCAGCCGCCGGTTCGTAGCGCAAGTACGCCTTCACCATTGTTGCAGCTGTTGTTCAAACTTTTTCATGAGAGAGGTTTTTCCAGGGTTTAAGTGTTTTTATTTCTAATATGGGCCGAAATGCAAGGCCCAAAATTAAGCATCATCTCCAAATACCCCTACTACCTTTTAAATACACCCCACTTCATTAACAAAAATGAATTTAAAATTTGAGTTTTTCCTTTTAGAATTCAAACAAACAATAAATATAGGTGCGAGAGGTTTACCACTAAACCAACTTTATTTTACTGAAAACAAAAATTTAATTACTAAATAAGTTGTAACAAATGAGCACTTACAACGAGATGAGGTTAGTCCGGTGGTAAACCTCTCACATCTGTAGTACGAAGTTGTGGGTTCGAATCTTCCCTCACTCCATAAAAAAAAAACCATCGAATTTATGTAATAATATAATACTTTAGAAAAAAATTTATTAAAATGAACACTTACATTTGTTTGTATGGCTGTTAGTTTTGTTTAATAAGTTGACCGCAGTCCATTTAGTTATTGCTCCACTCAATATTGATATCCCTATGACCAAACCTAATGAGGATATATGGTTCTTATCTTTTCATACTTAAATTTTTATAGTTTATGAATATAAGTAATCGAATGCATCATGCATGATCGTTATCTTATTTGCCTAGTCAAGTACCCAAATATAGTTTTTTTTTTCTTGTATTACAATATTTGATTGTGATTGCTTCTCCACACAAAAGGGTGGCAATTGGAACACGATCCGTTTCTTTTTTTAATTCGAAAATAATCCGATAAATTTCTCTATTAAACCTCAAATGTAACCTATTAAATTAGCGGTTTATTCGTGATGATCCAATTATCGTTATCTTGAAAAATAAAATTTTTTACTGTCAACCGGGTTTAACAAGTCAAAAGAGCTCAATTTAAACGCAACTTGTTTATTTAACAAGTTTAACCTGTTTGATGCAACAGCGACCTAAATCCGATAAAATCCGATCTAAACTTGTTAATTTCTTATATTATGCTTGTGTCATGTCCATAATTACTGGCACTAATTACTCTTCAAAAGTAAACTCGTGGAAAGGAAGATGGATTGGACTTGGACGTTAGAAAATGAAAGTATAGTCTTTTCAGAAGTCAATAACAAAGAAACCAATATATGCACAAAGAATAAAGGAAATAATATAAACTTAAAAGTCTTAAATTTATAATTATTTGATTGGAACTAGAAAAATTCATATTTTAATTTTCTTAAGACACTAATACACAATTTTACATATGTATTATGTCAATATGTTTTCTTAGCATACAAAATCTTTTTTTTTCAAGAAACAACCCCCCCCCCCCCCCCCCCCCCCCCAAAGTTATTTTGCAGACAATAATATATGCGACAATATTTTTGGAAAAGTTTTATTTGTTGGAGGACAAAATAAGTGTCACACTCTGTCTTTGTACGCAAATGTGTCCATCTTCTTTTCTGATGATCGATGATCGGTAAACCACACGAGACATGAGTACCCAAGGCGCATGAAAGGCATCAATCGAACAAAAAAAAAATAGAGTCCGGACCAGACATGGCACATGCATACAAAATCATTGTATCAACTATTCAACTATATATCAAGCCTCATGAAGTTGATCTGACATTATAAGCACTAATTCATTGGCTTGCATTGCCCATTTATATGGTTTGCTGACAACTGTGCCTGTCAAGACTTTCAAGCACGTAGGCCATATGCAGGGGCGGCCATGGGATGGGTCAAGGGGGGGCGCCCGCCCCGGGCCTCTCATGCATAGAGGCATCAAATATATAGTGTGTTGTATTATGAGTTAAGTAGTAAAAAAAATCCACAAAAAAATTCAAACAATACCAAAAAAAATTAGAACCTAACCCAATTTGTTTTATTATAGTACAAAACCTATTTTTTTTAAAGTTTCATACTTTCCTATCACATATTACCTATATATTCTTCATTTCTTCTCCACCCACCAAAGATAAAAAATAAAGGCAACCGGAGATATAAAAGTTATGGATTTTTTAGTTATTATTTTTATTTTTGGATGAAGTAGGGATGATTTTGTTAGTATAGAGCCTATTTTTTAGATTTCGCCCAAGAACTTTGGAATAGTCGGGACCGGCACTGGCCATATGGCCCATGCATATCCATAATCACAACATCGATCAACATGTAGTACACCTCCATCTTTCTTCAATTCAATCAATTCATATATAATGATCATGAGCTCCACTCAAACTAAGATACATTGAGAAACCGACGGGAAAACTGGAAAGGGATTAATCGAATTCGAGATTTTTACTATTATGATGTGGTGTTAGTAATCATTCAATCAACAAACTTAAGTTTTTAGATAGATAAATATCCAGCATTAACAGTAGAGAAGTTATAAGCAGAGCTATTCCTCGACGGGGCATTAAGTATATGTATACCCATTAATCAATTTCTAAACGGTGGAGTAGATCCCATAGAGACCCCAATTTTCTTCTTGAAACATTAGTCAAAATATGCGGAATTTTTTACTTTTGGCTGAGGATATTAATAGACCCAGTAAGGGGTTCTATGGGCTGACCAATATTGCATACAGATTTAACACATATGCTAATAGAATGGTTACTGGGGATGCTTGTACCCAAGACAGCCAATATATTTTTGTCTTGTTTCCATTCGTTCAACAACAAATGAATATATATATAACTTTTAAGAGAGAGAGAGAGATACATCCCATCTAATAGCTAATCATATCATTTTGATTTTTGATCATGATCAGCTTTATTTTGCAACAAAATGACAAAATTAATGAAAATCTTTCAAAGCTTATGATAATTGATGAGAAGACGAATAAAATACTTCCATATATATATATATATATATATATACACTTATCATTATTATATCATGTACTATATATGTAGTTTTTTGAGAGATTGTCTATACTTATTTGGTCCTATATATACAGGCCCTACAGGGGCTAGCTAATGGAAAGGGAAGTCCTCCATGTCTAGCACGAGTCATATTGTTGGAAACAAATAGATATAGCATTATAGCTTTTGTGTTTTACTTTAATTTGCAATAAAAAAAGAAACAAAAGCATCTTTAATTATTCTTACAGGTCCATCTAAACGAAAAAGGATATTTGTAAGCAATTAAACAAAGTTTATATATGATGAGGTGAGATTGACCAAGTATATCTGTTTTATGAAAGAAAAAAAAATTAATCAAGTAAATCTTTAATTTGACATTATAAATGTTTCTTTTAATCACTAAAAATATATTTGTCTATTTCAAAATTTACCAATTAATACTAAATAAGTATATATAAAAGTATGATATTGAGCTATGCATATTTTTGATGATATTAAATTTAGAATAAACGACCTCTAATTCACATATATGTATATATATATATATATATATATATGTATAATGTATATATATGACCGTGACCATAAGATATTTTCAAGGGGGCCAATATATTAATTGTAATAAATTGAATTAATATTCAAATAAAAGAACCATGCATGTATATATGTACTTGGTGGGCTAATGGTGGATCGGTGGAGAAAGTTATCTAACGAAATTTAAACCACCAATATAAGATGTTTTTTTTCACAAAAAGTGAGCTCACTATACATGCAACTAATCACTACATGCCACTAATCACTATTTATAGTAAAAGAATATAAAAATAGAACAAGAATAATAATTTAAAGGAAAAAAAAAAACTAATCGGCGGTGGAAATTGTCGGTAGCCGGCAGGAGACAATGAAGAGGTCATCAACAGTGTTGAAAATGGACCCGAAACTTTGAAATAAAAACCGACCTTTGTTTATTATTCACAATAAAAAATGTTAATTAATGTGCATTGTTGCAACAAATTTTAAAGAGATTTATATTTATGAATGTGTGTTTTAAAACACACGTTAAAATAATTTATTCGTATATATCTTAACGATGAAAGCGAAATGGGGGTTTTGGTCTCAGCTGTCTTAATCAGAAGCTACCGACCACCAATTTTGAGTATATTAGATATAAGATAATGGCATGTGAATTTTAATAGTGGAAGTTGATATATATTAATTAGTAGCATTAAAATATGGAAGAATATCAAAAATAAAATTAGGTAGCATCAATATCAAATTTGGTGCATATAAAGTGGAGCATATTGGATAGGCATCTTCGAGTGGAGCCTAAAAGGTGGTGGTCGTGGTTCCAGTTGGACTGTGATGTGGGGTTGCTCAATAATCAATTTAAGTGGAGGACATAATTTGTTTATAATCTCTTAATTACAATTAGAATTCTTTTATAATTTGAATTTTTTTAGGTTATTACAAGGGGTTTAAGGGTGGACAACACGACTCGAACTTAATACGAATCTCTTAAAAAAAAATTATGACATATCGATATCTAAATTAAGAAGAATAAATTAATTAGATACAATATGCATGGATCGGATTTTTAGCTCTTCAAAGGTGCATATAATTATATTATCAATCCATGAATTAAGTTGTAAAAGAGGTAATACCACGTGGGGGAGTATTCTTCAATTTTGGATCCAGATATTCAACATTTTCTTTAGTGGAGATGGAGATTTTAATTTGTTGACAACAACTATAGAAAGTGCCACCTTTGAAAAATAATTAGGATTGTGTCAGGCTCAGGCCATCAATTGCATGCACTCCCACATATGCCGGGGTGTCCCGTGTCCATATAATATCTCTCCTTGGATCAGTGTAGACTGTAGACACACATACACATCAGTACATCACCCAAACACCAACACATGTGCTTGCTTTACACAATGGCATTCGTAAGCATAACTTCATTATACTTCGCCAATTCGGGCAAAGACAGTCCTCGACTCCTCGTACGTCTTCCCGCCTTTTTATTAAGATTTCTTATATCTTTCCGGTGAATATGTGTCTCTTTGGATGAATCCACGTCTTTGATTCTACTCTTGGCAATTACCTTGAGGTCAGCCTACAAGGCGCTTAGCTCTGCTGGTGGAAGGATGAATACGGGGCTAACATCAGTGGTTCGAATTTTACCTAGGCGGGGGCGAGTCCTTGTTTACCTTCTTGCATTGTTGTGGGGCAAGTGGTGTGGGTCGAAGTTTCTTATCTGTCATACTCTGTATCCAACATACTGACCGATAGGATATACATGTCAGACGTGTGTCATGCAGTTGAAAGAGGACCGGCGGATTTGTGCCCAGACGAAGTTCGGATTCCTCGTTACAAAAAAAAAAGAATACGTGTCTCTAGTTAATTAATACAATCCTGAAGAAAAAAAATCCAAATCGTCGTTTTACGTTCGTTTCAGAGCCGGTTACTGTTTAATTTTGTAATGTTCAAAATGTTTGTTATAAAATTAACGTGTGAATCTCAAGAAGATGTATGAAATGAATCCTACGTTGAAATATATATATATATATATATATATATATATATATATAAACAAAAAAAAACATATATATATATATATATAACAAAAAAAACAATATATTTATTTATTGATACCACAATCCAATAGATTACCTATATATATATAAAACAAAAAAAGCTATATTTTTAATTATGGATATCACAATCCAATATATTACATTTTTAGATTATAAGAGCATCTTCAATGCTATTATGCATTTGGAGAAAATGGAGTGCCACATAGGATAGATACTAAAAAAGTTAGAAAAACTCTCTCCAATGCAATTATCTAAGTTGAATATGGAGATGATGTGGCAAAAAAAAAGTTAGAGAATATAGAGTTGAGTTTCTAGAATTAGAAACTCTCATAGAAATGCTGACTAGGATTTCTAACTATTTCCACAAATAATATTAAAGCTCATTTAATTGTAAAATAAAAAAGGAGAGATAATGTAATAATTATTTTATTATGATTGGTTATAAAATTGCATATTTGACTTTAGATAATTGCATTGGAGATGTGAATATACATTCCTCTAAAAAAAATTAAAAATGGGACCCATAGTGAATAGAAATGCTGATGTTACACTAATTAGAAACTCAAAAATGTATATTTGTATTGAGATGATCTTAAGCTATCCAATTTACTTTGTTCAGGATTCTCCCAACAATAGAATTACTATATTTCTTGGTATTTGCGTAATAATTAGTTATTTGAATTTTTTTCACTGAATTTTTTATTGGATCATACTATATGACCATTCATGATCAACTATAAAATATGTTATTAAGGTTTATTTTTTAGCAATTATTAATAAATAAAAAATGTAATTTTGAATTCAATTGAAAGGCCGCATGAAGAATATAAAACCCTAAAAGCGGCCCATAATTTTTTTTTATATATAATACATACGGTGACGACCACTCGAATTTACTAAATCAATCGATTTAGTACTTGTTTGGTTGAACTTTTTACGGTCTCAAGGTCTATAACGTCTATCGATTTAAGCATTTAAAAGAAAATTTATCATTCAAACAACTATATTTTTTTTTCAAAAATTCTATTTATAATATATCTATTACAAATAGAACTTTTACCGAATGAGGTTTTTCAAAAGCTAAAAAAAACAAACTTTTATATCGAAAGCAGTATAAATATCTTCTTAAATTATATTAAACATTAAAAAATAATTATACGTAAGAATATATTTTTTTCCCAAAAAGTCGGTCACACACTCACACTACAATTTTCTATCCCACCTTTATTGTCTTCAAAAAAGCAATGATTATTATTATTTTAAAATTAGACATTCGACTAGTTAAGAAAACTCAACAGATATATATATATATATATATATGTCTCTATAGACACAGATAGAGGTAGATGGATGAGATTGAGATTTGAATAAATAATTTAATACGTTGTCTAATATGTTGATAGATAGATACTAAATATATACTGATAAATGTTTATAGTGAGACTTGACCGGACCACGTGGTGGTGTAGATGAGGAGATGCCGAGATGCATAGCTTGAGCTAGCTAGAGTGGATGCGCACAATTATTGTTAAATTGTTTGGTGGATGCAACTCTTCTTATTATCTTATATTATCAGCGTTAATCACTAATTTAATCCAAGTTGAAATAAAAAAAATGAACCCATATTCGTTTCAAAAAGATCTTGGAATGTGTTCAATAGGAGAAGTAGAACTTTAGTTTGTACTATTTTAATTTCAACATAATCTTAATATTATATTTACAACATTAGAGACAAGTTGCAAAGCCACTAGCATGGAGCTTTGAATTGTTCCATCTCCCAAAGAACAAAGAAAGAACCTTTGATACACTTTAAACTTATAATAATAATAATAATAAAACTTGTTATTAGTTGACCTACAAGTACATGCTTGTCTATAAAAAGTTTCTTTCTTTTTTTCCAACTAAACTTTTATAATTTAAACAATATTAATTACAAATCATGTGCTAAACCATTCCACTAAATGTTGTTGGATGTTTAAGTAATCATTTACACTCAACGATATCTAATATCAAATATAATCATTCATGTACAAACTAATTATGGATACCTAATCACACCATTTTTCTCAAAAAATCCAAATTGGCCCCTAGATTGGCATCCAATGTGCTTGAACTTATAATCTATATTTAGTTAGATACGTGTACTAGCTACCGTACCATTGATCAGTAGGTAACACCATAATATATTTTTTTAATAAAAAATATCATGAAACTAATAGATTGTAAGAAATGAAATCACATATACTTCATACAGGTTGTCTACATTTATGGACTATTTTATATATTAGCTAGATTTATTTCTATAATAAAAAATTAAAATAATATTCACTTAGAAAAGAATATCACTTAAGTGACATAACCTCACTAGCTAATCAATGGCTAATCATGTTCATGCCTCTTAAATTGCATTATATATTTATATATATATATATAAAAATATATATAGTCACCCAAACGGTACAAAAGTCTACTTTAATATATCTTGTCCTGGTTAAATATATAAGAAAAAATTAACATTTTGAAAAGGTGGATTACGACTTTACGAGGAAATATAGTTATATAGAGCATTAAAACTAACGAAATTTTCACAAACACCCCAATTTTAGGTATATTTACATAAAAAAATGATTTTTGCACTTAATTATACAAACACATGTTAGGTGACTTTGGTCAACTCTAACGATTGACCATATTTTTATTATAATTAATTAAAATATCGCTAATTAAATATTGTTTTATTATCTTAAAATTAGTAATTTAATATTTAAAATAATAATTAAAAAAGAAAATGGTGATCAGATGGAGGTAGAGATGACAAAATTATCTATGGATATAGATATCCGTAAGATCCCCTCCATTTAAAATATGGATAAATACTATTATTTTAGGGATGGAGCAGAGATGGATGTCATCCTAATATCCATTTTATTTTCGGGGATGGGGATGGATATCGTATATGGATATCCATCCTCATCCAAATCCAATATAGATTTTAATATTTTAAATATATACAAATTTATTATGTAATTGTTAATTCTAATTATATAAGATATTATTAATTTTTATATTTGAACTTTATTGGATGTATTTGTTTATCTTTAAATAGGATAAAATGTATTATTACATATGTTAGCTACATTTTTCTCTTACAAACTATAAAAATTTAAAGTTTTTTTATCAGATACGGATATAAATGGAGCGGAGATGAATATATCTATCTTAATTAGCGGATTATCCGAATTCGCCCCACTTACTTAGAAATGAGGATGGATGTGGAGATGAAGATATATATCTCAAACGGATACGGGGATGGATATTGGGGTATCCATACCCAATCCGATCCATTGCCCTCCCTAGATGGAGGATATATTTTCTCTCTCAACCCAATTATATATGGAGCTTTTTAAATTTTTTTTTTAAATTCATCTGATCTCCTCCATCAATGGAGGAGTTATGATGACAGATGGAAGAGCTCCAAATTTTATTTTGTTAAAAAAATAATTAACTATAAATATAGATAAGTTAGCATCACATTGCAACATCTCATTGATCAAACATTTTTTAATAAATATTTATCTTTATTTAATAGGGCAAAAAGACTGTTTTACCCCTAATTTTTTTTACTTTTAACGAGGTTTACTAACAATAGAAGCTAGATGTTTATGTAATTATAGGCAAAAAGATCGATATCTATGCAATTAAACCTAAACTCAGGGGTTTGTGCAATTTTCCCTTAAAACTAAGGTCTTTTTAAAAAGATAAAATTGTCCAACTCATTATGAACTAATCTAACCCATAGTAATCGCGGGACCCACATGTAAACAAAAATAAATAAATAAATCATTTATGACAAATCGCTTACCATAGGTTACAAACTTACAATACATAGACACCTCCTTCATCAAACGTAAGCGAAAAGATGACTTTCTTTCCGTTGATATAGTGGGCCCAACCCCATAGATCACAATCGAATTCAAACCCAACCCCATCCAACCCAAGCCAACCACCCCTGCAAGGTCAAACTTCCCGTTTATCCTACGTGCATAACAGAGGATCCGCAATCTATGTATTTATCGCTTGGTTATCAAGATAATTAATTAATTAATTAACAATCTCCATAATAAATCATAATAAATAAACAAAACAAAATGTACCAATTTTTATTTTTTATATATAGTCTTGAGTGACAAAAATTTGACATACTATCATACCGAATGACGTTTCTAGTATCAAACATACCGGAAGGAGACAAATATCTCATTTTTAAATTCTTATATTATGAGGTAAGCATGGGGCACATTCGGTCTTGATAATTGTGGCGCCCTACGTTATTTAAAGTCTGTTAAACACAACATTATAATCTCCTAATTATTACTCTACTGTGAAAAAAAAATCTCAGAAAAATTAATCTGGTGTAGGGTAAAAATGTCTCTTTAAACTAGCCATCGTGTATATAACAGTAGCATATAGACAAAAAGTTATAGTTCAGCTATATTTGCTTTCCTTTTGTATCTCGGGAATCGGGATTCGATCCGAAAAAAATCGTCAACATCGACAGACAAGAAAAAAAAGAGAGAGGAATAAACAGAGAGAAGTTCGACGTGGAAGAATTTGAAGTAAAAGACCTGGAATCAGTAATATAGTCAGCGTTGTTTAACAACCACTTATCACCTACAGTTTCTTCTGCGACTTCTTGTTCTGATTCTCTTTTGGCTTCGAATGGTATTCTCTCTCTCTCTCTCTCACACACACACACTCTGTTTTTGCTGTTCTTTAATGATCTATTGATGAAATTGTTAGAAGGAAAACTGAAGCTAAACCAGAGAATTTTAGCTTTTAGATTTTTTTTTGTTATTTTTTTTGGTGGTGTAATCTATTAGGTGGATTTTTTGTATGAAGAAAGTAATGCCAGAAAATCTAGCAAGGATTCGTCGTGCTTGAAATTAAATTATTTCTTGACATGTTCAAAGCATGTGGTTTGTTGGAATAAATGCTAGCTTTGATTGAGATCTTTTCGATTTGTTTATACAGTTCAAAATGAAAATGAACTCGTTTATTATTTATATTTAAATGTAATCAACTAGCAGTCTTTAAATATTTACACATGGATTTAATTTCGTAGATTGGTAATTACCATAAAGTAATTAATCTGTCTTCCCTGCGTACCTCTAAAACTTGAAGGCGGATTAGAGAAATTGAGATTTTTGTAATTTTCACTTTTATTTGTTTTTTGTTTCTTGAAACAGATTAAGATTAGTGGAAAAAAAATTTGAAAATGTTTGTCTGATTTTGGTTATGAGTATCACTAATAGACTGGCTGCATTTATATTAGAGAACGGCAGATATTATAAGACGGAATATTATAATTCTTCGGTATGCTTTATTTCTAAAGTTAACGTGACAAAATTGGCATATTTTCTTATAACAAAATACATCCTGCTTTTGTTTCACACTTTACATTTGATTATCAACTGTTTATATTCCTTTCAGATATACTTGTAATTTTTCATGACTTCAAGTTTATTTTGTTCTTGTTACACCTTTTAATATAATTTGGCAGATAAAGTACCTTCAATAATTGTTTTCTATGCATTCATTTATGTAATTTTGTAAAAGCACTTTCTCGAGAAAGCCATATTGTGCTCTTGTAATGCTATTAATCTGCCACTCTTAAATGTCTCCATTTTTCTTCTTTGCATAGATCAAAGGATGAGGAGTTTCTGAGGTATCTTCACAATTATACAGTGAGTTCTTCAGATGACATCTCAAGTTTTCATATAGTGACTTATTATCTATTAAGGAACTATATCCTTTTGGAATTATGCATGTCTGGCTCTGTGGCCACCGTTGGTAACACTGAAGGAGCACTTTCTTGTGTAGACAGAACAAAATCTCTTGATGCCATCTCTGAAAAAGATCACATATGTGCATTGACCAATGGTGAAGCTGTCCTTACTTCTTCTGAAACCACTGGCTTTAGAGTTGGGGACCTCTTACTTCCCAATGGAGAATCTTATTGCGGGTCATTGCTTCGCAATGTACCTGAGGGTCCAGGTAAATATGTATGGTCAGACGGTTGCATATATGAAGGAGAGTGGAGACATGGGGTGAGGAATGGGAATGGTAAACTTCTATGGCCTTCTGGAGCTGTTTATGACGGTGAGTTTTCAGGTGGTTATATACATGGTTCGGGAGATTATATGGGCTCTGATGGTTTGACCTTCAAGGGAAGATGGCGGTTGAATCTCAAACACGGCTTGGGGTATCAAGTTTATCCTAACGGAGATGTCTTTGAAGGATCTTGGATCCAGGGAACACCTGAAGGTCCTGGTAAATATACCTGGGCTAACGGAAATGTTTATCTAGGAAATATGAAAGGAGGGAAAATGTCAGGAAAAGGAACTCTTACTTGGACAAATGGGGACTCATTTGAAGGAAGTTGGTTAAATGGTATGATGCATGGATTTGGAGTGTACACTTGGAGTGATGGTGGTTGCTATGTGGGAATGTGGTCACGCGGTTTGAAGGATGGAAAAGGATCATTCTATCCAAGAGGCAGCAGACTTTCACCAATACAAGATTCATATCTCAATGCTCTGAGAAAAAGAGGAGTATTGCCAGATATGAGAAACCAAAACCTTTCACATGCCCGTCGCACTTCTTCCGTGGATATGGCAAATGCCAAGGTTGGTGGGAACAGAGGATCTCGTCGGATTTCAGCTGATAAATTTACCAAGGGGAACTTATTAAACTTGGAGCAGTCTCGCAGAAGTAATGTTTCCCTGGAAAGGCGTTGGAGTCTTGAGGTATCTATTGAAAAAGTGATTGGACATGATTCGTCAATGGAGTTGTCTGATTCCTTCTCCGAAGGCGCAGAGAAAGACAGCGACACAAACATACCACCAATCTTGGAACGTGAATACATGCAAGGTGTTTTGATAAGTGAGCTAGTATTAAATAACAGCTTTTCACGATCATCCAGAAGAGAAAAAAGGCGACAGAGAAAATTTGTGAAAGAGGTTAAGAGGCCTGGGGAAGCAATCATTAAGGGTCATAGGAGTTACGATTTAATGCTCAGTTTGCAGCTTGGTATCAGGTATACCTTCCTTTTCCGGTCCTTATCTATGTTAGCACCAATATCGCTTTATGTTTCACCTTTATTAGATCCTTTATTTTTTTTAAGGGAAGGAAGGATTTAACGCAACTATGTTGCATGATTTCTCATAAACCTATCCTTTTTTTATCTATTGTCTTATCTGCTTTTTTCTTAATGACCCATATACTCAAGCTTCTTTTATAGGGAAATGTAAGATATGTATACTTAGCAGGTGTGCTACTGCACTTTTTCTAGCTATTACTTAGTTAAGTTGCTTATGTAGCTGATATTATATGGAGTCTGTAGTATGCATCTCCTGAAAAGACACAATTCACTTGGCGTAAAAATGATGTAAATATTATCTCAGTTGTTACCATATGTGTGATTACATTGTTTGTGGAAATCTGAAAGTTATAAGATTCTCAGAATATGGTATAAGATAAACTGTGGTAAGCACACACCCGTCCAGTGATGCAAGTGTTATTTTGGTCGTTATCCATATGTGTCGTTAAATCTGAAGGTTATAACATGCTTTGAATATGTTCAGATATACAGTGGGTAAAATTACACCTGTTCAGAGGCGAGAAGTTCGGGCAGCGGACTTTGGTCCCCGAGCAAGCTTTTGGATGAATTTTCCAAAAGAAGGTTCTCAGTTAACACCACCTCATCAATCAGAGGATTTCAAGTGGAAAGACTATTGCCCCATGGTTTTCAGGTTAGTAGATAACATTCATGTTCGTTCAACCTGCTAAAAGTTGTTGCACCTTGCAATTTTTCTTGATGGGCTTGTGTGGCATATTGTTCCTGAGCACCTTTCATTTCTCACTTGGAATAAATCTATTCATATACCACGATCGCATATCCTGTTCAGGCACTTCTAAAGGAGTAGTATATCTACTCTGACATTCTCCAAATTTAACCTGCACAGATGCAACATAAAAAGAGAAGCATGCTTTGTCTATTTCAACTCAATGACTACTATAAGCGATGCCCTTTGATATTCAAACTAAATCATTATTCTACCCACAATAAAATATTTTAGTTTGCTATTAACCTAGCATATGACAGCGGAGGCCAGAGATCATGTATTTAGATATGATTCTGTAAATTTATTTCTTTTGTACACTATAAGAAATGCTCTATTTGAGGCCTTAGCATGGAATTTTATTCTTATTTTAAAAAGGAAAGAGCAACCGAGTGACTTTTTTTAATTTTTTTTTTCTGTAATTCCCTGTTCTTTCATTCAAAGTATGTATTTTATATGCTATCTGTGGCTCTTGGGCTACCCATTTTTCCATCTTGTTCTTACTGGTGTTCTTGAATATCGATGCAGGAATTTAAGGGAGATGTTCAAGATCAATGCTGCTGATTATATGATGTCCATTTGTGGGAATGATGCTCTCAGGGAACTCTCTTCTCCTGGAAAAAGTGGAAGTGTCTTTTTCCTTTCTCAAGATGATCATTTCATGATTAAGACACTCCGAAAATCTGAAGTGAAGGTTTGTATCTAAATCTTGTGCATTAATGTTTGCCGTAGTTATTGTGAAGAGAAATATTGAGAAACTAAGTTTTTTATTTCACTTAGCTTTCTCTGTAGAATAATGCAACAATATATACAAAGGCAGTAGGAGGTACCAGCCTACCTTGAAAGTGGGAAACTAAACTTGTTTAAACTAAAGATAAGAAACCAGTAACTATTCTAAAGATAAGGGTTAAGTAACAATCTACTTAACCCCTCCTTATTCAAACTAACTAAACAAAACAGAAAGATAATTCTGCTAACAAACTTCAACATAATGCATATAGAAGCTTTTTTCTTTTTGTGGATTTTATCCTTACCTTGAAGAAAAGGAAACCTCATTATCTTTTTTGGGCCAGTTTGGTACATTTGACTGGACAGGATAAATGGGCCGGACCGGACAGTATTAATTTAATACTGTCCAATGTTTGGCAATAATTTTTAATTGGGTTACTTAAGAGCGGCAATAATGACACCTCTCAAAAACTGTATCTACACCCCTTTCGTAATTACACCCATCAAAAATTTAAAAAAATCTCTAATTTGTAAATGAACCCCACTTAATGCCAAAAATATCCTTTCTTTAATTAAACTGTATTGTATTTTTGTAAGTATACACCACTTATAACTATTATTATGTTATTTAATCAACTTTATTATTATTTCCAATTTTGTTGTTATCTTTAATTCTCATACTATTCTTTCTCTTCCCTACTTCTTTTCTCTTCTCGGTTTTTTCAAAATCAAACTCCTTTTTCGTTATTTATTTTTCTTTAAAAATCCATTTTAAGATTTTTTTTATTGGAAAACCACTTTCTGTTTGAGAGAGTCGTAGAGATGCAAGATTTGTATCATGTCCTAATTGATGTGGAAGTAGATAGATGTTAAATGATATTTTTTTTTAAAAAGCCGGCATTCCATGAAATTGAAGAGCATCTCTTATAAATATATTAATATATATGTATGTATTCACAAGAAATAACATCTAATATTGATAAATAAATAAAAGTCTAAAGTGTGTTTGAAAGAAATAAGAAATATACTTTTTGTGGATTTTATCCTTACCTTGAAGAAAAGGAAACCTCATTATCTTTTTTGGGCCAGTTTGGTACATTTGACTGGACAGGATAAATGGGCCGGACCGGGCAGTATTAATTTAATACTGTCCAATGTTTGGCAATAATTTTTAATTGGGTTACTTAAGAGCGGCAATAATGACACCTCTCAAAAACTGTATCTACACCCCTTTCGTAATTACACCCATCAAAAATTTAAAAAAATCTCTAATTTGTAAATGAACCCCACTTAATGCCAAAAATATCCTTTCTTTAATTAAACTGTATTGTATTTTTGTAAGTATACACCACTTATAACTATTATTATGTTATTTAATCAACTTTATTATTATTTCCAATTTTGTTGTTATCTTTAATTCTCATACTATTCTTTCTCTTCCCTACTTCTTTTCTCTTCTCGGTTTTTTCAAAATCAAACTCCTTTTTCGTTATTTATTTTTCTTTAAAAATCCATTTTAAGATTTTTTTTATTGGAAAACCACTTTCTGTTTGAGAGAGTCGTAGAGATGCAAGATTTGTATCATGTCCTAATTGATGTGGAAGTAGATAGATGTTAAATGATATTTTTTTTTAAAAAGCCGGCATTCCATGAAATTGAAGAGCATCTCTTATAAATATATTAATATATATGTATGTATTCACAAGAAATAACATCTAATATTGATAAATAAATAAAAGTCTAAAGTGTGTTTGAAAGAAATAAGAAATATACTTTTTGTGGATTTTATCCTTACCTTGAAGAAAAGGAAACCTCATTATCTTTTTTGGGCCAGTTTGGTACATTTGACTGGACAGGATAAATGGGCCGGACCGGGCAGTATTAATTTAATACTGTCCAATGTTTGGCAATAATTTTTAATTGGGTTACTTAAGAGCGGCAATAATGACACCTCTCAAAAACTGTATCTACACCCCTTTCGTAATTACACCCATCAAAAATTTAAAAAAATCTCTAATTTGTAAATGAACCCCACTTAATGCCAAAAATATCCTTTCTTTAATTAAACTGTATTGTATTTTTGTAAGTATACACCACTTATAACTATTATTATGTTATTTAATCAACTTTATTATTATTTCCAATTTTGTTGTTATCTTTAATTCTCATACTATTCTTTCTCTTCCCTACTTCTTTTCTCTTCTCGGTTTTTTCAAAATCAAACTCCTTTTTCGTTATTTATTTTTCTTTAAAAATCCATTTTAAGATTTTTTTTATTGGAAAACCACTTTCTGTTTGAGAGAGTCGTAGAGATGCAAGATTTGTATCATGTCCTAATTGATGTGGAAGTAGATAGATGTTAAATGATATTTTTTTTTAAAAAGCCGGCATTCCATGAAATTGAAGAGCATCTCTTATAAATATATTAATATATATGTATGTATTCACAAGAAATAACATCTAATATTGATAAATAAATAAAAGTCTAAAGTGTGTTTGAAAGAAATAAGAAATATACTTTTTGTGGATTTTATCCTTACCTTGAAGAAAAGGAAACCTCATTATCTTTTTTGGGCCAGTTTGGTACATTTGACTGGACAGGATAAATGGGCCGGACCGGGCAGTATTAATTTAATACTGTCCAATGTTTGGCAATAATTTTTAATTGGGTTACTTAAGAGCGGCAATAATGACACCTCTCAAAAACTGTATCTACACCCCTTTCGTAATTACACCCATCAAAAATTTAAAAAAATCTCTAATTTGTAAATGAACCCCACTTAATGCCAAAAATATCCTTTCTTTAATTATACTGTATTGTATTTTTGTAAGTATACACCACCTATAACTATTATTATGTTATTTAATCAACTTTATTATTATTTCCAATTTTGTTGTTATCTTTAATTCTCATACTATTCTTTCTCTTCCCTACTTCTTTTCTCTTCTCGGTTTTTTCAAAATCAAACTCCTTTTTCGTTATTTATTTTTCTTTAAACATCCATTTAAAGATTTTTTTTATTGGAAAACCACTTTCTGTTTGAGAGAGTTGTATCGATGCAAGATTTGTATCATGTCCTAATTGATGTGGAAGTAGATAGATGTTAAATGATATTTTTTTTTAAAAAGCCGGCATTCCATGAAATTGAAGAGCATCTCTTATAAATATATTAATATATATGTATGTATTCACAAGAAATAACATCTAATATTGATAAATAAATAAAAGTCTAAAGTGTGTTTGAAAGAAATAAGAAATATAGATAATATAGTTAATTTAAAAGTCTATTTATATACATAAAAATTTTGTTCTTTGAATAAAAAATAATTTAAAAAATTCTTTTTCACAACCAAATTTATCTCATGATTTTGATTCCTTTTTCAAACTTAGCAATCAATTTGTATTTACTTAAAAGAGATTGAAAATATATTTAAAAGAGAATAAATATTTAATTAGGAAACTAATTAATAATTATTGGTGGGTGTACTAACAAACAATTAGTCATCTTAGTAATTTTACTTAAGGGCATTATTGGATTTTTAAAAACATACTAATTTGGAGTGTACATATAGTTTTTAAAGGGTACAAATATCGTCACTTATTACTTAATCCGGTATATTGTTTTATCCGGTCCACACCAGACTAAATAGTCCAGCCAGTAAGTACCTACCACAGCCGAACTTGGGCTTTGTGTCACACAACTCACACCTTGACTAAGGTAATTACTCTTTGTTTCATCTAATTTTTTGCAGTCAAAAAGCTGACTGACATGGCTCCCGCTCATTTTTATTTATTTTTTTCCAAATAAATCTGGAGTAATGCTATATAAACCCAAATTTCAACCCAAATGTTGTAGCAAGTGAGTTGTCATCACCACACACAACATGAGATGGTGTGGTTAATGAAAAAACCACTTGCCACATCATTTAGGTTGAAATTTGGGCTAAATTTTTTGGTTGCCTAGCATTAGTGTTAAATCTAATCTCGGCTAAAAGTAATTATATGGTTCCATTAACATTTTATTTTAATTTATTTTTTCAATTAAATTTAACTTCTTTGCAGCAAAACAATAACTAAAGTGGGTTCCACTAATTTTTATTAATGTGTTTTTATAATTTAATTTAATATATTTATAATTGAATTATAATTTAATATTTAAATATATTTATAAATGTTTAATTTTAAATAAATATATATATTAGCCAATTTAGTACTGTCTCGTACCAAACATTGTAGAAGACTAAATTTAATCCAATAATATCCAATCCAGTCCAGTACAATCCTATATAATCCAGTCCTGTATGGTGCGCCAAACATGCCCTTAGTATGTTGTGAAACCGAAGAAGTAGCACTATGAAATTTTCCAAAAGTCGTTTCTTGTTTCTAATTACGGGGTTTTTTGAATCATGTGATTGGTGAATATAATCGCTTAAGTTCCATCTCCTTCTCTTCGGTTAGAATCAAAGTTGTTGGCTTGCTTCCTATCTCAGACAAAGGATTTACGATCTTATATGCTATTCAGCGTTTTAGCTTTATTTTACAGAATGCTGATGTCAATCGGATTTGGTTCCAATAACATCTCTGAGCTTTCATTACCTTTCATTCTTCATTTTTTTTCCTTTTACAGAGTTGGAATGCGGTGTAGTGCATTATACCTGTATTGAGTAACTAGGCTCATGCCGTATTGAATTTAACAGTACTGATACATTCTAAAACTCTGCTGCTCATTTTGAAATAAAATGGTAACTGTTATGCAGATTGATGTCAAGCAAATGATCTAAAAACAGGAAATGATTTCAGTGGTTTATATTGAACAAAGGATTCATACTCCAAGATGGCATGCTACAGTGTACAGATGAATTTTGTTTTGGATCCTTAGGAAATGGATTTTTTTTTTTTTTTTTCAAAATATATGATTCATTGATGGTACCAAGGGTCATGCACGACAAGGCATAATATAGTAGTAACCGCCTTCAATTCAAGAGGTCTGACATTCACTCACTGTATCCCCACCATCCCGGACATATGATATGGTCGGTGAAGTAACAACTGTCCATAGGTTTTGATGAGTGAGTTATTAGAAGAAAATATACTCGATAATTACTTTATTCCATTGTATCGGTTTTATTAGGAGGGGGGTGTCGATGTTTTTGTTTAAGATTCAGAATGGAGATAATAGCTTGAATTATATATGTACAGCTTAACAATAACTAACTGCTCTACTTGTTGATATACACTTTTTTAAATCTTGAATTCAACATCATTTTTGTATGCACTTTGCTTATGTGTTTCACTTAAAATATGATACATTTTCCATCATTGAAGTTCTATATCTATATCATTCTCTCAGTCCGTTGTCTTTTGAATGATGTCAACTTCTGGTAACCAAGATCTGATGTGTAGGTTCTTCTAAGAATGCTTCCAACTTATCATCATCATGTGAGGTCGTATGAAAACACACTCATAACAAAATTTTTTGGTCTTCACAGGATCAAACCTTCAAGTGGTCAAAAGGTAATGAACACGGTGAATTACTGCTTTCTCCATCTGCCCTTTTGCCTTATTATGTACAGTAGTCTCAGAAACATCCTTTCATTAATAGAATTCCAGTGTTACATGCAAATATTTACCTTGCTAGGGTTGAGTTTTTCATGGGTTACCTACCTCACTGGTAACATTCACGGAACCTGGTTTAAAGAATGTTGATTGATTATTTTCCCTCCTGTTAATCACAAGAAGCTAATAGTTGTGACATTATCCCTGCTTTGCAGTTTCGCTTTGTAGTGATGGGAAATATGTTCTGCACAGAACTACGTATCCATCGAAGATTTGATTTGAAGGGCTCATCACTAGGGCGTTCAACGGAGAATATTGAGATTGATGAGAACACTACACTTAAAGATTTGGATCTAAATTACTTCTTTTACTTGGAACCTTCTTGGAGAGAGGCTTTATTAAAGTAAGTGATGCCTCTTAAGTTATGTTATGCTATGTTGGATTCCAAATTGATGTCAGGTCTACCAGTTGACTAATATTAATGCTGAAGATTTCCTGATTCTTTCTCAGATATAAATTGCAAGGGATTAGATTGTTATAAGTCTTTTATCATCAATATTTAATTGAAGTGCCAAATTCTATGTAACTTCATTTGCAATAATGTAGATGGATAACTTTCTAAGTAGCGGACTCTTATTCTTTTTTTAGACTAAAAAATTTTATTCTACTTATAATTAACATAGATTCTTTAAGCCTACCCAATATTATCTTAATTATTTGATGCACATCATTCTTGCTTTTGTTGGTTATCTTTTTGTCTTACATACAAATCTTCATGCAGGCAGATAGAGATCGACAGCAAATTTTTGGAAACTCAGTGCATTATGGATTACAGTCTTTTGCTGGGTGTTCATTATCGAGCTCCCCAGCACCTGCGATCTCTTATGAATATGACAGCAGATGGGTTGGGAATAGTTGCAGAAGAAGGTGAGCATCACATTTAATAAATGATGTTGCGTTAGCAATTTCTATTGACTAGCTAAATCGGTTTGATATGAAATTCAAGAGGAGATGAATAATTCAACCATAAAATATCCTTTCATGGTTAGGATCTTACATAGGGTATTACAAGCAAAGAGAGATGCAACAGTAAGGTAGAATCAGCAAGTCAAAATTAAGTTACAATAGTTGCTTTAAGTATTTCAGGTCGACAGAATTATAATGAAAAGAACTATATATACAACTTATATGAAATAGTGAACTACTTCTATATGACATTGACACCAGAGACAGATATTGTCCTTTTAAGTTTCTTGGTTTTCTTACCTACATTGTGTTTTACTTATCTGGAAATACACATAGTACACATGGTACATAACCCAGACACATCAAATTTGGTCTATTCAGTGATTTTGTCTACATAAAATATTCTTTCCACTCTTTTTTACATATAGTTGCTTGATCTTATCGTGATAATAAACTGATATCAAATTTTCTGTGCTGTTTCATTGTCAAATTCTCTAGAGGATGAAATCTCCAACTACCCAGATGGCCTTGTTTTGGTCCCACGTGGAACAGATGATAATAGTGTGGTTGTGGGTCCCCACATCAGAGGTAGCCGACTGCGAGCCTCATCTGTTGGCTATGAGGAAGTGGATCTCCTTCTTCCTGGTACAGCAAGGTATGATATCTTGGTGCCTCAAAGAAAATTTTCTCTATTTCCTCAGTGTAGTATCCCCATTAGAATCATTGCAATTTGGGAAGGCAATTAATTCAACCATTTAAAGCTGATTTAGCAGACAGTACTTGCATGAACTCTGTAAAATTGAATAAAACAAGGCGAATAGTTTGGACATTCAAATTGTTTTGTTTGACGAAATCAACAATGCATGTGCAAACTATGTAGTTAACTTCAAAAGACGTGTCTAAAGTAAAGCCATCCACTCTCTCAAAAAGAAATGCATTTAGCTTCCTGCAGACTGCAGTATGTTAATATTTATTGTTTATTTTCTTTGAATTATTACTTGTTCAGCAGACTGCAGATTCAGCTTGGTGTGAACATGCCATCAAGGGCAGAACAAATTCCCGGGAAGCAGGAAGATCTGTTTCATCAGTCATACGATGTCGTTCTGTACCTGGGTATCATTGATATATTGCAAGAGTACAACATGACTAAGAGGATTGAACATGCATACAAATCTTTACAATTTGATTCTCTATCCATCTCTGCAGTAGACCCTACATTCTACTCTGAGCGCTTCTTGGAATTCGTCGAGAAGGTGTTCCCCGTTAGAAGTTAGACAAGTTTTGGGTATATATATGCCTCTTGTTAGCATCCTCCTCCCAAATACCATCACCTTCATGTGAGTGCATATAATGGAATTCTTGTACAAACGATGATATTATATGAGTTTGATAGGAGAGATCAAGTGTTGTCTTCACATATAGAATTGTTGAATTGTTCCATTTTGACTTTGGAACTTTTGCAGTTCTCTTTATATTTTATGATTTATGAATTTGAATTGATTATCGCCACCACGAAGAGAAAATGAAAAAGCTATACCAATAATAAACTAGCTGGTCTCTAAGAAAATATATTACTAGTTAGATTTCTCATAGCAAATCAAGAGATTTATGGAGCAAATCACCGGAATTTTTTTTTTTTGGAGCATAAGTACAAATATCAATAGGGTACTTATGGCAGATTACAAGGACAAACGGCACAAATTTTAAATGAAGCTCCAAAAATCCAAAATCTTAATAATTCAATACTTTTTTTTTAGAAAAGATGTCATAACATTTAAGTTGTAATGAATTTCCCATATAATCTGATCTTTGATCTTTGATCTTTGATTCAACTAAAAGAATTTAGAAATATAGTGTATTTCAATGAACAAAACATGTAAGTAAAGAAATAAAGAGCAATAGTTCCAACAATGTACTTAGTGCTCGTTTGGTTGAGCTTTCTACTGCCTCAAAAGTTCTACAAACGTTTATTTGAGTTTTTTCGAGTTTTTTTGGTTTGATTTTTGAAATTATCTATTTTAAATTGAGTAGAGGCTAGTAAAGTTTAAACCTTACTTGAGAAAAGTTCATGGGGAGGTGCTTCTTCAAATACACATTTTTTTTTTAAAAAATCTACCAACCTAACAACTATAATTTTTTTTTATAAAACTCTATTTCTAATAGATCTACTGACAAGTAGATCTTTTACCAATAGAGATTTTTCAAAAACCCAACCAAACAAACTCTTAATAACTTGATTCATCGATCTATAGATATGCGTTAATACGTCATTAAATTGGTATGATGTACCGGCAATAAGCGATAGTTTCAACTTGTCTAGCATTGTTTAATAGTTTGAGAGTTGGCTTCCACGGCCAAACTTCATATTTAGAGTTTACTTTCTTTGCAACATCAATATCTGACAGGTAATCAATCTTGGCAAAAAAAAGTTAATAGCAGTCAACACAGCAAGAAATTACAACATTTCAAGCTAACTAATAAGATCCAGCTTTTGATTTGACTGACATATCAGATGTGATAACCAATAGCATCATCTTCTAACCAGCTATATCCCTTTAGGCAGTTTGAGATTCAACATGCATTGATACGGGATCATGGCTAGCAGCACAATAACTTCATACACACAGAGGATGTCAGGACCTGCTACTGCCCCATGTTTGGAGGTGGAGGAGGTGGACGCATACCCTGACCATGCATCTGTTGGCCCATAAAGCCTTGTGGAGGAGGCGGCATCATCATTGGAGGCCTACCCATCTGAGTACCAGGAGTAAAATTAGCCATTGTGCCACTACCACCAGGAGGTGGTGGAGGAGCAGGTGGGGCCCCACCAGGAGGCATGGGCCTAGGGCCATTTGCCATTGGAGGTGGGGGAGGTGGTAAGGATCCAGACATTGGTGGGGGTGGGGCTCTAGAAGGATTTCCTGTAGGCACGCCAGGTGGTAGTCCCTGCGGTGGAGGTGGTGGTGGGGGCGGTGCTTGGGTTAAAGGCCTTGGAGGAACACCTGGGGCCGTAGTGCCATTGGCCGCAGGGGGAGCTTGAGGTTTGCTTGCTTCCGGTGGTTTTGTTTTGAAATATAACTGCAACTGTACAGTTTAAACTAAACCAGTAAGAAAGTATTCTCATAAGTTCTAACATAGATATAGAAAGTTATAAAACATCAGTGTCTACTCCTGCCAAAGAGCAGAAGGTTGGTCCAAGCCAATGCAGCTTATCAACAGCCTTGGACACTCATACAAGGGTAACTAGGGGGAAAATATACTATTCAAAATCAAGAGCTGACCAACTAGCTGAACCGAATCAGTAGTAAAGGTTAGGTTGCCCCAAGTACCATTAGCTATGTCAAATTACAGGCAACTCAGACATAACACAAATGTTGAACCCACACAATCAAAGCAAAATGGACAGAATCTCACCAAAGGGGCCAAAAAAAGTAGCAAGTATAAGAAAACTAACCGTGAACATCTTAGAGTCCGGATCCCAGTGTGAGAAAAACTTGGGAGTGGATTTGTCAATCTCTGTGCTAGGAACCTGAGAGAGATGTAAATACGAAAACACAAATAAAAAATATTTCCTAAATTGATCAAATGGTAAAACAAAAATCAGCAGTATGCAATACAAAGGTTAATTTACCTTAAAAGCTATGATCTCATATGGTTCTGCTGCAAACATAAGATACTGGAATCTCTTATCAAATGGTTGCACTCTCTGAGTAAAACATAGAAAAAAAATGAGTAATATGGTTTTGTGATTTGTCTAATGTAGAAGTGTAACGAAAGCTTATAGGTCATATCATAGACTGCACTAAAATTTGAAAAGAAAATTATCAAAAATCTCAAGTATCATGAGAAAACCTATGGAATTGAACTCAATACAATAGTGAGCCTACCTGCTCAAAAGATGACATAAACCGGTGCCTTGGCTTTGATAGGTCTTCTATCTCAGGATACTCAATCTGCATTAGGAACCACATTATCATTACCCATAAGAAACTGCATTGTAGAATTCAAACAGTAAACAGGGAAAAATATAATCACACACCTGGAAAAGAAGAGACCTCTGCTTCGTCTCTCCATCAAATTGCTTTGTCACGCGATACCCAGGTCTACCAATTTTGACTGTAGGGACACCGGAAATTTGCATACCATTAGATCATATATAAGACTAATATTCTTAAAATCATGATAGATACATAGTTCTCACAATTTTCAAAGTAGCAGAGAATAAATTCATCCACTTAGATAAGTAATACAAAGCAAAAGATGTTAATATGAACAAACCAAATATAGCTGCATGACACCAAATTGGCCTACTTACAGACTCATATCCACCATATTTTGGCCAACCAGTACACCTCTCATAGCCTTTTTTTTTTTTTATAAATAACAGTCAAAATGTACATTCCGTATAAAAAAGATTCAAACCAGATTTCAGAGCAAAGTAAAGAACAAAAATCATAACAGCACTGGAAAAAATATATGAAACATTAGTGTTATCAGCACCCAGAAACAAAAATGGGAGCTCGGTTACAAAGAAACCATACTTTGGATAGCTAACTGAAATATCCCAGCTTGGCAACTTTGTTGAGTTTAGACTCCGATCTTCCAACTGTTCTCTAATACTAAGTTCTCTAAACAACAGTTCACTACAAGTACACCATATTTTTGCCTACTTAGCACCTCATGAAATGGCCCAACAACTTCCCCAAATTGTTCTAGGTTCTATATAAGTACCAAACTTAGTTCCTAACCAGCAACTCACCTCGCGACCTTAAGTTTAAGAGTGACACAAAACACCATTTACAATAAGTAACTTATCCACATTCAAAATCATATCATTTTTCTTTCAGCATTTAGAATTACATAAAACAAGACTTGTCATAAATTAGTCATTTATCTTCACACATAAATATGCACACCAGTTATTCGAAGAAAAGTAATTTGAAGCAATACAAGAATTCTAACAGATGACAAAGGGGAAGTTAAAGTAATTGCCTGTTTTGCGAACGGAGACTTTTCGCTTGTGGGGCTGGGGCTGAGCTGGGGCATCCTTGGCTTCGCGAGCAGCTCTCTTGGCCAAATTAGTTTGGTGACGCTTCCCTTGGGTGTGTGCCAAGTAATTGCCCTCATTGTTGTGCAACGTCAAACACAGCTTACACTCGTAACTGAAATACAACACCCATCACACACCACACAACTAACTGATTATTGTAAAACAGAGAGAGATAGAGTATCGGTGTTTCATTGGACCTACCTGCCGAGATGGTTGCGCATAAAATAGGGGTCTTTGGCAAGATCGATGGTCTCGAGGGCCAGCCTGCGGAGGCGCTCGCGGCGGTCGATGGCTTCGTTTTGGGCGGAGGCGGCGCCACCGCTGCCGGGCTTCGAACCCCATTCTCTGTCCATTCTTCAATTAATTCGCTCTCTCACAATTTTCAGACCTCACTGCTCTGTTTTTGCATTCCACTGATTTACGAAGAGCGGTTTCCGGATTCTAATGGGCCTACCCAACGCAGATCCGGTTCAATTGAAGTTGCACGGTTCTCAGGCCCATAAATTGTTGGGCCGGAAATTGGCGATTATATTAAAAATATTAAAATATTAAAATAGGGTTTTATTGAAAATTAACCCTTTTGGGAGCCAAAAGTTAACAACTAACCTCTTTTTGAAAAACTTGTAAAACTAACTCATTTTTAATGCGAAAGTACCATTTTACCCTCACTTACTCACTTTCTCCTTTCTACTTTACCTACCTATTATATATCTATTATTCTCATTCATTTCCTCTTATTTCCACATCTTTCCACCATAACACTCCCATTCGTTTCTCTCTCAATCTCCTCTCCAAAATTTTATCTTTTGTTCTCTCTTCCTTCATTTGTCGAATTATTCTTTAAGCAACTTGAAATTATTCATCCACCACAAGGGTTCCTTCTATTTAATCTTTGAGGTGAGTTTTTTTTAAGAAGAAATTTTATACTTTAATCTCGGATTTAATTGAATTTGTGTATTATTTTTATGGAAATAGTTTACATTTACATAATAAAGCATGGGTCTTGTGTGTATTTGATGTTGTTGTGATCAAATTAAAGTTTAAGCATAAATTTTAAGTTAATTTCTATTTTTAATATCTTATTTACTTTGATTTGTGCGGGTTGTTAATTTTTGTCAAAATAGTTGACATGAATGTAATAGAGTATGGGTCTTGTGTGCATTTGATGTTATTATGATCAATTTAAAATTTATACATAAATTTAAAGTTTATTTGTTGATTAAATCTCTAATTTAGTTTAATTTGTGCAATATGGTTGATTATTTTGGTGAAAATAGTTTTCATGAATATAAAAGAGCATGTGCCTTGTTTGAATTTGATGTTGGTGTGGTTAATTTTCTATTGTTGTATTAAATCTAGACAATTGTATGTTTATTTTGAAAATGTGTCCAGGTTCAGAATTCCAAACAGCGTTAGGATTTCCTAACGGGTATGGGAATTCCAAACACGGTTAGGATTTCCCAACGGAGATGAGAATTCCAAACACTGTTAAGAATTCCTAACTCCGTTGGGGATTCCTAACTCCGTTGGGGAATCCTAACTGAGTTGGGAATTCCTAACGCAGTTAGGAATTCCTAACATAGTTGGGGATTATGGAATTCCAAATAGCGTCCAGATTAAACATTGTTTGGATTTAGAATAATTTGTAAATTCACGGTACCATGCGTTTAGAATATTTGTTTAAGAACTTAATCAATAATTTCTTATTCATTTGAAAGGCGGGTTGCATGAATAAAGTTTGGTTTGTTGTTTTATACGACGAGAAATTGAGTAAAAGTGGTGGGAAGTTCAAGTATCAATCTGGAAAGTCAAGAGCAATTTCAGTTTCAAGCGAAACCTCGTATGAATTATTACACGACATCACTAGTGAATCATTATATGACATCATATAGCAATTTCAGTTACGTGAGTATCTATGTTAACTACTTATTTTAATGTTGTATCGTTTTTTATCTATTCATGTTGTGTTTTTATTTGTAGGCTAGCTGGATGGCACAAGATGTTGTTTATGTAGTATTCAAAGGTTACAGACCAGGGCGTTTATGAGTTATAGAGTGCGTGCGAAGAACAGATCAACGGATTTGATGGAAGTTTGACAGTGTTGTTAATTGTTGTGTAATGTAAATGTTGTGTGACAGTGTTGTGTAATGTTAAGTAGATTGTTGTTTGGTACATTTGCTATATTTCATGTCTTAATTACATTGTTGTAATGTTTGGTTGCTGTAAGGTATACATACTCTTTTTTGCAATCAAAATGAAGGAATCAATGTATTTCGCCTTGTGGCAAGATAAGTGTTCTCATTGTATAACTTGTAGAGTTTGATGTGTTTATTTAGTTTACGGTCTACTGTATTTGCAAAGTTGGGATTGTTACTGTTACTAAACTGTGACTACTTTGTTTGTTGTATCATAAGAAGAAAAAAGAATAAAAATAGAGATTTACACTTAAAAATGTAGTTTATGCAAGCTGTGATTCTTGTACTTCTAATTAGTAACTAATACACGAAAAATAAGTATTTTCAATAACAGACAAAGAGAGCATAGACAAGACAACCCAAAATAGATAGAGGGAGCAATGTAGACAACGGTTCCATGAATCTTCTGAAGCAACAGAGGGAGCAATGTAGACAACGGTTCCATGAATCTTTCGAATTTCCTCCCACCTCCTACGTAGTATGTTTCAGAGTCGTACACATTAATCTTCCGAGCAATGAAGTCGATTTCAGCTAAGACCCAATGTTCTTCTGAAATATAACATAAAACTATTACAACAAAATTCAAATCATCTAACTGAATTCGCAACAGTACAAAGTCCTAGTATCCAGCTAAGAATGACAACCCATTATTTATAAAAACAAGCAAACTAATTAATATTTTCCAGCAATTTTTGAAACTCATAACTTTGAAAATCAATATTTTCCAGCAGTTCACAAGCTTTTCAAATTAACCTTAAAAAGAGTGAAGACTACTAAAAGAGTAAAAATGAAGAAAAAATAACCTTTTGATTGCACTAGGTTGGAATTCCTAACAGGGTTTGGAATTCCAAACAATGTTAGGAAATTCCTAACAGGGTTTGGAAATCCTAACTCTGTTAAGAAATTCGTAACATGGTTAGGAATTCCTAACTCTGTTAGGAATTAGTTAGGAAATTCTTAACAGAGTTAGGATTTCCAAACCCTGTTATGAATTTCCTAATAGAGTTAGGATTTTCAAACCCTGTTATGAATTTCCTAACAGCGCTAGGAATTCCAAACGCTGTTAGGAATTCCTAACTCTGTTAAGACCCAACCTCAATCAAATATCAAAACTAGCTACAAACTCAATCAAACTTAGGGTATCCTAAGTTGTGGGTCTATTAGGTATGTATTTGTGAAAAAGAACAAAAAGGAATAAGTGAAAACAAAGAAACCCTTGGTAACTGAAGATTTATTTTTTAAAAAAAATTATAGTTGTCATTCAATTTGATTTGACACATATATGCAAACAATTTGAAATAAAAGGAATCCAATTCATAACTTGATAACCACATGGACAGCAGAACACATTACAAACACAACGACATGGAAACAAAAATATTATGTTCAACAATTCAGAGAACATCTGAGGCACCATCTCTCTCTCTCTCTCAAACCTCTTATTCTAATGTCATCATCATCAAAGCCTGTTTAGATTCAGTTCATTGATAATCAAAACCATTTCATCTTATTGAGTCTCTCCCTTTCCAAACATAATCGGCTTGCAAGAACTACGACAACAACTTAGATCGAAACAACTAGACACCTGAATAGACAATTACACAATCCATGCATATTCTCCGATCTCACTTTATTAATCTATCCCAATTTTACGACCACACCACACACATCACACATGACACTTCTCAAAGCAACATGCCTGACTTACACTAAAACAGAAACCAAATTAAGGATATACTTAATTACTTGAAAATAGATTGTTCTCCACACTACCCCGAGCCATGTACTCATATATAAGCACCCGATGTTCATCTTCACAACAGTAATCGAATCAGCATCATAAATCCAATCACAAGAACAACAAAAACCAGCATAGATAATCCTGAAAGTTATTGTAAGCTAAACTTCTGTGAGAGCAGCAATAACAACACAATTGGGTCACCAAAAAGACAAAGTGTTCCATACAAATACGCAATTTAAAACACCAATAGCACATAAACATGCCCATTTAAATACATGAAGAAAGTTTTGAAAAATTAACCTATATTTTGTATGCATGTGTGTGTATAATTTGAAGCAGAATTCACATTAATCTCCACAAGACCCACTTTTGGCACAACTTAGAAACTTGGTTGACTTTATAGAAGTAATATCGCAAATGTAAATGGAAGTAGTAACAAACAATCTCAAACAATTTCTTACCAATCTCAATCACAACAAAGCACAAAACAATCAGACAAAGCACAAAAAAAACCACAACAAAAAAACCCCCAAAATCTTCAATTTATTACCAATCTCAACTGAGTGTTTCTTGTCAATCGAGCCCTCCTGCTGCTACTCAGCTGTAGTCGCCGTGCCTCTCCGATGCTGCCATGGTTAGCCGCGACGCCTTGCTTCGTCGCTGCCGTAGTTCATCCGGTCACCGTCCTTCATTTTCCTGCTTCGTCGCTGCCGGCTTTTGTCGTGTCACCGTCCTTCCTCTCCCTGCTTCGTCTCTACCGTCGTTCGTCTCTACGCCGTGGTTCAATGGCCTTGCTTCTTCGCGTCTAGGTCGCAGTGGTTTCGTCGGGTCACCGTGGTTTCTTCTCGTCGCCGTCTCGGTCGCCGTGATTTCATCTCGTCGCGTGGTTCTTTTGTTCAGATTTGAGAGAGGTTGGGTGTTTTGAGAGAGGTTAGGGATTTTGTTTGTTTGACGAAAATAGATTTTAGGGATTTCAGACTACAATATAATCAATGGTAGGGATTTCAGTGTTATGTAATGTTTGGTAATTTTAAAAATTTGTAAGGGTAAAACTGTCTTAAATGAGTTAGTTTTGCAACTTTTTCAAGAATAGGTTAGTTGTTAACTTGAGACTTCCAAATGAGTTAGTTTTCAATAAACCCTTAAAAATATGTGTTTACCTACAATACTGACAATTTTTATCTCATAAGCACACAATTGTAAGCATATCTTTAGTATACTAATATACATTACCACACTTTTACAATATTAGCAACATAACATCAATCATAATAATACACACGGCAAAATTATGGTGATATGTATTATTATGCTCAAATTGTGTGCTCATGAGAGAAAAATTAACAATACTGGAAAAGTAATGTTAGATGTCCTTGCAACTTTTCTTTTATAGGCACACATTATAAGCATATTTATAACATATTAATATACATCACCACATTTTTGTCATGTGTATTATTATGATCGAAGTTATGTTGCTTATATGGCAAAAGTGTGGTGATTGTATTAGTATACTATAGATATGTCTATAATGTGTGCCTATGCGAGAAAATTACGTCCCAAATTCTTTTTCAAATGATGTGGCATATGAGGTATCAACATCTTGTAAATCATGAGATTATATAGTAATTAATGTGATGTTGACACCTCATGTGCCACATCATTTGAGAAAAATTTTTGGAACATCTAGTATTACTTATATAGAAAATGTATTGTTAATTAACAGTTATTTGAGAGAGTTAGGGGTTGATTGTTTTTTTTTGTCTGAAGACTGTACGGTCATGAATTTTTCTGAAAACTGAATAATGACTGAAATCTGAACTTGAATGACATGTTTATTTTTTTCCCTCACATATGAATGTATTGTCAACACGTTTATTTTTTATAAGTAAAATTGTCTGAAACTAAGTAATTTTACATTTATACCCATGTTAAACAATTATACATATAATATGGAATTAAAAAAAATCCAAAAATGATAATTATATATGAAAACATATGATCATGATCTTCTTTTTCGATTACAAATAAATTTCATTTTTACTAAGAAAAGAAAATGTTTTTTTTTTCAGAAAATAAAAAGGACATCAGGAAAACTCAAGCAAAACACTATATATATGTATATATATATGTATACAATCCTTTTCTCTTTAGTGCACACTGATATAATTTATATCAGTACGTTGCATGTGGACCGCTGATTATGGAGAAGTTTTGACAAGTGTATATACTTTGAGTCAAAGTATGCAAATCTAATGGTCCACATCCAACGCACTGATGAAGTTATATCAGTGCGTACTGACTTGAAAATTTATGTATATATATATATATATATATATATACAACACCCTAATATCATAATAAAGTATTGATATTAAACACCAATATGAGAAGTATGGTTCTTTTTTATTTTTAAAGCTATTTAAAATAAGCAATATAATAAAATAAAGATTTCTATACCATATATAATTATGATGAAATTGGAAATATGTTATATATGGGGGATAATATCGGAAGAAAAGATTTTGGATTGCATTTAATGCAATTCAGTGATTTGCAATTAAATGAAAAGTCATGAATTTTTACTTTGTATTTTAAGTTGTTTTTTGGTATTTTAAAGATGTTTGACCACTTAAAAAAACAAACAAAACAACTTAATAATTATGATTCACACATTAAGTTTTAAGTGGAAAAAACAAACGACCTCTTAGTTTTTTTTTTTAATCCTTAATTTATGTACACATTGGATTGAAATCTAAAGACTAAAAAGTGATCCAACAACCATACAATCTTATATTATATATAATTAAGAGTGATTTTATTGACAATCCACACTTAATATCTTACTACATCACATTTTAAATGTTTAATTAGAATTACTTAAGAAGACAGAAGAAAATTTTAATTTCCAACATTTGTTTCTTTATCTCTTTTGTGTTTCACAGACCCTAAAACACTTTTCACTTTTTTTTTTCAATATCATAAGAGTTTCTTTTCCATTAGTGAGTTTAATTTGAAATTGAAAGGCTCGAAGAAGGCAATAGTTTATTAACTTGAAGAGAGTTGGCTTAAAAAATTAGACTTCATATTCTATTTGTAATTTCTTTGTGCATCAATCAGCATATTCATCTCATGTGTATTCTCCATCACTCTCTTTATCTATCAGCAATGCTAGCTTGACGGTTAGTGTTGGAGGTTTTAGAAGTCTTGCCTCCACCGTTAATGTAGATACAAAGAATAACAATTGATTTATGATATGGAATATCTATTTTCATACCATAAAAAAACAAAAGGAATTTTTAATTTCTAATTATAAAGTTTAGGAGTTCATAATATAAACTGTGCAGGAGAATGAAGAGGATTTATGAATCTTAAACCCATAATTTTAAAGTCATGCTTTATGAGATTAAAGTTGATAAAAAAAATATCTATGAGAATAACAACATTACTTCTCTGTCTTTAACATAGATTTTATTTTTAAAAAACTTCAATAAAAATGGGCTGCTTTAGGTCAAATTTTCTCTAGTAGGCACACAATATATAAATATTTATAACATATTAATACATATCATCACAACATTATTATAACAACATTACTTCTCTGTCTTTAACATAGATTTTATTTTTTTAAACTTCAATAAAAATGGGCTGCTTTAGGTCAAATTTTCTCTAGTAGGCACACAATATATGAATATTTATAACATATTAATACATATCATCACATTTTTACCATGTGTATTATTATGATTGAAGTTATATTGGTTACGTGATAAAAGTACGGTGATGTGTATTAGTATACTATACACATACCTATATTGTGTGCTTATGAGAAAAAACTGAGCTTTAGGTATTGCCTTCGGTTATGTGATTTTGTCTAAAAAAACTTATATGAGAAGAAAATGAGTATTAAAAAATTATAAGGATAATTTTGGAATAAAATTTTGTGTTTTTAGATTATATATATATATATATATAAAGTTTTATAATAAATTGTCTTTAGAAAAGAAATGTCAAAAGATAAAATGTGATTGTAAGGAGAAAATTATCTATAATTAATTACTAGTTAAGGTTTGCCATTGCCAATTTACACGCAAATAATTTTATCAAAAATTTACATAACCAAGTATGAAATTTCTAAAACTGTCTCTCACTTTCTGTAAATGCAACATTTGCTATGTATATAACCCAATCATCCAACCTTAGATTAGACAAGTCGCTATTGAGAGTAATCCTCTCTTCGATGTTAGGCTCGTGATTATACATTCAGATTCTCACCTCGAGTATGGATCTACTCCATTGCTACCACCAGATCCTTAAAGAATTTAAGAATGGTTTAAGCTTCCAAAAAGCAAATGACTCGGGCAATTTTTGAACTCGCCTTTTATGTCGTTATCAAATTGCGATTTAAAAAGATATTTATAAGAAGTCCTAAGCAATGTGCTATAAAGTTTGAAAACTAGTAAATCGGCAAGTAAATGTGTCGTCCACAGGGAGGTGTCATCCGCCGATCGCCTCACGTTTTAGTGATTATTGAAAGCAATGCAGATAAGAACATGACAAGAGTGAGAGTGGTGTGTGTGAAGTGTAACATGTTGTGTGTGTGAGAGAGTCGAGCATAAAAACAAAGATAAGAAAAATAAGAGAATCTAGAGGGATGAGAATAGTGGTTAAATGAGATAAATGTAAAAATATGGTAGATAGGAGAGATGCAATAAAATGAACACAAAAGGTATTCATGACCACCACAACATTCGTGCCACTCATAATAACTAACCGCATCGACACTCCGAACATGGGTTCAACCTAGCCTTAACTACGACCTCAAAAGAGTCGTCTAGTCATCTAAAGCTACTCACCGAGAGTGTATCACATCAACAACTACTAAGGACCGCGTTAAGCAAAAATATTAGAAAGATAAAATTAGGATCAACCACCGACTGCTGTTCACCTGTCACGTGTAAACAACTAAAAATTGAAGCATTAAGCATAAAATGGGACCCCCAACCACTACTCACCGAGAGTGTATCGTGCGAGCAATGACCAAGAGTCGCCTGGAATTTGACTTCAAAATTCGCAAATTGCATACTTTATCGTCGGACATGCTTTCAGATCTCAACCGATTGATTGCCTAATCTGTATCAACCGGTTCTCAAGTACCACACTTGATCATCTCAACCCAACTACTCTCAACTTATTGATTTCCTCCCATATCTGAATACGAATTTCAGTTTTAAATGACTATGTGAAAGCATTTTATTGAGTCCATTTTTGCTCACCCCCTTCAAGGGGGGTGAGCATTACCCCCCTCCCCAATACATGCCACGTGTCTAGGGAGAGGGTAGTTTTGTCCAAACATATGAGATTTTTTAGATAAAATACCCCATTTTAGACACATGTCATTTATTGGGGAGGGGGTAATGCTCACCCCCCTTGAAGGGGGGGGGGGGGGGGGGGGGGTAAGCAAAAGTCTTCTCCATTTTATTTGCAAAAATGGCTGCGGTTGAATTATTGTCTCGTACTAATGGATTCTTTATTGTTCAAACTTTGCGTTTACAATTTTACATTGCAATTAATGTAGATGATTGATTTTTACATTGCAATTTATATTATTGATTCGATAAGATGAGGATGGTATGATGGTAAACTCTTCACACATGTATCACGAGGTTACGGGTTCAAGTCATTCCCTTAAAAAAAACCCAAATTTATGTAATATTTCTCTCTCTTTATATATATAGTCTTTCTACTATCAGTTCGCCATGATATAAAATATATCAGGACGAAGAATGTGGATCACAGATTATATAGAAGTTTTGACAAATGCATATACTTTGAGTCAAAATATGTAAATCTAATATTCCACATTCTTCGTCTTGATATATTTTATATCAGGACGAACTGACAATAGAAAAATTATATATATATATATTAATTATTGAATCTCATGATGTTTTGCACCGCGCCTCACACGGATTACATCAATAACATCACACAATTAAGCATATGAAATATTGGTTTCAAAATTACATGATTTTCTTTCTAGAAGGTAGTTGAGAGAAATAAAAAAATAAAGTAAATTAATCGTAGTTATTCATTTGTTTGGCTACCAAATGTCGGTATATGGGTATATGTTTAATAAGTGAACACAAATTAAATCAGTTAAGGGATCTTAATTCTCGAATAAGGGGAGGGTTCGAACCCCTAACTTCGTGGTGTAGAAGTGATAAGTGTCTATATACCACTGAACCAACCTCATTTACCTATATTCTAATATATGATAGGATGAATCTTTACAACTTATTTTACTTGATATATGTCATTTAAGTCTAATTGCACATCTATTATTGTTATTGGTAAAATTTGAAAAGATGACACGTCAGTATAAACATCGCGTTGTGCGGAGATAATAAGTGACGTGTCAACTAATGTCGACTAAATTGAACCAACCTAACTCCACAATGCCTGGTCAAAGTTACTCAGATGGTTGGGTGGAAAATAATCAACCAAGGTAATTAGATTGGTCAAGTAAAGAAGATTTGGTCGGGAAAGACCAAAGTGGTCGGGGAAACCCAAATGATCGGGTTTAGTTATCTGATCGGGTGAAGATCTCTGATCGGGGGTGAAAGAGGTTTGGTCTGGTTTGGCAGACGGTCGGCTGAGCGATACGTGGACAATTGTGAGATACGCTCGAATGCCTGACACGTCGATAACATAGAATTCAATGCAACCATGATTCATTTGAGTAAGATTCTCATGAAGCATACTCTGATAAGGAAACAAATTTCTTTAGAGATATCAGAGTCCAGAATAAGTAAAAAACCTAATGTGTTCAAAACACAATCAGTGCAAAACGGGAAGAAGAGCTAAACGACTCCAGCAAGTCAGAGTTTTATTAAGTTACTGTCACCTTTTCTTTTACTTGTACTCCAAGAATTAAGGTTCTATGCATGTATAAATAAACCCTAAAAATACCCGAAACGAGGTTAGCGAAGAACTAGATAGACAAGAGGGCAGGAGAGGTTGAGCTTGTAACAATTTCTTCATAGTGAATTTCTATCTCGCCGTCACCTGCAACCGTGGTTTTTTCCATTCTTGGGTTTTCCCCGTAAAATCTGTGTTTGCATGTTCTTTTTATTTTTCTTGATTCATTATATTATTTTCGATTCACCATAACTTGTTCAACGTGTGATTGAATTTACGTAATCCCAAAAATCACCGACAACAATTGACGCTAGAAGGAGGGGGGAGTTACAACAAAATCTAAGGAAATTTGTGTAACGACAGAATGACAAATAGTAGAGATGGAAGTTAATCCCCACGTGAAACTAACACCCCGCGTGGTGTCTATGATGCTGGTTTAACGAACACCAGAGCTGCCAGATGAGATTTACCTTCTAAAACTCTGAATTTCATTGGACAAGACGTGATAATTGCTACATAAGCCATTCCCAGCATCTTCCCGGTTGCTTTCCGTCAAATCTAGGAATCCCTGCGGAGAGTAGTTAAAGACACCGCTAGATAGAGAATCAACATAACTGCTACCACCAACTTAACTTCGCCATACCAGCTTTCAACGTTGGTGGTAGCCCGGAACCCCAGGGTACGTTCTGAAATAGTAGTTATGACCCCAGGCGCGCCACATAAATCTGGTAGAGATATGGCAGATCGTCATGAAAGGAGGTAATATTCCCAGAAGAGAGATGATCGCCAAGATGACCAGGACCGCAAAGAGAGTGGGGACCGGGGAAACCAAGAAAGAAAAGAAAACAGGGAGTCCAGTCTTCAGAAAGTTGTCGAAAGGTACCGGGGGTGAGGGGCGAGTTACGACCAGACCGAAAGGTATGACGGTCACAGGAGGAGATCCTGATCAGCTTCAACTGATGATGAAGCTCCGTCTATGAGGCGTAGGGAGACAACCCCTGCACCTAAGTACAACATTCGTGACACCCAGGTCACGTGCCGAGTTTTAAATGACCCTAATGGTCTCATCATTTCCTAAAAGTTTGATAAGCGCGGTGAACCGGAAGGGTAACGAGAAGTTCTGTTAAGAAGGATTGAAGCATTGAAGCGAAGACAAGGTCGTGGAAATTTACTAATTGGTAATTATGGTAGTCCATTCACTACTTCCATACGGCAAGCTCATTTCTCGGAGAAGTTCAGGATGCCGCACGTGGAGCAATTCAAGGCCAACACTGACCCCCAAGAGCACGTTAGAAGATACCAAAGCGCGATGGCACAACATGACTATGATGATGCACTCCTATATAGTATGTCCCCTCAAACATTAGGAGATCAGAGGTCTTGATGGTTCGGTGGTCTTGCTAGTGGATCAATCAGGAATTTTGAAGAATTGATTCAGGCTTTCACCAGGCAATTCATGGGAAATATTCAGCGTAGAAAGTCAATCTATGTCCATTTAACCTTGAAATAAAGAAATGACGAGAAGTTAAAGGACTACCTTACCAGGTTCTCGTAGGAAGTCTCAGAAGTGTAGGAACCTAACGACGAGGCGGTAGTGTCTGCATTTGTCAATAGTTTGCAGCATAGTCAGTTGTCACTCAACCTAAGGCAGAGAGGGTCAACTACCTATACAAATATGGTAGATGATGTGAGAGGATATGCCATGGCCGAAGAAGAGCAGATGACCCACAGTGGAGAAATGATACACGGAGACCGACCGGGAGAAGGCCAAAAACCCAAAGATAATGGTTTGAAGGGAAATACTAAAGGAGACCAAAAGATTAATTATGAGAAAGGCAAAGAAGGCCATAAGGATGATGATCAGAAGGGCAATATGACCTTCAAAAGACAGTACATTAATTATACCCCTTTGGCCCAGAAACAATAAGAAATTCTGAATGTAATAAAAGACAAAAACTTGTACAAAAACCCCCAAAGCAATCCAATTTTGCAAGGAGGGACACCTCCAAGTACTACCGGTTTTATCGGGAGAATGGTCACGAGACTTCCAAATGCTACCAAGGGATTATATCGAGAAATTGATCAGAGAAGGACACCTCAAAGATGTAGTTCTGAAGGGTGGAGATGATCGGCAGAACGACTCCAAATAGAATGACCAAGACAAGATAGGCAGTCCTAGGGGAAATTAGGAAGGGGTCAGAGCAATCAATACCATTTTCGGCGGATCATGCACATGAAGAAGTAGCCGGGAGAGAATGACTGAAGTCCGTGAAGCTATAGATGGTCAAAGGAACCTGAAAGTAAACTCGATAGGCTCCGACCAAAAGAAGCTTAAGCAAGGTTGGGACCCGATCGTTTTTTTTGAAGCCGACGCATACGGGCTTGAAGTTAGACCAAACGATGTCATTATGGTATCGGTTTGAATTGGTCACAAGGAAGTAAGAAAAGTGTTGATCAATAATGGAAGCTCAACAGATATCCTAAGTGTCGAGGAATTTGATCAGTTGGGGTTACAAAGAAAGGATCTGCTGGTCAAACTGCTAATTGAGATAGAGAGCTTCCCATGTCTGAAAACGGTGCTGCTCAATTTTGTAGTTGTCGACACCGAGAATTGGCCCTACAATGCCTTGTTAGGAAGACCATTCTTAAACAAGTCAAAGGCTGTCACATCGACTTATGCTCTGACTGTCAAATTCCTAACTGAGGCTAGGGTCGGTATCATGAAGGGCTCCGAAATGAGCAAGGAAAGCCAATCTGGCAGTTTATGGAGAAAAAGCAGAGCCGGATGTAATGCATATAGACCTCCCTGAACGGGAAAAGTGTCCGAAGGTAGACAAAGAAGAGGAAAAAGTAGAGATACCGACCCACTTCGACCTGGACCCAAGGGAATCACTTATGGAAGATGGGAAAGACCAGGAAGGGGAGCCAACTAATGAAGTTGTGATAGATGACAAGAACCCTGAGCAGACAGTGAAGCCAGAGGTACAGTTGACAGAACATGTACAAAATAAACTGGTTAACTTGCTAAAAGTGTAAGAACCTCATTTTTATGATTGGTTTATTTCATGACAAATCATATAGGGGATATTCATGTAACAGGTAGCATAGGTTCTTCAAGTGTGGTTTTCTCGAAGACATGCTTCCGATTATCCCAAAGAGCTTCAAGAGAGGTAGTTCACTTGTCCTTAACTCTTTTGAAGAGATTTTAGTTGCACACACTCACTTGCATGCATTATATTCTTGTTTACATATAATTGGATGATGCATTGTATGCCATTTATCACACTCCACACTTGCACATTTTTGCATATTAGATTAGTGTGTTGAGTCTGCCTGGAAAAGAGGATTTTCCTCTTTACCGCGGTGCAGGTCGCTTGCTGGGCACCTGCCTCCGTCGCGGTCCCAACAGCGGTTGGTTCCAAAAGGTGCATGCGTTCAAGACCGCGGTCTGTGTATATGTATGCGCAGCGGTCCATACCGCTGTATACTTCAGTAGGCCCTGCTGCCTTGACCGCGGCCTATGCACTGCACGCATAGCGGTCCCAACCGCGATGTTGTCCAGTAGGCACACTGCTGCGTGTACCGCGGTCTGGGCACTTACCTGAGCCGCGGTCCAACAAGCGGTATTGACGGGATTTTGTTTCCCAAGCCCAAAACGACGCAGTTTTATCTAGGGTTTCTATATATATGTTCTCTTCTTCCCCAACTCGTTTCAGAGCTTCATGAACCCATTTTTATGAGAGAGAACAACCCTTAAAGAGAGAAAGCTTCAAGCTTTGTTACTTGACTCTCCAAACCCCAAAACCCATCATCATCTTGCATATAGAGCATCATTCAAGCATGGGTCTTCATTAATGTCTTTACTTGGTAAGTAGAACTCACATCCTTGCTCATTTATTGTTCTAGCTTATCAAGACATGTCATTTATTGCTTAGGTTAGCAAATCTTCATATTTATTGTATATCAATTGAAGTCATGACATGTTTGGGGTTTGTATTATGATAGCTAATGTTTAGGACATGTTTGCCCTCTAGCTAATTAGGACTCATTGATTGCATTTGTTAATTGCATTTATTGTCCTTGCCATGATTAATGACAACATATGTTGATATGGCTTTGTTTGATGACTAGAGTTTAGACTTGCACATCTATATCTAGTTAGGTCTTTATGAGCATTCATATAGACATTGATATCTAGGATTTGTACTTAGTGTCATCTTAAATCCCTAGATAAGCATTTAGTGTTGCCTAGCATTATTTGCATTTTGAGTATTCATATATTCACTTAGGCCATTAATCTCATCTTGAGAGTTAAGTCTTGTGACTACAAGGTGTAGTGCACAAGCAAGTGAAGTCTTGCAACCAAGGTGTGGTTGGCAAGCAAAGTGATCAAGGATTCACTTTAAAGGCCCGTTGGGTAGTAGTGATGGGTTAGTGACCAAGAATGGTGTGACTAGAGGTCAACCTAGGTTGTAAACATCATTACAATAGTGGATTTGAGGATCGTGTGTGGCTAGAAGGATAGCCCGTGGTTTTTCCCTTTGTTTAAGGGTTTCCACGTAAAAATCAAGTGTTATTTATTATTCCGCACTTTACACTTGATTTTGTATGTTTGATTTAATTGGGTTATATGTTTAATATTGACTAATCGAAAAAGTTGGTAATAATCGATTAACAACCCATTCACCCCCCCCTCTAGGTTGTAGACACACGTTAGAGTTGTATTTTCAAAAAGAATTCAAGGATGTGTTCGTAATGAAGCATGAAGATATGACGGGGATTGATGCCAAGATAATCTCTCATGGTCTGGCAGTTGACCCCGAGCGAAAACCGGTAATTCAAAAGAGGCGACGCTTCAACCCTGAGAGAAGTCAAGCTATCAAAGACGAAGTCTATAAGCTATTGGTAGCAGGTTCGATCAGCGAAGTGCAGTACCCTGAGTGGGTTACCAATGTTGTACTCGTATAGAAGAATAACGAGCGATGAAGGATGTGTGTGGACTTCACTGACCTAAACAAAGCATGCCCAAAAGACAGTTTCCCTTTACCCCGAATAGACCAGTTGGTTGATGCGACTGCGGGGCACGGATTGCTGAGTTTTATGGATGCATATTCGGGATATAACCAAATCAGGATGTTCTGCCAAGATGAAGAAAAAACTGCCTTCATAACAGACCAGCGGCTTTACTGTTACAAAGTAATGCCTTTTGGCCTCAAAAATGCTGGGGTAACTTACCAAAGACTGGTAAACAAGATGTTTGCCTGTCAGATCGGCAGAAACTTGGAGGTCTATATAGATGACATTCTGACAAAAAGCATCACATCAGAATAGCATGTAACTAATCTGGAAGAAACACTCGGGGTGCTAAGAATGTATGAGATGAAGCTCAACCTGAACAAGTGTGTTTTCAGGGTACCGTTAGGAAAGTTCCTTGGTTTTCAAGTGCACCAGAGGGGAATCGAGGTGAATCCTGGGAAGATAAGGGCTTTGGAGAAAATGAGGTCCCCGGTTACCCTAAAGGACATTCAAAGATTAACGGGTTGTTTGGCCTCATTAAACCGATTCATTAACAAATCAATAGACAGGTACTTGCCTTTCTTCAAAGTCGTAAGGAAAGACAAAAGAGTAGAATGGAACGAAGAGTGTGAACAAGCCTTCAAGAAAATTAAGGAATATCTAGGTAAGGACCCGATCTTGTCAAAGCCTCTAGATGGAGAAGTGTTGTATTTATACCTATCAGTTACAATTGTGGCCACGGAGTCGGTACTGGTCATGCTAGACGAAGGAGTACAAAAACTGGTGTATTACACCAGCAAAGCCTTGCTCCCAACAGAAATGAGGTACTCGACAATCGAGCAGATGGCATTAGCACTAGTATAAGAAAACTGAGACCTTACTTTCAGGCTCACAGGATCGAAGTTTATACAGACTGTCCGTTAAAGCATATCCTGTCTAAACCATAAATATCAGGAAAGTTGACAAAATGGGTGGTTGAGCTAAGTGAATTTGATATCACTTACTTGCCAAGGGCTGCAATAAAGGGTCAGGCAGTGACATATCTGATCGTTAAGTTCACTGAATCAAACAGTGAAATGATCAGAATGCTCAAAGAAAAAAAAAGGAAGATATTTACTGGGAGTTGCACGTTGATGGATCGTCAAATACGCATGGCAGCGGGGACAAGCATAGTGGTATCCACCCCAGAAGGTGATCAAGTAGAATGTTCCTTGCGATTTGACTTCAAAGCTACCAACAATATGGCCGAATATGAGGCATTGTTGGCAGGACTCAGGGTTTGCATGGCACTGGGAAGCAGATGAGTTAGAAATATTCAGTGACTCACAGGTCGTGGTCAACCAAGTCTTAGATGGGTAACATGCGAAGGATAACAATATGGCGGCTTACCTAGAGATAGCTAAGGCGCTGCTCGGATATTTAAAACTTACTGAATCACTCAGATCCCGAGGGAGAAGAATGAGAAAGCTGTTGCTCTATCAAGATTGACATCAGCAGCCACCGGTATCTGGTCCAAAACAATCCATGTAGCCCATCTCAAAAGACCTAGTATCAAAGAAGAGGAAAATTTGATGGTCGAAGTAGTTGAGGAATGATAGACCACCTGAATGACCCCGATTAGGAAGTATCTAGAAGATGGCATGCTACCCGAAGATACGGTCGGAAGCAAAACGCCTCAGGTACAGAGCGGCCCGGTATTCAATAATAGGAAGGGAACTCTACATAATGGGGTTTTCAAAGGCCTTGCAGAGATGTGTCAGCCTGACCGAGGGAGATAAGATTCTGGCAAGTATATATAGAGGCATATGTGGGAATCATACTAGGGGAAAAAGTTTAGCTCATAAAACCCTAAAACAAGGTTTCTATTGGCCAACCTTTTTCCAGGACGCACAATCAGTGGTTGAGAAGTGCAGTACTTGTCAGAGGGTTGCAAATGATATTAAGCAACCACCCAAACACTTGAAGAATCTGAAATCGCCTTGGCCATTCGCAATGCGAGGTCTAGATCTAATCTGCCAAATGCCAACAACGACCAAAGGGGGTGCCAAGCATGGCATAGTAGTTGTTGACTATTTAACAAATTGGGCAGAAGCAGAGGCGTTGGTACATATAACCAAGGCTAATACCACCAGTTTCGTGAAGAAAAATATCATCGATCGATTTGGGATCCCAAATATAATCATCACTGATAACGGGACCCAATTCGACAGTGATAACTTCAGAGAAATGTGTCAAAAGTACCATATTAAGAACTATTACGCCACGCCAACCCATCCTCGGATTAATGGACAAACGAAAGCTGTCAACAATATCATCAAACACACATTGAATGCCAAACTTGATAACAGAAAAGGAAATTGGGCGGACAAGTTGCACGAGGTACTTTAGGCATACCGGACAACTGAAAGAACGTCAACAGAAGAAACGCCTTATTCCTTAGCGTTCGGGATCGAGGCAGTCATCCCGGTCGAGATAACCCTCGCTTCCCTCAGAGTCCAACTATACAAACCTGATGCAAATGTAAGGACTCTAGAACAGAATCTGGACGAGTTGGAAGAATAAAGGGACATGGCGAGAGTAAGAAACGTTGTCTATCAGTAAAGGGTTGCTAGATATTACAACTCGCATGTCCGAATAAGAAAATTCCAACTGGGAGATCTGGTCCTCAAAAGAGTATCCCAAAACACAAAAGAGCCAGCAGATGGATCGTTGGCAGATAAGTGGGAGGGACCCTATCAAGTGGTCGGATTAGTTGGGAATGGATCATACCTCTTTATCCGACCAGAAGGGGGAGAGTTGCCCCGACCTTGTAACGTCTAATATTTGAAGACATTCTATCCCTAAGGGATTTTTTCTTTTTCTCTCAATTTATTTATATGCTCTGTTAAATTTAGAGTTATTGTATATTTTATTTATTCCTGATCAGTTGTTGCTTTTTTATTGTTCTTGATTGAAGTTATCAATTATAGCCCTTCGAGAGAAAGTTCAAGAAAACTGTTCTGATATTGCTTTCGTTTACAAAGTCAATCTCGCAACACCTAAAGTCGTTAACACCGAATGGGTGCTCGGGGGGTCCAGTGATGGGGCCAAAAGCATATGTCACTAAGACAATACACATTCACCGAAACTAACTGGGTGTATATAAACATTGTTAGAGTACCTTCAGATTATAGATACCTGATGAGATGCGTAAAAAGTTGGATGGGGCAATCCAATTCTCATACTTGAACATCAGTTAGCTAGATACTCGGTTAAGATAAGTTAAGTTAAGTTAATGAGATATAGATCATCCCCATAGCAACGAATATTAAGCAACAGACTACTGAGAGACATTCCAGTGACTTAGTTGGCAGATAGAAGACATGCGTCTATAAATTAGATACCATGCAAATGGTTCATGAAAAGAACACCACTTGACAAAATATATGAAAGCGACTACGAACAGCCCAGGCAAACAAGTTAAGAAAACTGTTCTTGCAGCAAGCTAAAAAGGCCAGTTAGTAATAAAATTGGCCATATCAAGTTCGATCAGTTAACAAGATAACTAATCGGGTTATAAGTGATCAGCCAAAAAGATAGCTGAACAACTCAAAAATGGTCAGTCAGTAACGAAACTGGCCAGACTAAGTTCGGTTAGCTGATAAGATAGCTGACCGGGTAAATGGCAATCAGACAGTAAGTTAACTGATCAAATCAGAACTAAAGACCAGCAAATATTAACAAATAAAGTATAAAAATCCACATGAGTAAATAAAAATCTATATAATCAAAAATGAAATGATCATTCATACAACTGGTATAGAAAAATTTACAAGATATGTGACGATAAAGAAGGAATGATAAAAGTAATGCTGCCAACGGTCAATTTGGAAAAATCAGGCTCCATGAGTGCTTGAAGGACTGTTAGGCCCAGAACTGCTGGGAGGGTTGCTCTCATCTTCGTAGCCCTTGGTCAGGTCTCTAAAATCTGGTTAGCGAATATTGTCCTCTGGATCATCAGTCATAAATGGCGAGTAATCGACATCAAGTAAAGGCCTATCATCAATTCCCATAGCCGACGTACCACTCACCCCGCCTGCATGAAAGGTCACCAGCAAAGATTTAGAGGGGAGTTCTAAATGCATAATGTGAAGGTCCTTTCCGATCGATTTATAGTAGGCCCTCCATCTCATCCTCTGATTATATATCGCATCTAGAGACTCAGCCTTGTGTTTTTGGATTATCTGATTCCATTATCGACAAGCATTCCCAGAAGACCTCTCATTGGCCCCAAAGAACATCCGAGCGGTAATAAGCCCCTGCTCTAGCTCCTTCAGTATAACTGCTTCGAATGCATGAGAACTCTTATACCGATTGACGCTTTGGACCTCGAGAGCCAGTTTAGCCTCCTGAGAGAGCACTTCCACACTGACTCTCTGCTGTTTCAAGTATTCAGCCAGCCTCTCATAATGAAGATTGGATTCCTCAGACTCCTGCGGGGCCACAACCATGGATTGCTAGGAAGCGACCAAAGATTCTTAGGCAGCACGAGTCTCTGCTTCTTGATTAGCGGTTGCTTGCTCTGCCAGAATGATCTTCTGCTCCAGTTCAGCACACCACTGTTCGACTCTAGATAGGCTCGCTTCAAGCTAGGGCACCCTTTTCAGCAAGTTCGTTGAGATTTTTCAGTGACAGTATTAGCCCGGGTTTCAGCATTGGCCACATATATCCTCAGCGCAGCCTTAGTTACGTCGCCCTGCCTCAGCTTTTCTTCAAACGATTCCTTCAGTTTAGATCCGCTTGCTGAGGCAGAGTAGAACACCTTTTTCTTCCCTTCAAACTCCTTCTTTATTGATTAAATTTCAGCAGCTTGCCTTTCCTGAGCAATCAAGGCCCGAGTCAGCTCCTCCACAGCCTGAAAAACAAAAAAGAAAACAGGTTATGATAATAAACTCGAAACAGGAGGAGACGATCAGAAAGCAAAAGATACTTACGTATACTCGGTTGTTGAAAATCGCGTGGATCCTTTCCGAATTGGTGGCATTCTACAAATATTTCCAATAATCTTCCTCAACATAGCCCTTACCAGCGGACATGGCACACAACATGTTGATGGGGTCAATCGGCGCCTCCTCAGAGCTAGAAGGGCAAACAATGGCAGGTTGAAGCATCGCTTCATAACTCTGATGCTGCTGACCGATCGGGAGCACTCCAAGGGAAGCGGTATCAGCTTCAAGTGTCGATTATAAGGGCATAGAAATAGCATGCTCCCGATCGATGGCCCTCGATGGACTTTCCCCAACATCGCTTGCAAGTGGGGTCACTTCAGCATTGGACAAGATCCCAGAAGGTCGGCCCAAATGCATAAAGACTTTATCAACATGGTCCATCCTTTGATCAGTTAGGTTGTCTACAATTTCAACAGTAAGAGGGTCAGTTGGCTCCCCATCAGAGTTAGCTCACCCTTCGTTAGAGTCGGAGTCAGTAAAAACTATCTGACGCTTGATCGAAAATTACATTGGGGCCTTTCCGGGGCGTTGCATGGAGGCTCAGTGGGAGCTTGACTTATTGAGCGGTCAACTTGAACAGGAACCTATCCGGATAGGGGTTGGAGCTGTGTTTGTTCAGGGGTAGCTGGCTCCCTGACCCCATCAGGGGCTTGACTGCCTATTATGGGTTGTTCAAATGGAAGGGAAACAGATGTAGTAGAAACACGATTAGTTCTCCTTTTCGATTGTTGTTCCCTAAGAATCAGATCAGTTAACGTATCCTGATCATCATCTTCTTCTTCAGAGTCGAGGAACCTGACCTCAGTATAATGAGCCTCTGGACCCACTAGTATTTGAACATCTTTCTTTTTACGAGCATCTTTAAGGGCGGAGGACCCCTTAGAGGTTTTGGTCACCTTTCCTAGCAGGGGATCTCTCAGCAGCTATGGCTACCTTTCGGGCAGCCTATTTCTTGGTGAATCTCATCTTTGAGCCCCTAGGAGAACTCCTCTTCTCGTTATCCTGATCGGACGATCTTCTCTCTTGTTCCCGATCAGGAAGCACTCAGAGATGTATTGGGGTCGGGCTCGTAAGTATGCTTAACCATGTCTTGTTGAAGGGGAGCAATTCCCTGAGCCAATTTAGCAGCAGCTTCCGCTCGGCTGGCTCTATCAAGATTTTTAACTTTCTCGGCCTGCTCACCAGCTACAATGTCCTTCTTATGCACTGAATGATTCGCCTAAGAAATGTTAGAAAAGGCAGTTACGGTTAGTATAAACAAGAATTGAGTGGAAATAAAACTTAGAGCGTTTGCGCCGGATGGAGATAGTGGGGAACAGTCTCACCCTAATCAGGTCTCTTTCAACGAGCAGTGCACATCGATCTCTAGTCTCCCAGGTTGTTTAGGCAGCTTTGATTACGTTCTTAGCTTGGCTCTCAGTCAGCATATAAGAGCCTTGTTCAACAGGTCAGGGCTATAAAAATGACTGGAAACACTATTCCTAGCCAACTCTTGGAGAGAATCAGCAACAACGGTTTCGCCCCAGTCACCCCGAACGAAGAACCAATTGTTCTTCCAATATTTGTTGGACGAAGGGAAGCCCCAAATAAAGCCCTTACGGTCTTTACTGGACACGGGGGTAGGTCGCTGGTCATACCCAAGGAGGATCCAGTGGTTGAGAGAGCTAGATTAAAGATGGAAAGTACCCTCGTTGTCCGACCAACCCAATGTATAAAAGTTATGAATTTCTTGGGGGTCGGGGGGTGCTTGGCGCCAATTTTCTTCCACATGTGCCATAAGCTGATCAAGACCCGATAATAATTCAGAGTGAGTTGCTCATGAGTGATTCCAGCATCCGTTAGGAATCTAGCAATGAATGGCTGAATGGGTAGCATGACCACAGATGTGAGCATGACCCCGTAAATGGCCACAGCGCCCCGTGGGGGGGGGGGGTGTCCATATAGCACGCCGACCACTCATGAAGATTTCAGTCGACGGAGGAAGATCGAACCTCTCGCTATATTTTATTATATCCTCATCACCTACCATGTTCACTTTAGAGTCAAATGCACTTGGTTGTTCAGTAGAGAGTTTTAATAAGTGTGCCCGACGCCTCTTGGGAACGTCTTCCATTTTTAGCAGTTGGGAGGGGATCTTCTAGTCAATTGCAACGGAATCCCTAGCGCCCGATCTACTTCCCCCACCGGATCCAGATGTCTTCGACATATTTGGGCATGTGTTAGGAAAAATAACGTTTGGGTTAGCAGTATTTGGATCCGAATATAAAGGTTGAAACTCGGGACGAGCAACTGAGTAATCAACGTTGAGAGCTATGGGTTGAGTTGTAGAGGGGTAATTTTGAGAACGCCCCCGTAAAATAAACTCAATCCTATCAGCGTTCTCTTTGTCGTCAGTTTCAATAGCTCGCATTAATAGTTCAACAAAACGGTGATGGGTAATAGGATCCATAGCTGAATGAATAGAAGTGGATGAAATATGAACTTGACGAAGATGAAGTTGAAGGTCCGAAAAAGATGAATAGCTCTGAGAAAACTTGAAGCAAAGAAAGGTTTCAGAGAAAAATAGGTTTGCAGTTTGAAGGAGATAGAGGTAAAGATAGCGTGAGAGGGAAAATAAAGAGTTTCAAAAATATATATAGGCAAAGGTGACGTCATGCAAGAGTGGGGGTTGGTGTGCGAATCCCGAATATCTCGTGCCATTTGAAATTTAAATCGGCCGCCGTTAGCTACGTTATTCGCGTCAAATCACCTTGGCAAATCAAACGTTTGCGGTTAAAAGTTAAGATTTAATGTTAAGCATTAATAAGCATTAATGAGCTACAAGACAAAAAGGCTCTTAAGTTAAACATACTTCACCGAGCAAATCCTCTTTGTTGAAGCAAGATACTCGGTTTGAATGTTTAAGGGGGTATTGTTATTGGTAAAATTTGAAAAGATGACACGTCATCATAAACATCGCGCTTTGCGGAGATAATAAGTGACGTGTCAACTAATGTCGACTAAATTGAACCAACCTAACTCCACAATGCCTGGTTAAAGTTACTCAGATGGTTGGGTGGAAAACATTCAACCAAGGTAATTAGATTGGTCAAGTAAAGAAGGTCTGGTGGGGAAAGCCCAAAGTGGTCGGGGAAACCCAAATGATCAGGTTTAGTTATTTGATCGGGTGAAGATCTCTGGTCGGAGGTGAAAGAGGTTTGGTCAGGTTTGGCAGACGGTCGGCTGAGTGACACGTGGACAATTGTAAGATATGCTCGGATGCTTGACACGTCGATAACATAGAATTCAATTCAATCTCGACTCATTTGAGTAAGATTCTCATGAAGCATTCTCTGATAAGGAAATAAATTTCCGTAGAGATATCAGAGTCCAGAATAAGTAAAAAACCTAATGTGTTCAAAACACAATCAGTGCAAAACGGGAAAGAAGATCAAAACGACTCCAGCAAGTCAGAGTTTTATTAAGTTACTGCCACATTTTCTTTTACTTGTACTCCAAGAATTAGGGTTCTATGCATATATAAATAGACCCTAAAAACACTTGAAAATGGGTTAGCGAAGAACTAGATAAACATGAGGGCAAGAGAGGTTGAGCTTGTAACAATTTCTTCATAGTGAATTTCTTTCTCGCCGTCACTGGCAACGGTAGTTTTTTCCCTTCTTGGGTTTTCCACGTAAAATCTGTATTTGCATGTTCTTTTTATTTTTCTTGATTCATTATATTATTTTCGATTCACCAGAACTTGTTCGGCTTGTGATCGAATTTACGTAATCCGAAAAATCACCGTCAACAATCATAAATTGAGATCAAGTTAGAATATAAATGTGAGATATCTAATATCACTCGTTTACATTCTTAACAAGCTGCATCCTGATTAACTGATTAACTAGATAAAATTAGTCTAATGGTCCATTCCTCATACACTGAGATCAAGTTAGAATATAAATGTGAAATATCTAATATCACTCTTTTAAATTCTTAACAAGCTGCATCTTGATTAACTAATTAACTAGATAAAATTAGTCTAATGGTACACTCCTCATATACATATCATTGAAGTCATGGATTCGACCAGTGACTCCTTGCTAAACCCCAAATTATACAAAATTGTTCAAAAACATAAGGGAAAAAAAGTTGCATCCCGATTGACCCCACTATCTAAGTCTAATTGCACATCATAAATTGGAATCAAGTTATAATATAAATGTGAGATATCTAATATCACTCTTTTACATTCTTAACAAGTTGTATTGTGATTAACCGGATAAAGTTAGCTAATTGTACACCCCTCGTACATATATCATTGAAGTTGTGGATTCGAGTCGTGACCCTTACTAAACCCCAAATTATACATAATTGTTCAAAAATATAAGGATAAAAATAGAACAAAAAAAAAAGAAAAAAAAACAAGTTGCATACCGGTTACAATTGACCCCACTATGTAAGTTGATATAGAATTAAAATTAAGAGGTCGAGAAAACTCTTCTAACATGTAGTATATAAACATGGGAAAATTGCACAAACTTTCCATGAGTTTAACCAATATTGCACTCAGATGTAGCTTTTGCTAAAATTACACATAATTCCTCTGCTTTTCATTGACTAATTGTTTGACTAGCCTTAAAATTTAAAATGACTAAATTACCCCTGAATTAGTTATTTTATTATAATATTTATTATATTTGAGGATTTTATTATAATAAAATTAATTAACTAACAAATATTTTTTATTTAAACGGTTAAGGATTTTATTACAAATAGAACCTAATTAATTAACTAACCATTTTTTTAAAAAGAAAACATTTTTATCAATTTGTTTTTATTTTTATTTTAAAAAAAATTTTAAAATAAAAAAATTGTTAGTTAATTAATTATGTTCTATTTGTAATAAAATCAATAACCGTTTAAATAAAAAAAATGGTTAGTTAATTTATTTTATCTTAATAAAATCCACAAATATAATAATTAATATAGGGGTAATTTAGTTATTTAAAATTTTAAGGCTAGTTAAACAATTAATCAATGAAAAGCAGGAAAATATGTGCAATTTTGACAAAATTGTATCTGAGTGCAATATTTGTTAAACTCATGGAAAGTTTGTACAATTTTCCCTATAAACAAAAATGGGTCCTGATCACCAAACTCGTGTCAGCAATTAAAGAAGAACCACAGTCACATCCACATCGATCAATTGCCAATAAAATATCTCCCCCAAAAAAATGGCTTTTGTCTGAAATCAGAGATTACCGACTATAGAGAGAGAGAGAGACCTGTCCAGAATGTAGGAGAAATTAATAATACGAGTAAATTTACTGTTTGTCTTTGTCTATTAATTTTTTATTTTGTGATTTTGTAATCGGCAGTGACGGACCGTAGCTATCACAGGAGGTGAGACTTGAGACTTGAAAGTGAGAAGCTTTCATGAGTCCAAAGAAAGGGACAGCTAATTTAACAAGTCTTTCTTTCTTCTATATTTCTATATAATATCTTTGTAATGTATATTTGTATACCACTATACCCTTTTTATTATTTTATTTTAATTTTTAAAGATTTTATTTATACCTTTTCTTTCAACTACATTTCGTGCAAGCACACCCTCTTCACCATTCTCTTCATTTTAAGGCATTTTATATCCTAAAATTATACTCAATCAAGGTTTTCAAAAATAATCGCCATTTGTTTTTTTTAAGAAGGAAAAAAAAAATAATTGGAGAGCTATTAATTCAATAAATGCTTGAAATTTGTATTTTTACATATTATTATAGTTTAAAAGGTGGAATTTTATTCTAATCATAAGCATAATTGTATTTGTTCTTCTTGTCAAAACGATTCCAATGATATTTCATTTGTCTATTCTTTTGATGGTCATTTGAAACCTCTTACTCTTCATTAGTCATGCTACCATACAAACTAAGCTAAATAACATAATTAGTCTGTAAATATCTATTAAATTACCCTCATATTCAAGATAGAAATTTGGGTACAACAGGATGCATATGCAATATGCATTCTTGTTGCGATTGTGTCACGTGGCAAAGTTTGTCCCAGTGCAAGGTAGGATCACAACAGGAGATATATGATACATCCAGTTACATCCAAGATATTTTTCATATTTAAAAAAGTAAAAATGTGTAAAATTAGAAAAATAATGAAAACTTTATATATATATATATATATATATATATATATATATATAAACTCTTAAATAATAATGCTTGGGTAAGTCTGGCTAGGCATGGGGATGGGGTCATGTGGATGTTTTGAATTATTTAAGTGACATCTTGAGTGTTGGTATACTTTTTTTTATCGTTCCATGGGACAAGCTCTCTCTACAACAAAAATAAAGTAAACACTAAACAGGTCCTACATAGTTATGAGTGATTGGGTGTCAACTGATGAATAATCACAAATTCCACCTGTCTACTTACAAATTTAAATTCTAATCTCATTTAATCATCAAGGTTCCATACATTAATTACCCTAATGTGTATATAGATAAACGAGTTTATGACCCAATTTTATTAATAAACACATCAAACTAAATAAGGATTAGAGTTGACAAGAATAAATATTAATATTGTTGATCCATAAATTGCATGCAAATGGGGTTGGCTACTAAAGTTGAACCCTTTCTTATTGTCTTAATGTCTTGTCTCTACCAAAATAATAGTTGGCCTGAAAATCAACATTTAACACAATGAAAAAGCCATCTCACCATACAGTTGGAGCGTCTACACCACGCTCCATAACTCGAGCGTGGCGCATCCCAACCCCTACATGGAAGTGCGAACTGAGTAGTTCTAAGTGTTCAACGAACAACAAAAGTAAGCAAAAACGACATCGCATGGCATCTTTGGAAATAGAGAGAAAAGCAAAGAATAACGTTAGTTGGTGTCAGGTGATAGTGTAGTCTGGTCCGAAAGCTAGCCGTTTTCTTTAGCTTCTCTCTCATTGCAAAGCATATAGAATACATTGATGCGCCCACTCACCTTTCTTTATATATACATTTCTTTTTCGCTCTACTTTTTAGAGAGAGAGAAATAGTAGAGAACAGAACAACAACATCAAACTTTGAAACCAGTCTTGATCATCATTAGATTACAACACAGAAAGAAAGAGCAGCTAAGTGGGTTGTGGGGTTGTTTTTTTCTTTTTCAAATGGGATCGTCATCTGGGCAAGGCAGCAGTTACGATCTCTCCTTCAAGATCTTGTTGATCGGTGATTCTGGTGTTGGTAAAAGCAGTCTTCTTGTTAGCTTCATTTCCAGCTCTGTCGATGATCTTGCACCCACTATTGGTATTTCTATATCTGCTCTTCTTTTCTTTTCTACTATTTTATTTTTAAAAGTTTTGTTTTTTTTTTGTTGGGGTTGCTTGATTGATTTTAAGTTGACGTTCTGTTTGGTTATTGAGAAAATTTAAGACAGAAAGTTTAGTTTTTTATATTCACCAATAGTCATAGTTTTACCTGATTGGAGGAAATATTCATCTAATCTTCTGGGAACTGAATATGATAAATATAAGATTCAGTCAGCTTTAAAACAGAGTGTATTGGATTATTGGAAGTTGGATCTCTTGTAATGTTTGATTTTGTGCTCTGTTAGTGAGTGTAGACTTGCTAAAAATTTCAAGTTTTTTAAGCTGAACTGCATTTATGGCTTAATGTACAATCTGTTTGTCAATTTTCCTCTCAGAAATATTAAGTGTTTGCATCCGAATGATGTAGTTTTCATCGATGCTTTCATTATTTATTACATGATATTGTCAACAGAAGGAAAATCAAAAATGTGCTCACTTTTTCATTGCTCATTTCATTTTTGCTGTAATTTGATCAATTGCTCACTGTGCGCAGGTGTTGATTTCAAGATCAAGCAGCTAACAGTGGGTGGCAAAAGATTGAAATTGACAGTTTGGGACACTGGTATGTAATTGCAGTACTCTAATATTTCATTTGCTGTTCCAATTAGAAATTTAGAGTCTTTATGTCAAGGGATTTGAAGAATGTTTGATGTTTCTCACCAATATGTATATTTGTTACTATGTCATTGTCATTGCCTTCATCTGAAGCATAGATGATAATGCAAGAGTCTACAGACCAATATAAAACTCTAAAACTTAAGAAAACGTGGTCACCAAACAGGCCCCGGTGGCGGTGGTTGCTTCATTCTTAACTACCCCTTTGGTAGACAACAAATTTTTCAGTTTTACACAATCTGAGTCTAGGTCAATCATTTATGCGGGCATGGTTGAATTGTGTGTCTACAGAAAACTTAGAAAGAAAAAAAAATAATATAACAAAAAACACATTATAACTCACACGTCCACATTTTTTTTATATTATAATTTCTCTGGATTCTCGCCGGTACTATATAATCCTTATTTCTGCTAATTTGATGTAAGGTTGCTTCAGGTTTCATGCATTCTGATTCATTGTTTCTCTAACCATTAAATGGTTTCATGCCACATCTACCGATCTTGATTCATAAAACCTTTATGGTTTTCCAGTTATGAAGTTAGATTGACAATGATCCTTCAAATTCCAATAACTGGACTTGATTAATGGGTTTCTATTTCATAATTTCCACTTGCAAATTGTATATAGTTGGGATAGTTCAAGATGATTTTCTTGCTTGATAACATTTAACCTTTGAACCAAATTAAAAGCTGCTCTTCTTTTGATATTATTAGCTATCCATTGTGTTCTCATTCATGTGTCTATTACTTCTTTTCCCCCAAGAACACATTACAAAACTTTGTCTGACAATGTTGAATGTATCATGGCTGATTGTAAAATCATAATGCTTCTTGCAGCTGGACAAGAGAGGTTCAGAACATTGACAAGCTCTTATTATAGAGGTGCCCAAGGAATCATTCTCGGTATGCCATCGTCAATATATGTTCATTTCATATGCAAAGCATGAATAAAAGCTTCACTCTCTTCATTTAGTTTATTAATTGCACGGCACAGATGTCAACTTTCAAATTACAGTATTTGACATTAAAAGGCATCCAACTCAAAGGCACTGACATGTCTGATAACAAAAATAGAAGTTAGCTTTGATGCCAAGACAGAACATCTAAACTGATTCAATTACAATTTTGTGCTTTACCATACATTTTTAACTGTTGATCAAGCTCTTTTCTAATAGTTCTGGGAAGTGGATCAAACATTTGTAACTGGGATTGAGAATTTTTTAATTGATAGGTGAGCATAAATAAAGTAAATAACAATGCTGATTATAGCTTTCCTTTTCTTTTGTAGGTTGTACATTGTCTTAAGCAAAGCATTAGCTTTATCAGATAGATAGGATTTTTGCCTAAGCAATTTTAGCAAGAAGAGTTTATTTTATTTTTAAAATTTAATTTAATTTTCCTAATAGAAAAAGGAGAATAAGATTTTTCCAGAAGTGTATTAAATTTTTTGTTTTAGAATTTATCCATTCTGATCAGGCTTAGTTGCATCACCAGATTGGGAATCAATTCCATGATTTGGTCATAGAAAGCAATACCTGTATGGCCTTGTGGAACTTTTGTTCTATATTCCACTGAGGTTTAATTTACTGTATAAGGAACTGATTCTCTAGTTTTTGCACACTATTTTGGGATGGTGGATCATTCCATTAGTTCATTGTTGCAATCACAATATATGATCAATCATGACTATAAGTCACAAAGCTTCCCACCGCTGTTGAATTGTTCTCCATGGACTTTTTCCTTTACTATCATCCTCCCTTGTTTCAGATTACCCAAGTTATAACTTATTTTTTTCTTTAATTGTAGTTTATGATGTAACAAGGAGAGAAACCTTCACAAACTTGTCAGATGTGTCATGGACTTTTTCCTTTACTATCATCCTCCCTTGTTTCAGATTACCCAAGTTATAACTTATTTTTTTCTTTAATTGTAGTTTATGATGTAACAAGGAGAGAAACCTTCACAAACTTGTCAGATGTGTGGGCTAAGGAAGTGGAACTTTATTCCACCAATCAGGATTGTGTCAAGATGCTTGTCGGAAATAAAGTTGACCGAGTAAGGATCATAATGTTTATATATATACTATTGAAAATATCAGTCCCAGAAGATGATCAACATGTGAATAAGGGACCAATGCATTATCAATGTAGACTCTTTACTTGTTGATACGAGGCTGTTTCCTTTTTTATTTCTTATCGTATGTGATTGATGTATGTTTTCAGGAATCTGAAAGGGCTGTAAGTAGAGAAGAGGGGATTGCTCTTGCGAAAGAGCACGGATGTATGTTTCTTGAATGTAGTGCTAAAACTAGAGAAAATGTGGAGCAATGCTTCGAGGAGCTTGCATTGAAGGTACTCATAGAGAAAGCATTACAAATCATTGCTCATTTTCTTATTGATCTTGTGTTGCATTACTTTAGAGGCTTCTGCCATGCAAGACTGACTAAAGGATTGGCATGATTTAGCATGAACAGATTTTCCTTTCTCAATTCTGACCTGTTACCGAATTGCTTTTCAGATAATGGAGGTTCCTAGTCTTTTGGAAGAAGGATCCACTGTTGTAAAGAGAAACATTTTAAAGCAGAAACCGGAATACCAGGCACCTCCTAGCGGTGGTTGTTGCTCGTAAATCGCTGCAACACGGAAGGCCTTAGTATGAAAGCAACACCACCCACATATCAACAGAAGGCCAAAGCTGCCTGCTAAGGGCACATACTTTTAACATTATGAACAGATCATGTATATGTAATTTCCTCCTTATTTCTTAGTGGCTGTTGTCATTGAGTTGCCATGGTTGTACCATTATTCTGGGAATGCCGCCAATCGAATAACATCTATTAGCTTGTGTAAATGTTTGCGTTTTTGTTTTCGATTTCCTTTTTTTTCCCGGTCAATGATCCATGTTAGAAAAACATAATTGCATGTATTTTTATTGATTATGCGAGTGGTTTTTCTACTTCATCTTCGAGTAATGTTTATAGTTTTCGGATTGAAACATTTAACAAAAAGCTATATGTTCTTCTCTTACAAGATCTTAATTCCAAAGGAGAATTTCATGATCCACTAGGTAAGTGGAAATTTAGATGTCTTCATTTTTTTTTTTTTAAATGATAGATGTCTTCATTTTAACCATATAATGTATCTTGGCTTATTGGTATCATTTGATCAACAGAACTCTGTTCAAAAATTTAGATGGGATCAATTTGCAGTTTTTTGTCTGATTAAAACCCAGTTGAATGACTTGAAAACAAAAGGACCTACTTGTTTTATGGTTGAGTAACACAACTGCATTATAAATTCCAGATTGTCACCACTGTACACATGGATGAAATATAATTAGTTCCGAATATATTCTTATATCTATGTCACTTGATGAACTATAGAGAAAACATAGTCTCTTGGTTTGATAAAGAAACTTTCAGACAAGATCGAAGGGGCTGGGACCTGAAATCTTAAGATTCCAAATACAATAGCATGGACTACACCATGAGTACACAAATTTCAATATCAAAATCATAACCCAGTAGGAAGCTAATGTTTTTTTTTATAATCTTGATATACCACTTACATGACAACTCGAACCTGAAACATTGTCACACTGAATAACGCGTTTTACCACCAAACCACATTAGGCAATAGGAAGCTGATGTTTAAAACTTCCTTGTCCGAGGTGAGTTTCTAATAAGTGTGCTCAAAAACATTCAGACAGGATCAAGAACAAATAAATGTAACAAGTATCACTTGCCTTTGAACATAGTACTTCAACAAAGTAATATTTGGTTTCAAGGAACAAGAGTCGAGACCTACTTATAAAAATATGAAAACAAGCAAGAACAAATAAAGTCGTTAAAAACCTATGCAGGCTGCAGGTTCGGTATATAAATATTATAAAGCATTTAAAAGATTCCCCCCCTGCAGTTTTCAGGAGAAATTACAATATAATGAGCTGACGGCGCGACCAATTCGCTGCTTGGCAAACTGGAAATTCTTTTGATAGGAAGCAAACTAGAAAGGAATCCCCAGAGGTGGACTATTACACATGCAAGCAGAATGCAAACTATCTTGGTCTTCTTAATCCTCAAGAACCGCAGCATGCTGATTTCTCTGGAGCAGACGTTGAGCCCTTGGCAGGGTCCGGTTTACTGATCTTGATAGTTTGGGGCTGCATTATAACAGCATCAAAATTATGAAACAGTCGTTTACAATGTCACATTAATTGTCATCCTCATTAGAAAGTTCAGGAAAAACAATGCATACCTCTGCTTTTGTGTCAGTTTCTGCAAGTCGTTGCTTTATGTCTCTTGCTATTGAAAAGAAAACCTGCTCCACATTGAGATTTGTTTTTGCACTCTGCACCAAATGACTCGATAGTGTCAGTGCACTAGAAGAAATACCCTACCTCCATGGAGAAAGGGTTAATCACCACCTCAACATGGGGAAGCTGCATACTACTTATGCTAATGCAGTTGGGTCCTCAAAACAAGTAACAACATATTCTATTTAAATTCCACTGCTTAGCCAGCTAGCTTGGCTATAGGTGTTAAAAACATACAATCACTACTCTATGGTGGACACACTTACCGTCTCAAAAAACTTGATACCATATTCATCAGCTAATGCCTGGCCTTTTGCTGTTGGGACAGCCTACAAGAAATAACTAGTGACAATTAGATCTGGAAAAGTTATACTGAAATTATATTCAAGATGTGTTTTATTTCTTACCCTTTTGCTCTCATCCATGTCGGCTTTGTTGCCAACTAATATTTTGTTGACATTATCAGCGGCATGCTGCTCTATGTTCCTCATCCAGTTCCTGATATCTACATATTAATTAGATCAGAGATAAAAATTATGAAAAGTTTTGCAGCTACTATTTTTCAGCAATTCAGCTAAATGATACCATTTACATAAGAAAGATAAGCCTACAAAAGAAAAAGGCACAGAGAGAAAGAAAAAGAAAAAGGCACAGAGAGAAAGAAAAATACATACTGTTGAAAGATGACTCATCTGTTACATCATAGACCAGCAATATGCCCATGGCTCCCCTGTAATAAGCTACACAATAAAAAGGCAAGTAGGGTCAAAAATATTTCAAACAGGAGAAAGAAATTGAATTTTGAAGATCATCTAGATTCTGACCAATAATCTTAAAAACCAGACCACTGTAATGGCAGGGTAAAAGAAACACCGAGGAAGTCATACGAAAAATGACAGCCACAACTCAACAAGAACATGCATGCAACACAAATATTCCAGGGTCACAAGGAGATCTACGAATAACAAGTTCAATGACAGTTGAGCAATTTAATCTGCTGTTTAAATATCTATACATTGTTTGCAATACAACCTGAACTTCCAATAATAATATGATATGACTTATGCATGTTAATTAAACGATCAAGTCAATCTTTGGCCAAGAAAATTATTAGAGGCAGAGTGAATTGTGGATTCACCCCTGCACATGCTACAGATTATGATCCATGACACATTTGCTGGGGCTATTCAGTACCACTCAAGATCTGCAGTAGCCTATTTAATGGCTGTATGCTTTTTTTATACATGTGCAAATATTGGAAATAATTACAAGACACTGGCACTTTATCTTTTATCCCCATTTTTGAAACATGAGCTATTTTTAACAAACACAAATCAAACTTCATTGATCAAACAAATTAGATATTTCAGCCTACATAGATACGTTTTTGGGCTTCAATAAGCATACAGTTGAGAAACCTTGGAGAGTACAATAATAAATAGTTTGGGCACCTGTTGTAATTGTCCGAAAACGTTCTTGTCCAGCGGTATCCCATATTTGTAATTTAATGCGCTTCCCATCAAGTTCAATGGTCCTAATCTTAAAGTCAATCCTGGTAGAAGCATTAAAGTTCAGGAAAAAGCATAAAACCATATAGGATAACAATAACACAAAATCAAAGGTTTTGACCACAGACCCAATTGTAGTAATGAAGCTTGTTGTAAAAGAATCATCAGAGAAACGCAATAGCAGGCAACTTTTTCCCACCCCTGCACATTTAAATAGAGTAATCAAGATAACAGAAACACATAGCATGGAATACATTTTGTTAATTGTTATTATAAGCACATCACACCCATTGATTCACTGAAAAGATACATTAAAACTGTTAGACAGATCCAAACCAAAAACTCAAGCTAATAGGTACCGAAGCTAATGACAGAATAAGTAGCCACACCACCAAATAAACTTAAAAGATAACCAAAACTCACTCCCCTCATCCAACAGGTTTCACAGATAGACGGCCTAACATGTGGAGCCTAGGACGAGAACTCAAAACTGGGACATGCATGAATATTAGTTAGCTGCGGGGATAGAAGTTAACAACTTAACTCTGATGCTAAGCTTTCCTATACCAAGTTAGACAATTTCAATCCAAAAGCTGAAGCTGGTAGTAGATAAAGGCCTAGTCATGGCATAAGTAACCATCTCATGCAATGAATCAATCATGGATCGTCGGATCCTCAATAAAGGCTACAAATATAGATCTTCGATTACATAAAATAAAAATAAAAATAACAGAAAGCAAACATCACAAAACTATAGATGAATTTTCATCTCTTTTATAATTGACAATACAATTCAAATGTAAACCAAACTACTGCGATTGAGCATCAATCTCAAAAACTCTTGCATAACTACATGAGATCTCACCATCTAAGCTAGTCAGTATAGACTGCGAATGAAAATTAAAAGGCTCAAAAAACATGAAAGTAACCAAACCAATTAAATAGTTGATCATTCAAATCACTACTTGACAGATTTAGGCATTTCCAGTAAAATTAATTAGAGCTAAACCCCCTTAATTGAACTAGCAGACTAGCATCAAGCTAAACAGTCAACAGAGAAGTTCTCGGTTTGCGAAAAAGAAGAGTAAAACTAAACTGACTCAACAACATAGAACAATCAAGTCATTACAAAAAAAAAACTAAAATTAATCAACAGTAAAGCGTATTTGAAATGAAAAATAGAGATAAGAGAATGAAAACTTACCACTAGTCTCCGATGAGAAGGAGCTTGATCAGGTAATCGTAATCGGCACGAGCTCTAGTCGGCGCAGCCGCCATTTTTGCTTTTTTGTTTTCAAAGTTTCACTCTAAATAACAAACAAGATTCTTAGTTAATATTTCAGATCTGCAGCTTTCAAGCCTCCCCGTAAGTCTTCTAGGAGGTTGGCTGTTGCTTGCTTGTTCGAGAGAAGTCCAGCTCTATGTGAATCCAACAACAAATACTTCTCTCTCCCTCTAACCTCAGTTTAACCAGACCACACACAAGTAACCAGAGTTAAGTTTTGTGTACGTTTATGGGCGGAGGAATCTGCTGTCTTTGATTACAGCGTACAATAAGCTGTCCTGATTACGTGGCAGTATGGTAGTTAATTATTGGCTTCCTTATTGCAGTGGTCAGCGAAAGTATTACAAAGCGATTATTTATGAATCATGAATTATGATCGATTATCATTCAGTAATTATTAGTATTAGTAATGCCATAATTAGAAATTTAGAACTGGTCTTCCTGTGTCAGAAGGGACACTACTCGATTGAAGTTCCAAATTCCCAATCAACTAGTAGTTGCTTTATTTCTAGTAGCGTCGGTCCTTTTTCTCTTTACTTCTCTTTCTTGTTCATGGGAAAAACTTAAGTATACATTAACATAATCCTTAATTAATAAACTCTACTGTGGAAAAACATTAAAAACCATCGAAGAGAAGTTTTTAACAAATTCTAAATTCACTCAAAATGATCTATATTTTAACCATAACTTAAAAAAGTATAAGAAGACCAGAATTTACTGGAACCAAGAAACAAGAAATTCCATTGAAAAGTAGTATATTTGTTTGTTTTTTTACATTGGATGGTGCAAGAACAAGCTTGGCAATTTGAGTGGCCTGAGATGTACCACTTTGTCCAAAATTTCTTCCATAGAAAGTGCACACACTATCTTATACGCCTCACTGACTTGCACTATTTCATTGGTTTGTTTATGAGGGATTCCTGTACTGAGCTACACAAGTAGACCAGGGTGCAATCCATTCACAACTTTACTTTTAACAGGGTTTGGGGCCATCTCATACACTTGTCATGATTGTCTTTCTCCATGGAGATCAAAAGCTTCAAGCACCACAGGCCACAAGCTTCTTTCAACACTTGTGGGTTGGAATCCTCGGGGTAAAGCAATGACGAGATTCTATTTAACTCATGATTTTCAAATGGATATTGTCATGCATTCGAAAGATACGAATACAGTATAGAAAAAACCTATCACTTTCAAAAACATCATTGATATAAGAACTTGTTTATGTTTAAACTGTATCTTTGTAAAGATTAATTGAGCATTACTTAGTAGCTATACCAAAAAGTTACAAGTTCCATTCTTCCGTCTAGGCTCTTCAAACCCACTGCATCTAAATTTTTCTTGCTGTTTTACTTATTTATCATAGCAAATAAACAGGCAGGCCTAAGCACTAGCAGCTGCTCCCAAAAAACTTCTAGCCTCAGTGTCTGGATCAGCTAGCTCACTTGGGGTCTGCCATATCGTTAATAATTAAAAACACAGACGGTTTAATGGAAGAAGAACATCACAGAGACAAAAGACTAACCTTTCCATATGAGTTTGTAAGGATAGAAGAAGCACCAGAAGCCAGCAACAACCTTATAACACCCATGTGTTCACCTCTTGCCGCGTGATGAAGAGGCTATAAAAGAAATATCCATACAATGTTAAACACAATAAGAAGGAAATATCAAACAGCAAGTTCCACCTAATTTAATCGTTTTGTTCATCCCATATACCGGGTGGCTACAACTTACAAGGAGGAACGGGGAAGCCATTTTGTTTAATCATTGTAATTCCAAATAAAAATCCAAGAAATGTTTAAGGTTTAGTAGTACTCACGGTATCACCTTCCGCATCAACAGTTTCTAACATTCGTTTCACACATTCAGCATCTCTAGCGCTGTTAATTAGAAGTTGTACTATCTCAGTAAATCCTGCAAAAGTCATCAACGAAGGAAACAAGATAAATCAACAGTATTTGACATAAAAACGAGAAATAACTTGTACAAGACAATCATAGAAAGTGTTTAGAGGCTACCCCCAGCACAAGCATCATGAAGAGGAAGTGCTCCGTCTTCATCCTTAGCCTCCACATTAGCCCCTCTTTCCAGGAGTAGCTACATTTTTTTTAAAGAAACAAACACACACCGTCAATTCAAAAAGCTTTTGTGCACCAAAAACTACTTAATCATATTTATATACAGCGGAAGCCAAACCAAGCAAATATGAGAAAACTGACCTGGACACAAGGCAGATAGCCATAGAGACAGGCCAGATGGAGAGCAGTGTCCCCATCTTCAACGGGTTCATCAATGCTGCCGTTCAAGTTATCTGTATATACTCATTCAAAGAAATTGGTTAAAGATCAGACTAAAGGGGATATAAACAACCAAATGAAATAGTTATAATTCGACATTCGTGGTTTTCGAAGACACAAATCCAAGCAAATGACAACATCGCAACAACAATACATTGTCACTGCCTTATATTTTTTTTCCTCGCAATTTATAGAATCTAAACAAACACCAAATTAGCACAAAAATGCAAACTTTATTGTAAACGATTCTTCATAAGTCACACAGGCTCATCAATTAAAATTACAATTACAAAAATAAAAGCAATTGCTTTTACTTCAATTAACCGGTTGCATTAGACACAAATAAAATTCGTGAATTTATAAAACCCTAGGGTTTATTCTGAACATAAAACAAAAAATAAATATATAAATAAACCAATTAAACGGGGAAAAAATAAAAAGTGAAAGTGGAAAAACCTAGAGCGAGGCGGAGGGCTTGGACATCACCGAGCTGGGCAGCGGCGGCGAGGTCACGGAGGTGTGGAGGAGTATCGGATTCGAGGTCTATGTCGACTCCGTCTTCTTCAAAGAGAGCATTGTCACCTTCGCTATCGTCTTCGTCCATCAATCCATTTCGCCTACCTGGTACCGCCATTTCTCTCTCTCAGTTTTTGCTTTCGATTCTTTGCGGGATCGCAGTAAAGCTAAAAGAAGAGCGTCAAGGGTTTTGTGAATTGTGAGTCCTTTTTTTTTGTTCAGGGTTTCTGTTTGCCACGTCCGCTTTTCATATATTTTTATTTTTTATTTTTAAAAAAAGAAAAAGAAAATGACAATTAACATTAATGGATTGTTTGTTTTTTTATTTTTTTGATATTATCGTTTGGTTCTCTGTTTTTTTTTAATTATCTATTTTTCACCGATTTAGTCCCTATATTTTTAAAAATCCATCAATATAGTCTCTCTGACTAGATTTCTGACAGTCAACTATCACAAAAAATGTTGAATTACTAATTTACCAATGGCATCCGTTTGACAGCCTAAAAATACCATTATACCCTTTAATAATTATGACAATTACAAAGTTACCAAAGACTGGTAAGACACAAATGCCCTTATTTACATTATGTTTCACAATTGTACTAGGTTAGGAAATTACTTGTGTACCTTTGTTTTGATTGAAAAAAAAAATTTGAAAAAAAAAAAGCAATTGACCATTGAACAACAGTAAGAAAAACTTTTATAAATAGATTCTTTCTCTCCTCAATTTTTCCTTACCACTCTCTATCTCTATCTTATCTTCAGCCATCATATTTTGTTGAAATCCTTGTTTTCCTGTTACAAATATAACACACTCAAAAAAACCTTGTTTTTTATTTTTTTTTATTTTTGCAATAAATATCCACAACATATGGCATCTTCAAGCAGTACGAGTGCAAATGCTGTATGGGTCAAGCTGAAAAATAGACTATGCAACTGTGGGAATGGGAAGAAAGCAACAATATGGGTCTCCGAAACGAACAAGAATCGTAATAGACTATTTTTCGGTTGCGATGCCTGTAACTATTTCAAGTGGTGGTCTCCTGATAATGAAGAATGGGAAAGTATAAAGGCATTTGTATCTTCCAGAACATGTGCAAAATCAACAATTGCATATGACAATAATCAGTTTGGTATGGTCACTGCCAACTACAAGAAAGTGTAAAGGAGTTTGGCTTGGTTGAAGGTCATTGTCGTATTTTATACTATGTTACTAGGTATATGCATTTGTATGACCCTTACATATAATAAATGAGTTTCATGCATAAAATAATGCAATGTAATGAGTTTCATGCATGAAATAATGCAATGTCAGTATGTATCATTTGGAAGTAGTGGAAAATTAAATAGTAAAGAACAATGTTTTCAAGCACACTAACTAACTCCACACATAACAGGAACATATTCATTACAATGTGGACCACACTAACTAACTTCATAAACTATTGGCAGTCGAGCATAACACTGTTTTCAAGCAAGCATTCACAAAATACTAAGGTGTATCCCTTCCAGTCACTGAAACCTAAATAACTACCAACCAACCAAAAGAAGTTATATCATCCTAATAACTTAACCCAGCAATCAGACTTGGAAAACACAAACATGTCTAGAATGTTTTTATGTTTGCCAAATCTGACAAAAATATTATCACAACATCGTTTTCAAGTCAGCTTGCTACAAAAGACTAATACAAATCCTTTTAAGGTTTGGGATGTGAACCTATTTAGGAGCAAACATCAGCCATAAGTATCATAGGAGCCCTGTTTGTGCTGCATTCATTGGGGTGAGGCCTGCTTATGTTGTATTCATTGGTCTGAGCCCTGCAATAATTGAATGAAATAGAGAGTATATATCTTATCATGCAACAATATACAAGTACTATTATTAATAAAACTAAAATACAATACCTGGAAGATGTACAAACTGATGCATTAGAGACTTTTTTAGAAGCCTTTCTTTCCTTTTGAGGTTGATGTTTTACCTTTTTCCTACATTATGAATATTTTATGCAGTTAAAAATGTAAGTAATTTATTTTTCAAAGAATGATAAAAAAAACAATTCAAGTAGTTGAATAAAGATGAAGTTGTTTACCATAGATCGACAAGTCTTCTTGTTGTGTCCAAGTTCTCCACATTTGGAACATCGTTTGGAGAATGTTGCACTTGGTGCACGTGGCTTATTGTATGCCCTTCTTCTCTTCTTTTTAGGTCTGCCCACCTTTGTTCTTTTCATGGGAGGTTCAATAATTTCATATTAGAATTCAGGCCACCTGGATTCATCAGGTATTGGGTTGATGACACCATCATATGTCATTTTCCAAGCTTGCTTCGAATAATACCAATGAACATGATCATGGGCAAACTCTCTCTTGTACATAAACACAGCAATAGCATGCATGCATGACAACCCACTCATTTGCCACATCCCGCAATCACATGTGCCATTATCAACATTCACCAGAATGTTCAGACCTAATTGGTCAACTATCTCATACCACTGTCATCTTCCATGAATAACTTGCAGCTTCCTTGCTTCATATTCAGTCGTAGTCAAATGTTCCCTTGCATATGGAGTAATGGAATCATTTAACTTCTCCCCTTCAGCCCATTTATCACAGAACCTTACCATTATTTTCCTTCTCAGATTCTCTAAAAGTTGAAGCACAGGTTTGTCCTTATGATCTTTTATCCAACTATTGAAACATTCTAAAATGTTGTTAGAAACGTGATCAGACTTGATAGAAGGCTCGAATGCATGCCTTGCCCATTTTTCAACTGGCTCTAACATCAACCAGTTGGCAGCCTTTTCACTTTCTGCCCTAATTGAAGCTAAAGTTTCATTAAAGCCAGCACGGTTTGTAATTCTAGCCAAATGCCACAGCTTCCCATTCATTTTGTGGTTCTTAAAGTTTGCAATGATATGTCTGAAATAATACCTAGTATAAGCATCTGGCCACTCATTCTCCAAGACTGATAAGCACTCTTTCTGTCTATCGCTCATGAAGCATATACGCTTACTGTCATCCCATCCCAAAGAATCCCGCAACTGTTTTAAAAATTAAGTCAAACTTTCTAAGGTTTCAGACTCATAAATACATAAAGCAATTGTAACGATACAATTGTCCCCATCTAAAGCAGTAGCTGATAACAACACTCCCCCCAACTGTCCAGTCAAATGACACCCAGCGACACTTATCAGGGGCGGCAACCATTCAAAAAACCAGATTTACAAGCACTAAAACTCAGGTAGAATCTAAGGAATGTCGAATTATCTGACTTCACGTGAGTAATCATTGCTACCATCACATCAGTCCCTGGGTTCATCACACGTATTGCATTTCCATACTTCTTCAGCTTCGCATATGCCTGAACATGATGAATCTTTAAAGTTTCAAGCACAATCCTCTTTGCCCTATAAATTGTTTGGCTGTCAACCTTCACTGCAAATATGTCTTGCAATTCGATCTTAAATAATCTTAACTTATCGGTAGGGTTATAACGAATAAAGTTCCCAAGAACTGATGCAACCCACCTTGATGTAGCTTCTTTGTTTTCAGCCACCCTCGAGCACATCGAGTGGCCTCCCCGAACACTCTTGATCATGAATGTCACCCTATCCGTAAGACTTGATGCATGTAGTCTCCAATCACATGCATCATTCTTGCAAGTCACTGTATATCTATACTTATCATTCTTGATTTTCTTTAAGGTAAATCCCTCCTAGATGGCGTACCTTTTAATAACATCCCGAGTCAACGTTGCATTCTCAATAACCTGACCAGCTTCAAATGCAATGGTCCCATTTGGATTTGGGGCACATTGATGATCCCGACAATACCTAGCCACTCTAGTCAACCCATTTTCATTATCGGAGGATAGCAAGACAATTGTTTCATCGCCGTCAGGATGGCAACGGTCATGGTTTTTAGAATCTTTTTCACCATTTTTTTCATCCAGCAAACTCACATCTGAGTCATCCTCAGACTCTTCATCAACCTTATACTCATTGTCAACTGCACTCCCATCACTTCCATCATTTACTGCATCTTCAACTGGATTATCCTCAGAGTATTCCACATTTTCTGGTTCACCATTGATTACAAGTTCAACATTGTTTTCTTCATTGTTCTCTTCAACTACATCAGCATTGTCTTGTTTATTAAAACGAAGCAAGCCAGGTGGTTGATCTTCAGGGAAAATGATGGAATTAGGGACCAGAATGAGTTCGAACTCTATGCTTGGCTTGTCACGACGGTCAAACTCTTCGAAGCAGAACATCAACTCTGCATCTGTTGTCAGTATATAACGCATACCATTCCACGGAAAGGTAATTGCTAATTGCCAATTGCCAATTGCCAATTGCCAAGTTTCTCATGTCTCGATATGCTGTCCACTAAGTTCCTTCTTAGCATTGTTTATTAGGCTAATCACATTACAATCTCCGGGTTCTATAACATCCAAGTCAATAATTTTGTCGACATACTTCACATAAACTTGAAACATCAACATTTGCAAGATACTGTAGAAAATAAACAAGAACTCTTGAAAATATACCTAAATAATGAAATCAACTCCATTTACTCCACACAACAAAACAAATAGTATTCGCATATAAACAAATTATCCATGCAACTGATGCAACACAAAATCCGTAAACTTATGCAACTTATGCAACACAGAACCAAATACAAATTTTCTGTCAAATTTTCATGCAAATTCATACCCATGCAAAATTTTGGGATGTGAAATTCATACCATGCAAAATTCATACCCATGCAACACACGAGATCAAATTATCATCAATTTAACCAGACTTGAGAAAAACAACAACATCAAACATACATAAAACCAAAAAACTGAGAACAAAACTGAGATGAAACCCTAACAACTAAATACACAATACGATTATGAAAAATCAAATCTTTTTCAAGATAAACGAAAATTTTCTATTTTTTAAACATTTGCAAGAAAAATCCCAAAAAAAAACCCTAAAATAACCCACTTAAAACCAAAATCGAACCAAAAGGAGACTTGAACACAAAACACAAAACAACATCCGAAAATCTAAAGTTTTTTTTAAAAAAAACAAACTTGACATGTTTGTTCACCAAATGCATGCAAAAGCCCCAAATAAAACCATCAAAAACACCCACTTCAGACCAAAATCTAACAAAATGGAGCCTTGAACACAAAACACGAAACACCATCCGAAAAATTAATTTTTTTTCAAGAAAATCAATATTGATATGTTATTTAACCAAGTGCATGCAAAAGCCCCAAAAAAACCCCATTAAAGAACCAAGTTTTTGAAACAAATCGAAAAAAATACAAACTTGAACTTACCACTTACCACTTTCTATTTTCTCTTTTGTTGTAATTGATGATGGACTTTTGTACAATTTCCGGTCTCTTTGAAGCTTCGATGGTGGTTAGTTTGAAGGATTTTGGAGAGGAATGGAAAACGCGTGAAGGTTTGGTCTCTACCGGAAAGAAGTGGTCCAGTGGGGACCAAATGCTTTGGATTTGGTTTTGATGCTAGGGATTCCAGGGCAAGACAGACTTTTCCATCTCTCACCAGATCCCTTTCCTTTTTATTCATAATTTATATTTTATTGTTTATTAATTTATTTTAATATCATTACACATGACAGACATATGTAAAGCCAAAAGCAAATGACGCAAATAGCCCGCTGTCCGTTAACTCAAACTAACGTCTGACTCACAGAGGGACCATATTGATGTGTTTTTGAAAACATAGGAACCAAGTCGGTGAAAAATGGATAATGGGTAAAAAAACAGATATTTCAAAAAAAAAAACATGGGGACCCAAATGATAATGCCTCTTGTTTTTTTTTTTTGTCTGAACACTAAACAATATTGAATTTTTCTAAAGGTTGGATTGGGACTGAAATCTGAACATGAATGACATGTTTTTGTTTTCTCACATTTGAATGTACCGTCAACATGTTTGTTTTTTTTTTAAATAAAATTGTTTGATAATAAGTAATTTTACATTTATACTCATACTACTTAAAAGAAGTAATTTAACATGCACACTTCTTTATAACATTTTGTATGTTTTTTCTAAAAACAAAGTTCAATTTAACAAAATAAGAAATTCATCAAAGGATATAATTTGCATGTTTTGTAAACAAAGATTAAGTTCAATTTATTGTCAAAAAAAAGTTCAAGTTTAAGTTCAATTTTGTATGTTGTCTACGTTTCCGGTGTATATAATTCATGAAATCATTTTTGTTTTTCTGGTTTCCTTGATCATATACACCGGAAACCAAATTAAAATAAGGTTCTTGAATTTTTTACAGTATATACAATTATTCAATAACATCTTCAAGTCACGAAATATACTTAATATGATAGACAAATTTATTGAACACTATACGAATAGTTAGATAAAATAAACAAATAAAAAGTTCTTACAGGGATTTGGTTGGAGAGAAATTCAATTGTTCAATCCCAGAAAAATTTGAGTATGAGAAGTAATTAAGGTTTTTCTTTTCTTTTTTAAAACCGGTTTAAAATAAGAAAATATGTTAAAAGAAATTTTTTTACACCATATCAAATTAAGATAAATTTGGAAATATATATTCTTTGGGAGGATAGGCTTGAAAGATAATATTTTAATTGTAATCCAGTGATATGAAATTAAGTTAAAAGTCAGGATTTCTTACTTTTTATTTTAAGGTTTTCTGCTGTTGATATTTTTAAGTTTTTTGACCACTTAAAAAAACAAAACAACTTAATGAATTTAATTCAGACACATAAGTTTTAAGTGGAAAAAACAAACACCCCCTAAGTTTTAAGTGAAAAAAAAAACAAACGACCCATAAGTTTTGAATTTTTATTTTTTTAGTCATTACATTGATTCAGGATTAAAAAGATGAATAATATTTGGCATCACAATCTCAATTGTGTATTCGTGTGAGCATGAGTCTATCAGAGACATATCATTAATCCAACATAATATTATCTTCTAATTATTTTAGTTGATTTTTTCGGTTTTTGTTTTTTTTTCATACAAAAAAACCAAACAAATTGAATGTTCTTAAATAAAGAATCTAGTAAAGGTATTTATTTATATTCTTAAGTTAAATTAGAATTGATTTATTTGAATATAATAATATTACTTTGCCCAAATTTATTATCCAAATCTGGTGTCCAAATTATGTGGCAATATTATAATCAATTCATTTATATTGTATTAGATTTGCATGATTTAAATGAATGGATTAAAGTGTTGTCATATCACTTTGACATCAGATTTGGACATCAAACTTATATTTATAAAGATATTTATGAAAAAATGTACCATGACATAATCAAATGAATATAATTAAAGTAGTGGATCTATAAGAGTTTTTTTTAACAAGATTATATCTATTGAAGTTTTTGTTTTAAATTTATAAAAGATATTAATAGATTAATTTTTTTTTAATGGGGAAAATACTTATCACTCCCTTAATAATGCCATTATTGCATTGAAATGGCATTAATGAGTTTATCACACACATTGGAAATTTGGAACCCATGAATTGTCATGGGCAGAGGGCCATAATACTAGATAATTTAACTTTAAAAAAAACTAATATTAACGCAACTTATCGAGATCAAACATATTACATATGCAACTAAGATATATTTTTTTGAAATCCGCAACTAAGATACTTACTTGATCAGTTAACTCTAAACCCTACTGTCTGAGGCTACTCGTCCATATTCATATGGCTAATATTTTCAATGTGAAGCATCTCGTTTCTAACCACATCGATTCAACTATGGAAAACGAAGAGGTGTTGGATTCGAGGCAGGATTCCATCTAACCTGGGGAGGAGGATGCGGAGCGTGTGGCGAGTTCATATAGGGTGGTGAATTCATATTTGGGTTGTGTGGGGCAGCCAAATTCGGGCTGAACTTTGTCAGCCTCTAAAGAGGGCATACGAGGTCGGATCGTCTATTATAATATGTTTTCGGAAAGTCCAATACATATGGTTTGAAGATTTCATCCTCTGTGGCAGATCACAGCAGGCCGAAGTTCGGCCATTTAGCTTGTTGCGTGAAGATTTTTAGTTTCTTTTAACTTAGGATTTTTGTTTCTTGTTTAACTTAGAGCATCTCCTATGTAAATTTGCATTTTTGGGTTTCTCACTAGTGACACATCAGCATATATATTGAATATGAATCTACTTTGTCAAAAAATGTTAAGAAATGCATATTATCATCTCCAATGCAATTATCTAAAATCAAATATGTATCTCATTTTGACCAATCATCTTAAAATATTTATTTCACTCTCTCCTCTTTTAATTTTAAATCAAATATGTTTCCATTTTTGACCAATCATCTTACAACATTTATCACATTCTCTCTAATCTTTTATTTTACCATAAAATGTGATGTAATATTATTGGTGAGAAAAAACTAGAAATCCTAGTCAGTATTTCTAGGAGAGTTTCTAGAATTAAAACTCAACTTCATATTCTATAACTTTTTTTATGCCACATCACCTCCATAATCAAATTAGATAATTGTATTTGAGAGGTTTTTTCTACCTCATTATCTAAAGCCCAGTTTGGGAATGCTTCCCAAGCTGGTTTTGGGGCCAAAAGTGATTCTGAACTAGTGATAGGGTGTTTGGTAAAAATTTTGGGAAATGATTTTGGTCACTTTTAGCTTCTCCCAACTGAGTTTTAGAGAAGCGAAAAATTGTAGCTTTTGGAAAACAGCTTCCTGGGGAAGCAATAATGAAAACGCGTTACAGTGTCAATATTAATGATTTTTTACCAAACTTCTTATTTTATCCCTTACCTTTCATGAAAGTTACCAAATTCGTTTATCCTCTTCTTCTTTTTCTTCTTCTCTTTTTGCTTTCTCTTCAATGGCTGTTGTTATTGGTATAACTTGAAGAAATAACACATCAGCATAAACAACTATTGACGTGTCAACCAAAATTGAATCAACCTAAAGTGATCAGAAAATAACCCTATAATTCTAATCAGAGTTACTTAGATGGTCGGGTTTTGGATACCCAACCAAGGTAATTAGATTGATCGGGTTATCATGATAACGATCGGGGGAAAATTAACTGATCAGGATTAGTTACTTGATCAGAGGAAGATCCCTGGTCGGGGGTAAAAGAGATCTGGTCGGGTTTGAAAAACGATCGGATAAGCGACACGTAGACAATGTCTAGATACGTTCAGATGTTTAGCATATTGATAACATTATTACGACTCAAACACGTAAAGAAGAATCTTCCTCAAATAAGGTTGCATGAAGCATACTCTGATAAGGAAACAGATTTCCTTAAGAGTTATCAGAACACTAAATAGGCAAAGTCCTAATGCGATTAAAACGACTCCAACAAGTCAGAGTTTTATTAAATCATTACTACTTTTCCCTTACTTGTACTCTAAGAACTAGGGTTCCATGCGTGTATAAATAGACCTAAAAAATACCCAACATGGGTTAGCGAATCATTAAGGATTTAAGAGAGCAAGTAAGATTGTGTGTGTAATCATAATTATATAGTGATTTTTCCTTCTCGCCGTTACCGGCAACCCTGGTTTTTTCCCTTTCAGGTTTTCTACGTAAAATCTTGCTTGCATGATATCTTTTATTTCTTCTTGATTAGATTATATGATTTCAAACTCTACAAACTTTGTGTGACGTGTGATTGAATTCGTACAATCGAAAAATCGCCGTCAACAGCTGCCGCTCCTGATGACTTCTCTCTTGAAACAAATCCTCCTTTATAGGACTTTGAACTCCCTCCTTTTAACTTTGAGTCGCATAAAGGAGCGAAGACGAGATCGGAGTTAGTGAGGAATGCGATTTTTGGTTTGGGGTTTGAGAAGGAGAGATGTGAGATTTTGGTGGCGGCAGCGAAGTGGGAGGAGGTGGAGGTGGCGATGATAGCGTTGTGGAAGAGAGATAGGGTTGAAGAAGATGGATTGGGAACGGAGGCAGCAAAAGATATTTTGGGTTGTTGTACAGAGGCAGAAAAGATAAGATTGTGTATTTGTGTGAGATATATTTATCTCTAAATTCAATTAATATTTTTTAAATTTATTTGTTAATTTTTATTTAAAATATGTTTAATTATTTTTTAAGTAAAAATGAATTTATTAACACTCCCCATTTGAATGAAACTTTCAAATATTTAATTAATTAGCTTAAACTAAAAATATTATAAATACATGAACAATATAATTATATTAAATACAAATACATAAATCCATTCATTCGTGTCCTTTCTAGTCATTTTGCATAGTCACATCACTTTTTACTCTCAGTTTACCAAACACATTGAAATTGCTTTTAGTTCTCACAACACTTTTAAAAATCAGTTTACCAAACACTCAGGTGATTCTTCCCACATCAGAACCAAAAGCAATTCCCTCCACAGCAGAACCAAAGGTTCATCAGGTTTTTTGATTATTTTAGGATTCTTAATTTTCTTGTTTGGCAATCTAGGTTATTTCGAGTCCTAGTGGATTTGAATTGCTTTGGCTATTTAATAGTTTGTATTAGGGTTTTTATAATTTAGCTTTTGATGAATAAATAAATATTTTGAGTAATTACTCAATTATCTCTTTTTTTTTTGGTATTCTGCGGAGTTACAGAATTAAAAAACCCTTGTTCGAACATCCGTGTGTGAGTTCACGGTTCCGTCTACATCAGTTGGTATCGGAGTCTAACTATGTGCTAGGCTCAGCATCCACAGACCATAACCAATTACTTTCCTGATCACCCTCTCTTCACCTTCCATAATTCCCTATACAAAAAAAAAAAAAAAAAGTTCCATGAACCCTAAAACACAATTAGCCTCCTATCATTCGGCGTTTTTTGATGATACACGTGTGTCGGAAGAAGTTTTTATCGATTTTGTTAAACCACCGATATTTGATGAATATGTGTTCGAGAAAATGCAATATGAGAGCAATTCATATTTAGTGGATTGTTTTTACGAGTCACACACATTCCTCACCATAAAAATATCCCAGTTTGTCTTTTGTTGCAGAATTTGATAATTCATGAATTTGCTTCCATCTATTGGAGTGCTTGGATGGATGTCATGACAAAGATCGGAAAATATACAGTTCTTTGTCGACAATCTTATGTATTAGCACTATATGTTCATGAAATTAAAGCTCTCAAAATTCGATGACGAGTTTTCTCCACCCTGGAGAGAATGATGCGGGCGATAACATTGAAGATTTTCTTGAAGATTTTTTATTTTAAAAATATTCTTGTAATTAATAAATATTATTTTATTTCCTTTTATTTTATATATAATCTAATTGGCTTATTACATATGTTTGTGATGTTTTAGGATTCTAGTATTTTAAACTTCCATTAGTGATTTTTTTAGGTTTCTAGTTTATTACTTTCCTAATTCTGTTAGTTTCTTTTAGGTTTTTAGTTTTCCTATTTAATGACAATGAACCTAGCAAAGATTTTAATTTTTGATGATTGATAAAAATTCCAGAGAGAATATCCTTTTTTATTATCCAAATTTCAGTACATTTGCAAGAGTTAACGAATTTTGATGTCTATTATTCTGGTATCTGTACTAATCCGCACGGATTAACAGAGTAATAGAAGGTTTCGCTTTTGGTATTCGTATATGAATCAACAGATTCGAATCTATTGTCCGTTATGTCTGTCGATTGTTGTTTGCAGTGATTTTTCCGCTGCAACATGGATAGACTTTGATCCCTTCATGCTCAAATTCTTTAAAGAAAAGTTTACAATTACGTCACTCAGTATGACATTTTTTTGGAGATAATTTGTCGTACACCAGATTCTTTGCAACCATCCAATGAGTGCATACATACTTGATACTTACTGGGTCATAATCATAAATAGCCCTAAAATTAAAGGAGTATACAAAAATATATATCATTTTTCAATAACTTTTCTTTTTTTATCAAAGAGAAATGATTTTAAACCAAAATACCCTTAGTGCAAATATCACACGTAAGGATAACAACTTTTTTTTAATCATCTTCATCGCCTCCATCAATGGAGGTCTATTCCAGACCTCCATATGTGGAGGTTTGTTCGACCTCCATTGATGGAGGTCTGTTCGACCTCCATTGATGGAGATCTGTTCGACCTCCATTGATGGAGATCTGTTCGATCTCCATCAATGGAGGTTTGAAAAAAAAATTATTTTATTTTTTAGAAAATTGAAAATTGGAAGAGAAATTGAAAAATAGAAAATTTGAAGTTTCCAGAAACATTACACGTTGAAATGTAATTTTAGCGTGTAATCCTTTTATAATTTCAGCGTGTAAAGATGTTGATATTTCAGCTTGTAAAGATTATCAGCTTGTAATCATGTTAACATTTTAGCATGTAAAGATTTCCATCGTGTAATCATGTTCATATTTCAGCGTGTAAAGATTTCAACGTGTAAAGATTTCAGCGTGAAACGAAATACTTTCAAAGGACTTTTGAGGGGGCAAATGATATCTGATTTTCACCCGTAATATATCGTTGGAATCATTTCGACGAGGAGAACAATATTTTAAAGAGAAAAGATAAGAAAGAAGTTTTAGAGAGAACATGACAAGAAGAACTTATGAAAGAGAAAGAAAAAGTTGTGTCAGAGAATAAAGTGAAAAGGTAGATAAGGGTAATCTTGTCCAAAAAACATTTCTCTTGGATAAAAAAAGAAAACTTATTGGGATGTGATAGTTCTGTATACTGCATTAATTTTCAGGTCAAAATGAGGAATTTTGCCATATTTATACATATATATATATATAATTTTTCTATTATCAATTCGTTTCGATATAAAATATATCAGGACGAAAAATGTGGATCATTAGATTTACATACTTTGACTCAAAGCATATGTATTTGTCAAAACTTCTCCATAATTTGTGGTCCACATTCTTCGTTATGATATATTTTATATTAGGGCGAACTGACAGTAGAAAAACTATATATATATAGATATATATATATATATATATATATATATATATATATATCTATATATATCATCTTAGCAGTGAATTTGGGCTCAGTTTTGAACACTGGAACATTACTGAGGTTCCTAGCTACTATTAATCCTGCATTATTGTGCAAGTGGGCAACATACCCCACAGTCTAGCATACATAAAAAAAAGCCCTGTCTAAACAGCTAATTAACAACCTTAAATATTAGACTGATTTAGGACCATATGATATATTGATGTAGGACAATTGGCTTTGGACTTTGAAGAAAAGATGGATAGAAAATTGTCCAAAAGAGGTGTTTCAATGAAACGGGCATAACTTTTCGCTCGGTTGACAGATTTCCTATTATAATATGTTTTCGGAAAGGGTTTTCGAAGCTCCATAGTGGTACAACCTGGGCTTGCCCGGTTGACGTCATTTACTCCCTCAACGGAGCTGTTTAAGATAGGTTATCGGGCATCCGAAGATTTTTATGTTTTTTTGTTTTCCGTTTTTATTTTATTTAGATGAGGATATTTTAGTCTTTTCTGTTTTTAGGGTTTTCAAAGCCTATTTAAGGCTTTTGTTATCAGTTTCGAGGTATTGAATAAATTTTACAATTTGGTTTCAGTTTCTTTTTTCTGGTGGATTCCAGTTTATGTTCTGTTAGGGTTACGCTTGTGATCCTAGAACTTCTGCGTCATATATGCATATGAAGTAATATATATTTTTAGTTAAGTTTAAGATAATTAATGTAATAACGATTAACAACCATACATGTGCTAATAATGTCAATGGTCTCGTCACTCTATCTCGTGTCTAAAACTCATGCATTTGCATGTCTCACGCAAAGTAAATAGCCATCACATGTATGGTGGTTACATGTGCAAGCATAAAAAAGAATATATACTTTTCTTTTCTTCTTTTTATTTTTATTTTTTATTTTTATAAAAACCAAAACAAAATCAGCCAACCTCTCTCTCACTCTCTCTGGGGACTACTTGCTTTGAAGTAAGAACAAGACAAATGGAAAAACTAGGTATAAGTTCGATCCTTGTCCACTTTGTTTGATCTATATATGCTTTATGTCTTTATGACAACACATTATCTCTAACTTCAAGCCTCACGTTATAGCTTAAGATTTCTTTTTGTAATTTACACGGATCTTTTCTTCTCAGGTTAGCTCTTTCTTTTATTATTATTATTTGAAATCTGACACTAAACCAATTTGTAGTATATGGAGACCTATCCCGATTAAGAAATACTTAAACGGAAACTCTCCACGTATACTGATAATATTGTGTATAGTGTGAGTTAAACCTCCATCACAAGTGTTAAAGAAAATGTTCACACCACTTAATCAACTAATAGGAAATGTGTGCTCTACCAAAATTTTAAAGATAGAATCGAATCAAATTATTATTATTATTATTATTTTGAAATAATTATTGATATATAGTTAAGATCTATTTCTTTATTATATAATCACAATTTTATTTAGTTTAAGTAAAACCCCAAATTAGCTATGTCATAGGTTTATCTATTACTAATTACTTTCAACATGACAGGACTAGTTTGGCAAGGAGAATCAAAAAAAAAAATCTGTATTTTACATTTTAGTTCTATAAATTTTATGTTTTTATCATTTGCCCCCTAACTAGACTTTCGGTTCTACCTCAGTTGTAAATCTATCATACATATCTCTACGAGTTTGTGGGTTCCAATCATGTTTTTTCCTCAATTTTAAATTATTGTAATAGTTTAAAAAAGTCACTTTCAACATGTTCTGTAATTTTTGACTTTTAAAATGTGGCAATTATACGAGTAATGTTATAAACACTTGAAATATCTCACTCTGTTTATAGACATGTATCTCATGTTACATTTTTATTTTTATTTTGCCTAGAAAATTATTGTTATGATTAGACAAAATAACTAATTATGAGGTATGCCAACCAAAATGCACGGGAACACTTTAGCCAATCTCATAGTCATGATAGTATTTTTAAACCTTATAATAACGGATAATTAACCACATATGATGATCGACTTTTTCTTACTCTAAACCTGTATGGTGAGTTTGGAAATATTTTCGACACTATCAAAAATATTTGTAAATAATAAAAATTGTTATTACCAGGAAAGCTGGGGTCGTTTGTTTTTTTGTCTGAAAACTGAATAGTTCTGAATTTTTCTGAAGACTGAATATGGACTGAAATCTGAACTTAAATGACATGTTTGTTTTTTTTTTCTTCAAATCTGAATGTATTGTCAACATGTTTGGTTTTTAAAAGTAAAATTGTCTGAAACAAAGTAATTTTACATTTATAGCCACGTTAAACAATTATACATGTAATATAGAATAAAAACAATCCAAAAATAATAATTATATATAAACACATATGATCATGATCTTCTTCTTAAATTACAAATAAACTTCATTTTTATTAATAAAATATATGTTTTTTTTTTCAAAAAATAAAATGGGCAATAGGAAAACTCACACAAAACACTCTAAAAAAATAATATATAAATACATCACCCTAATATCATAATAAAATATTGATATTAAACAACAATATGAGAAGTGATTAGAGTTCTTTTTTATTTTTAAAGTTATTTAAATTAAGCAATATATTAAAATAAAGATTTTTGTACCATATATAATTATGACGAAATTGGAAATATGTTATATATAGGGGATAATATCGGAAGAAAAGATTTTGGATTGCATTTAATGCAATTCAGTGATTTGCAATTAAGTGAAAAGTCAGGTTTTTTTACTTTTTATTTTAAGTTATTTTTTGACATTTTTAAGTTGTTTGACCACTTATAAAAACAAACAAAACAACTTAATAATTATGATTCAGACCCATTAAGTTTTAAGTGGAAAAAACAAACGACCCCCTAGTGTTTTCGAATTACAAATTAAAGGTACTACTAAACACATTAATTTAGAAGTGAAAATAGACAACATATTTTTTTTTGAAACAGCAATATTATTAAGGCACAGGCCAAAAACAAGACCCGGCAACGAGGCTATAACCCCAACAGAACACAGAACAAAAAGGAACAACCAAAACTTAGCAAAAACCAAAGCACCTGACCAAACACAAGCGAAACTAGACAACATATGTAAGGTGTTTCTAATTCATGGTACCAGACAAAACGAAAAGCGTTTCAAAGTCAAGATATTATTATTATTTTTTTTTAAATTGCTCAATGTGACTTGGTAATGAAAACGTTCGTATATTCTACGATTTCCTAAGTTCTGAATCACGACCACACGGGTGTTATTTAAAAGAGAAACGCTTTTGTTTAAAAGTGATTTTTACATTAAAAGTAGTTCCAAAAAGAGTTAAATCAGGGACATAAATTGAAAAAAGGCGATAAAAAATGGTTCATTGATGAGTATAGAGAGAGTAGAGTATAAGGGCAAAATTAGGAGCATGTGGATGTGAGTGTGTGTCCTAATTCCTAAATGACATGTTACATGTTAAATGTACAGGTGGATCCTTAAAAGAGGGGCAGTTAGCTAGCTAGTTTCGGCTTTGCATTGCCTTGCTTTGCTTGCCATCCGTTTTTAATTTTTTGTCATATTAATGAAACAGACACACACCTCTCTTGGCTCTCACTCAGTCTCAGCTTTTGCTTTCTTTCAAACCAAACAACACAACCTAATCCACCACCACTTTCGCTTCTTCTATTTTTCGTGGTGCCAAACTCATCCCAACCCCACCCTCCTCTCCTCACACTTCTCTATCAATAGAAAAGCAAACCCAAGAAGAAAAAATCAACTTAATTATCCAAATTGATTGAATTGTAGTACTTCATCAAACAATATATATGAGAATATTAATTTAAACAAAGAAAGACAATTGATCAATTAATTAAAAAGAATTCAAAGAATGAACAATTATCCAGTTATAATGTTAATAATAATGTTAACATTGTCGAATTTAGTAATGGCAATCAACCAAAGAAGAGGCTGAGAACACTATAACTTGTTCTTTAGAAGAAAAACCGAATTTTGATTCGCGGCGTTCTTCTTCCGGTGCCGGAAGATTAAGATCTAATTGCAGAATATTTCTTGGTTTCTTTGCTTTATGATGATGAACAAGGTTACTACTACCACTTGTAGCCATACTCAAAGCTGTTGTCGTTGTCGTTGTCGCTGTCGTCGTGAAGGCTCTGTGGCGTCTCATGTGACCCCCCAAGGCTTGACCGGACAAGAACTCGGCACTGCAAATGGAACACTCGTGAACCTTATTGAATTTGTTGTTGTTGTTGTTTCCATTGGTTGTCGTCAAAGCCGTCGTCTCGTGAACCTTATTGGATTTGTTGTTGTTGTTGTTGTTTCCGGTGGTTGTCGTCAAAGCCATCGCTGACGACGGCCTCTCTGCTATTTGAAGAGAAAGGGTTGTGCTCATATGGTTGAAACGATGATCTTCTTCTTCCAATAAAACTAACGTCTTCTTTTCTTGATCGTTATTAATATTATTATTAAGAGCCTTAGGTTTCTTGTGACTGGCTCTGTGCCCACCTAGGGCTTGAAACGAAGGAAAGCATCGGTTACACGTCTTGCACTCATAAACGTATAACCCGGCGCCGGTGACCTTGTTGCTAATTGTTGTATTAACAACATTAATATTATTATTTCTCGGCTGCTGCTGATGCTGCTCCTCCTCCGACCATAACAATTTCTTGGTATTTCCGCTCTGTGCTAAAAGAATCAAACAATTAGCCATGTCCTCTTCTTCTTCAGTACTCGTTGTCGCCGCCGCCGTGGCTAATTCCACTGAGGTTGTAGGAGAGGCTCCCTGCACCATCACGCCTGAATTATCATCACTGAATCTTTCACCCTCTCCGCCGTTGCCACCGCTAGAAGAGGTTGTTGAAACCATGGCCAAGGCTACAGGTGAGTGTGGTCTTTGTCGCTTGGTGCGCTTTCCTTTGATAACATGAGCCTGATCATCTTTAGTACACCCCATAATAACATCTTCTTGATCTTGAGCTTCCATCATCATCATCATCATCATCATGATAGCAAAAACACAGAGACACAGAGAGAGAGAGGGAGAGAGAGAGCTAGCAGTGAATGTTTTAATGTTATACAAGATGAGTAATAGTGAAGAGAGTCAAACATAAATATGAAAACGAAAACCCGTGAACAGTAACCGCGTATATTTGCTTTGCCAGTCTTGCGTTTCCAATATTGGAAGTTATACATGTGTTTATATATATATATATATATATATATATATATATATATATATATATATAGGTGTTTTAAGTGAGAAAATAAAAATAAATAAATAAAGAGAGAAGGAGAGAAAGATGCAATGTAAGTATGAGGAGGCGAGGAAAGGAGTGAGATTCGGTTGGCCTTGAAGCAAACCCATTACTTTTTGGCAACGATTCCTTTATTCAGGATTGCTTTGCAAGCCTGGAACCACATATTTTGCGCCTCAAAAACCCCCACCTTTTATTTCTTTTCCCTTTATTTGCTTATGTTTCTGTTACTCTTTCTTTGTTATTACTTTCTATACATGTCCTAATTGTTACGGTGCTTGGTTTTACCATACTAGCATTAAGTAGAATCACCCGCTAACATGTGATGCACATCTCCCCTTTTACGTTGTGTTTATAATTATGTATAGAAAGTTTTTTTTTTCCATATTATTATAAGAGTATGTATCTTTCGATTATGGAAGTCAATATTCGAACTGTATATTTAGTGTTTAATCTTTAACTTTTTCGGTGTCCAATTTTGATTTTAAAAGAAAAAAAGGTCGAATCATGTTTTGAGTTGTGCTATTAGCTATTGTGACTTAATTTGTGTGACTACTAGCATTTTTTATTGCTGTTTTTGGAGCATTAGCTTGTATAATCAAGCAGATCATGTGCAGTTGACCCACCCACTTCACATTGTAATGTACGTGTACTTAATTGTATGTTTTACAGCCACAAACCCAAAAATCACGCCGGCTAAATGATCTAATTATTCGATTAATATTATTTTCTATGCTGTACCCAATCATTATGGTTGGTACAGGCACAAAATTGTGACACCTTTCCCCATCAAAACACATACCCTAGCTATATATGTTAAATAAACAAATTAAGTCAATTGTATAAGCTACGGTGATTTTAATTTGCTGCTTCAATAACTATACACACCCATTTTTTTAGAACATAAAAAGAAATTATAATATGGTACGATGTGAATTGGCATGCTTAATTGTCTAGTGAAATAATTGATGACTTTAACAATGTAAACGAAATAATTATACAACTCCTATAACACGATATGCATTATAGAATTCTTAATACATTAGAAAATGTAATTAATCATGGAGTATATATAATACTTTTTTTTTTTTGCAATGTGAGTATATATAATACTTTAGTCTTCTTATATTGCACAAATAATTAATTAACACCAACCTCTATGTATCTTTTGCTAATTCATAGTTAACAAAGTAATAATTTATGAAATTGTAATATCTACAGAGGAGATTAGATCGGTGATATTGTGGTATGTTCTCAACTCCTACATCATTGAACGTTATAGGTTTGAATTGTGTTCATCTCCATTCATATTTTGAATTAATTATAGTTGTTAAAAAAAATTAATTGTAACATATATGGTGACACTTTTCCTTAAAGAATTTAATTAGATCCAAGGGAAATTTATAACGAATTTTAAAATTCAGTTTTGCATAAGAATATTAAATCAATCAAAAAGGTCTAAGATCTTTATTTATTAAATTTACATGTAGTGTGATAATTAATTTTCTGATTATGTATATAACATTATTGCTACCTCTAGCATTCAAATTTCAACAGCTAGTTACAACAATGAACATTAACTCTCTTTTGTTTTTTTTTTTTCTTGTCATTCTGTCAATAGGGGGTTGCATATATAGAACTTGCAGGTTACGTATAGGAGTCAAAATATAAACATCATACACAAGTAAATAAAATAGAATAACCAAGGGGCGGTGGCTTTACTGCTAGGTTTTCTAATCATAATTTCTTTAAAAAAAAAAAAAAAAAAGTGTGTGTGTGAACTGTGAAGTGAAGAGAGAGGGAGAGGGAGAGGAGTGTGTGTTAATGGATATGGAAGAGATTCTTGGCGTGTGGAATTATTACGAGAAAGGGTGGTGAGGGGCACGTAAGGCCAAACAGCAGACAGCAATAGCATCATCCATCTCGCAAGAAATAGAAATAGTTAAGTCACCACCACCCTTGAAACTACGCAAAGCATCAAACTGCCCTCAATTTAATTTTATCATTTTTATTGGATTTTGATTGGTTGGTGAAGTAAGTACACTTAGAGAATATATATATATATATATATATATATATCTCTCTTCCTCCTTCATTAATTTGCTTCCTTCTTCTTTCCCTTACTCTTCTACTACTACTTCTCCACTCTCTTTTATATTCTAATATTCTAACAACAATTTTATATTTATTAACTTGTTTTTTTTATTATTCCTTTTATAATGCCATAATGATAAAACACTTTATCTATTTTCTTTTTAAAAAAATCGAAAACTATTCAGAATTAAGAAAAAAGTCAGATAATCACCTTAAAATTAGAGTATATCATAAATTTAGAATGAATCCCTAATTGCAGCTAGATCCATTAATGATCATTAAGGATAAAAGCAAGACAAAATAAACTTGTAATAATACGTTCCCGTGGATTCAAATTGCAATTAACACCAAATGTAATAGCATTCAAGTTTAATTACTCATGAAGTGTTTAGTAAAATGGTCATGTATGTGGTTTATTTGCTCCCATAAGATTTAGGGTTCGAATCCCCTCATAGATACCTACGGTACAGACGGTCACAATCTCCTCTTTGTCAAAAATTGTAGGCTTCTGCAGGATCCCCAATTTCGATTTCGGGTTTACAAAAGGGTTCAGGGGATTTCAAGGTTATAAAAAAATATAAATGTATACTAATTACAACATGTTCTATTAATTCCATTTTCTAATGCTCGAAATTTTTTCCATTTTTTCTTCTTTAGTATGACTTACTAATCTTTTTTTATCCTCCTTTGTGATTTTCAATATATGTTAATAATAATTAAATTATGGAAACGCAAATATGTAACTAGGAAGAACAGTTGTCGGTAGCTAGTAGTGGTGCAAGACTAGCTATCTAGCTAATTATTGATAACTATAAGGGGTTTTTATATCCTTAATTTCATATTATTATCAGTTTCTTATAGTAAGTACTAAGTAGTAACAACTGACAAGTTTAGTTAGGAGTGGGAGTCAATGCTCTAAAAGTTCACTACATGTTCAGAGTTGTTCACATATTATAAGCACTACAGTTTCCATTTCGACACCTAAATTTTTTGACAATTAGCATATTGTTTTGTTATAGTTTCTAATATTTTAAATCCCGCTTAGGTCTTTGTTTTCATTGTAAGAGACAAAATTGCCTCCTCACCATCTTTATAGTAAGCTAGGTTTAGTACTTAAATCATATATTATTTTATATGTATATGATGAGATTGAGCCCTAAAGTACTGCATTACAGTACTTAATCATGTAATATGCACCTAATTAATCATGCAATTGCATACTTTAATAATAACACAACCTCTCCACACAAAAATTGTCAACTCCCCGATTGTCATTTGTCTTGGTAGTTAGAGTTTTCAAAACGCAAAACTCTAACATTGTATATATTGTTTTACCTTTACCCATAACGTACCGTAAAGTGTGATTTTATATTTCCTATGAAATCTAGTGAAAATAGATACCTCATGACAATTATGAGAGAGATACATATGAGTCACATATGTAGTGTTTAATCTTGGCATGATCCGATAGATATCTAACATGTTTGGTGTCCAATATCTAAAATAAATATAAAAGTCATCAATTTTCAAAAGGTCTTCTCAAATGTGTTACATGTTCTTGAGTCACAATACAATATTGAACGAGAAGTTATTGGGTGCATCCAATACACAATGCATTCCCCACCCAAATATTGCCAGCAAAATTGCTGGGGATGCATGGTGTATCCAGCTGCACCCAAGTTTTTGTTATATTGGACACCTCTTTCAATTATATGATAATTGATCTCAAAATCACAGAGAATAAATCCTTACATGTTGACTTTTCGGTGTTTGGATTTAAGCTTATTTACTAGAGGGATCAGAGATAATGATAAAATTCTTTTCTTTATGTAAACTCCTTCGGTTAAAAGTTGATGCAGACATATTATACGAAAAATGCGGACGTACCAATGTACCACGCATCTTGAAAATTCTCAAATAGTGTTTGTACTTGCTGAATTTCATTTCCTTTTCTTCTTCTTTTTTTGAACAACATTTCAGTTCCTTTCTATATGTTTGTTAATACATATAAGAATATAAGAATTTATTATGGGTCATTCTTTGATCAGAATGATACTGAAAAAATAATAATTTAAGATCTTTGTTTTATAAAATAACAATTAGTTTTGTAACATTAACATTGCAAAAAAAAGATTTTGAATTTTTTTTCTTTTTTAGAATCTACAGAATAAAAAATTATTAAAAAATGGTATTGTTAAATTCCATACAACCTCTTTTGTTACTTCGTAATTTCTAATACCTAAATTTAAGTTCATGTGACATCATTAGAAAAATCTAAAAATATTATTCTTTTAAAAAAAAATAGGAAGATTATTCATTCTAAAATCTAAATTCCACAAAATCACTAAAAGTTTTCAGAAATGCCTTCTAATTAAAGGAGAGAATTGTCTGTACTTAATTTAGATCTCATTATAAGAAAAGCAGTACGTTATAAATAAAATATCACTTTATAAGAAAATTCAAGTTCAACTAGAGGGAGTCAGACAGCAAATAAAGCCATAATTATATTAATGAAAACATGTTTATTGCATATCCAATAGCCATTATTAATTTCATATAATATAATATTGAATTAGTTGAGTTGGGTTGATGAGCAACTGATGGTAATGGAGGTTTGGTTGGTAGCTAGTGGGAGTGGTGAAACTCATGAGTTGATATATTTGCTTTTAAGTAACCACTAGTGACTAGACAAGTTACAACTGAAACACACACAAAAAATGTTGGCATCAAACTCTTCAATTCCCCCAAATATCGATTGCGACTTCATGCCCACTCCACCAAATTATATCAACTCCAGTTACTCTACTTACTGAAATATATATATATATATCTGCAAATGAATGGGGGCATGCAACACATTGTTTATTCTCTTTATCAAATAAAAGTTTGCGACGTTTGGAATTATATTTAAATTAGTTATTTTCTTAAGAAAATAATTACATATAACAAGGGTGTTTTAATAGATGAATGTATAGGGATGATGTGGTATACCGATTTCATTGAAGACTTTCTTATTTGGAAGCTTTCTTCAATTCTCTTGTGAGTTGTGATTAATATAACACTATAATTTTCTCTAGTATGATGCCCAAAAAACTTCATTTTTGTTTAGCTCCATAGACGTTCTCTTAGTCACTACAGTAGAGAAAAGTGATACAAATTGAAGAAAATGGTCACTCAATATAATTATTATGCGGGAAACATGCATAACATGTACACTGCAGACCGTGTGAAGTGTGAACACACACGAGAGCTGTTCAACATTTTCACTACACTTGATAGTTGATATACAATTAAATGGATTATCATCTAGCATGGTTTTTCAAGATTGAAAACACATGACCACTCTCAATCATATAATCAAACAGAATATGATACCATATTACTGATGATAAGTTTATTGTGTTACTGTTTAAACTTTATAGGAAGGTAAAAAAAAAAAATATAGTACGCAACAATTTATTGAGTAAAACTCAAATAGGAAATTGTATTTATAATGTAACAGTAACAATTTCATGTAATAACAATTTTGCTGTCGAACATAACAGAACATTATTAGCAGGTAAAACATCAATTTTTTGTTTCATGACCTCACCCTGCTAGCTCCCATATATGTGAACACGAAATTTATTAATTAGTGTAGAAGAATAAACAGTGCAATTTGGATTCACGTTCACAATGGCTTTATAATCTCAAATTTGCAAGAGTTAAAAAAACAGTTCTGTCAGCAGCCAGTATTACACTTAACTCACTGAAATCATGTTATGTGACATAGATAACTAATCATATAAAAAATACACGTCATATGATATAATATAAGTGGATTCCTCAGTTCCTCTCGAAACTCTTCTCGTTTCAATATATAACTAGCTCTGTTCGAAACTTCCTTTATATTATGCCAATTTATGTGAAAAAAATCATCCTCCAGAGTCCAGACTCCAGTTTTGAGTTTTTTTGAAGGTGTCAGAAGCATTTGAAACCAGCCCAAGCCCAAAATCTTGAAGGAGAATAGACATAGCCAAAGCCCACTTCAAAACGGACAGAACCTTCGTGTCTTCTAATTACTCGTTGGATCCCAAATTACATTTTATGTTGCACATTTCTTCATCTTCTGATTGTGCAGAAGAAAAAACATAATATAAATGTTTATTTAGGTTACATTTTTTAATTTTTTAGTTCAAAAACATAATATAAACTTACATTTTTTAAGTGTTAAGTATGTAGTTTTATTTTTTTAAATCACAAATATTTGAAAACAAAATACTTTTATTTTATATACTTTCAACTATAATTTTTTTTATATATTTACAATTTAACGTATTAAAGACAACTAAAAACAATTAATTAAATAAATTATATAGTCATTAATTAATAATAATTCCATTTTTATAAATATATATAATTTGTTACAAAAAGTTTTCATGTATTTTTTTATTTACTTGAAAATATGTTAAATATTTCGTTTGTATCATGATTACAAAGCATAATATATGTATCAAGTTAGTAGTTTGCTAGCTAATAAAAGTGATAAACAAATATGTATATGGTTGAGGCTTGAGGACCGTGAGAGAAGACAAAACTATAAATAAAAATGCAAGACGTAAACATTTTCATTTTTAAAAAGTAAAAAAAAAAAAAAGGATGGTGGTGACACCTCAAATTCGGGTCATTTTTAGAGTAAATAAACATTATTTACACCGTACCAAACAATATTATTGAGTGGTGTCAGATATTAGTTTTCAAGATGTTGTATAATTACAATCGGTTCATTATAATTTTTCAGTTCGATTCGATGTGCATAGTAAAGAAATGGATAGCTAAATATAACTTATATAGGCAACTTTTTAATTAGCTAGTCTTTCTTATATATGGGTATATGATCACTTTCTACAAATTGAGATAGTTTAAGCAGCTTTTCATGTTTTCACGTCTTGATTACGGTGATGATGGCAACAGTGAAGATGATTGATATCTTAAACGATTGGAAGGAGGAAAAACCTAGCTAGCTAGTTAAAATATTCATGTATGGATCACTGAAGTTAAATATATTGGAAGTACTATTAAATTTTTTACCACAAGAAATATTATAATCTAAAGTACGTAAGACTTGATCTTATCTTCTTTTTTTTCTTTTTTTTTTAATGATACTATGTCATCATCATACATATACTGATAAGAGCTTGAGAAGAGAATTCAAATCTTATGATGAGGAATTTTCCCCTATAATTTACAGAGATGCAGACGTTTTGATCACCATCGTTGTCAAGCCATTACACTTGAGATATTCAAATCTTTTGCGCTTCATTTTTAGCCACAAATCTTCTTGAGGTGTTGGTTGAAATTGACTGATTTGTATATTTACCGATTTAATTTCTTTTCTTGTTGAGAATTAGCACAATATAAATATATAATTAATGCATGTATAATGTATATACATACAACTATAACACTGTAAATAGACCTCTCTTGGACTGATTCTCATGAAGAAATTTTGGACATTTCTCAAAAGATGCAGCCATAAAATAAATCAATGCAAAAGATTTTTTTTTTCTTTTTATTTTGTTTTGTTATTATTAATTAATAATTATATGATGTATTTTATATTATCTTAAAAAAAATTCAAACGTATATTAATTAAATATACAAGACGCATATCACTGTGCTAACGTTATCCCATCATATAATCTGTGATTCAATTTGTATATTTACAACAAAGATAGGTTGTGAAAAGATTAAGGCTTTGTTTGGTAAGAGAGGAAAGATGGAGGGAGGGAGAGGGTAGAGGGAGAGGGATGGGAGGAGAGCTCCAATCCCTTGTTTGGTTGGAGAGAAAAGAGAGGGGAGAGGAGAAGAGGAGGGAGCTCTCCTCCCTTTGGGCCCACCAAAACCAATCCCTCCAATTATGGAGGATGAGAGAAGGGAGGAAAAATTGGAGGGAAATTACAATAATACCATCCAATTTTTTATTAACCTCCAATTTATTAAAAGGACAATATAGTAATTTTTATAAATTATATATCAATCTATCCATTCAACCATTTTTTCAATACCAAACAATATGAAGGATTTATATTATCCTCTCCATCCTTCCTACTCTCTTTCCCCCTTAATCCATCTATCCCTCCTACTTTCTCTCCTTCCTACCAAACATAGCCTAAGTAGTGAAGTTGATAAAAAGAGAAAGGTAATTGTTGAAGAAAAATGAAAAGAAAGAATTGAGTGGTTGTCATCAACTGTATGTGTAAGATCCTACTTTGAATTTCTCACAATGATTTGAGTACCTGTGGATCTAAAAAGATTCTCTTATAGCAAATACTAAAAAAGTTGTTTGTTTATTTCACAAAAATTAAAAAATTAAAAATTAAAAAATTAAAAAATTAGAAAGTTATTTGTCGACGAGTGAAGAAAAAAACATTTTTACAGAAATTAGATTTCTTTATTATTATTATTATTACTCTATTCATTTATTTCAGCATCCATCACAATGAGGTCAGCTTAATTATTTCATATGTATGTAATTTAAGGGGTTATTTCTTACACATTTTTGCTGTTTCATGTTTTGAAATATATATATATATATATATATATATATATATATATCTCAATAGTTAATTATATATATTATTTTTGTTAGAAGGTTTAGGTCCTTTTGGAAATAGGATCAAATTAATTAAGAATAATGATAGGCTTCTCAAATTTCTTCCCAAATGGTGTTGGCACGTGACGTGTCAACATCATATAAATCATAAGATTATATGATGAGTGTTGTGATGTTGACACGTCACGTGCCAACACAATTTGGGAAGGAATTTAGGAAAGAATTTGGGAAGTCAAGCATTACTCATTAATTTATCCTACCAATCACTCTCATTTTAGAATTTGGATTCACTCCTCACTTTATCTTGTCCTCACCTTGCCCTCACCTAAATCAGTGGTCTGGATTAGTTCTATCTTTTAGTTGTGTAAAACTTATAAATTAATATAAATAATACAGACCATTGATTTGATATATTAGACACATGTTAATAGATTGTAAAGGTGAGGATAAGGTAAAGAGAGAAAAGGTGAGGAGATGATCCAGGTTCCTCATTTTATTAGTCTAATTTACATTTTAAGTTACTAAATAATAATAATAATAATAATAATAATAGCATTAATTACTTCAAATTTATAAAAAAAAAAACTAGTTTGCATGATGTGCGGGAACCGTAAAACAATATAACGTAATCGTTATCAAATTTATTATTATTATTATATGATAAATTTTTTTAAAGAATGCTGAAAAAAATTTAAATAGTTATTAATATTCTTAAATATATGTAAGTGTGAATAGAGTAACAGTGTATGTATTATTGATGATGATAATATTAATAAGAATTTAAATCCAAAGCTACCTCACATCAACATGTGGCGTTAAATTTTCTCATACCAATAAAAATACTATCATTTAATTGAATTGACCAAAATTATATTTTTATACTTCTAATACATGACAAATGTATAATTAATGATAATAATAATAATAACAATTTATTTATTTACATTTATTTTAAATGTATTCAAATGATATTAAGTTCAATAATAAATCTAACTTTTTACGAAATTGTTAATTTTTTAATTCTTAAAAATTTGTAAATGTTACATTGAAAGAAAAAAAATTACAAATAAATTTTAAAATATAAATAATGTCCACACATCATATGGGTTATAAACTATAATATGTAATAACAGAGCTTTTGATGCCACGTATTATCCATTGAGACTGAATCCATTAATGTCCATAACTATTGTAGTAGTTATATCTTCTTCTCATGGTTCACTGTTTCATTTTATATCATAAATAATCTCATATTAATATTAAAAAAAAAACATTTGTTGCTTCAATTGCCTTCCATTGATATCCTTAAAAAAAAAATTCTTTGTAAAAAACTAAGAAAATCCACATTTTCCGTTTTGTTGCTTCAATTGCCTTCCGTTAATATTCATTAAAAAAAATTCCTTTGTAAACAACTAATAAACTCTTCATTTTCCGTCATATTAACTTTCCTTTGTTTGCCTATAAAATAACATCATGTTGTGCTCATATGGTTCAGGATTGTAATGACTTACCAAATATTATAATATAAATTACATAGATAACTAATTAACAATAATTTATTTTTTGAAATATTACAACTAATTAACAATACTTAAAAATAAACTAATTAATACGGATTTATTTCTTGTTAGCAAAAAATAAAATAAAATTATGTCTTATATTTTAAAATTATCAAATTATGTAATACTTTAAAAAAATACTTAATAATTAAAAATCAGTTATGAGATTAGTTAAGAGAATTTATTCATTATCCCATTAATTACGTGATCACCTCTTGATTATCAATTGATTTTTAATTTAGGAAAAAAATTATATTATTAAAAATTATTACAATTAATAACTTACCAAATAATATAATGTAAAGTATATAGATAACTAATTAACAATATATATTTTTGAAATATTACAACCAATTAACAATATTTAAAAAAAAACTGATTAATAAGAATTTATTGATTGACAATTGGAACATTTTAATTTGTAGTATTTAACCGATCAGATCATTGGTTAGCTCTAACCATGTGAATAAGTTGACTAATAAGTTGAAATTTTAAAAAAGTTCATTGTATCTTTAAATTTCATTTCAAAGTTCTTATTGCAATTCGATTTTTATTATAAAAAAAATAAAATATTATTTAAATATGGTACTTTGTAGAATAAATAAGTTTAAAACAAAATCATGTTGTACTAATCAATCTATTTATTTAATTTATGACTTCAAAATTCAAATGCCTATTAATTCCACTTTTTTTCCTGACAAAAAAAAAACACTTTCAAAAAGCTTTAAAATTTTAAAATATCAATTACCTATATCATAGGCTTTGTATCGATGATGTATATTAATTCTTTATTTTGTCATAACTTGCATACTTAACAAAATAATTAATTTAAAAAGTATATATATTTACTGTTTTTATCTTAAATAATTGTAATAATTTTTAATATATATATTTTACTAAAGAGATCGAGAGCAGTCAAATTTCAATTAATACAATAAATAATTTTCAATTCACCTAGATAATAAATTAAACAACCCTTCGTTTCTATATCTATATAATTTACAAATAAAAAGGCAATCAAGTGTCCTTAAAAAAAGCAATCAAGAGACAATCAATAAATCATAAAATCGTAATCAAGAGAAAATCTCGTAATTAATTTGATAATTAATAAATTCTTAAGCCATCCTGTAATTGATTTTTAAACAATGAATAACAATTAATATTCATAATTACAATCAAATTATCAATTCATATGCTTTGTCGAGATCTTTGAGGATCAGATTTAGATTATTATATATTATATATATATATATATAATTTTTCTATTGTCAATTCGAACTGATATAAGATATATCAGTTCTTTGCATGTGGGTCATTGGATTTAAATTCTTTGACTTGGCTGCATACACTTGTCAAATCATGTTTTAAATCCAATGGCCCGCATGCAAGAAACTAATATATCTTATATCAATTCGAACTGACGATAGATATATATATATATATATATATATCTATATATTTTTTAATTTGTTTTGAAAAATATTTAGTTATTACCATTTATAAAAAAAAGTATTTTCGAATAAATTGGACTGTATTCAGAGGTTTATAATTTTGTTTTTTTATATATAAAAACGTTTATTCTAAAAATAATTGTAGAAGTATTCTTTTTTTTTTAAACCCCATGGAGGTTATTGTCAAGCTTAGTGATAAATTAATTTATTTTTCCACTCTTATTTTCTAAGGACATTCCAATTTTTTTAATAAACTGACGTTTATTTATTTTCCACTGGTCCTCTCATGTATGATTCAATACAAATATAAAAAAGGTGAAAACTTTTATTGAGATGTAAATAGTAGTGGAGTTATTTTTATTTATTATTTTACAAAAAAATTATTTATTACCATTTATAAAAAATAATATGAGTGAATTTCATATATTTAGGAAAAGAATCAATTGAATTGTATGCAATAGTTAATGCTTTTAATATCTTACCATTAATATTTGATTAAAAATTATTATTTTAAATTTTTGTTATGTTATATTAATATATTACTATTGATATCTTTTTTAAAATTTAGCATTAATTCCGTATCAAACGGATTACCATTAATTTGGTATTTACAATTGATATTTTATTTGTTTTGAAAAATATGTATTAATTATCATTTACTGTAAAGAATAATTAAAATTCATTTGTTTTTTTAGAAATAATCATAGTGTATTTAATGCATATTTAATACACTATAAAAAACCAAAAAGAAAACAAAACAAAAGGGTTAAAAATAGAAGAAAAAAAACTATAAAAAATTATGTGTAAATTTCCTTATAAAAAAATATGGGTAGATACAATTTTTTTTAAAATTTTTTTTAAGAGATCATACATTGTTAGATTTAAAACCAAAGGCCACATGCCTAATATTTATCTATAGTAGTAGTTTGTCTATCGAATCTATCATCTGTAAGTACAGAGTACCTCACAAATCTGAACCGGTACATTGATTTTCCAGCATTGGTGGTGATGAGCAGGATGCTAGCCTTATCGAAGGCTTGCATATCAAACAACAGCTAATTGAAAATCAAAGTCCGCCAAAGTTAAAATTATTTGTTTCAAGTTTTGTTAACCAAAACAAACATGATAAAGATACCAAAATACGTCACAACAATAATCAATCCAATATTACATTTTTAACTACTAAAGTATTTCCTAAAAAAACAAAATGTTAAGAAAATGATACTTGAGAATGATGTAAGGCTTTTTGCAAGAGACATTTGGCAATCATCATAACAAAAAAAAAACTAATAGCTTAAAATATTCAACCAAATATTAAAAAAGTCGGTAGAAATTACTCTCACCTCTCAATACCATCAATTACCCCACCGTTTGAGTGTTGAGAGTCAATGTAATAAGTTAGAAAAAATTTGAGATTTTTGGTGGTTTTTGGTGGGTTTTATAGAGAAAATCGAGGAAGAAGAGAAAGATCTTGGTTATTATGATTATGTGGTTTAATTGAATACGGGGTCATTTGGTATAGGGTAATCTTTGCATGTGAATGTGAATCTGATAGCATTCTCATGTTTGGTAGCATGTTTGCGTTTTTCGATTCCCGGGAAAGTGATTATCGTGGGAATCGCATAACCCCCTAAGGGGGTAATGTGAAACCCACCCTAACAGGTGTGTTTCATATTACTTTCCATCTGATTCCCATCATAGGACCCACCTTAAATATTTTTAAAAATAATTAATATAAACTAAATGGAATATATATTAATATATAAATAATATATATATATATTATAAAATATATAGTATAAAAATTAAATAATATATATAGTATATAAATTAAATAATAATAATAATATATAGTAATGTATATATAATATATATATATATATATTATGAAATTAGACTGACCTAGAGGGAAAAAGCATCACAAGCGATCATATGCTGAAAAACTCATAGGCAGTATCCATCCATATTATAAAAATAAAAAATGAAAAGTAACAAAAACCAGAAAAGCATAAAAATCAAGGGAAACAATCCCAACAAAAACATTGGCTCTCATGCCATAAAAAACAGAAACAGAAACAGAAAACATTAAGAAAAACGAAAAGACTCCTGACCCATGCAATCATTGCCAACTAACAAATAGCAGAAAGACGGGGTGTTTGTCCACCATGAATCAACCGCCAACCCCAAAGCATGCTTAGAAAAAGAGCATCAACAACCTGATTCCCCTCCCTAAAGATATGAGAAACCTGAAACTCCATTTTTGATATCTGATAGATACAGCGTTGCCAAGCCTGCCGAATCCGCCATGGAACCTGCTCGGAGCGAGAGGCGAGCAGATGAACCGCATAAGAAGAATCACTCTCAAGCCAGATCCGATGCCACCCATTCTGCCAAGCCAAACCACACTCCTGATAACCGGGGCCTTAGCAGGACGACCACGAAGATCAAACCAACGAAGAATCAAAAGATCATCTACACAATTACGCATACACCCAATCTCTAACCGGTTAGCGTCAGACACCGCACACCAAACCAAAGACAAAGCAGATCTGAACTCTATAGCTTTACTCTATAAAATCCACTGGTTACGGGCAAGCCACACACTCCAAACCACGGTATGAATAGTTGTCTTCCATAAAACCCGCACTTGATCAATAAACGAAACTGACATGGCCTGGGAGAAGACCGAACTCCACGAATCAGTAGAAAATACGCCGCTGAAAAGTGAAAAACTGAAAAAACCGCCTCCCAAAGAGCAGCTGTTAGGGGGCACAGAAGGAAAAGATGATCAGACGACTCACTGCTAACCCCACAAACACTGCACCAGGAAGATAAGTGAAACCCAACCCTACACAAGCGATCCTCTGTGGGAAGCCGATTCAACAAAAGACGCCATGTCAATTCTGACCGAGAATGAGGGATAAAATGGCATTAGACATCCCTCCACCAAGAGACCTGCGGAGAATCACGAATCATACGGGAATAAGCCGACTTGCAAGAAACCTGTCCATCTCGAGAATGAGCCCACATCAAAGAATTTGCAACTGGAGAGATAGCAATCCTATCAATCCGAAAACAGAGATCTGAAAAACGGGCACGAAAACTATCGTCAAGAACCCACATACCCTCATTGATAAAATCAGAAGCTCTTGCCCTGAGAAGGCTAGCCAAGTAATCAGGAATCCCCAGAAGCTCAAGAATGGGAACCCCCAACCAATTGTCGCGCCAAAATTCTCGCTGATAATTCTCACCAATGAGCCAAATGCCCTCTTTAAGAAGATCTGAATAATGAGAGCGAAAAGAAGGCCAAATCGACGAAGTGACATACCCCCCATGAGATTTCCGAAGCTGTGTGAGATACCGCTCCCTCAGAAACGAAAAAGCAAAACTCTGAGAGGTCATAAACTTCAATGTGAGCTTCTTTAAAAGAGAATCATTCAGTAACCCAAAATCCTTCAAACCAAAACCATCTTGAGAGTAAGGCTTACAACAATGATCCCAAGCAACCCGAATCAGTTTAGTCTCCTCACAAGAACTCGTCCATAAAAAATTTCTCAACTTGCGATTAACCAACCGCAGCAAAGAAGAATGCCATTTGTAGATCATGAAAGAATGCACAAATGAGCCCGTAATGACCGACTTGATCAGAGTAGCGCGACCGGCCAAACAAAGGGCTTTCCCCTTCCACTTAGCAAACTTCGACAGGATTTTATCCACGATATTTCTTGGGCTTTCCCCGAAATAAAGGGACCCCCAAGTAAGAGAAAGGCAACTGACCAATCTGCATACCAACTAAGGACTGTAATCTACCAATCCCGAGACGTGGAAACAGAAGATCCAAAATAGATAGAAGACTTACCCCAATTAACTAGCTGACCTGAAATGTTACCATAAACCTCAAAAGCACTCATGATATTCGTCAGATTCCGAACCGTGCCTTTGTAAAAAATCAAAACATCATCTGCATAAAGTAAATGAGTAGGAGCAGAAAATCCTCTCGGAGAAGAAATAGGTAATAACTGAGAGAAATCCACCATCATCGACAGAAGTCTACTAAGGAAATCCTCCGCAATACCAAACAAGAGAGGGGAAAGATGGTCACCCTGACAAACCCCTCTAGAACAATGAAAATAACTCGCAGGGGATCCATTGATCAGCACCGAAAGCCTCAAAGATCCTAGGATGCTGTCAATCCAATTCATAAAAAACTGGAGAAAACCCAAAATATTGAAGAACTCTACGAAGAAAAGATCAATCTAGAGTATCGAAAGCTTTGCAGATATCTATCTTCATGGCCAAATTGCCTCTATAACACTTCTTATGCATCACATTCACACAGTAAGAAGCTAAAGCGATACAGTCCTCAATGTGACGGTCCCGGATGAACCCAAACTGATGATGATAGACAATCCTAGCTGAAATCTGAGCTAACCGATCCAACAAAATTTTGGAAAAGATTTTGAATAAGAAGTTACTAAGCACAATCGGACGAAACTGGTCTATCGAATCATATTATTAATTGCAATCAAAATAGAAATTCACCTGCTTTATTGATACATACATAAATAAATACATTTAAATTCAAAAGGTTATTGTCAATCATAGTGACAAATTAATTTAATTTTTCACACTTATTTTCTAAAGGTATTCCATATTTTTTTTATTAAATGCATTTCATTTTTTTTTCATGTGTCTATCTCAAATATGATTCAATAAAAAAAAGGTGAAAACTTTTGTGGAGATGCAAATAGTAGTGGAGTTATTTTTTTTTATTATAGTACAAAAAAAGTATTTATTACCATTTATAAAAAAAATATTATGAGTGAATTTCATATATTTTAAAAAAGAATCAATTGAATTAAATGCAACAATTAATGTTTTTAATGTGTTACCATTAATATTTGATTAAAAAATATTATTTTAAAACATTTATTTTTTTAAATAGTCATAGTGTATTTAATGCATATTTAATACATTCTAAAAAACCAAAAAAACAAAAAAATGTTACAAATAGAAAGAAAAAAAACTATTAAAAAATATGTATAAATTTCGTTACAAAAATAAATCCAGGTATTTATATCGAATTCACTGTAACCTCAATATTTATCTTTAGTAGTTTGTCTCTCAAATTCATCATCCATAAGTACAGAGTACCATAGAATGATAGCCTTACCAGAGGGTTGGATTGCGACTGAAAATCCAAGTATGTCAAAGTTAAAATTCACTTTTTAAAGTTTTGTTAACCAAACCAAACATAATAAAAATATCAAACTACGCTACAACAATAATTCACCCAATTTTTTAATTTAAAAAAAACAATAAACAAAAAGATAAGAAATCAACATAAAATAAAATAAATTTTAAAATTATTCTACCAAATATTAAAAATAATGTGTAAAAATTACTCTTACCTCCCAACACCATCCAGTTCCCCACCTTTTGAGTCTTTTAAGTTTATAAATCAACAGATTAAAATTATTCTACCTAATATTAAAACAAATATATGTAAAAATTACTCTTACCTCCCAACACCATCCAATTTCCCACTGTTTGAGTATATTTGAGTTTATCTATGAGGGAGAGCCACCAGAAGGGGATGGAAAAATATGAGATTTTTGGCCGTTTTTATAGAGAAAATCGAGGAAAAGAAACCACTTTTTTAAGGCAAAAAGGAAACGACTTTTGAGTAAAGGTTGTTGTTAATATATTATGATAGCTCAACTTTTAATAAGGGGAATGTCAAAAGATAAATAATTATTAATAATATTAGAAAACAATAAATATAATAAATGGAATATAAAGAATATAAAAAGATAAATAATTATTAATATCATGAATATAAGTAAATAAATCAATTATTAGATAGATCATAAATTGTAATTTAAAGTCAAAGCGCTTTCACAGCGACACGTGTCACCGTAAAGGTTAGTTTTTATATATTATATAGATATAGACATATAACAATAATAATAATAATAATAATAATAATAATAGTAATCACTGCACCTGAGATAATTTCTCACAATGAGTGCCTGATTGTGTATCAAATTTTTGTTTTTCTTGAGTTTTTTTTCAATTAGTTGTATAAGAAATTTTGATTGTAAATCCAAGAAAAATTTTCTCATGAATTCATATGATTATAAAGTTCATAAAAAGAAAAAAGAACAATTCGTTTTTAGAATTGATCGTCAAACAATTCGTTTTTACATAAACAAACTTGAAGAAAATAAAATAATGAAATCCAACACAAAATTGAATATTTTCTTTGTTGATTGGAGTAGAAGTAGAGCATTATTAATAGGCATTGGTTGACTGAGCTGGAATTCTGAGCAACTTGGGTATGGGAAAATTAAGATGACATATAGGCATATAGCGATCACAGTGATCAGGTGGAGAGATCAGGTGGACCCGAGGGCTGATGTAGTGGGCCTCCACCACTACTGAAAATGTATTGGATACAGCTGGCACTTACTGGTTTGCTACTTATTATGTCCACCAATCACACTGTTTCCAGCCTGTTCATAGCAACATGAACCCTAACTTAATCTACCCTACTTAATTATAAATTATAATTTCCTTTCACGTTATCACGCACTCTGTCCATTCTTCATTTATATATAACCATTTCTTCAAGATAATTCAAGGGAGTGAATATTAAGGAAAATAACTATATTTTCATTGAGATATCAAAAAATTCGAACATCCGTTTTTTTTTCACGACCGAGAGATATCTATTTGGGTTGTATTCAAAATGATAAGTTTAATCTTTCTATTTTACCAGATCATGAAATGATATTCTAAAAAAAGTGGAAATTAAAATTTGTCACTTTGTCGAAAAAATTTGAAAATGAAAAATCCATGAGCGGAGAACCTGTAGAGGGTACGTTTCGAATTTTGTCTCTATATCTCGCCGCTCACTCATGAAGATAGCAAGACCTTCATGAAAAGATATTGTATATGTGCTGTCTGGTTTATTTTATTCATTTATATACAAGTTTTTGGATGTTTAGTTTCACCAGCCAGTCGTCGACAAAGTTTTGGGTGACCCACTTCAATTTTTCTCACTCTATATAACAGTAAAAAAAAATACAAAAGGTGAAAAGTTTCACTGAAAGTAAACGATCAATCAACAGACAACAGTGATCAAAACCAAAGCTATGACTGTTTGTTTGACAAGACAAAATCCTATACAAATTACAAAAGATCATGTAATTTAATAATTAGCTCAGTTTTAGACTAAACTGATCAAGCTGTGGTTGAATAAAATCTTTCTTAAAATGGAAGAATCACGAGGAAGGCTTGCATAATGCATGTGCCAAGTTCCATCAATCATCAATGCACACAAATGATGCTAGTTCTGTTTTTGATTTATGAATTATGATCACTTTCACTTCACTTGAAACTATATATATAAATATATATATATATATATATATATATATATATATAGTCATTCACTCATTGTCTCATTCTCATGTGCCCATCTCGGTTTTTCTGGAATTCGATTTTAATTTCACTTTTTCTTTCTAGAACAATTAAGCTCGTTCGAGGTTTTATTTTAATTATTTCCATAAAATACTATGCAATCAAGAACTGTAATTATTGGTATAGCAAAAGAAGTCCGTCAAATATTCAATTTAATTATGGAGAGATTAGGTATCCTATATATTCAATTGCTTAATTCTGAGGCCATATGATGGAACCTTTTGTACACTAAATGCCATAAAGGCTAAGCTATATATACCAACTACAAAAAAACACAAGTATCATAATCATATACTATAATATTTTACAAGAGTCACCATTATTATACCAGAATATGCCTAGAATAACCAGATAATGATGGAGTAGGAAAATAATTAACAAAAGCACAAACAAAAACTACTAATTAAAAGATGCTTTGCTCCATCTCTTGACATTATTTTCATCTTTAAAATTAATTATAAGCTCATTTAGTTAATCAATTGATTAGAGGCCGTTCTTCATCTTCTTTCTTGATCATGTCATCCCTGAGTTGTTGTTGATAGGGACAGAGAACATTAATTTCCAAGGATTTGTATGTATTGACAAATACATGGACAAGTTGGCTCACGTTTTCTCTAGGGTCACATCCTTATTCGGCCATGGTCGGTGAGGTGACCGATTAAACTTGTGATTCATGTTCAACTGAAATAATTAAAATATTTTCATTAATATTCTGAATAATCTTATAAGTATACCCTTTCGATCTTGAGCGAAAACCCGAAAAAGCAAGAAGGGGTTGATTTTTTCATGGTTTTACGTTTTGATTTATATTCCGTTTTTAAACATGTAAAATAAATTGGCTATGATACAACGTAAGATAACCGATAAACCTAAAAGCTATAGTTAAACTTTTTAATAGTTTAATTCAAAGAAGCGTTTGCAGAGGATACTAGCTGTAGCCTGTAGGCCGGCTTGTTACTACCATTAAACGTGGGTAATTTTAGCTACAAATCAGAGAGCTTTCGACCATATGTTGTTCAAAGAAACACCTTTCGTTTTTAGAAAACCTCTTCTCTTTTTCAAAATTACCTGTTTCAGGATACGCAAAGGTGAAAAAGACACTTCCCTACTACTACTACCAACAATTATATTCATATACCAAACCAAAAAAAAAAAGCAGCTGTTACTTCAAAGACACAACAAACTACTTCAATAAACCTTCTAATTTATTCCAAGTTGATAATCACGCGATATATTTTTTATTTTTCAATTCAGGTTGCTTTATATCCATAGAAAAGATTCCATTGAACTAAAAAACTAGAACCAACTATTCCACATAAATAAATAAATAAAAATAAAACTATGTGTTATACAATTATACATTTATACTCCACGTTTTTCCGATAATGTTTATCGGATAATTTTCCATAAATTCAAGTGATAGCTTAATGTGTGTGCAAGCTCATGTGGAATATGGAGATGATGCATATTCAGCCGTTAGATCAAACAACCTTTTGTCTAATGTATGTCCCACCAAACTAATAGGACCATCTGTCATCAATCCCCAAAAATCGGCGAGAAGCAATCACGTGACACGTGTCAATCACGCTTATATGCATGCAAATGCAACGTTGACGGTGTATCTTATTATCTTAATATAATATTTGAGTCGAAACTTAAATAATAGTTACAGAAATTATTGCAGTCCAAAGCTATTCGATCTTTCTAGAGGCCAAAAGGAGTAGACAAAAAATCCACTGCAGCCGCACGTTACGTGTCTGTTATCCCATGTGTACACGTGTCGTTCATATAACCATTCGACGGTGGATTGCTTCGCTGTATTAACAGTGACGACTGGTAGCTTCGATTTGATCAGATTAAATTAATAAACCGATAAACAAAATAATCAATCACTAATCCACTACTCATCCACCAATCACCTTTTTAATAATTAAATTTCCTTTTTCTGTTTTTTTCCTTACCGGAAACCGGTAATAACCGGTTTCCAGAAACCAGAGACTTGGAATATAAGTAAGAGCTCAAGAATTGGGAAGTGGAAACCAGTGACTGTGAGCTCAAAAACACTCTCTCTCTCTCTCACACACACACAGAAAACCTCGACCGTGTGATCTTGATCAGACGTCACAAACATGCCGATCAGAAACATTGCTATTGGTCATCCACGTGAGGCCACACAACCAGATGCTCTGAAAGCTGGTTTGGCTGAGTTCATCTCAACCTTGATCTTCGTTTTCGCTGGAGAAGGATCGGGCATGGCCTTTAACAAGTTGACTGACAACGGCTCCACCACACCAGCCGGTCTTGTGGCCGCGGCTTTGGCACATGGTTTTGCTCTGTTCGTGGCTGTCTCCGTCGGAGCCAACATTTCCGGTGGACATGTAAACCCTGCCGTCACCTTCGGTGCCTTCGTCGGCGGAAACATCACCCTCCTACGTGGACTCCTCTACTGGGTCGCACAGCTTCTCGGATCCGTCGTCGCTTGTTTGCTTCTCAAGTTTGCCTACCGGTGGCCTGGTGAGTTAGTTAGTTAAATTAGTTGGAAAAACTTTGATTAATTAATCGTTGTTTAATGTGTTAGAACTTAAAACACTAATTAATTAATTTTGGGGGGTTTTGTTTCTGTGCTACGCAGACGACCTCAGCTTTTGCTCTCTCATCCGGTGTGGGCGTGTGGAACGCATTGGTTTTTGAGATCGTGATGACTTTCGGTCTAGTGTACACAGTGTACGCCACAGCCATTGATCCAAAGAAGGGTAGTTTGGGAACAATAGCACCAATTGCGATTGGTTTCATTGTGGGTGCTAATATCTTGGCGGGTGGGGCATTCGATGGAGCATCCATGAACCCAGCAGTGTCATTCGGGCCAGCAGTGGTGAGCTGGAGCTGGGACAACCATTGGGTCTACTGGGTCGGGCCTTTGGTCGGTGGTGGGATCGCTGGACTCATCTACGAGTTCGTTTTCATTAGCCACACTCACGAGCAGCTCCCAAGCACTGAGTACTAAGCAGTGACTGTGAGTGAAGAATTTGCGTGGATGGATTTAGTGCCGCGGCTTTTTCTCTTCACTTGCTGCTGTATTTAATTTGTTTTGAGGCTTCTTTTTTCTTTTTATTTTTTTTATGTTTAATTTGTGACCGTCGATCTTCTTTCTTTCTTTATCATGATCATCATCAGTTCATCTCCGCCTGTTGTTTGGCCTTGGCATGTTGTATCGTGTGGTTATGAAATATGAATCCGATGGGGTGACTGTGTTATTCTGGTACCGGTTGTATCATTTCAATTCCATCTACCTTGTCTTGAATCTTGATTCACACCATTCAAATCAGCTGTCTTTATTGACTCAATTTGTGTCTATATTTAAATTATTTTTTTATATCTTTTATATATATATATAGGCACATGTTATAATTTAATTGGTTAAATATAAATTATGATATTATTTTTAAATAATTGATTTGAATCCTTCAAATTACTGTTTTAAATTCTAGTCAACATCATCATAAATGATATATAAAATGAAAGAAAATATATTTAAAGTTATATACGTATAAATTAACCAATTGATTCTGTATAATCTTTTAAGAAACATTATAAACTAATAATAAAAAAAATTTAGTGGAATTCAATTATGTAACTTTACAAAAAGTTAAGGAGATCCCACAAGAAAAACGTCCAAAACCCCGTAAATGATAATTTATAGGATTGCACGATCATACGAAAAAGACATTTTTGTTATAATTTGGTGTTAGGATAGGGATTTTGATTAGGTACAAATTTGTGTTGATGTTACCCTGATTTTTAATTTTTAATGTACAAAACTATTGAACAATTCTAAGTAGATAGAAGAAGCTTCGTGATAATTCAGAATCTTGTGACTCATACTATACTTGATATTTTTTTTTTGTTGAAAGTTACTTGACATTTTTGTTAATAATGATTAAGGAGACGTTTGTTTGTTTGTTTTTTTTTCTCTTAAGTATTAAAAAAAAATTATTCTACTTAAGTTTTTAATATCATTTATACTATGTTAGATTTGATGGAAAAGAGAGTAAATGAAATGATAAGTTAATGAGGAAAGGAGAAGAAAGGAAAGAAAATAATAGTGTTTTTAATTATTGTTGTTTGGATGGTTATAAATAGAAAGGAAAGGAAATTAGTCAAATCTTATTTGAGAAAAATAAATAAATTTTATTCTATTTACAAAAATGTCATTCTTTAAACAATAGGCTTGGGACATAAATGTAAAAAAAAAAATTATCATTCAATATTAATAGGATTAGTTAGGGGATATTGAAAAAAAATCATTAATTCTTGATTATTTTCCTCTTGATTATTTTCCTCATTTTCCTCATTTTCCTTCCAATTTTGGAAGGAAACCAAATTGAGTGAAACAATAAGAAATTATTCTCTCGTATTCCTTCAATTTTCCCTATTTTCCTTTCATTTACCTCTCATTTAACAATCCAAACAAAATATTATAAATCCATCCAAATTCTTTCATTTCCTTTCTCTCGTATTCCATCAAACCAAACATAGGGGTCGTTTGTTTTTTCCACTTAAAACTTAATGAGTCTGAATCATAATTATTAAGTTGTTTTGTTAGTTTTTTTAAGTGGTCAAACAACTTAAAAATACTATAAAAAAAATAACTTAAAATAAAAAGTAAATAATTCTGACTTTCCATTTAAATGCAAATCACTGAATTGCATTAAATGTAATCCAAAATCTTTTCTTCCGATATTATCACCTATATATAACATATTTCTAATTTCATCATAATTATATATGGTATAAAAATATTTATTTTAACATATTGCTTATTTTTAATATATTTAAAAATAAAAAATAACCCTATACTTTTCATATTGGTGTTTAATATCAATACTATATTATGATATTATGGTGATGTATTTATATACTATTTTTTAGAGTGTTTTGTGTGAATTTTTCTACGGCCCATTTTATTTTTTGAAAAAAAAAACATTTTCGTCTCTTAACAAAAATGAAGGTTATTTGTAACGAAGAAGAAGATCATAATCATATATGTTCGTATATAATTATTATTATTTTTGGATTATTTTTATTCTATATTATATGTATAATTGTTTAACATGAGTATAAATGTAAAATTACTTACTTTCAGACAATTTCACTTTTAACAAACAAATGTGTTGACAATACATTTAGATGTGAGGAAAAACAAAACAAACATGTCATTCAAGTGTTAATGTTTTACATATTTTCATTTGTTGTTTTTTATTTGGAATCATCTAACTTAACTATTGAGTGGTTATACCGGAAAAAAAAATGAAGTTAACAATCCATTAAATATCTTTTTACACTCAAATTAAAATTACTAAAGAGGACAAAAAAAAAATCTAAACACACTACACTTTTTTTTTATGAAAGTCAAAAACCAATCAAAAATTTTAATGAACCAACATCTCTCTGAAGTCCGGAAATTAAAAAAATAAGTTAACACAAAAAACTTAGTTATAGTTCCTAATATAACCTGCTATCATTGACTATTATACACGCCAAGAGCTCATTCATCATCTTCTTCATCTCCCCCCATATACCTTTTTATTTTATTTTATTCCGAGCATTTTACAAACCTTAAAATATTTATTTTTCAATATCATTAAAGTTTTATTTGATTCTGAAGTCATGAGAAAGATTTACAAGAAATAAACAACTTTTTTAAGGTGTTGATTTTGGTAGTTTTTTTTTTTTGGTGAAACAAATAATAATATAAATCTTTGTGCAGTTTTTATTTTTATATATATATATATATATATATATATATATATATATACAGTCCTTTTCCTGTCAGTGCGCACTGATAGAATTATATAAGGACATTGAATGTGAGCCACTCATTTATAAAAGAGTTTTGACAAGTGCATACATGCCAAGTCAAAATATGTAAAATGAGTGGCTCATATTCAATGTCCTTATATAATTCTATCATTGCGCATTTATTTGAAAATTATCGTATATATATATATATATATATATATATATATAGATATAAGCACACACACTTTTATAATTGTTTTTAAAATTTGGGGTCTTAAGATTGAGTGTTTTTTTTTAAAAAAAAGGAGCGTTATAAGATAAAAAAAGACTAATTTTGGAATAAAATGGAGTCTCTTCATAACTTTTTAAAATTTAATTTTGAGTGTGTAAAGATAAAATTAGATTGTAAGGAGAAAATCTCTATAAAAAAATTATTAAGTGGTTATGTTTTTACTATACTACCCTCATATTAATGAATGACTTAACTTTTGGTATATTCATTTTCATATCATTTATGTATTTTCATTTTCAACAAACAGCTTTTTTATTTTAAATTGTATTTACTTTGATGTTTTATTATTAATTTAAAATTAATATGAAATATAAAATTAATATTTTATTTTTAAAAATAAAAAAAATCCAAAACAAATTGTAAGTGTTGTATCGACGGAGGCCGTTTGGCCTCCTCTAAGTAGCGACGGAGGCCAGCTACCTCCTCCATGGACAGTCGGCCTTTGTTGCCGAGTTTCATGGAGGTCGACGGCCTCTCTCATTAAAACGGATGGAAGGAGGTTGCGCCTCCTCCCTTCAATCGAGAGGAGGCCGACCAACCTCCTTCCGTCGGACGTAAGGAGGAGGCTAGCTGGCCTCCTCCCGTCAAAGCCCATGGAGGCAGCGGTGGTGGCGGCGCCTCCTCCTCCTAGGTCAATCTATGGTTAGGGTTAGAGTTAATTGTAGAGTTGCTTAAGAAATTGAAGAATTTTTTATTTTATTATTTAGGGGTATTTTGGTAATAGAATAATTGTAGGATGTTTGTTTTGGAAGAAATTTTCAATGCATTAATTATGACTTATTAAATTAGTGAAAAGTCAAATTTTTTGAGTGGTGCTAGTGGCACCCCCATCAATGAACTATTTATGTCTCACTTTTAAAAATTTTGATTTAATTATATAAAATTAAATGATTTTATTAAATTTTTTGATTTATATACATGATTATCCTTTTACATATTTTTCAAACTTAATACATCTCATATATTTTTCTAAAAAATAAAAAAAATACACTTCATATCTAATCTTTATATACAGTTTTCTCACATCCATTCGTATGACTTGATTTTTCTTCTTATTATCATGGTGAAACCATCCTTATTAGATGTAGTGGGCGATTAAGTTAGAGTTTTTGTGTGGTTTCGTTTCGTCAGAGATTAGGTTTTCTTGGTTGCGATTCTTAGTGAGATTTCTTTTTTTTTTTCTTTTTGTAAATAACATTAAACTAAATTTGAAAGTTTCGAAATAAAATCTACAAAAGAATTGATAGAAATCACAGAATGCAAAGAATATCTAAAAGAAAATAAACCCAGAGAAAAAAAAAGTAGTAAACATGGATATAAAATTTGAAAAAGAAAAACAAAACAAACATGTGAAACAATAAAATCAAAAAAATACTAAACATGAGAAACATAAGATCGAGAAATCTGAAAGAAAATATAAACAAGAATAGTAAATATTCAATGATTTGAAATAATCTTGTCATTATTAGGGTTTTAAAACAAGGAAAGTGGGGACAAAAGAATCGATACAAATCATTGAATGCATAGAAGATCTAAAAGAAAATAAACAGAGAAAAAAAATAATAAACATGGATATGGAATTTTAAAAAGAAAAACAAAATAAACATGTGAAACAATAAAATCAAAAAATACTAAACATGGAAAACATAAGATCGAGAAATATGAAAGAAAATATAAACAAAAATAGTACACATTCAATGATTTGAAATAATCTTGTCATTATTAGAGTTTTGAAATAAGAAAAGTATGGGTTTTATTAGTTTTGTTTTGTACGGTATTTTTTTAATAAAAAGTATATGTCTCTTTAAATAATATGATATCAGAAAAAAAATACTAAATAATTTTAAAAATGGGTTATAAATAATAGTTCATCAGTGGGTGTGCCAATATCCCCACATAATTTTTTTAAACATTTTATATAAAATGTTTTATAATTTAATTTAAGGTTTAAGTGTAAATAAACAAATCACATAAATCACTTGATTTAAATTCTTAATTAAATTAGGATATAAGTGGAGAAAAACAAACAGCCCCACAGTAAGGCCCAGTTTGGTATTGCTTCTCAAGCAGTTTTTGGGGGCAAAAGTGATTCCGGACTAGTGATAAAGTGTTTGGTCAAATTTTAGAGAAGTGCTTTTGGACACTTTTAGCGTCTCCCAACTGAGTTTTTGAGCAGCTACAATTTGTAGCTTTTGGAAATCAGCTTTCTGGAGAAGCAATTTTAAAAACGCGATACATTGCAATTTTTAATGATTTTTGTACCAAACTTTCTATATTATCCTTTGCCTTTCATGAAAACGCGTTACGGTACAATTTTTTATGAATTTGTACAAGGCATGAACATGAACATGCTGATAAATTAATATTCTAAGTGGATTTATTTGCACACTGCATAATATATATTATTAAATTTTAGTCAAAAGTACTGGCTAGTGGTTATATCATATATATATATATATATATATATATATATATATATATACATGCATCTAATGATTCTTTTAATATTTATATAAAACAACAAAATCATTTATTATTATTATTATTATAATAATAAAATATAATAATTTTATTACATTATTATTATATTTTATAGAAAAGGAGAAATTATTATTATTATTATTATTATTATTTTAGTTCCAAATTTTAACCTTCATTTTCAATTATTAAATTTTCTATAAAAAATTTATGTTGAAGTTCATGAGAGAATTATAGCGACAAGTTTCATTACAACTGTTTCATTTTAGTAATTTTACACCTCACTTTTTATTTTCGGTTTACCAAACACATTGTAATTGCTTTTGGTTCTCACAGCACTTATACAAATCAGTTTATCAAACACTCAACTATTTTTTTCCACAGCAGATCCAAAAGCAATCCCCCCTGCAACACAACAATGCCAAACCGGATCTAAATGTATCTCATTTATTGTTTTGTGCTCTTAAATATGAATAATTGATTGTTCCTATTCTGCCTACGTGGTAAAGTAAAAAGTTAGGTGATTGATATATAACAAATTTGTCTGACCGACCCTATTCTTCGGTCGCAACTAGCTTGTCTTATGGGGTCCCTTCATTTGCATTCATGCACCTATCCTTCCGACCTTTGAAAATACTAATTATTTCACGGTTTTAACGTTCATCATTCTTAGGTTGAGTTTACTAATAAGATAAGTTAATGATAAAAAGAAATCAAGTATTACATTAATTTTGATTTCAATGGAACTTGATTCTCATTGACTTTCATTTGCGATTATTAAACTTGCCCTTAATGCTACTGGACATGTACTAAACAATAATATCTAATTTCTTTTCTGGTTGTGTTTTTTTTTTTATTAGCAATCATTTTTTTTAAGTATTATACTTTTATATAAATCAAAAAAAAATTTAAACAGTAAAGAACTCGAATCCATAATTTTATAATAAAGATATTATAGGCTTTACCGTCAAACATCGCCTGGCAATGATCTATCAAATCATAATTGATCTAGTCCAATTATTTCATGAATAGGCTCATTGTCCGGAACTAAAGGCATGTGCCTCATGCATGAATAAATATCTTAGAGGCTGGGTCCGGCATGGATAGCCTCTGCAAAAAAAAATTGTCATTCATACAATAATTAAGATATAGACAAAAGTAAATATAATATTTAAGATAAGTCGATAGAATCATAGAACCATTATTTAACATAGCTTGAGCCTTAAGCTCCCATGAACTTGAATGAAAATGGCAATTATAAAACAGGCATTAAATAGAGTCTGGTTAGAGCATTTTCAATGATATCCTTAAAAGTAGGAGAGTAATCAAAATTTGATTTTTTATCCAAAAAATATTGTCAAACATAGTCATTAAAATTTAGTAATATCAATTATCAATAATCAAATTGTTTTTCCAATAATCAAATTTGAAGATTGATTTTCAATCATCAAATACAAACTTAACCTAAAATAAATGCCGTAATAATTTTATTTTTCTCTCTCATCTGTCGTTTTTTTTTTCTTTTTTTTTTCTCTGATCATCTACGTATCTCATCATTGTTTCGACCCCAAAAATTTCAATCAGGTAAAATTTGTCTCTTCATTACGAATGAATCAATACCCATATCATATACCTTATCTTATTTTTTATATTTTTTAAATTTTATATTTTTTTTACTCTTGAAATAAAAATGAACGGAAACAATAAAATATGTGGCGGGATTAGACTTGTGATTTAGTAAAGTAGATTTTTGATTTGGATAAAGTGTACCATTGTTGACTACACAATGATCAAATTTAGTAATCCTTTAAAATAATCCTCAAATGTTGAAGTGACAACTTTTGTTGATCCAAATTTACTTATACCATTAAAGATAGTTTTATAAATTGTATGCACCTAGAGATTTTTGCCCCGGTTTCTGCCCCAAACACAGCAGCCAGTGTCCCGACCTCTCTCGGTTAATCATGATAAACAAAGCATCAAAGCATCAAAGCACGTGAAAATATTCAGGACCAGTAAGTAGACATATACACAGACCGACCATGCATGCTTTGATAACTTTTTTGGGTTGGAGTTGGACCCAGCCCTCTTGAGTCTTGTCCTTGGCATTCCGATTCTCATGGCCATTTTGAGGTCCCTTCGTTTTCAAACTAGAAAGCTGAAATATAATTAAATTGTACACCCACTTTTTATTCATTATTCGATCACAATTATTTCCATCTAAATGATTACAACACTTGGAAAAACAAAATACAGCTAAAATATAAATAAAACTCTCAAATCTTGCTTAATGAAAGAGATAAATGATGTAGAATGTAGAATGTAGATATTGATTTGATTAAGCTGCCTAGCTTGTTCAATTACTGGAATTTAATTGGTATCAACTGAGGGATGAATGAATTCAATATGATTCCCTTTGTTGTAGTAGAGTACTGTTTTGTACAAGAAACAATAGTTGAAGACTTGAAGTAGAGGTAAAATTGACCACAAAAGTGGAGGTCACTGACTCATTGTTCTTGATCAGGATCCCCTAAAGTGGATTTTGGGTCCTACATGTATATTAATTTGTACCCACATTGAGCACCGATTCCAAAATTATAGTGTGTCTGTGTGTATTATTGAAGATAAGACATTCACACTCACACTCTCACTCAACTTGGAAAGTGACCTTTACTCTCTTTCACGTGGATTGCTGGGTTCATACTTTATACTTGATAGCTGCAAATTCGAACTTGGCAGTTTACCCGCTATCCATGGACCTATGGACAGAGATTCGGGTGGGTTAGAGCAGGGTCGGTCTTGCCATCTCAGAGGTCCAGATAAAAATGTGTGTTTTATTATTATTGGGTTCAGTTTTTAAAAAATTACTAAATTTTATACCCTTCCAAACTAAAATCTAATAATATTTTTAGATATTTTTGTATGGGCCCAGGGTGAGTGCACCTCTTGCACTGGCCCAAGGCCAGTTCTGGGTTTGAGGAGATTAATTAGTAGCCAGTATAATACTATAATCACAATATTTAGGAGAGAGATGGATGATGCGGATTACATAATTATAATTTATATATATATATATATATATATATATATATATATGAGGGTAAGGCGAAAACAATTTAAATTTCTGATTTAATTTTTTGACTTCAACATCTCAACAATTCATATGCTCGTGTACTTATCTTTAATTTGATGGTAGAGGTATTGAAGTAAAAAAAAAAAAATCATAAATTTAAGTTCATATACTCTGACTCTATATTCTATATAATGTACGTATTACAATAAATTATGACACATAATGGTTAGTTCATAAGTACGTCGGAACCTAACAAGATCAAACTCTCTGTACATATTTGTAAAAACACATTACATAATATAGATATTAAAAGAATTTTCTTCCATTTTAGTAATTAGTGCAATATCTCCTATATATGGAATATGTTTGCTTAAACATTTTGTTTTATTTTACAACCTATTTTTATTTATTTCATTCAAAAACATTGAAAAATTAATGTGTAATTAATTTAATGTATTAAGATTTTCTTAGTGAAGTATAAACATCTTTAAACACTCTAATACAAAAAAATCTATTATGAAACTGTCAAAAAAAAAAATCTGTTATGAAATATGTAACTATGTAAGTTGAAATGTTGGAAGCATATAGTCAAAAAAGAAAAAGAAAAAGAAATGTGGAAGCACATAATTCATTGGCCTCCCATACTCGTGGTTCAACCTGCAACTTTGATCTTTGTTGGGTCTACGTGTATCCCAGACTTCAAATAACCGGGCCCAAATTCAGAACCCATTATTAGGCCTGTGAAATTGTAGACTTTTGTTAAATACATCCCATTCAATTTTAAGGGTACCCATATCTAACTTTTGAAGTTTAGACCTCTAAATTGTCTGTATTGGTATATAACTAGATATATATTTAATGAGAATAAAATATTACTAGCATACGTGTCATAATATCATGCTTTACAAATATCGGGAGTTTTTATTTATTTTATATTTTATTACAATTCTCGAAAAGAGGGAATGAGAGCATGACTCGAACCTGCAATCTCACCTGTGAAAGGTATCCCATAGATGATATTACATGTATATCCGATTAGCCCAATTTTGAATTGATTCTGCGGTGGTCCAAACTGATTGAGATTTGAATTGTGGATGTCTTGACCATTTTGTTTTGATAGGTGGTCAAAAGTGTTAATTAATTAGCTTCCATTTGCACATTCTCCTCGTTTAAAGAAATGGAATGGTCAGTTTGTGAATATCCATATTGCAATTTCAATTCCAAATTCTTCTCTTCCAATGAATCCCCACGGTAACATACTGATTACTGATAACAATGGCTTCCTTCTTACACATCCTTGAATGAGACTATTTTTTGTATTTTTAAAATACAAATTGCGGTGGCAGTTTTAGTTTGTTACATATCCAAATATTTGTAATGATAACTCTCTAAGTATTGGTGTTTCGAGGAATCAATAGCCTCCTCCCGAATATAAAGTTGCAGACAATAAATTAAAGTAGGAGATTCGTATAAGACAGTCTATTTGAATTTTAGCATATTACATGCTGAATGAGTGCCCGCCCATCATATATATATATATATATATATATATAATATCATAATTTTCCTTCTCTTTTTTTTTTCCTATTTTTCCCATTCATCGAAACAATACTCCATTCCAAATCATTATATGTAATATACCCCTCAAACTATTATTTTCATATTATTCTATAATATTTATATGATCTTTATCAAAAAGTCATAAAAAAATACATTAATTTGATGAAAATGATATGGGGTAAAAAACCGATCCTCTAATGGGGAATCTCCATACTATTTTAAGGTGACTATTTATCGTGATGGTATTTCTCATATAAATTTGTATTGGGGATGATAATGAAAATCCGTCTCCGACCCATACCATTGATATCCCTATTTGATATTGATATTGAAACAAAATAAAGTTACTTATATATGCTATCATTGTCGTAGAGTTAACATCTAACTTCACATGTTAGCATACAACTTCACATATCATAAAGCTTTTGTTGGAACTTTGAAGATTTCATATTGAATCATAAAGTAGATACTGATCAATTAATCCCTCCCCGTTCCGGAACAAAAGGATTGATCTTATTCATATTTTGGTTCTTCCACTAGTCGGATGTGTCATGTGTATCCATATCTAGTGAGTGTGGTGTGGGTGGATAGCTTGTTTGTTTGATCAAAAGCATGTTCACAAATATTCTTCCTTTTTGATGATAAAGAATGTTGATTCTTGTTTTATACATGCATGCATCTAATTTTTTTTTTTTTTTTTGAAATTGGACACCGATTAGATCAATAGTTTATCAAGATCGGATGAAATCAATATGACTTCGTCTTTAAGAGAGGAGTCTCCCCAAGGGTAGAGTCAGAAATTCAAATTTGTGAGGGTTATTATAAAAAAAAAAACAAACAAATTTAGAGGGCCAAAGTGAAAACAAATTGAAATTTAGTAACAATTTTATAATTTTTTATCATAGATTTTATTGTTTCTTTCGGGGGGGGGCCCTCCCTCCGCTCTCGAGTCTCCCATTCACTTTATTATTTAATTGAGAAATCCGAGACAATTAATATTTACTAATTTACTATAACAAGACTCAAATCATCATATTGGAAGCTATTTTGAAGTCTCCCACCACCGGATTGTTTGGGTCTTGATTTAAACATCTAGCTAGTGAATCGTTCGTTAGATTCACGTAACATACCATAATTTATAAGATAAATTCAACACTTATAAAAATATTAAATTCCATGTAGATTAATGAATTCAAGATAAGGTTATGTATCCAACAAGATATTCTTATTTATTTATTCTTTTATTTTTATAATAAAAAAATAATAATCATTGAAATGACGATTTAACACGAAATATGGTCACGTAAATGTAAAATAATCATTCCGTCAATATAAAGATTGTGTCATTGTAAGTCTTTCGTATCTATATCCAATATATTATACGTTTGGGTTATGTTGCTTTAGTCAATTTTAAAATATTATAGTAGTTAAAAAAGTACATATTTTATTATTAATGCAATCATGTTCGTTGATATATCTTGTAATATAGATCATGCTACATGTTTTTTCTAAAATTTTTTTAAATAAAAAGTTAGTTATATACTTGTATATACAATTGATACGAGTTGAACTTACTTAGCTAGGATCCTTATCCTAAAAAGAAAATCTTCTGTGCACCCGGAGCATCCGATCACTATACATTGACACATAAGTTTGTATTAGAAATAATAAAGAAATAATAAATTAATAAATCAATCAATAAGATGAAAGGAAATGAGATAAAATAATAATTGAAAAGTGCCAAAAAAAAAACAAATACAAATAAAATGTTGATGTATCAATATATTAAGAATTTTTTTTAATAGGACGGTCTCATTACCACTTGATGAGACCATCTAATGAGATTATATCAAATTATAATTTAATAATATATATTTATATATTTAAAATAAATAATATAATCTTATTAAGACGATCTCACCAGATTATAGTAAAAACGGTTTCATTAAAGATTTTCTTATATACCCATCGTGTCCGGGAGTTGTAACCTGACCCTTGCCCGTAAGTTATACCTTGCTGGAGTTGATATTGCCGATCCAACATATCTCTAGCTCAATTGTCAATTATTGAAAAGAAAAAGAAAAAAAGTAGGACAGTAAGGTAAGGGTGGGACCGGTGTATTGTCAGCAAAGATTAGGAAATACGAACTCATCCAAAATTGGGTTCCTTTTGTAACCAATTTCAATCGCTTTGAAAAAAGTTGTCGAAAAGTCATACAACACTGCGCGCCAACCAAGGATAATCAACTATATAAATATCTTAGACGTCGCCTGTATACAGTATACAGTATACAGTATACAGTATACACCTCTTCACTGCAACAGATCTGAGACCCATTCCACCGGATTCTTTCATTCTTCGCTTCAGGTACGTTAGACTGCAGTGTCTGCCACGTTACCAAAAACTTGCTTGGGACGTTCTTACTATTTTAAAATATATTTTTATATTTCCAATATAAATGAAGTGATTTCATTTCATTGGATGATCTCACCGATTGTTAGACCATATCTCCATGAGACCGTTCTATATAAATTTTTTCCCGTTTCAAATCCTATTTTTTTGTGTGCAATTATTAAAGTCGGTCGGCTGACGCTGGCGTGTCGCTTCAAAATATATAATCAGCTCACAAATAGACAAAAAATAGGTGTTCGTTTGTAATAAATAATCAATTTCTGGGGCTATTTTGGTAATTTACAAATAAATAGAGTGCCTGTGCCCTGAATCGATATTTAAACTCATTTTTGTTGGCTTTCGTATTCTTCTCCTCTTCTCTTCTCTGCCCTCTGAGAGGACAGTCCCCATGAGAAAAACCTTCTTATACCGCTCATAATCTATCTGGGTTCGTTTGATTTACTAAGCTGCTGCTGTTTTGTACATTTGTTTCACTTAGAATGTGCTTTTATTTGTTTATTGTTTTTGTATGTACATATAAATTGAACTTGTTGTGTTGTGGGGTTTCAGATTAATATCCTATCGAGCTTGAAGATAATGGACAGCGGTTTCGACCCCAACATGTCGTCAAACGAGTCTCCAATGGAACTGGGTTCTGGGCATTTCGGGTAGTTATCGATTTATTCATATTGAAAATTAGTTCCAGTAATTTGTTTTTAATTGTTTTTGGTATCTTCAATTGTAGGTGTTCGCATTATAGAAGGAGGTGCAAGATCAGAACACCGTGTTGTGATGAGATCTTCGATTGCAGGCATTGTCACAACGAATCAAAGGTGCTTTTTTCATTTTTGCTTTTGATTGTTTAGTTTGATTTTAGCTAAAGGACTTGTAAGTAAATACAATTTTGGGATTTTCGTTTTCCAGAATGCGTTAGAGATTGATCCTCTTGATCGTCACGATGTTCCTCGGCATGATCTGAAACGGGTTAGTTGTTCATCATTTCTCTCTTAATTTACTGTATCAAAAATTTGGTCAACTTTTTTGGTATTGTATGACTAGTATTAAGCTTGGAGATTCGTTTCATGTTCAAACACTCTTAGTCCAATAAAGAAAACGTGGAAACAAATAAAAGATAGATACCAGTCCTTTTGAATTGCTTTTCGTGTCTGCAAAAAGTTATAGATTCCATGAGGAAGTTGCAAAATATTACGAATTCTATGGTTCTTTGTTACATATTATACTGAATTGCTGATCTTGAATTTGAGGTCTGACTTTGTCATTTTGTTCTCTTGATTAATCATTTAAAATTTATAGTAATTCTGTATTTATTTGTGCTATTTGTTTGTCCATCAGGTCATCTGTTCCTTGTGTGACACAGAACAAGATGTAAGTTTTCTAAGAAATTCTTGTGATATTTTTACCAATGTCAAAAACCATTATTATGATTGCAACAACAAAAAGAATAAAGTATGTGACTCTGTTTGCTTCTCTCACTGTTTCCATTAGGTTCAACAACACTGCGTTAAATGTGGGGTTTGCATGGGGAAGTATTTTTGCTACAAATGCAAGTTCTTCGATGATGATGTGAGCCCTTTAATTCAGTGTTTTCTCAAAATTTGTGGCTTCAGTACATACTTCTTACTAATTTGGTAAATCATTTTGTTTTTTACTAGATATCGAAGAATCAATACCATTGCAATGAATGTGGTATATGCAGGTTAAATTCTTTCCTTGACTGCTATTTTCTTTCAGGCTCTCATCTTTAGTTCGCTTGTATGTTCTTCTTTCGCGTGCATGATGACCTTTTGTGATTCACTTGCATGGTTGCAATGTCTGTGACTCTGTGTTTAATGGTGCCCAACGTACATGTGCTTATATGAACCGACCAACCCCTTCCATGTTGTGTGTCGTTTAGTGTTAGTGTGCATGACTTTAAGTTGGGTTTGTGTGAGTTAGTAGTGAGCTAGGAATGAATTGTGCCAAGTCAACGTGGATTTGTCGTTATTATAGTGTAGTTATCTTTAGTAGAATTGTATTTTAATTCATGGAGAAAACGGGATATAAGAGTTTTAAAACCTCTTCAAATTTTGTCTAGAGATTTTTTTCTCGAATTCAACCAAATCTCCAAATTGCAATCACTTTCAGTTAGAACGTAAACTTCATACACATTTATATAAATTTCCCTGCATTTGGTGTTGCAGAACTGGTGGGGAGGAGAACTTTTTCCACTGTGACAAATGTGGTAAGACAAGATTGTACACTTCCATTGTTCATTGTTTGAGATATCTTTTAATTAGTTCTTTCTTCATTAATTTTAATTGTGGAGATCATTATATCTGTTTCAGGTTGCTGCTATTCAAACTTGTTGAAGGATTCACATAATTGTGTGGAAAGAGCAATGCACCATAATTGCCCTGTTTGCTTTGAAGTAAATCTAACAAACTGAGGAGTTTAACTAGAGTGATGCAAAATGCATTAATTTATGATGCACTTACTCATCTTTTTTTCAATTGCATAGTTCCTATTTGATACGACAAAAGACATCACTGTTTTGCGGTGTGGACACACTATACATTTGGAGTGTGCGAAAGAGATGGCGCAGCATTACAAGTAAGCTTCTTGAATACAAGGAGGAATACCTTTTATATTTCATGTTAATTATTTACTAGAAAGATTACCTTACTCAATTCTTTATTTAATTCTTCCGCAGCTGGATTCTGTATTAAACTAAGTTCTTGCAGGTATTCATGCCCTGTCTGCTCAAAATCATATTGTGACATGTCCCGCGTATGGGAAAAACTTGATCGAGAGGTGTGTCTATTGGATCAAATTAAATGTTTGAAATAGTTATACTGTTTCTGTACACTTATCTATGTCTTAATTCCCGACAAAAACGTTCGTAAATAAAATTCAGGTTGCATCCACTCCAATGCCTCAAATGTATCTTAATAAGATGGTAAGCATTATGATTCTTATTATGTGTAATTTCCATGACAATTGAGTTTCAGTTTTAATTATATCGTCTTTATTGTTTTATCGGTTAGGTTTGGATTCTCTGTAATGACTGCGGGGAATCATCAGAGGTAAATTATCACATCCTGGCACACAAATGCCTGAAATGTAATTCATACAATACAAGGCAGACACGAGGAGGACCTGCCTCGTGCTCATCGGATATCGCTGAGATGATGAGATGATTGGATTCTCTCCATCACAATTTCCATAAATGATATCGACATTCAAGGTTAGAATCAGTCATTAACACAGTTCACATGAGGGGAAACTTCAGCTGAGGGTTGAGCTGGAGCAATTGGTTAGTTTATTCTTTGCTCTCTATAACTTCTCTATATGTTGTATATCTTTGTTGTATCTTGGGTGCTCAACATGGAGTTGAGTTGTAATACTCAGTATAGCTAGTTAAATCATATGTAGGAAGGATGGAGACTACTGTAGAGCCTCCGTACTAAGGCATTTATCAATAATACAATGATATTTATTTGAAGTTTGCCCTGAATTTCAATCAATGCTTGAGTCTGTGAACAGGGTAAATCTCCAGGTACACTTTTTTTTTTTTTTTTTTTTTTTGTGTATGCAAACTGGGAGATTTTTATGCTGAATGGGCGATTTTTGCTGTGGCGGTGGTCCCCCTAGAAGTGGTTAGAAATTATAAGATAACAAAGATTATGGAAAGAGAATGAACTTTATTTTCACAATTTCCTAAAGGATCCATAAGTTATTTATTGGCATTTTTTTTTATTACAAATTTGAGAGTTGGCTGAATGAGCTCACTTTGCCGTTATAATTGAAACATACAATTTCGACGCCAATATGGCTATATGAGGAACTTAGCACTAGCCACCTCAAGTTCCAAGTGTACATTATATTTGGGACATTTAGCTATGAAATATATCTTCCTTCGATATTGTTGTTTCTTTCCAAAAAAAAAAATGAAAAAGGAGAGAACTCCATAACCTTGGCTGGCTAATTAGGTGTATTTTCCGGGTTCGGGTCATAGAGTTGAACTCGTCTGCTATTTAGAGGCTGCAATGGTCTGGCATTCACTTCTGCAAACTGCAATAGTGCAATTAGTTAAGTTTATGATCACAATTAATTAGCTCATTCAAATTATAAATTAATAAATTCAAGTCTTATCTATGCTCCTTAAATCACAAAGTCAGGAAAGACCCTCTCCGCAATGGTGGGAGACGCATTCCGGATCGTCCCTGACTCCAACCGGTGTTCAATTTAAAAGAGAAGAAAAGAAAAAAAAACAATAGCAACTTACATCGTGGACAGCAGTCCGTAGTGCATTAACTTGGTCTTGAGAAACAGTCCTTATCTGGTTAATTCAATCAAAATGCAAAATCAGGACCATTGATCATTTATATTATCTAGGTCGATGTTATTATATAATTACAAATTAATTAAATAAATAAATAAATAAATAAATATACCTTTTTGTTGATAGTCCAAATAACACCTTCAGTGCAGGGAGGGACAGTGAGTGAACCCATGTACCTGTAATACTTCCTCCCACCCATCTGTATATCGTTTGGATCAATCTCTCCTATGTTTCTCTCTGCCATTTGGTCAGCTATTGGCATCAAATTTTCTATCAGCTGCTCCCATCAATAAAATATGATATACATGTTAGACAAAGGATGCAAATAGGTCTGATAATTTAGGATTTCTTACGAAAAAAACATGTAGAATCAATCCCCGTTCCTGAAACTGAAACCCGTGCTGTATATATAATATACCTTAGAGAGGAAAGGATCGGGCGGACCAATCTTGTAGAGTAGTGCAATGACAGCTATATAGTTGGTAACATTAGGATCCAGGCACACATGTACCATGTGAAGCTCCAAGTCAAACCTATTATACCAAATCAAGAAAAAAAAATGAACACAATGCATCATCTACACAACTGAAGTTGTTGAACCCCTTTTGTTTCTTCTGGATTTTTTAATATTGAAAATAGTAGATTTTTGTAGTATACCTTCTGCCATTGATGGTATGCTCGGATGGTGAATGCCAGTGGCCCTGTTGGAGGATGTAATTACTGGCGGTGCCGTTGATCTTGATCATTCCTGCACTGTTATTCAACCACTGAAGCTGCATATTCACCGCTACATTAATTCAGTATAACATACAATTGCATTATGTTAAAGAGATCTTAAGTGTGAGGACAGAGGAGTTTTCACATACAGAAATGTCATGGCCTCTATTCTTGAGAACTGCATTACAAGGGTAATAGGTCCTCTGGATATCTGGTGACTTGGCAACAACTTGGACTCTGTCACTGGACATGTCTATGGGAGATTGCATGCCTCCACTCTTACAAGCACCCCATTCATGCTTCAAATCTCCCCAGTGTGCAGGTCCCTTCTCACCACCTTCACTGTAATCAAACTCTCTCTCATCCTCTGCGTGTATATATATATATATAATTAATCAGCATATATATGAGAATATATATTCAAAAAGAAGAAGAACACAAATAATTAATTACCAACTTCCTGTGCTGTGACGACTGATGACTTTGAGTAGTGCAAGAGAATTATAAAAAGAAAGATGTATATGCTGCTTTGATGCATTGCATGTGTTTTCTGAGCCCAGAAAGCTGACCGACCGAGCAATGATCGATTGATCTTCTGATATGTTGCAGTGCAGATGCTTAATGTATATGTATAATTGAGTTGGAGATGATATATGTGTATATATATTTGTAATGCCAAAAATGGATAGAGGAAAAGGACAAGAGAGATTTTAATTTCCTTTTAAGTTTATTGGGTTCAACAACCGTAGCATGAACGTACGTTGGACCACAAATTAAGTAGACAAAAACAACAAATAAATTAAGCCAGGTATCTTTTACACCAACTACAAAATTACAGAGATTGGTATCATTAGTTAATTTGAGAGATTTTATGTTTATTATTATTATTATTATTATAAATCTGTGGCTACTTAGGACAGGAAGACATTGATATATATATATATATATATATATATATATATATATGGACTTGTGTTGTGAGGGACTTATTATCACTACATGATAACCTCAACTTTGGTCAAATACCCATATTATAAATTAATTAAACATTTAGTAATTAATTAAACTTTCACTTTTTTTCTTCTCTATTTTTACGTATCATCTTTTAGTAGAGCTAGTAATGCACATCCCTTACACATAAGTGGTAAGAGGTCCCACAATGTGTATTTTACAAACATGTGTGGAGAGTTTTTTTTTCCAAGTTCTGAGAATAGTTATCTCATATTGTAAGAGTAGATGTCGCACATGTACTGTTTGATCTTGACAGATCCCGACAGTCCTAATGTAATTGTTTTAAAAAATAATTAACTTTGTTTTTTTAAAGCGTATTTCTCTTTTTTATATTTTACCTAGATGTTTGATCTCTGTATTTCACGACAGTATTTAATTATGGATAGCAAAACATATAATATTTAAATTCATGATATAAAGGGTAACAAGTTTTGACTTTGACTGTCATTTTTCTCAATTATGGACTATTGAAACAATCAAATTCATTACAAGCTCGCAAGGGGCGATGACCATGTACGGTCGAAGTTCTCAGACTTTTTGTTGACAAGAAAATTCTCCGATTATATACATGAGCAAACCAGTACCAGAGAATTCTAGAAAATTAATTTCAAGAATCAACTCTACGATTCAGAGTGCTAAATACTGTAAGAGTGCAAAACACTGTAGAAAAGCGACCAAAAATTATACAAAACAAACAAGGCACAACTACAACGATCGTTTTATTAAATTATTTACTTCAAGAATTCTTTTTCGATCTCTCCGTTGATAAATAAAATAAGTAACCAGACAATTCATGATATAAATCTTATAAAATAAAACTCTCTCTCTCTATATATATATATAGTAATATAGAGGACATTGTGTATATAATATAATATAATCGTATACGAGTAGTATATAATCACATTAAATAAAATAAAATTTTAATATGATCGTATATGAGTCATATATGATCACATATGAATTAAAATGATCTTGCTAATTAGAATATCCCAGCCTGTCACTCAGTCACATTTCTGGAACACGAAACTTACATCAAAAGAAGAACAACCTATATAAATATGATGCTCCAACCATGTTCTTTCCTTTTTGAAGCTAGGCTCATCTCGGTCGGTTAGATTTTCTGATCAATCTTTTCAGCTCCACCGAAAATGGGTTTTCTGAGGCTAAGAAAATTAGTTAGTGGCTATACGTTTTAGTGCATATATATAATTATAATTGTGTTCAATTGAAATACCATTATATTTGGTTTAAAAACAAGACATTTCAAATGGGATATGGAGTGTACATGTTCTGGTCACCAGGTTAGATTGCCAAGAGAACGTGTGGTAATGTGAATCAATGACTAGTTTCCAAGGGGCTACAATTCGAGCCAAAGCTGGAGATACCATTTCTTCATGTGCTACAAAATATATGTTAGTTACAATAAATAAACACGAATAGGTGCTAGAAATTTGAAAAGAGCTGTAAATGTTTTACTTGTTATAATTAATTAGTGGATTTCACATGTATTTGAATTTATAATTCATTTCAATTTTAATGTTGATAATACTTGAACCAAATCACCAATCATGCTACCAAACAAAGTTAATTATAAAAATGTTAATAAGGACAATCATATATAACAAGGAAATGGGGGTCACGTTGGGGAGGTGTGCCTGTACAAGCTAAGCATCGATCCAATATTAATCAAAACATATTATAACTCAATATTGAGCTTTCTTGCTCTGTTCATTCTATATTTATATATTATATATACACGGAGGTGGGTTGCTGTTGTCTTTTTTTTTTTTTCAAAATAAATCTCAATGAGAATTGAGAATGTGACGCAGAATGGAAGTTCTAGGATCACCAGCGTAACCCTAACAGTAACATAAACTGGAATACGCAGAATGGAAGTTCTAGGATCACCAGCGTAACCCTAACAGTAACATAAACTGGAATCCACCAGAAAAAAAGAATTGAAACCAAATTGTAAATATTATTGAATGCCTTGAAACTGATAACAAAAAGCATTAAATAGGCTCAAAAAACCCTAAAAACAGCAAAAGACTAAAATATCCTTGTCTAAAAAAAAAACGGAAAACAAATAAAAAACATGAAAATCTTCGGTTGCCCGACAACCTAACTTAAACAGCTCCGTTGAGGGAGTAAATGACGTCAACCGGGTTAGCCCCGGTTGTTCAGCTATGGAGCTCTGAAAAGACTTTCCGACAACATATTATAATAGGAAATCTGACAACCAAGCTAAAAGTTATGCCAGTTTCTTTGGAGCACCTCTTTTGGACAATCTCCTATCCATCTCTTCTTCAAAGTCCAAAGCCAACTGTCCTACATCAGAATGACATTAATTATAGAGTCATATAATTAAAAGATAGCAAGGGTTACTAGTTATGGGCAAGGTTTTTAAAATCGATATATCCATCGATATATCCGTATTTTTGAGGGATTGATATCGAAACAGGGGTAATATCCAATATCTAGAAAATATCCGGTCGATTTTGAAATATTCATAAAAATCTCCCGATATTCCCGAAATATTATGAATTTCATCCCGAAATCTAGACATATTTTACAAATTATTTTTCTTAAAAAAATTTATCTTAAAAACTTAAATTATTGTTCAAATAATCTATATTGAAAATTATTTTAAAAGAAGCATTAACAAATTTATAAAATTTTCCAACACAATAGTCAATAGTATAATTATTGAAGTAGAATTGGGCAAAGATTGTGAAAGCATTACTATTTGAACCTAAAGTACCAATATAAAGACAATATTGAGGATAATTCAGATCTTTTGAAAGCCGTACATATTGTCTATATGCAATTAGACCCTGAAGCTGCAGGGATTGCTAATTTTGGAAACGAGGTAAAAAGTTACAACTTACAATCAGTTTCATAATTCCAATATTATAACTTCTTTACATGGGAGTATTGTGTCATATGCTCATATTTATATTTATTATTTACATACTGATCTCATGAGTCATGAATGTAGGTCATATACTTTAAGGATGGAAAGAAAAGTTTTGGTGAACGGGCAGCCATTGCAGCTAGAAGCAAAATGCAACCAGGTATATAAGTTTTATTACAAAAATCTATGTAGTAATAATAAATAATAATATCCTTGAAATGGTATTCATACTTATAATACTTATAATACTTAATAATTTTTATTGCAGCTGATTGATGTGTAATGTATGTAAATTGTGCTTTATCATTGTGTGCAATAACAGTTCGCATATTGTCACAAACAACATCATCTTCTGCCTGTGAAAGAAATTGGTCCACATTTACTTTAATCCACACAAAACAAAGAAACCGTTTTGCCTATTCTAAGCTTGAACAACTTGTTTATTGTTCTTATAATATGAAGTTGAAACTTAGGGATATAGCACCTGAAAAAGATAAAGTAGATGAAACTGATTTTATGAATCTACTTCAACTAGCTGCTGAAGCAGGGGACGATAATGAGAATCCTTTTTTGACTGGGTTAGACCATCCTATTTGGATGATGATGAGGGAAATCCTGATCCACAAATTGCTTTTCATGCTCGAGATATGAGAATAAATGTTGAACAAGTGATTAGAAAAGAAGTTGGTGTAGATCGTAGAGTTACTGTTAGTAGCTCTTCCGATGACCAACATACCTCTGATGGAAATAGTGGAAGAAAAGATGATGGAGATGATGGAGATGAGGGAAGAGGTTGGGATTCTGGTGCAGGAGGTTGGGATGCTGGTGCAACAAGTTGGGATGTTCGTGCCGGAGGTTGGGATGCTAGTGCAACATGTTGAAATGCTAGTGCGGCAGGTTGGGATTCTCATGCAGGTAATTTTGATCAAAATCGTGGTAGACAACATGGATGAACAAATCAAATTGATGAAGATTATTTGAATATGACTCTCTCATCAATGAGTATGGATACAGAAAATAGTTCTTTGAGTGATTCGCAGACAAGGAAAGATTCTCATGTACCATATTATGGTAGTTATGGTAGTTGCAATATATTTGATTATCTTTCTCCACAAATGCCATATGCAATACCTATGCATGCAGATCAACAATATCCACCAAGTTAGGTAAATCCAAACTACCCAATTCATGGATTAGTTGGAAGAGATCAAGCAACATACGTGTGACATATTAATAACTACCTTGAAAACTATGCTAGCACGTTTTCCTGGGAAAATTATTGTTCGAATCAAGATAGAAATGTATCTTATGTATTTGAACCAGCAAGGAATTCATTTTAATTTTAAATTTCAGACATGCAATATATTATTATGTATGAATTATGATTTATCATTTATGATTGAATCTTGAAAGTATGGAACTATATATATATATATATTTTTTAATGATAATTTTGTTTATTAAATATTTAATCTCTTTATATTGTATATAAATATATAATATTGTAAAAGTGAAACAAAATATTATTCTATTAAATACTCAATTTTAAAAATTATATACAAACTATATCTATGTTATAATTTATAATAAATCATAACTATGCTAATTTATTGTTGAAATATGATTCATTTGATATATAATTACATGTTTAAGTTTGTCCTAAAGTTTCACAAAAAAATTCTAACTTTAGATATAAATATCCATCATTTTTTTTTAATTTTTTACCGAATATCCACCGATATCGATAATATCCTCGATATATCCATAAATTTATGAGCCCAATATTGATACCGATACCGATATTTTATTCCTTGGACTTATGCACAGCTTAAGGGTTAATCATTAAAAGATGCACCTTTGGTAGTCCGTTGAAAGGGTAAATAAGGTTGGATTTGAGCCTATAATATACCTATCAATTATATTACAAGTTGAAATCGTCTCTGCAACAATCACTAGGGAATCCTCGTAATGCACTGGAATTTTCCTAAATTCCATTGTTTCAGCCTTCGTTTTTCAGTTTTTTCTTGAAGTATTTTTGGATCTTAATAACTTTTAGTTGAGAATTCTGTTTTCAGTACGGGTTATTTTGCTGGGTTTGGTCAGTAAAACTCATTTAGAATTAGTCAATAACTCACATTTGTCTTTTGTTTTTTAATATACAAACATTTCCCTATTTAAGTTCGTTTAGGAGTCCTAGTCATAGCTAGGTGGAATCAAATTTGTTTTCCAATTTATGGTCAGTTTGGTATTACTGTAACTTTTATAATAATCACTGTTAACTGAAGGGATAATTAGCTGTGAAGTTAATCGGCAGATGTTTGGTTAATTGTATTTTTAAAACTACTATATAGCTCAAAAACAGTATACATATATTTGATAATTTTATTGTAAAAGTGTTGAGATTGGTTACAATGACTAAAACATATATAAGTTTAGGACCATATTTCATTTTTTTTTTCATTGATTATATATATTAAATCAATATTTAAGTAGAATATTTAAATTGAAAAAACAAATTAAATAAAAACAATAAAAATATTTTTAAAAGATTTTATAAATCAAATCAATATTTAAATAGAATATTTAATTTGAAGATGAAATAAGGTATATAAATGATTTAAACTTGATTTCATAAGGATAATAATAATATTTTAAAATATGCATTAAATACTGAAATAGATTATTCCATAATCACCTTTAAAAAGTAACATCTCACATATTTCTCAAAATCACTATCAAAACTTGCCAGATTATCAATTAATCACCTTTGGAAGTTTTACCAAATATCATTTTATATTAAAATTATAAAATAATCTGATTTTAACTTTTTCAAATACAGTACCAAACTGCTCCTTAAACATGAATCCAAAACTTAGTTTTACTTTTCATTATCATTAATAAAATCGTTTCTTTGCAGCAAATTCTAGTAGTGGATTTGATTTTAGAATTGCTTTGTTCTCGTCCATGGCACTCACTCAAATTCAAACCAAATTCACACAATTTAGTATTGATACTCACATCTATATATTGTGATAGACTTGATAGTTAGATATATATACAATAATTTTTATATAAGTGCGCACTGATAGAATTATATAAGGACATTGAATGTGAACCACTCATTTTATATATTTTGACTTGACATGTATGCACTTGTCAAAACTCTTTATATAAGGATATTGAATGTGAGCCACTCATTTTATATATTTTGACTTGACATGTATGCACTTGTCAAAACTCTTTTATAAATGAGTGACTCACATTCAATGTCCTTATATAATTATATCAGTGCGCACTGACAGGAAAAAGACTTTTATATATATATATATATATATATATATATATATATATGATTTTGTCGGATAACACCAACATAATAAATTAACAATTTGAAAAGTAATAGCATCAAAGTAAGTAACTTGAAAAAAAAAAGCAAACTTAATAAGACACAACTAAAGACTCGAAAAAAAATCCTTAAGACTCATTTTGTGTTTTTGTTTAAAGGGTATTTTTATCATGAATATATTTTTAGTTCAATTAAAACTTAAGTTATAGTTGTACAAAATCATAACCAAAATGCATTAGAAAATTGAAGAACTCGATATACTTAACTAATTGATAGTGTGCGATTTATATATCATGATAATGGTAAATCAATTATCACATCAAGTGATCATATGAAATTTGAATATATAGCCATATAGGCATATCCATTGAAGAAAATGAAGAACAGCATCATACTTCTTCCCTGATCAGATTCATTAGCTAGGCTTGATTTGCTTATAAAGGCAGCTTCATAAATTTGAAAATTATTGAAACAAGTACTGTACGTATGATATGTTAAGATAGTACACAGATTTTATATATATATATATAGGCTTTGCAGTATGGCTGCAGAGGATGTATTGGAAATTGTGATCCATATTCCTTATATATGTAAAATGTTTGAAGATCTTGACATCTTCAAATGTGATCGATCTGCAAGTCGAAACAGGAATGATTTATCCACTCCTGTCACGAAACACTTCCCTCCAAACACCGTATCATACTAATTACTAAATTTATATTGTCCACTGTATTTATCGTTATCTAACAAGGCAGTAATTGATATTAAATTTCAAATATTATACATGGTTTCTGCGTTTATAAATATAATTTTACAAAACACTGAAGTTAATTAATAGCTTTTTTCAGGAGATTTTGGACTGTTCTCAGAACTATATTTCAAAATTATCATCTAACATAAATAAGCCTATTAATGCATTTTATAAATGCATCACGATATTCATGAACCAAAAGCTGAACCGAATAATATTATGTAAAAATCGACAATTCTATGCAATAACAACACATACCATTAAATTTAAAGAAAAGAAAAAGAAAAAAAAAAGTGTATTAAACTTGCAAACAAAAAAGGCAATCTTGGAATGTACACTGTACACACAACTACTTCTTCCTTTTCTTTAGAAAAAAAAACAAAGACGAAATCAAAATCTCTGCATAACCTGGCTAGTTAGTTAGGTGTGTTTTCATGGTTCGGGCAATAGAATTGAACTCCTCTGTGATTTAGAGGCTGCAATGGTCTCGCATTCACTTCTGCATACTGCAATTAGTTTAAGTTTATCAAAATTAATTAGCTGATTCAAATTATACATAAAAACTCTAGATTAATAAAATCACTAATATTTAAGCTATATATAGCAAACTTACATCTTGGACAGCTATTCGAAGTGCTCTTACTTGGTCTAGAGAAACAGTCCTCATCTGGTTAAATTTCAATCAACATGGATCATTTATCAGTTTTATTTTGTGTGTCAAATGTTAATTAATATGAAACCATTAATGATGAGGATTAAATTAACATACCCTTTTGTTGATAGTCCAAATAACACCTTCAGTGCAGGGAGGGACAGTGAGTGAACCCATGTATCTGTAATACTTCCTCCCACCCATCTTTATATCTTCTGGATCAATCACTCCTATGTTTCTCTCTTCCAATTTATCAGCTATTGGCATCACATTCTCTATCAACTGCTCACATCAATTAATTAAGTAGTCAATAATATATATGTTAATTGTTATCAATATTATAATGTTTTAATTAATTAGAATATAAATGTATATATATACCTTAGAGAGGAAAGCATCGGGCGGTCCAATCTTGTAGAGTTGTGCAATGACAGCTATTTTGTAAGTCGCATTAGGATCAAAGCTTAGATGAACCATGTGTAACTCCAAGTCAAACCTAATAACCAAATCATGAAATCAAAAAAATATATATATGATCATTAAACACATTACATTTTTTCAAGGGAGACAGATAGATAAATGATAGCTAATTAATTAAGTAGATTTTTTAGTTTGCAGTACCTTCTGCCATTGATGGTATGCTCGGAAGGTGAATGCCAGTGGCCCTGTTGGAGGAAGTAGTCGGTGCCGTTAATCTTGATCGTTCCCGCACTGTTGTTCAACCATAAAACCTGCATTCATCATCACATTTACATTTCACATTAAATCACTATATTTTTAACTTAATTACACACAATTTGACTTTGGTTTACCAACCCCATGTGCATGATATAATAATGTATTCATTAAAATTTGATGTATATTTGCTTACTATATTTGATATAAGTTACTTTGTGACATTGAATGCTCTCCTAACACGCGATTTTTTTTATCTATATATATGAAAGGAATATATCTGAACATATTATATATATATATATATATATATATATAGTAGACAATCATGAATAATTTCTCTATTGAATAATTGGAGGCATGACTTATGAGGCATCATTTCAAATATTTAAAGTTAATTTTTTTAATTATTATTCTGTTAGAGAGTTACAAACCAACAGTCTTTCTGCACTTGATGAGATTGAATTCTACAAGTACAACCAAAATTCTCATTCCATTATCAAGGGAGGAGCAGTTTAATGGGTAAATGTGATATTGTATATTTACAATATCATTATATTAGGGTTTGAAATTTCCAACCAACAAGTCAGGGTACTTTTGGTGATATGAGCATGCAAGTTTCTTGTCACTTAAAAGGCAAAACCTATAATTTTAAAGAGAAAATTTTGAGATGATTACGCATACATACCGAAATGTCATGGCCTCTGTTCTTGACAATTGCATTAGAAGGCGTGTAGCTCCTCTTGATCTCCCCTGACTTTTCAAATATTTCGACTCTAAAACTGGACATATCAATGGGAGATTGCAAGCTTCCACTCTTACAAGCACCCCATTCTTCCTTCAGATCTCCCCACCGTCCCGGTCCCTTTGTACCAAGTAGGCTGTAATCGAACTGTGTCTGATCCTCTGCATGCATACATATTATATAATCAATCAAATAGAATAAGAAAATATATAACCAATACATGAATACAAATGTTTTAACTAGCATTAATTACCAACTTCTTGTGCTGTGACTGATATTGAGAAAATAAGTAGAAATATAAGAAAACTGTATATGAAGTTGATGAGTTTGCTTTTATGCATCGTGTGTTTTCTAAGCCTGAAGAGCTGGAGAAGAAAAGAAACTATAGCAAGTTACAGCAATAATGCCTTTTTTCTTATTGTTGCAGTTGCAGATACTCATTGCGTGTACATGTAATGGAGATGCCATATATATAAATACATGTAGCGCTATAAATGGTTGGTAGAAAAGGACATATAATGGAGATGCTATATATATAAAATATATGTAACGCTATAAATGGTTGGTAGAAAAGGACTAGTGATTTGGCAGATGCAAAGGGAGACATAATTTTTTAGAACATTTAATTAATTTATGCTAAATTTTAAAAATTAATCCTTATTATTTGAACAATTATCAATTTAGTATATGGGTTTGAAGAATTAAATATTTCAGTCATGTTGTTTCAGTTATTACTGATTATCAATAAATATCATTTTGTTTCAATTGTATCAAACTAATCCCTTTATAATGTTATCATTAACATTTTCAATAATTTTTATTGTGAAAGATTATTATACCCGTTTTTTTATAATATTTTAAAGAATTAAGTGATCATGTTATTCATTAAAATTTATATATAAAAAAAACCTTGAAAGATTGCAAAAAAAAAAAAAAATCCCTATAAAATTACAAATATGCTTCTGTAAAATTACTAAAAAAAAGCTTTCTAGGGTAACTATTTTGGTCTAACTTTAAATAATTGAGACATATATATATATATATATATATATATACATTCAAATGAAAAATAAAGAGATTTTTGATATAGAATAAATTATAAAGATTAAATTGATAATTAATAAACAAAAAAGGTTTATATATGGTAAAATTATATTAAATTTGAAGAGAATGTTTTATACCATCATTTAGATCACATAGGTATGCATCTTATATTTAGATAATTTTTTTTTGAAGTGTTACAATAGGAATGTCTGGACATGTCGAGATCAAATAATACATGTGCGGTCCGGATATCTACTCCCATAACCTGTGAAGAAAGCTTCACACACATGCTTATAAAATGCGTATGGTGAGATTTGAATCCCTCATCACTTATGTGGAAGGGATGTGTACCATCAGCTCTGCTAAAAAGTGATGTACTATATTTAGATAATTAGATGATCAGTAACTAATATATATTTTTATTCAACCATCATCCAATGTAGTTTGATGATAAAATGCGCTCATTCAATCTGACAATTTGAAATTTTAATACAAAAACTCAATTCGTTCGGTCTCAATAATTTCAAAAAATCTGTTCTCGAGAATGAAATTTAAGAAAACTAATGGGCTTTAAGATCGAAGATGATCAGATATTCAGATTTTCGAATTTGATATTTGTGGTGGATGCATGCCTCTCTCCAAGCCAGCATGATAGAAGTATAGGATATCAGCTTTTCTTTGGTAGGTAGAAAAGAAAATAAAGAAGTAACAATAATGCCAGTTTGGGAATTATGATAGGTATACAAAATTACAAAAATATTAATTTTAAAATTTTGGTTATCAAGTAGTTTTTTTAGGCGGCATTAATAGAGCCACCCTTTTTCATTAAAAAAAATGAAACATTTAAAATCTCTTCTTATTGTGTGCCCTCAATCCTCATTAAGTTTACTTTTTTAAATATGGAAGGTGACAAGAGACTTTGTATCATTAAGTAATTAAAAACTTAATTAAAAGGATTAGTTAGGAGCTAGGGTCATTAGTTTAAGAAACAAGGCACAATAAGAAGGAAAATATGGAATGATATCAGTTCCAACAAGCTCAATTAGTTCTTAATTGGATAGAGATAAATATCACATTATATACCTAATGATTTGAGAATCATATTATAAACCAATCAAATTTAAGTATTTATAAATTTCAAGTCAAATTGATCGTCATATCATTTAACATTTATTTTGGTAACAGCTAGCCAAAATCAAACATTTTTATCAAGTACACGGTACTTTGTTGACTTAGTTGTACCTGAATTTTGTCTACATTAATCATGATTATTTAATAATTTGAAAAAAAATTCACAAAATACAAGAATATAGGTCTAGTACTCCCTTCTCTTTTTCTCGAAAGTTCAAAAACCTTTGTGAGAAAATTAGAGTTTATCTTACGACCCTAACCAAAAAAAGACTCTATATAAAGGGACGAGTGACTATTTGTGTGTCCAATTAATGGGGTGTATTAAAATAGCCATGTGGTGCATTATACATATATATAGATTTCATAATAAATTAAAATGCTGGCTGTATGAAGAGAGAATATTTTGCTAGATACTCAAACCAACCAAAATCTTGAAGACAATTATATATAAATGACAAAGAAATTATGAGGCACACGTTTTCAGGAAGTTGGCGAGGTGCTGTATAATTAGCATCAAAGAAAAAACTCTATCCAACTAACAAATAACAATTAAGAATAATAATTTTTTTTAAAGACAATTAACAATAATTAATTTGGATATTCTAACAGCACAAGGAATTTAAACAAAACATATATATTATTACTCAAAACTGAGCTGTCTTGCTACTTGCTGCACATGTCTACAGACATCTTAATATATATATAATATATATATATCTTCACTACAGGTGTTAGGTCGTTGTAGCTTACATATGTCTTTCAATTTCCTGTAAAAAATTGGAACTTCCTGGATGCTGTACAAAGGGAGGCAAAATAAATAAATAGTTATTAGTAACCATAGAACTTAAAACAAATGCAGTACTTACATAGTTTAAATAGTTTTCGAGATAGTTACTAATATATCATGTATATATTATTATTATTTGTATAAATAATAAAATTTATAAAAATGAAAATTTAAATGAATTTTAGAAACAATGCCACATAACATCTAAAGTTTTCATATAATTATAATATTATTATTATTTTTAATAAAAAATTATCAAAGTAAACATTTACATACATATTTGATTATTTGATGAAGATATGGAGAGAAAAATGTTGATTGTAAATTTGAAATATATGAATTAACAAAGGAAGTGAGATTCTCTTCATTGAGATTTTCTTTAATGCATTCATTGTAATTCTCTTTGATATTATTCATTGAGATTCTCTGTATAAAGAACAAATAATTGAGATTCTTTTCATTGAGATTCTCTTTCTTGGCTGTATATACATTATCGGTTTTTTTTTTATCACATTGCTTTTAACTTTAACAAAATGCAGTAAGACGTGTTTTACACATTCACTTTTTGATTTTTTATCTAATTCTACTATTGACTATTGTATTGAATTTTTTTTAAAATTTGGTAATGCTTCTTATAAAATAATTTTCAATCTATATTATTTAAACAATAATTTCGGTTTATCATTCTATATTTAGTTGACTGATTAGATCACTTTGATTTGTTAGGGTTTTCAGCAAAGGCAAAAAAATAAAGAATAATTGACTATTTGGCAAGAAAACTAGAAGCGAAAAATATAACCTGTGTGATTCACTCAGGCCCAAGATAAGAACGCCCATGTCAAATCACATAGGCTCATATAAGGACACTTTCAGCTAAATCGGCCCATAAAACCCTTACTAGTCTTCTCTCAAACACTGACATATGACAAATGACATACATGGTAAAACTTTTGGTTATATGTTTCAAAATTAAAAACAAACTATGATTCTAAAAAAGGCAATTACCAATTAGGTCCTGGACCTTTTTTTTTAAATTCTAAGTTGTTTGCGACTTTTATAAAAGTGACCAAATTGGTCCTCACATTTTTTTCAAGTGTCAAATTAGTCCCTCTCTTTTTAAAAGTGACCAAATTGATCCCCCTAATGACTTAACGGTATTAAATATAATAGTTGACTTTAATAATTTAGTTAAAGTACGTAAATACCCTTTATTTGTCATATTATAGTAAAGTTATTTTGTCTCTATGCATTAAATTTTCTATTATAATTACAATAAAATCTAAAAATATTATTAATAAAACACCATTTATACCTCTTTTTTATTAAAATTTTCTAAAAAATTCTAATTTTTTTTAATAAGACAATGTCAATTATACTTTTATTTTTTTAAACAAAGATACCGTTCATTTTCAGTTTATTTTTTTTATCACTTTTATATAATATTGTTTTTTTTGTTAATATTATACAAGTGATGTTTTTAAAATTATTTAAAAATCAAAACACACAAATAAAATAAACAAAAAATATACATGTGCTAAAAAAACGGTGCATGCGTCAATATTATATTGTTTAGGAGTAAAATACAATTTTACCCCTACACAGTTAAAGTTGACGGATAGAACTTAGTTAGATGGACTAATTTGACACTTGAGAAAAATGTAAGGACCAATTTGGTTACTTTTGTAAAAACCGCAAACAACTTGGAATTTTAAATAAAATCTAGGACCCAATTGGTAATTGCCCTTCTAAAAAATAACCCAAAAAAATAAACTCAAAAATCAATCCAAAAATGATGTGTCAAGTTATTTGTTATTATCACGTTAATTATGATTTATATGGTAATGACAATTCATTTACCATATAATTTAAATTGATTTTTGTATTAATTTTTTAGGTTATATAATATTAACTTAATATAGATTTATGATTTATGCACATACATTTTTGTTACGTTTTTAATGAGATGCCTATATACAAAGCTAACTCTTTTCGTACATTATCTCTCAAGCAATCAAAATAATCCTGTATAAGACTTGTTTTCTTTATTCCACAAAATGCCTTTTGAAAGTGACACATATACCCAATGTTCTAGTAATTGGTGTAGGTGGCCGCCACGAGGAAGGTCTAATCGGTATTCTTAGGACGGTCAAGCTCCTAGACGGCCTAAGCGGAGTCAACTATTGATTCCGTCCGGTATTTTATTTTTTCAAAACGACACGGTTTTAGACCAAAACTGTGTTATTTTGGTAATTATGCTTTACCGTATAGATAGTATAGACGCTAAACGTCAGTCTACCGTATGACTGGAGCCTAAAACCTACTAGAATACCCCGTGTATACCCAATAGTATTATAATGCGGTTGGAATTGAGTTCAATTCAAACTTGGTTGAATCATTGAGATGAAGTAGTCTCTGTATCGCTTGCACGTAGTGGAAGGTTTCGACTGTCTACAGGAACATGATGAGCCTTTAAGAGTTTAAGTCATGGATCAACATAGATTAAATTTGCATATATATTTTTAGGTGCAACTAAATTCGTTCATTTATATATGTATTAATTTTCAATAATTATGATCTTCTAATATGACTTTGGTGAACTCTCTTGGAGTACTTATTCCAATCAAATCCAATCGGTTTGGTGGAAAAACTAAACTCTTAATGGTCTTCTTTGAAGCAATGCAAGTTGGATTATATCACCATTGCTGAACCCCCGGAAATCCCACCTTTGGCATTTTCTTTTGAAGATATAACTACTGCCACAGCTTCTTTGAAGACAACGGTCTTTATTTTCATCATATTCTGCGTTTTTTTTCTCTTATTTTAGTTAACATATTTGTTTAGAACATGCATTTTTTTTAAGGTAAGACTCACATTCCCCACTTGAATAGGTACCGTACCTTTGTTTCAATTAATAAAATTCAAACTTAATTAAATTTGTAGTCTCTCTTATTGACTTGGTTATATCAGTTTAGTCATTTTCTGTTGCGGGGAGTGGTATAGAGGGATTTTTGTTCTGAAGTAATTAAAACTTTTAAAGGGAGCTTTGAAAAAGTGGAATTCGGAGGTGTTTAGGATATTGCCGTTAAGGTCTGTAAAACTAATGAGAAAGTGTTGCTCATTTAGGGCAGGATCAGTTGTTTTCATCTCTAAACACTCTTATATAACCGAATATCGTTGTAAAATTCTACGATTATATGTAATAACAACACATACCATGTAATATATAGAATAAAAAATAACAAAAAAAATGAAATTTTTAAAAAAGCCTAATCTCAGAGTGTACAACAGGTTTTTTTTTTTTTTTTTCATTTATATCAGGAACTTAACTTTAGCTAATTATTTGTATTTTCCGGATCATATAATTGAACTCCTCTGCGATTTAGAGGCTGCAGTGGTCTCGCATTCAGTTCTGCATACTGCAATTATATATTTAAGTTGATCACAATTAATTCACCGATTCAAATTATACATATAAACTCTAGATTAATAAATCACTAATTTAGCAATTAATGTATAGCGAACTTACATCGTGGACAGCTATTCGAAGTGCTCTTACTTGGTCTTGAGAAACAGTCCTTATCTGGGATAATTTGAATCAAAATGCAACAAAACACAACGTGATCATCAGTACTATTCATTTTGTGTGTCAAATTAATGAAGGTTAAACTAATTAATTAAATAATAAATATACCTTTTTGTTGATAGTCCAAATAACACCTTGAGTACAAGGAGGTACAGTGAGTGAACCCATGTATCTGTAATATTTCCTCCCACCCATCTTTATATCTTTTGGATCAATCACTCCTATGTTTCTCTCTGTCAATTTATCAGCCATCGGCATCACAATCTTTATCAACTGCACGCATCAATTACATGTTCGTTAATTAGACAGGAGATCACTAATTAAGGAGATCAAAATAATGTTTTAATTAGAATATAATTAATGTATACCTTGTTGAGGAAAGCATCAGGAGGACCAATCTTGTAGAGAAGTGCAATGACAGCTATTGTGTAAGTCACATTAGGATCCTGGCTTACATGAACCATGTGTAACTCCAAGTCAAACCTGATCATATATAACCAAATCAAGAAATTAAAAGTCATGAGCTTCTTCTATAATTTTGAAATATCTAAGTAATGTAGATATTTGCAGTACCCTCTGCCATTGATGGTATGCTCAGATGGTGAATGCCAATGGCCCTGTTGGAGGAAGTAATCGGTGCCGTTAATCTTGATCATTCCAGCACTGTTATTCAACCATTGAAGCTGCATATTCATCAACATTGCACATTATTAAAAAAAATTCAAGAATGATATGAGCTAATTAATAATCAAAACAAATAATTTTCATACAGAAATATCATGGCCTCTGTTCTTGACAATTGCAATAGAAGGCTTGTATCTTCTTTTGATCTCCCCTGACTTGACAATAACTTGGACTCTGTCACTAGACATGTCTATAGGAGATTGCATGGCTCCTTTTTTACAATCTGACCAGTCATGCTTCAGATCTCCCCAGTGTGCAGGTCCCTTTTCACCACCTTTACTGTAATCAAACTCTCTCTCATCCTCTGCATATATAATCAACATATAACATAGTTAATTGATTACCATCTGAGAATCAAACTAGAAACAAGAAACAAAAAATGTAATAAGTTGTAGCACTAATTACCAACTTCTTGAGCTATGACTGATTTTGATGAGAAAATAAGTAGAAACAGGAGAAAAGTGTGGATGATGAAGATGGGTATGGTTTGATGCATTGTGTTTTCTGATCCAAGAGATCTGGAGAAGCAACGTCTATAACAGGTTTTCAATCTATCAATGATTTTTATTTTATTTTATTATTAGTAGGTAACAGATGCTGAATGTATGTATCGATTATTAGATGGAGAGATGCTGATTACTATGTATATATATATTATATATTGTAAGGGTAGCTAAAAACAGGAAAAGTGAATTGAATTTCGAACAAGTTTCTTGGGTTCAACAAACGTAGTATGAACGTTAGACCAAAAAATAAACAAAAAAACAAGGACGGCCAGGTTCGTGGGGACGGGTACCAACTACAAATTACACGGATTTTTTTTTCCTAATAAAAAAAGAAAACGAGTAAACAAACAGTAATAGAAAAGGTTGAATTTAATTTAATTTCAATTTTTCAAGATTCACATTTTACACTCATCAGATATGCAATGCAAGGAATTAAATCTATATGTTACGGGATTCTGTAAGTTTTTTTGTTATAGGGTGTGCAACCAAAGTCCCACATTGACTAGACATGGGGATGATCTTGGGTATATAAGTATGGAAACAATCTCCATTGGTATGAGGCCTTTTGGGAAGTGTTCCAAGAGTAAATCCGTGCGGGCTTAGGTCCAAAGCGGACAATATCATACCAATGTGGAGAATGTGGGTTCCGTACTTATAACAAGTGGTATCAGAGCCGTGCCCAGACTTGGCCAGACGTAGCCGAACCAAACCAAGAGATGGAGGGCCCAGGTAGCTCGCGATGGGTCTGTGATGTTAGCTCTCGAGGCAGAAATGCTCTGGTGCTTCACGTAAGGCGTGTGCTCCGACGCGGTGGAGAGGAGTAACCTCGATGGAGGTTCCCACCTAGCATTGACGGATGGATGATCGCTTGAGGGGAGACCCGGACCGTAAAGATAATTGTGGTCCTTTGTTCGAGGGGAGGATTGTTGGGTGTGCAACCAAAGTCCCACATTGGCTAGACATGAAGATGATCTTGGGTATATAAGTATGGAAACAACCTCCATTGGTATGAGGCCTTTTGGGAAGTGTTCCAAAAGCAAATCCGTACGGACTTAGGCCCAAAGCGGACAATATCATATCAATGTGGAGAATGTGAGTTCTGTACTTATAACATTTGTTTTTATATTTGACTTTATAATGTTATAGTTTTTTTTTTTGTTGAAAACTCCATGAAATTTATATGTTCCTAAAATATAGTGCATATATGCAAAAGTCAATGAATTATATATATATATAAACATTTATTATTAATTCTGAAAATTTAAGAGAATTTTTCTCTTATCAATACATTAAATTCGTTTGAAATTCATATTCCGAATTAACAAGAACAATTAATAAAAATAGTCATATTTATCCACGTATCTAAAACATGTATTTTTTTTAAGTTTTTTGCCATTAGTAGGATTCGAACCAGTGACTTGAGAGTAATTTGTCAAAACCCCAAACTCATTCATCTACCAGCTGAGCTATGCCCTTTGGGGTAGATTCATTTGCAATAATTAAGTTTACTAAATTATGGAACAAGTACGACAACAATTTTCTCAACAAAAAATATTACAATTAATTATGAGGTTTAGGGAGGGGATAGACTTAACCCGCGACTTCTTGACAACAAATTTGTTTAACTAATGAATTAAATATGCATTTTAAGAGACTAATTTAACTAGCATTTCCCCCCCTCTATTTTTCCTTAAAGAAACTTCCATACCACTTCGAGTAGGTTTGATGTAGAACAAGTGATAGATTCCTACATGGTTATGAGAGACCATCCTAAATTCAAGGCTAAATGATTTCTACTAGTCTGGACGTCGGAGTCAGATTGATGTGAAACTTTCACGGTTGAAGCGATTCGGTGAGCTCTTCGAAAATCACGACCTTTGGCAAACCCTTTTAAGCCAAATTCCATCGTTTAGTTTCCGTAATTGTCGTTTTTGCTATTTTAGGAAAGTTTTGTTTTGGTCATAAGTTGAGTTTTACAAATCAGAATCTTCTGCGGTCAGTTTTGGCTTGCTTAGGGTTGTTAGTAGTCTTTATTTCCGTAATTGTCTCGATTTTGCTATTTTTGGTAAATTTTATTATTTAGGCTCGTTTCTTTTCCAACAAGGATTATGGTTAGGATTTATTTGCTTTAAAAAGGGTTTTAAGTTGAAAGGCTCATTATCTTCATTCAATAAAAATTCAGAGTTTATTTTCTCTTTTCTAGTGGATTCCAGTTTTATCATAGAATATAGACATTGGTCTTATTCTTTTGTGTTTCCCGCTACGTCAATTGGTATCAGAATACTGATTTGCCGATCTCGATGACAACTAACGAAGCAAGAGATAGAAACCATACTGACGATGATCGTGGGATAGAGGCCTTGTGGGCAGCAGTGGAGGAGCAACGACGGCAGATGATAGAAATTCATGAGCTGCTTGTCGGGATGAACCTCAACGCTAACAACAAGCCTCCAGTTGACAGGGTACGCGCTGAAGGATTTGCCCGAGGCCAACCTGCCAACAGAAGACGTTCTCCTCGTCATCAACTTGATAGCGATGATGATTTAGAAGATGAAAATGATGAGGGGTATGGTGTAGTTCAACCGACAAGGCGACAGAGAGAGCTTGACGATTACCGGTTGAAGGCAGATCTTCCAAGCTTTAATGGGAATCTGCATATAGAGGAATTTCTTGATTGGATCACATAAGTGGAGCGGTTCTTTGAGATGATGGAGGTACCAGAAGAAAAGATGGTGAGGTTTGTCACTTTCAGACTGAAAAGAGGGGCTGCAGTTTGGTGGGATCAATTGTAGAAGAACCGACAGCGGTAAGGAAAGGCACTAGTGATGACCTGGTGTAGAATGAAACAACTTATGTTGGGTAGGTTTTTGCAACCAGATTATGAGCAGTATTTGTTCTAGTTATATCAAAATTGTTCACATGGTCCAAATCAGTGTTTGATTACACAGCGAAATTTTCTAGACTCTCAGAGTGCAATAATCTGAGTGAAACAGAGGGCCAGTGCGTAGCCAAATATCTCAGTGGGTTGAAATTATCGCTTCGAGATAAAATTGGATTGCAAGTGTTGTGGACTATGGATGAGGCTCAAAACATGGCATTAAATGACGAGTTGCTGGAATGCAAGGGTGGAAATCTTGGATTTCGGAGAAATAATCCTGACTCACCATTTCCTAACAGGGATAAGGGTGTTAAATTATTGGGTCCGTCAAAATAACCTAGAAGTATTGAGCAGTAGCAATCAAACAACATAAATGTACCCTGAAATGCAAATCCAAATCCCTATGCTAGACATACACCAGGAACTTGTTACACATGTAGAAAACCTGGTCATCATTCAAATGCATGTCCTGATCATCGGCCAGTAAATTGGGTGGAAGGAGGCGAAAGAGATCCAGATACTTCTAAGGATATAGAAGAAGAGGGTGACTTGTATAAGGGAGCAGAATTTACAGAAGAGGATGGAGAACGAGTTAATTGTGTGGTGTAAAGGGTATTGTACGTGCCAAAACAAGAGGACTCCGATCAACGTAATAATATATTTCTATCTTACTGTACAGTCAGTCAGAAAGTCTGTCACTTGATAGTGGACAGTGGGAGCTGTAAGAACTTTGTTGCAAAGGAGATTGGTGGAACATCTGAAATTATCAACTAAGAAGCATCCCAATCCTTATACTATTGACTGAATTAAGAATGGACCAATAACAAAGGTAACTGAAATTTGTCGTGTTCCTATTTCTATTGATAAACTTTATAAGGATGAGGTAGTTTGTGATGTGATTGATATGGATGATAACCATGTCTTGTTGGGTCGGCCATGGCAGTACGATGTCGATATTACCTATAGGGGTCGGGATAATACTTATTTGTTTACCTGAGGGTCACACAAAATTGCTATGGTTTATTCCAAGCGAAAAGGCAGTGCCTAACAAGCCTTCTGAAATGGAGAATCAGTCCCTTTTAACCGTGACCAGATCCGACATAGAGTTTGTGACAGATGTCAAGGATGCACATGAGATTTTTGCTTTGATGATGAAAGATCTTGTGGTAGAAGGGGAAGAAACACCAGTAGTAATTGTTCCTGAGAAAATACAGCCGCCACTAGAACAATTCAGAGACATTACTTCAGAGCACTTGCCCAACAACTTACCTCCATTACTAGACATTCAGCACCATATAGACCTTATACCTGGGTTGAGTTTGCCTAATCTGCCGCATTATCGGTTGAGTCCAAAGAAGAACGAGATTCTGCGGGAGAAGATAGAAGAGTTGTTGCAGAAGGGTTTCATATGTGAGAGAATGAGCCCGTGTGCGGTTCCTTCATTGTTGACATCAAAGAAGGATGAGAGGTGGAGTACGTGCGTGGACAGTTGAGCTATCAACAAAATAAACATCAAGTACCGATTTCCAATTCCCCGCTTGGATGACATGTTGGATCAACTGGAGGGTTCGAAGTTGTTTTCAAAAATTGATCTACGCAGTAGGTATCATCAAATTCGGGTCAGACCTGGGGATGAATGGAAGACAAAGTTCAAGAGTAAGGATGGGTTGTATGAATGGCTGGTCTTGCCGTTCAGTCTATCAAATGCACCAAATACTTTCATGCGGGTGATGAATCAATATTGAGGCCTTTTGTGGAGAAATTTTTGTTTATTTTTGATGACATTCTTATCTATAGTAAGACTGAGGAAGAACAGGTGGAACAGTTGCGAGATGTGCTAACAGTTTTACAGGAAAATCAATTATTTCTTAATCTCAAAAAGTGCAGCTTTATGACTAGCAGTTTATTATTTTTGGGATATGTGGTAAGTTCAGATGGGATCTATGTAGATGAAGAGAAGGTCCGAGCTATTCGAGAATGGTCTGCGCCAAAGACTGTGAGTGAAGTTCAAAGTTGTCATGGTTTAGCTACCTTCTACCGCTGATTTATTCAGAATTTTAGCATTATAATGGCATCGATCACAAAATGCATGAAGAAAGGCCGATTTAGTAGGGAAAGGAGGCAGAGATGAGTTTTGCGCTAATCACAGAGAAGTTGTGCTCTGCGTCGGTACTGGCTCTGTCTAGTTTTGAGAAAATATTTGAAGTTAAGTGTGATGCTAGTGGCGTAGGAATTGGTGTTGTGCTGTCCCAAGACAAGTGACTAATGGCTTTATTTAGTGAGAAATTAAGTGAAGCCCGCCAGAAATGGAGTACCTATGATCAGGAATTCTATGCAGTGGTCTGAGCCTTGAAGCAATTGGAGTGTTACCTAGTACAGAGGGAGTTTGTTTGTACACTGATTAATCAGACTATTTTATACCTATTTTAGGTCTCACTTTCCTATCGTTTGTTCTCGTTTCCGAGCGTATTTTGTATATAATGTGTCTGTTGAGCCATGTGTAGGTACATATTCCCTACAATATGGTTTTGAGCTTAAAGAACAGTTTGGGAGGCAAAAATAGCCGAAAAAGAGAATAATTGGAAGGTTCAGAGTGCCGCGCCTCACCGTTGACACAGATTGCAGCGTGATCTAAGCCCAACCGTGATCCACGGTTGATCCGTTGCTGAGCCAGAGCGTGACACTGAGTCTGTGGCAGAACCCCCTCTAACTTCCAGGAACTTACGGGACGAGTGCAAAAAAGAAGACATTCGGCGGTCAGTTCGGCGGTCACCTGACCGCCGTTCCAACCGCCGTTTGAAGACAGTAGGTCCTAGAAGTTTGGCACCCAGTTCGGCGATCACACCATGGCCATCGTTTCACCCGCCGTTTTAGTCCAGAAGAACACCAGTAATTCGGCGGTTAGAAAGGTTTTCAACCCGACCACCGATCTAACCGCCGATCGATCAGCAAGAGGCCAATTTCTGGCGAATTTCAGGGGCAGTTTCGTCCTTTCACCATCATTTCCAGCCCTAACCTCCCAACACTAAAAATTCACCTCTTCTCCTCTTCTCTTCAAGAATATACACAGCCCAAACCTTCATTTCTTCATCATTTTCTTCATTTTCTAAGAGAGAGAGGAGCTTCCAAGAGCATCCATGGAGGTTTTCCTCCATGGATGTCTCTCCCACACCATTTCTACCCATCACCCACCATATTTGAGAGTTGATTGCAAGGAGATAGGAGTGGTCTATGACCAATTTCGAGCTAGGGATTTATAGAGCACTTAGAAGGATTTCTTCAAGGGTTGTCTCCTTTAAACTCATTCTCTTTGTATTTCATGTTTTCTTAAATGTGTAACCCCCACTTGGGAATATTTGTAAACCTAATTTGTGCTCAATATAATGTGTGGTTATTTTTATATCTAATTTGTGTTTTGATTCATTCTTGTTATCATTGATTATATCTCTTATCTTGAAATGCTTGTGTATGGAGATTGGAAATTAATATGTATTCATGAATGAGATTGGAAGTAGATTAATGTAATTGTAGGAGTAGTTGTAATCAAGTGTCCCATTTGTGTGTGTATGTTGATGGAAGGTCGACTTGCATGAGTATGGATGAGTTTGAGTGAATTAGAGTTGTGATTGTGCCTTTGGAGGGGCTCTCCGGGCATAGTCTTGGCTAATTAGCTAGGAAGAATGAATGAACTTGTTAATTGTCATATTTAAAAAGGTTTGGTTCATTGTTTTTGTTATACATTGGTCTTTATTTATTCCTCACGCTAGGGGCTCTAGGTGAGTTATGATTAGAGGTACAATAATTGGGAATTCGGTTATTTCTTGCGCTAGAGGCTCTAGGCAAGTTATAGTTGGAGGAACAATTACTATTTCTACATTCATTAGACTTAACGTTGTCGTTTTACATTACCATGTTAGTATTGAGGCTCAATCTAGCATTGGTTTGTAGGATTAGTTCACATATGTTTGTTGCGGTTTCGTGTTTGAGAGGTTCTCAACACACTCTTCAACTGTTAGCTCTATGAATGAGTATAAATCGGATTGAGACAAGAACGAACCCTTAACTTAAATTGGATGAACTTAATGTCTAACAACCCACTTGTGTGCACTTATGTATGGTGAACTTGTAAACCCTTGTGTGATCACTTTCATGCATCTCTTATATCCACCATTTTATTATATCTCATTTAATCACCATTCTCACCCATCCATATTCTCTTGTTTATTTTATATTTTCATTTTCATTTTCTTTGGACACACACAACACCCTACATACACACCATTCTCACCTCATCTGTATTCTATTTACATGCTTTCCCTAAACTCTAAAACTTGAAACGGTTAACAACAAATCCCTACGGAACGATACCCTTGCTTGCACGATGTACTAGTTTTATTTCTATATATGTCTTTTGACTCGTACTTATTAGCGAGGTTGATTTTATAAATACTTAACGATGTTTTCAACGATGCAAAAATATCACTCGCCACTAATCATCAGGCTTTGAAGTTTATTAATAGTCAGAAGCATTTGGACAACATGCATGTCAGGTGGGCTACTTTCCTTCAAAATTTTCCTTTTACCATTAAACACAAGTCAGGAGTTTTGAACCGAGTTGCTGATACGTTAAGCCGTCCAGCGAGCCTGCTGGTAACATTGGCTCATGAGATTGTGGGGTTTGACTGTTTGAAGGTATTATATGGGGAGGATGAAGACTTCACGGAAATCTGGTCAAAGTGTATTGAGAAGCAATCTGTCAGTGATTTTCATGAGAATGATGGGTATCTGTTTCGTGGTAACCGTTTGTGTATTCCTAGGACTTCTCTGCGAGAGAAGTTAATCTGTAACCTGAATGGAGGTGGATTAAGTGGACACTTGGGTCGAGACAAGACAGTAGCAAGTTTGGATGAGCGGTATTTCTGGCCGCAACTGAAACGAGATGTTGGAAACTTTGTGCAGAGATGTTATATCTGTCAGGTGTCTAAAGGTCAGTCACAAACTACTGGTCTTTATATGCCTTTGCCTGTTCCTAACAATATTTGGGAGGATTTGTCTATGGATTTTATTTTGGGACTACCTCTTACCCAGCGAGGAGTTGATTCGATTTTTGTAGTGGTTGACAGATTCTCAAAAATGGCTCACTTCATCCCTTGCCGGAAGACATCAGATACTTCACACATAGCCCGACTATTCTTCAGAGAAGTGGTCCGACTACATGGAGTACCTCAATCAATTACCTCTGATTGTGACACAAAATTCCTTAGCCATTTTTGGGTGACCTTGTGGAAGATGTTTGATACCTCTCTAAAACGTAGTACTACTGCACATCCACAAACAGATGGACAAACAGAAGTGACGAACAGGACCTTGGGAAATTTGGTTCGTTGCATTTGCGGAGATAAGCCGAAGCAGTGGGATCATGCATTGCATTAAGCCTAGTTTGCCTATATCAATGTTGTGCATAATGCCACAGGAAAATCCCTTTTTGCTATGACATATGTGATGCCACCAAGGAATGCTGTGGATTTAGTTCATTTACCAAAGGGTCCGGGTGTTAGTGTTGCCGCAGAAAACATGGCTACTCAGGCTTAAGCTGTGCAAGCAGAAGTGCGACAAAAGCTAGAAGAAACTAATGCTAAGTACAAAGCAGCTGCAGATAAGCACATGCGTCTGAAGGTGTTTGAAGAAGGAGATTCGGTGATGGTTTTCTTACGCAATGAGAGGTTTCCAATTGGGACGTCCAACAAGTTAAAACCCAAGAAGTATGGTCCATGCAAGATTTTGAAGAAAATCAATGATAATGCCTATATGATTGACTTACCTAAGACTATGGGAATTTCCAAAACTTTCAATATTGTAGACTTGTTCCAGTATCATGCGGAAGAGTCCCTCTATCTTGAGCCTAACTCGAGGTCAAGTTCTTTCCAAGTGGAGGGGACTGATGTAAAACAAGTGGCAGATACCTACATGGCTATAAGAGACCACATCATAAATTCAAGGCTAAATGATTTCTACTAGTCATGGCGTCGGAGTTGGATTGACGTGAAACTTTCACTGTTGAAGCGATTCGGCGAGATCTTCGAAAATCACAACCTTTGGTTGTGTGGCATACCCTTTTAAAGCCAAATTCTATCGTTTAGTTTCCGTAATTGTTGTTTTTGCTATTTTGGGAAAGTTTTGTTTTGGTCATAAGTTGAGTTTTACAAGTCAGAATCGTCTGCCGTCAATTCTGGCTTGCTTAGGGTCGTTAGTAGTTTTTATTTCTGCAATTGTCCTGATTTTGCTATTTTTGGTAAATTTTATTATTTAAGCCAGTTTCTTGTCCAATAAGGATTAGGGTTAGGGTTTATTTGCTTTAAATAGGGTTGTAGGCCGAAAGACTCATTATCTTTCATTCAATAAAAATTCAGAGTTTATTTTCTCTTTTCTGGTGGATTCAAGTTTTATCATAGAATATAGACGTTGGTCTTATTCTTTTGTGTTTCCCGCTGCGTCAAAGACTAATGATCACCCGTCAGGGCCTCGTGTGATAAGTCGAGATGCGCGCAAACTGGTCCAGATATCCACGGATACCAAAAAAAAAAAAAAGATCACCCGTTTGGATTAACGAATAGGCCTATTTTGGAAGAATATTTTTTTATACCAAACGGATTTGGTTCTATTAAAACTTTTTTTTCTTTTTTTTCTTAAAATATTATAATATTTCAAGAGTTTTGTATAAAGAAATAGACTTAAACTCATAATCACATAGTGTGAGTATGAGAGATTTTATCACTACCCAATAATTCGAGGGATTTTTGGACTTACTGGACAAAATTAGGTACTATATATATTTATTTTTACAATTGAGAGATATTTACTCGTTCAATGCCGAAGAGAATAATCATCACCATTATTGTAAAGTATGTATGATATAACTCGAATTCTCGATTTAGTAACACATGGAAGAAAATTTGTACACGGAATGAAGTGGAGACAAGAATAAATATGATAGCCATGATAATAAGATAAGGTTTATGGAATATAATTAATCATGCACGTGCACGTTATAGTTAAGCTTTATCATTTTGATATTCGTTAAGCTTTGAAGAATGAATTTTTTTTATAAATATTATGATAATTCAAGATTTGAAGAAGAGATAGATTTGAACCAACAACTGTACAATTTCATAAAATATGTGTGAAAAAGCAAACCATTAGACCAAACTTATCTTATCAAATTAATATATCTCAATAGTCAAATTATAGTTTGTAAAAGATGACAAAAACTTTGAGTGTCACCACGTTATATGGTCGAAATTCTCATACTTAGTTGACAAATGAAATTTGAATATCATTAAAACCATAATTAGAGGGGTAACACTATATAATCCAAAATTCAACCCAAAAAATATAACAAGTGAGTTGTCATTATCATATAAATAATGGGATAATAGCCGTTAATGAACAAACTACTTGCCACATCATTTGGATTGGTTTTTTTGAACTAATGTTTTGGGTTGTTTATCATTACTAAAAGTGATAAATACTGTAGAAACAGTGACCACAAATGATACAGTAAACAAGGGCACAAAAAGAAAAAAATGTTTACAATTACTAATAAGGCATAATTGTTCAAAAAAAGAAAAAAAAAAACTAATAAGGAAATAGGAATTATATCAGTTCCAACCAGCTCAATTATTATTATTTTTTATTTTTAAAACGATGGGTTATGCATTTTTATTCTTAAGTGGATCTACATAAATAACAAATATATAAATAATGACTCTCAGTAATAATATACTAATAAAATATAAATATTTGCATATTATAATAAGTCTAAATTGAATCATATAGTCTGAATTTATAATTTATTTCACAATTATTAATCGTTATTTTTTATATACCATATGCGGTACTAACGGCGATTCGAATTTAAAATATTATCAAACTGAATGAATATTCTTTCTTTTTATCTATTTATTTTATTTTATTATTTTACAATCCAATGATAAGGAAGTGTAAGAAAATATATATAGATAAATGGTGAAGTTATAAATTTAACAAATTTTTAAATGGATATAACTTTACCTCATAAAAATTAAAATTAATTTGATTTTTCATTGATATAATATATAATATATAATATATAAACTATACTGTTCAACAGTCCTAATAATAATGTGTTACATGAAAGCTTAAAAGAACACTACACAAATGTGCTGCGTAGGCCATAGCATTCCTTTTTATTTTTTATTCCATAATAAAAGTTGCCTGCATTGATTATTCACAAAACATATTCGGTATATATTAATAAGTTGAAGCCAACCAAAGTTATAAAAATCCGGAGGACAAACGTAAACGACAAGAAAATGAGGCACACGTTTTAGGAAGTCTGTGATCGAGTGCATTGAACCATCCAAGAAAAATCTAGAATATTGATTCTGTACGTCCAACAACACAGGAAAACTCAGCTGAATCGCTCCTCAGTACATACAGGTGTTCATCAATCTAATTAATATTATCTATTAATTATGAGTGGTGCTATTGGCACACCCCCTACTGATCTATTCATGCCCCATTTTTATAATTATATAATATTCTTTTTTTTCTTTTATCAAAATTATTTAACGAGACATACAATTTAGAAAATAAATTTTCTACAAAGTAAATCTATTAAAATCTTACATTCCTTTTCCAAAAAAAAAAAAACCAGTAATCTGTTTCTTCAAAAAAAAAACTCTTAAACCCTAAAATCTGCATATTACATACATATAAAATATTATAGAATAGTTTGAGAATGATATCAAGAATATGGAAGAATTGTTTAAGATCAATATCAAACATCTTGAAGAATTGTCTGAGAATGACATAAATCAAGAATTGTCTGATAATGATAGTTAGCATCTGGAAATAATTCATTCTCTGAATAAAAGTTTGAAGTTTATTTTTTCTTCAGAATGATATCAAGACTGTTGTTGTGTTGAAGTTAAGTACCCTGTTATTTTTTATTTTTTTTCTTTTCCATCATGAAATAAGAAGAAAAAAAACTAAGAAAAAAGAAATAAGAAGAAAAATAAATAAATCAATCAATCAATGAAGGTGAGAGAGATGTATACAGATACAGAGATCAGAGATAGAGAAATCATATATAGTATGTATTAAGTTTGAAAAATAAGTAAAATGGATAGTTTTGGAAATAAACCAAAAAATTTAATAAAAACATTTAATTTTATTTAATTAAATCAAATTTTTAAAAGTGGGGCATGAATAGATCAGTAGGGGGTGTGCCAATAGCACCACTCATTAATTATATATCATGAGCACAGGTGTTGTCTTCTTGTTGATTACAGGTGTCTTTCTTCAAATCCGGTGTGTATTAGGGATAATTATTGTAAGGTTGGTTCTATTCTATTACCATCCAAAAGTTCCCTCAATATATAACTACTTTCAAAACTTTTAAAGAAGTTGATTTGTACAGAAATTGAAACATTTTCTGTTTCATATCCTTAGCAAAAAGTTTGTTAGTTTTTGGCTCGTATTCTCAAGTGAACCCAATGTGAACCAAACTAGACTCAATTGATGTTGGAACTTCTTGGAGACGTGGGATACGTTTAGAAGTTAGAGTTGGTGTTTGAGGGAACTTGAAGACCGAAGAAGAACTGAAGAAACGGATTCTGGAAGAAACCGCGGCGTGGACCACGATGCGGACAAGCGCATGGATCGCGGCACAGGGAGCGGTCAATTCCAGTATGTATAGCGCGGTGTAGACCGCGGCGGAGGCAAAGGCACCAACCGCGGTATTCTGAGCGGTGGACTTCAGTGGCTTTTCCGCGGTGTAGAGAGCAGGGTGCACACCGCAACCTAGACCGCGGTAATAGCGGATTTTGCCCAGATCATGAATGTTGCGCGAAAAAGGAAAGGTTTTCTTCTGGAAAGTTCTTGTGCTTATTGGAAAAGGAAAAAAAGTTTGTCTTCATGAAGAATAGGAAAGTCTTATGCTTGAAGGAAAAGATGTCTACTTACAAGAAGACTTGTCATAAATAGGAAATAGTATTTATGTGAAACAAGTAATTCTTGTATGTTTAGGAGTAGAATTTCTTTTTCTCTTAAACTCCCTATAGCTAGTATAAATAGACCTTGTAATTAGGTTATTTTGAGTGGAGTCAAGAAACACCATGTAACATTAGAGAGTAGTGAGATCCGGGTGAGAGACCCAAGGGAATATCCGGGGAGGGATCCAAGGAAATATCAGTGGATCAAGTTAGAGATCCGTGGGTGATATTCAGGGGAGACCTAGGGGATATTGAGGGGTTCTTGGTGAGGATTTTGTGAGCGTGGTTTGGGGTTGAGGTGTGAGAGAGAATCCTGAAGTATATGATTGTAACAATTTATCATATAGTGGAACTTTCTCTGTTGTCCTGACGGCCCGTGGTTTTTTACCCGATTTGGGTTTTCCACGTATATCTTGTGTTGTGATTGGTTTATTTTCTCTGTCGTCCTGACGGCCCGTGGTTTTTTACCCGATTTGGGTTTTCCACGTATATCTTGTGTTGTGATTGGTTTATTTTCTCTCATCTTGTTTTTCTACTATTGACGGTATTAATTGCTATGAGTTATATGCGTATATTAGGCATGACGCTTCCGCGATCATCGATTCAAATCCCTAACAAAGTTTGAACACACTTCCCATTCACGACTGTAGTAAGGGTTTGAACTCCACGGTACATTCCGTCGTACTTTCAATAGTTGATCTCGTTTAAGTTTAGATAGATTTCTAACCAAATTGGTGTCAAATTTTTCAAAAAAAGAAAACTAGTTGATACCCACATCTATTTTGATAATGTTAATTTAATTTGTGACATCAATTATTATGAAATTCGGTTAAATTTTGTTGGGCATCCATTGAAGCATAGTAAGAATTGTCGTCACACTTCTTCCATGGCTGACTACATTTCCCATTATTTTGTCATCACAGTTATTTCAGTTTCAATATAAATCATAGTTTTCTCAAAAGCTGATCTATGTTATAATAGGCATTTTGATAATGCAAACGAAATGGCCCCCTATTACCATTAAGGTGGCAGTTTCCCATTTGGAGATAGAATCGCACCATATAATTTTCCATATAGAAAAATATAAATATCAATTTGTAAAGCACAAACAACCATGCCACTTCACTAACATAATCATCATGATCTGATCTCATTCAAAATTCCACAATCAGATTTTTTTCTAAGCTTTTCACCCACTCAATTTGTCTCCATGCTCTCCTACCATAGATAATTAGCTTTAAAGAATCTCACTTCTGCATCAAATCATCACTAGCTAGCTTTGCAAGAGTGATCTATATATAAAACTCAATATATAGCCATGAATAAGCTTCTTTCTCTCTCGTTTCTTCTACTAGTTTTAATGACAGAATCTGCTTCTGGCATGAACAAGAGGATGGCAAGGATGAATATAACCTTGGATTATAATCCCCCCCACTCCACACACACCCACCCCCCCCCCCCCCCCCCCCCCCCCCCCCCCCCCCCCCCCCCCCCAATAATCCCACCTTTGGCATTCTTTTGAAGAAATATCAATGCAAATTTTGACAATTCTATGTAATAACAACACATACCATGTAATATATAGAATAAATAATAACAAAAAAAAATATAGTGAACTTTCAAAAGAGACCTAATCTCAGAGTGTAAAACTTGAGGGTCTTTTTTTTTTTTCAAATCATTTATGACTGGAACTTAGCTTTATCTAGTTAGGTGTATTTTCCGGGCCAAATAATTGAACTCCTCTGCGATTTAGAGGCTGCAAGGGTCTCGCATTTAGTTCTGCATACTGCAATTATATATTTAAGTTGATCACAATGAATTCACTGATTCAAATTATACATATAAACTCTAGATTAATAAATAACTAAAGGTGAGAACATAGTTTGTCCATATTGGCCGATCTCCCCCTTGAAATGAAACTAAAGTAAAATCTCACCCTTCTGTTACCTTTTCCGTCCAAAATAACGTTAACCATTAAAAGCATAGGGCCAATATTGTAAAAGCAAATAATTAAACAAATTGAAAATTAAAAAAAATATGGATCGATGAATCGATCCCTCTCTTTCTCTCAATCTAATCTCTCTCAAACATCGATCTTTCTCTCTCACACTCATTTTCTGTTGGGATTTTTTTAATAGACCCAGATGTTGTGTTTGGGGGTGGAGTGGATGTTGATGGGGATTTTGGTAGAGAGAGACATTAGGATTTGGTGGTGTGGTTGTTAATGGCCATCGATGGTGTTGGGTTGAGTCTGGTGTGAATCGCAGCAGCATAGGAGATCGATTCAGGGCTGAGATTAATTCGAGGTTGGTTGTGCAAGATCGACGGCTGCTGAGATTGATTTGCAATGGCAGCTGAGATTGGGTTTGATTGATTCGGCGTTTGGGTTTGATTTTGTTGTTGTTTCTAGGTTTGATTGAGATGTGGTGGTGGTGACGAGAAGTGGGTGGTTCACGGTGGTGGCTGGATTTTAGGAGTGGTGATGTGTGGTTCACAATTTGGTCTTTGATGTGTGGTGGTTTCTAGGGTTTGGTGTTTAAATTGTGATGGATTAGGTTAGGGTTTGAGTGTTGGAGATAGTGGTGGTCTGGTGGAAAAGATGGTGGTGTTCCAGATCAGGGGGTAGAGATCCACTAGATTTACCATTTTTTTTTAATTTGTTTTTGTTATTTTTAATTTATGTTTTAAAATTTAAATAAAAAAATTAAAAATAGAGATATTTCCACCTTCCATCTTTGAGATGGGCGGTGGAGATCCATCTTTTTTTTATGTTTTTTTAATATATTTTTTATTAATGAATTTCTTAGAGGGTGAAATTGTAATTTCGTCTATTTCATCATGTGTTGTCTGACATTTAAAGGTATAGAAGGGCAATTTTATCTTTTTACCCACTGAAAAGTGTCAAACTTAAATTTTCTATTGAAAAAGCTAATAGAAGGGGTTCTTTAACAATATTTTGATTTTAGGGGAAAGACCGGCTAATATGGATAAACCCATGTCCTCACCTTTCTAATATGACAAACGTCGAGGGGAAAATGATAATACTCCTTTGAACAATTAATATATATGTAGCGAACTTACATCGTGGACAGCTGTTCGAAGTGCTGTTACTTGGTCTTGAGAAACAGTCCTTATCTGGGTTAATTTGAATCAAAATGCAACAAAACACAACGTGATCATCAGTACTATTCATTTTGTGTGTCAAATTAATGAAGGTTAAATTAATCAAATAAATAAATATACCTTTTTGTTGATAGTCCAAATAACACCTTGAGTACAAGGAGGTACAGTGAGTGAACCCATGTATCTGTAATATTTCCTCCCACCCATCTTTATATCTTTTGGATCAATCACTCCTATGTTTCTCTCTGTCAATTTATCAGCCATCGGCATCACAATCTTTATCAACTGCACGCATCAATTACATGTTCGTTAATTAGACCAAACTCACTATAATTAAAGGAGATCAAAATAATGTTTTAATTAGAATATAATTAATGTATACCTTGTTGAGGAAAGCATCAGGAGGACCAATCTTGTAGAGAAGTGCAATGACAGCTATTGTGTAAGTCACATTAGGATCCTGGCTTACATGAACCATGTGTAACTCCAAGTCAAACCTGATCATATATAACCAAATCAAGAAATTAATAGTCATGAGCTTCTTCTATAATTTTGAAATATCTAAGTAATGTAGATATTTGCAGTACCCTCTGCCATTGATGGTATGCTCAGATGGTGAATGCCAATGGCCCTGTTGGAGGAAGTAATCGGTGCCGTTAATCTTGATCATTCCAGCACTGTTATTCAACCATTGAAGCTGCATATTTTATCAACATTGCACATTATTAAAAAATATTCAAGAATGGTATGAGGTAATTAATAATCAAAACAAATAATTTTCATACAGAAATATCATGGCCTCTGTTCTTGACAATTGCAATAGAAGGCTTGTATCTTCTTTTGATCTCCCCAGATTTGGCAATAACTTGGACTCTGTCACTGGACATGTCTATAGGAGATTGCATGGCTCCTTTTTTACAATCTGACCATTCATGCTTCAGATCTCCCCAGTGTGCAGGTCCCTTTTCACCACCTTTACTGTAATCAAACTCTCTCTCATCCTCTGCATATATAATCAACATATAACATAATTAATTGATTACCATCTGAGAATCAAACAAGAAACAAGACACAAAAAATGTAATAAGTTGTAGCACTAATTACCAACTTCTTGAGCTATGACTGATATTGATGAAAAAATAAGTAGAAAGAGGAGAAAAGTGTAGATGATGAAGATGGGTTTGGTTTGATGCATTGTGTTTTCTGATCCAAGAGATCTGGAGAAGCAACTTCTATAGCAGGTTTTCAATCTATCAATGATTGAAAACTTGATTGCTAGGTATATATTTGCTCTATATAAGGGTAGCTAAAATTGGACAAGAGATTTGAATTTGTACCAAGTTTCTCGGGTTCAACAAACGCAGTATGAGCGTTAGACCACAAAATAAACAAAAAACAAGAACCGCCAGGTTCGTGGGGATGGAAACCAACTACAAATTACACAGTTTTATTTGTTCCTAAAAAAAGGAAAACAAGTAAACAAACAGTAATAGAAAAGGTTGAATTTAATTTAATTTCAATTTTTTACGATTCAAATTTTACAATCGCAAGATATGCAATGCAAGGAATTTAATCTATATGGTACGGACTACGGGATTCTCTGTAAGTTTTTTGTTGACACTATAATGTTATAGTTTTTTTTTTTTTAAAAAAAAAACTCCATGAAATTTATATGTTCCTAAAATGTAGTGCACATATGCAAAAGTCAATGAATTATATATAGATAAACATTTCTTATTAATTCTGAAAATTCAAGAGAATTTTTCTCTTATCAATACATTAAATTCGTTTGATATTCATAATCCAAAATAACGAGAACATTAAAAAAAAAATTGAAAACAACGAGAACATTTAAATTGAACTTTAATTTTCTTCGACAAAGATAAAAATGGTCAAGCTTAGAGATCCACCTGCAATAATTAAGTTTATTATATAAATTATGGAACAAGTATGGCATTATGACAACAATTCCTTCTAAAAAAAGATAATAATTAATTTGGAGGTTTGGGTGAATGGCCTATCTTGGAAGAATATTCTTTTAAACCAACGGATAAGATTCTGTTGGACTTTTTCCTTTTCTTTTTATAAAATATTATAATATTCGGGTTTACAGAGGAGGAAGAGACTCGAACTCATAACCTCTTAGTGTGGATACGAAAAGTTTTAATATTACATAATAATTCCGGGTTTTTGGATTTATTGGTCGAAATTAAGTAATATAAATATGAACCGTATATTTATTTTTATAATTAAGAGATATTTACTCATATAATATATAAGAGGATAATCATCAACAATATTGTAAAATATGTATAATATAACTCGAACTCTCAATTACTAACGTAGAAGAAAATGCGTACACTGATTGACGTGGAGACAAGAATAAATATGAAGGCCATGATAATAAGACAAGGTTTATGGAATACAGTTAGTCATGCATATACACGTTATAGTTAAGTTTTATCATTTCTATATTCGTGATATATAAAAGGGAAAATTGCACTGAATTCTTTGAGGTTTATGCAAATTACATTTAGCTGGAAAAGTTTCTTTATTATACATTAACAACCTCAAAACTTAAATTTGACTTTAAAAATATCTAAAATGCCCCTATTTATAAAAATATCTAAAATACCCCTATTTATATTATTTTATATTTTTTTTAATCTTTTAAGCAAATACTTTATTAACTTTAATAAAAATAAAAAATTAAATAAAAATATGATTCATTAAATAAATAGTTTAAAAAATTAAATAAATAAATTGTTTAAAAAATTAAATAAAAATAGTTTTAAAAATTCAAAAAAATAAATAGTTTTAAAAAATCAAAAAAATAAATAGTTTTAAAAAATCAAAAAAATAAATAGTTTCAATAAATAAATAAATAAAATTAAAAACATTAATTTTTTTAAGGATATCCATTAATAGGGATAAGAAAAGCTCTAAATATCCAGATTTTTTTTTTAACTTTTTATTTTTTTTTTGAATATTTATTTATTTTATTTTTTTTAACTATTTATTTTTTTTTCAAAAATATTTATTTATTTTATTTTTTAAAACTATTTATTTATTTAATGAATCATATCTTTTATTTAATTTTTTTTATTTTATTAAAGTTTTTAAATTTTTTGGTTAAAATGTAAAAAAAAAAGTATAAAATAATATAACTAGAGACATTTCAGGTATTTTTAAAGTCAAATTTAAGTCATAGGGGTGTTAGTGTATAATAAAGAAACTTTTCCATCTAAGAGTAATTTGCACGAACATCAAAGGGTTCAATGCAATTTGCCTTATATAAAATGTAACAAGTTTTGACTTTTGGTTTTCACTCTGAAAAATGAATTTTTATTTTTAAATATTTCAATAATTTAGGATTTAAGGAGGGGTAATTTCGAACCTACAACCTTCTAATATATGTATGAGATGTAAACTATTACGTCAACATCATCTTATCAAATTAATATATCTCAATAGTCAAATTATAGTTTGTACAAAAACTTTGAGTCACAACCTTTTACGATCAAAATTCTCATTGTTAGTAGACAGATAAAATTCGAATATCATTAAGTGTATGTTTGATATGACTTTTGTAAAGATTAAAAACACTTTTTTAATACTAATAGCTATTTTGAAGTCTTTTTTGGTTGTTTGGCAAAATTCAAAACAGTTTTTTTAATGTATGAATTGTCTTAATCACTCTTTATAAAAGCCATTTTATGGCTATTTGGAGAAGCCCAAAATTTGGGCTTTTCCAAAAAGCTTTTTTGAGCTTTTTTTAAACATATGAATTGTCTCAAATGCCAATACAACTCTTTCATTATAAATCCATTGTCAACACCCTTTTTGTAATTTACACAATCAAAAGTCATTTTAAAAAATATATTGTGAACACTTTTTTTGTAATTTACACAACCAAAAGCCTTTTTTGTAATTTACACAACCAAAAACTTTTTTTATTAAAAACTCTACTTATTAGAAGCTCTACTATAAAATGATCTACTTTAGAAGTTCTATTTGAAAAATCATACCAAACACACTCTAAATCATAATTAGAGGGGTAATACTATACAACTAAAATTTCAATCCAAATTATACAATAAGTTAGTTGTTGCTACCACATAAATCATGGGATAATATGGTTAATGAACAAATTAGCACATTACCATATCATTTAGGACTGGTTTTTTGAGCTAATTTTGTTGGGTTATCTAGTATTATTATAAGCAATAAATACTGTAGAAAGTAGAAACAGTGACCATAAATAATACAGTAAACAAGGCACAAAAAGAAAAGTTGTTTACAATAACCGATAAGGAATAATAGTTCAAAAAAAAACTAATAAGGAAATAGGAATGATATCACTATATCAGTTCCAACAAGCTCAATTATTATTATTTTTTTGTTTTTAAAACGATCAGTTATGCATTTTTATTCTTAAGTGGATATGGTCTAGATAAATAACAAATATATAAACAATGACTCTCAGTAATATGTACTGATAAAATATAAATATTTGCATGTCATAAAACCATCTCCAACCCAAATAGTATTTTTGGTGCAACTTTTGCATTAAAATAGTTCACTTTCACACTATTCCGGTATTCCATCTCCAACTAATTGCACCAAATTTTACACTAAAAATAATATTCCTTTTCTTTCCCTTTTTTTTTATTATTTGTTAACAAATACTAATCTCTAACCAATCAAAACCCAGTTTACAATTAAAAAAACAAAAAAAAAAAGTTACACTAAATGAACAGTGTCACACCAGCTATTGCACGACACTGGTCACTTGCACAAAATTGGCGCAGAAGATAGAGCTGGGTTGGAGGTGTTTTTTTGCTGCAAAATGAAGATGGCGCAGAAGATAGAGTAGGGTTGGAGTTGCTCTAATAAGTCTAAATTGATCGTACAGTCTGAATTTATAATTTATTTCACAAGTTTAATTGTTATTTTTTATATATCACATACGATACTAACGGCGACTCGAACTTAGAATATTGTCAAATTGAATATACATTTTTTCTATTTGTCCATTTTTTTTTACAATCCAATGATAAAGAAGTGTAATTAAGGAAATATATATAGATAAATGTTAAAGTCATAAATTTAAATCAAATTTTAAATGGATATAACTTTACTTTATAAAAATTAACTTTATGCTAACATTCTAATTAATTTGATTTTTCATTAATATAATATATAATATATAGACAATACTGTTCAATAGTCCTAATAATAATGTGTTTCATGAAAACTTAAAAGAACACGACACAAATGTGCTGCGTAGGCCATAGCATTCTTTCTTTTTTTTGTTCCATAATAAAAGTTGTCTGCATTAATTATTCACAAAACATATTGGGTAGATATTAATAAGTTGAAGCCAACCAAAGTTATAAAAATCTGGAGGACAATCGTAAATGACAAGAAAATGAGGCACACGTTTTAGGATGTTGGTGATCGAGTGCTTGGAATTAATACTCAAAACTCACTGTTCTCGCTCCTCATTGCAGACAGGTGTTCATCAATCTACAATATCTATTAATTATATATCATGAGCACAGGTGTTGCCGTCGTGTTAATTACTGGTGTCGTTCTTCAATTTCGGTGTGTATTAGGGATAATTATTGTAAGGTTGGTTCTATTCTGTTACCATCCAAAAAGTTCCCTCAATACCTACTTTCAAAACTTTTAAAGAAGTTGATTTGGGTATCCATTGAAGCATAGTAAGAATTGTCGTCACATTTCTTCCTTGGCTGACTGCATTTCCCTTTATTTTGTCATCACAGTTATTTCACTTTCAATATAAATCATAGTTTTCTCAAAAGCTGATCTATGTTATAATAGGCATTTTGATAATGCAAACGAAGTGGCCCCCTATTAACAATAAGGTGGTAGTTTCCCATTTGGAGATAGAACCGCACCATCTGATTTTGATTATAGAAAGATATAAATATCAATTTGCAAAGCACAAACAACCATGCCACTTCACTAACATAATCATCATGATCTGATCTCATTCAAAATTCCACAATCAGAAGATTTTTTTTCTAATTAAGCTTTTCACCCACTCAATTTGTCTCCACTCTCCTACTATATATAATTAATTAGCTTTAAAGAATTTCACTTCTGCATCAAATCATCACTAGCTAGTTTTGCAAGAGTGATCTATCTATAAAACTCAATACATAGCCATGAATAAGCTAATTAAGCTTCTTTTTCTCTCGTTTCTTCTACTAGTTTTAATGGCAGAATCTGCTTCTGGCATGAACAAGAGGATGGTGATGATGAGTATTGAAGCTAACCCTAGTAATGATCAGCAACAAAGCAAGGCAGTAATGAAGGAAAACTTGGACAGCAATGGCGCCGAAGCTGATGTGACTAACCACCATAACATTCCAAGGCCCTCGTTCGACGGTTGGGACACTAATCAACATGGACCAGCTGAGACTCTCGTTAGTAACCATGATTAGGCTTCCCTGATCGATAAAGCTTAATTTGCTAGCTGCAGTTTGAAAATGAAACAAGTTATAACATATTCATATGTTGAAAAATAAGCATGTTGTGTGCTAGCAGAATATTAATATTGCATGGTTGAGCTATTGAAATTTTGAAGTTGTGATGCATATTGAAATATGTATATTTGGCTTGTTTAATTTGAAGATCTTGACATGTAAACTTCGAATTTGTTTAATTAATGTATGATGATGAACAATCTTAATAAGAATGTGTTTCATTTTTTATTTTTTAAATGATGGGGGTTATTTTGATTGTTCTATTTACTTCGAACCTGTAGTGAGTTGATTATAGTGATGACTGATTAGATACAAGTTGTTTTTGTAGTGTTTGTAGGGTTTCAACAAAGCAAAATTGAGATTTCAAAAAAAAAAAGCAAATTTGAAAATTACAAACAAAGAATTTAAGGTCTGATTCAGTTGGGCCCAATCCAAAATCTGCAGAAACTCTAGGTTGGTTTGATTTGGGCAAACTTCGCAATTTTGTGCAACCTAAAAGGCCAGACCCATATAAGTACAATTTCAGCTAATTCGGGCCATAAACCCCCAGTGTTTCACTTTTGGTTTTGTCAATTGTGTACTTCCGTTGAAGCATTAATCTCACGGTTAGATATGCACATTAGGGAAATGAGGATGAATATAGGTCCCCTCATACCCATCCCCACTTTCTAGATCCTTCCCCCATTCTCACCTATTTATCCATTTGGGAAAAATGGAGATGGGGAATTTTGGGGGGAGGTATCTCCATCCCCAATCTCATTTCCCCATTTTTCCGTTTTTTTCTGTTTCCCCCGTTTTCCCATTTTCCCATTTCCCCGTTTGACTAACAATTACAAAAAAAAAAAATATTAAAAAACAAATATTCTATTACAAATACAAAATAAAATTCATTAGTGTATTACAAATACAAAATAAAATCCATTACAAAATAAAGTGTTTCAAATAATTCAAAGTTTCAAATGAGTTTATATAGTTAGAGTTTACAGAGGATAAAAAATTAAAATATATATATTAAAAATATATATATATATATAAATTTATGGAGAAAATGAGGGAATGGGGATGGAGGGGGGGTCTCCCCATCCCCATCCCCTTTTCGATTTGGGGATGAAAATTATCCCCATCCCCACTCATTTCCTCATTTTTTTTCTAAAAAAATTTCTCCAAATGAAGATTCGAGGATTCGGGGGAAAATGTGCATCTCTACTCACAGTGCACCTCTCCCACTCAAGGACTTAAATTCACTTTCCTTTCTATGCAATTTAATTTCTTTTCATTTTCATTATTGATTAGTAGACGGTATTTGGTTCATATTCTTTTGAAAATAGTTGAGTTCAAAAATAACCTGCTTGGCTCAAGTACAAACATACCAAACAAACAATCTTAATAGGTTCAAAATGACTTGAAAATGAGTCAACCACTTGACTCCTCTGGACTCATTAGTCAAGCGTTTGTCTTGTTTTCACTCATCGATGTAAATGCGAGAAATATTCTACTTAACAACATCATCTTACATAATCAATATGTTGGATTGCATTTCAATACATGTGCATGACTTTATGCTTATATTTACCTATATAAGATTCCCGCCTATTTAAAATTTCAATCGAACACCTAATTAACTAATTATTTCTTTTTGGTTAGTATTGTAATTAATTGATTCAAACACCAACTTTATCATGTTAGTTTGTTCTTGAAAGTGGTGTCCAGAAACTTTGAATTTTTGTCCATAAAATTTGACCCGGATGAGAGCCTGAACTCATCGGTACACTCTCCCTAAACTCCGCAATCTAAGTGAGTTAGTGAACTATAAAAAGAAGTTAATTTTCTAAACAACTAAAGGATTTAGTCTCCCAAGTTGCATGCGACCTCTAACTAAACTATATTTTAACAAGCATATACATGATATTTAATTCTATTATATATTTTACTAATTAAACTATAATGGGTATCTTAAAAAGGTCAAAAAAATAAAGTATCTTAAAAATCTTCATGGGCCCTTCATTTTGAAAATTAATTTTAATTGGGTATTCTTTCGATGTATTGATGATTTAATTATCTTATTTTTATACATACAAGAAGGTTACCTAGGAGGCTAGGAGACCAGAAATCAGAATGATGTTCACTGCTCTAGTTTTACTCTCACCACTACAATTTAACTTTTTAATATAAAAACTTATAAGATAGGGTATATGATATAACCGTTTAAAGTTTCTTAATGCAACTTTGTCAACAACAAAAAAAAGTTTCTTAATGCAACAATTTAAGTATTGGGAGGACACAGGGGGACTCCATGGCCGGATTGATAGTCAAATTTTCTTCGTTTTAATTTGTTCTTTAGGCAACGTTTGATAGACAAGTAATATTTTCACTGCATATATATATATATATATATATATATATATAAAGAATTAATGTACTCACGTAATGATGCAATACTATGATTATGAACAAACATATTCAACTTAAAAAAATTTATATTGTACTATATATTAAACAGTGTGTATGTTGTAATTCGAGCTAGAATTAATACAAAAAAAAAAGTTTTATAACAAGATTTACCACTGACTTTAGCATTCGAGGCCCTCGAGGGTGAGTCATGAGTGCCAACAATTAACACTCATTGGCCCACACACACACCCAATAAACTTGTTCGTTTTTATAGGTATTACACTATTACATAAATCAGGATATTATTGGGAAGGGAAAGACTCCAACCCGTAAACTCTTGGTACTGATGTGAGGGGTTTACCATCGGACCAATTTTATCTTATCATTAACTTGTTCATTCTTGCTATAACAAGAAGATCATTCGGGAAGGCAGTTCTACTTACCACATTAAATTACGCTGTTAATACTAGATTGGATGCTCACCAGATTTTCCTCCAATAAACACCACAAATGAAAAGCTTGTCCAAAATCAATGCAGACTTTCTATAACACTCGAGTAAAATATTTTAGACACGCATGTTGAGAATGAACCAAACTCAAAACTGCGAAAAACTATGTTCATGCATGGAAGAGCTATGTTAATTTGATTTATTTCATTGTTGTTGGTTAGAGTGTGTGCCTGATCATGATCAGCACCAGCTTGATTGCCCAAGCTCAATATTGTGTGAGAAACTGCTTCCACTCCAGTCTCCATATATATAACATCGAAGAGATTACAGATAAAATAACCAGCTAAAATATGAATGCGCGTGGACACTAATAATGTTGTGAGATTTTGGATAGGTTTCTAGCTCGTAGTGTAAAAAGATACTGAATATGTCTTGACTTTGGTTACACAAATGACAAACCGTGCACCTCTCAAATTATTGATATTTGAATTGATCAGAAAAGGCAGAGCACCGTAATGTATTTTCGCATGTAAATGTTGACAGATGCTGCTCAATACAGGTAGGGTGACCCCATTACATGGAAATGGAGTCCAAATACTTACACGAAACACGAGTACTGTTGTCTCATTTGGTCAAATATGTAGGACCTACCAAATGATAAAGAGTCAAAAGTGAAGTTTGTGTGGGGCCTCGTGTCATCTCATCTACTAGTTTCACTCACACCCTGTCAAGCTGTAAGTATGTAACCAGTTCCTGAGAAGAAAAACTTGGGTGCATCCGATACACCAGGTTAGATTCCAATGTTGGTGCATCGGATGCACTCATTGATTGACATGTGTCACTAATTTAATTTTTTTTTTCGCTCTTCTTCGAGGATAACCTCACTTCTCTGTAGATCTGTGTTTAACTTCTCAAAGTTCTCTCTCTTCATTGCCCAGATCACCTATCGTCTTAAATCTCTATGACAACTTGTCTTTATTTAGGTGATTATTTGCATTAATTCATTTTTCTTGATTCAAATTTAAAGCTCTGGCAATATACTAAGTTAGGCATCGCTTTGTTTTTTGGTTGAGCTGTTGTTTTGCCCTTTGTTTTCTTTTGTTTTTTCCTTTCTTGCTGTCTTGTTTTATCTGCTGGTGTTGTCCAGTTATCTTTGTTCTTTAAAAAAAAAATGAAAGATTTTCGTTTAGAAAATCAAACTTCCAAGTTTTTAAATTTAAATTTATTGACAAACAAAATAGATCTAAAATCCATTTGAAGATCTTGCCTTGCAGTGGAACTGCGTGGAAGATCAGCAAAAACAAATAATAGAACTAAAGTGATCAAGAGAGAGGGATAGAGACTGAGAGAAGAAGAAGCGGCCATGAAGATCGGCAAGAAACGGCGAGTCTGCAACCATGGAGAATGGAGATGATAAAGAAGAAATGTAGAGTGAAACGTCCGCAACCCATAAAGAAAAGCAGACAGAAATAAAATTTTAATTTATTTTTTAAACGGTGATATGCCGCAACTTCCACTTGTCTATTTATATCTCATTTTTTTAATTATATAAAATCTTTTTTATTAAAATTATTTAAAGAAATATATAATTTAAAAAAAAAAAATTTTATAAAATAAATATATTAAAATATCACATTTTTCTCTTATAAAAAAAATCAGTAATCTATTTTTTTAATTATAAACTCGAACCTGTTTATTTTAAAAATAGAATCTAAAAAACAAATAAAAAAAGTACTTTTTCCAAAAATATCATGGCAATTTCCCACCAATTACGTGTATTTCATTTTCTTTATAAAATTGATTTTAAAATACAATATCAAATATATACCCAAATCTTAAAAATGTACAATATTTACAACAGCTCTTAAAAAAACTATTAAAAGTAATTATATGGTTGACACAAAGATTTAAAATCAGCTTAGACATATAATTGAATTAATACATCAATCTAAATAAACATTTCTTAATAACCAAACTTGTAATTGTATAGTCTAGCAGTACAATTACACTTTTTTAATAAATATTGAGGTTTTGAGTTTAATCTGCTTCCTCCAAGTAATAATAAAAATACCAGAAACTTACTGTATGTAACTTTCTCATAAGAGGTATAATATATGAACTTTGAACACGAGAGTACATAAATTATATGGTTTTAAATAGTTGTACTTATACTAAAATAAGTAAATATTGAAATTAAATAATTAATCAGCCTCAGCAAATTAAAGTTATATAGTCAAATATTAGTTTTGGATTCTTCCTATACTGATGATTCAACGTTTGAGTGTATATAATTTAATATGGCATTTAAAGCCTAATCCAAGTCATCTGATTGATTAAAACGTAAATTTTTATCCAAATGATGCTATTTTTAAGCAGATTTTCGCTGAATGGACCCCATATTATCTAAAGAGGTAGCTAGTGAGATTTTTTTTTTCAATTTTTTCCCTAATTTTCTCTACTTTTGTAGCCTTTGCTAATCTACTTTACATGTTGTAGAGGAAAAGAATATGAACGCACTCGCTTTTTTTCCAACCTTCATCATTGAGGAATTTTCATTATTTATTTATTTTTTTGGATTTTAAAGCCATTAATGGGTGCTTTGTCCTTTGTAACACACAAGGTCCCGAGATTATTATCCAGATTGATTTACATTTTAAACATAATAATATTTAAAATTTTGGTATAAATGAATCAATATATACGTTGGGTTGTCAAAACTTAAAAAAAGTAATTTATAATTTTCTTGATGAACAGAAGAATAATGGAAGGTAAGGTGAGTTAAAGGAGCTACGTGAAAGTGAAACAGAAGAAGAACGTAAAGTTGATGTTTTTATAGGCTGCTAATTATCTTAACTTTTTCTCTTTAGTCATTGTGTCTCTCGTTATCATGTAGGACCCGGATTCACCGGGAGAATCCACACTAGATACCCAATTGGCTCCTAAATTACTGCACCTTTTTGAATTTATAGCATATGTCCGATGGATCAGGATTCTTCCTCTGCTCAAATCGGTCCGTTTAAAAATAGCGTTTTAATTTATATTTAATTAATTAAATTGAAATGTATATCCTGTATTTATAAAAAAAGTTAAAAATAATAATTAAATGTAGATATATATTCCAATTTAATCGGTTAAACATAAATTATAATACCATTTCTAAACCAAAAATTTGAGTTTTCTTACATATATTTTTTGTTTATTAGTTTTTTTAGTGGATTTTGACATCCGGTAAGTATAGATTCAATAGGTATGATTAATTGTTGACTTCTCCATTCAATGAAACTAACAGTTTTTAGGTGATATTTTTTTTCTCTCATCCCACCCTGCTTGCCTGTTCGTCTTTCATCTCTCCCTAAATTTTCTTGATGAGATTTTTTTTTTCACTCCTCCCACTCTGCTCTTTCATCACTCTCTTTCTAAATTTTTTGATGAGATATTTTTTTCTCTCTTCCCATTCTGTTGTCTTTCATCACACACACTCTCTCTCTCATTTTTTCCACCTCTCTCTCAATAATATTGTGATTCTCTCTCTCTCGCAATAATTTTGTTTTAAAATGAATGATACTTGTCATTACTTTGAAGTAAAGCAGCACTTTAATTTTGATGTTATTTTGTTCTTAAGTTTCTGTTATCATCAATCGGGAAACATAATCTACCCACAACTGTTATAAGTACGGAACCCATATTCTCCACTATTGGTATGATATTGTCCGCTTTGAGCCTAAACTAGCACGGATTTACTATTGGGACACTTCCTGAAAGGCTTCATACCAATAGAGGTTATTTTCATACTTACATACCTAAGATCATCCCCATGTGAACAAAGGACCATCATTATCTTCACTGTCCGGGCCTCTCCTCAAGCGATCATCCATCCATCAATACTAGGATATCCACTCCATTGACGTCACTCCTCTCCACCGCGTCGGAGGCACACGTCTTATGTGAAGCACTGGAGCATATCCTGCCTTGAGAGCTAACATCACATATCCATCGCGAGCTAATTAGTGCCCACCATCTTCTGGTTTAGGTACGAAACTCACATTCTACACATTGGTATGATATTGTCTGCTTTAGGTTTAAACCCACACGGATTTGCTACTGAACGCTTCCCAATATACCCAAGATCATCCTCATGTCTAGCTAATGTAAGACTTTAGTTGCACACCCAACAACAAATGGGAAAATATGAGGACAATGATTCCCTAGTTTCTTACTTCACCCCCTTCGTGGGGGTGAGCATTACCCCCTTTCAAAAAACATGACATGTGTCCATAGAGAGGTAAAATTGTCTAAAAAGATGACAGAGTTTGGATAAATTTACCCAAGATCATTATCATGTCTAGTCAATGTGGGACTTTAGTTGCACACTCAACAACAATTGGGAAAATATGAGGACAATGATTCTCCGATCTCTTACTTAGGAGCCAAAAAGAGTCCATTTTTACTCACCCCCTTCATGGGGGTGAGCATTACCCCCCTTCAAAAAACATAATATGTGTCTATGGAGAGGTAAAATTGTCTAAAAAGATAACAGAATTTGGATAAATTTACTCCCTCATAGACACATGTCATGTTTTTAAAATGGGTAATATGGGTCATGAACACATGTCATGTTTTTGAAAGGGGTAAAAAAAACCTAAATTTTGCCAATAAAAAACAAAAATTACATGGGTGAATCAAGCCCAAGGAGATTGGTGTCTGCGTGCATGGATGAATGAATACAACCATAAGATCTACTGCACACTGATGGACAGTTTTCATATATTTTTGGTTTCCGTTCCTGTGTAATAGCCAAATCCTTAATTATTTAAGGGGTATTATCACTAAAGTTTCCTATTTTTTTCATGAATTGTCACATTTTTAAATGTCTTTGCCATATTAGTCACTTTAGTCTCTTGTTTTTTCAAAATACATCACTTTAGTCCATTTGACCAAAAACTAAGGGTCAACTATAATATAATATATAAAAATACAATTTTACCCTTTATTGTTATTTTTAAAATTTTTCCTTTTAATCCCTCTAATTTTAATAATAGCTGGTCAATCCCTGAAAAAATAAAATGCTTTTATCATAGATTGAACCTTCAACCTTGTGATTAAAAGCCACAACCTCTAACCAATTGAGCTACTCTAGTTTGTTGTTGAGAATTTGTTGATTTAAATAAATAAATAAATATATATATATATATATATAATTTGTTTAAACTAATTTAAATCTGTTTATATAATATAAAATAAACTTATATTTAATAATAATAATATATAATAATATATAAAAAAATGTTTATGAAAATGAAAAAGAAAATAACAAAATAAAAGTAAAAAAAGGAAAAAAAAAGATTTTTTATTTATTTTTCTTCTTTGTTGTTGATTTTTTTCCCTTTTCAATTTACGGGTCTTTGATTTTCTGGGTTTTTTTTTAATCAAATTGAAATAATATATTTTTTGAAAAGAAAAAAAAATCCAAAAAAAAAGAAAAAAAAATTACAGGCTTTGATTTTTTAGATTTTTTGGATCTCCTTTTATTTTGTTATTTTCTTTTTCATTTTCATAAATATGTTTTTATATATTATTATTATTATTAAATATAAGTTTATTTTAAATTATATAAACAGATTAGATATATCTACATTTAAATAAGCAAATCCTCAACAATAAACTAGAGTAGCTCAACTGGTTAGAGGTAGTTGCTTTTAATCACTAGGTTGAAGGTTCAATCCTTGATAAAGGCATTTTATTTTTTCAGGGATTGACCGGCTATTATTGAAACTAGAGGGACTAAAGAGAAATTTTTTAAAAATAACTATAAAGGGTAAAATTGTATTTTTATATATTATATTATAGTTGACTTTTAGTTTTTGGTCAAATAGACTAAAGTGATATATTTTGAAAAAATAAAGGACTAAAGTGACTAATATGACAAAGATATTTAAAAATGTGACAATTCATAAAAACACAGGGACTTTAATGATAATACCCCATTATTTAAAGACGATAGCTACCCGATGGGGTGACATTATTAGACATGGCATTTTGTTCAAGCCTGTGATGTGAAGACAGGTAATATTTATGTTAGGTTTTTTTTTTTTTTTTTTTTTTTTGCTATATATTAAGAGTGATGTTATTGGTACACCATCTACTGGTCTATTTATACCCAACTTTTTAATTATATAATATTCTTTTTTTTCCTTTATCAAAATTACTTAAAGAGACATACAATTTAGGAAAGAAATCTTCTACAAAGTAAATCTATTAAATCTCACATTCCTTTACAAAAAAAAAACCAATAATCTGTTTCTTCAAAAAAAAAAAATTAACTCTTAAACCCTAAAATCGGCTTCTTACATACATATAAAATATTATGGAAGAGTTTGAGAACGATATCAATATTATGGAAGAATTGTCTAAGAACGATATCAAACATCTTGAAGAATTGTCTGAGAATGACATAAAATAAGAATTGTCTGACAATGATAGTAAGCATCTGGAAATAATTCATTCTCTAGAAATAAGTTTGAAAGGTTATTTTTTCTTTAGAATGATATCACGTTGTGTTGAAGTACCCTATCATTTTTTATTTTTTATTTTACATCATGAAATAAGAAGAAAAAATAAAGAAAATAAATAAATAAATCAAACAATGGAGGTGAGAGAGATATATACAGATACAGATACAGAGATCAGAGATATAAAGATCATATAGATATGTATTAATTTTGAAAAATAAGTAAAATGGATAGTTTTGAAAATAAACCAAAAAATTTAATATAAACATTTAATTTTATTTAATTAAATCAAAAATTTTAAAAGTGGGGCATGAAGCCATGAATAGATCGGTAGGGGGTGTGTCAATAGCACCACTCATGTATTAATCATGTTATTTTTTTTGAGTGGTGCTATTGGCACACCCCCTACTGATCTATTCATGCCCCACTTTTTTAATTATATAATTTTTTTTTCTTTTATCAAAATTACTTAAAGAGACATACAATTTAGGAAAGAAATCTTCTACAAAGTAAATCTATTAAAATCTCACATTCCTTTTCAAAAAAAAAAAACCCAGTAATCTGTTTTTTCAAAAAAAAAAAATGTAACTCTTAAACCCTAAAATCTGCTTCTTACATACATATAAAATATTATGAAAGTGTTTGAGAACGATATCAAGAATATGGAAGAATTGTCTAAGAACGATATCAAACATCTTGAAGAATTGTCTGAGAATGACATAAAGCAAGAATTGTCTAACAATGACAGTAAGTAAGGGTGGGCAAAAAACCAATAAACCGAACCGAACTGATGAACTGAACCGATCCAATCGGTTTTTTTTTCCGGTTTTCTTATGTTGACCAATTCGGTTCGGTTCATTTTTTTGAAAACCGATTGGATCGATTTTTTTTCCGGTTCGTTATCCCAAACCGGAAAACCGAACCGAGATCCAATATATATACATAAAAAATATTAGTTTTAATGTTTAATAGTCCATGAAACTATAAAATTATGAAAGTGTGTCACATCATATTTTTTTCTTAGTTTTTTTTTATGAATATTATTTTAAACTAGTATTTTCAATTTGTTCAAACCCATAATTTAATTTGGTCCAATGCCTAAAAAGATTAAAATATGAAAATATGTGTAATAATTAAAACCCAAAAATTTGGTCCAATTGGCCCAAAATCGAAAAAACCGAACCGAATTGAACCGGTCAAATTTAATCTGTTTTTGATCGGTTCATAATTGTTAAGTTGATCGGATTGGTTCATTTTTTCAAAAACCAAACATTATCGATTTTTTATCGGTTCACTCCAAAAGTGAATCGATCCATTAAACGCTCACCTCTAATAGTAAGCATCTGGAAACAATTCATTATCTGAAAATAAGTTTGAAGTTTATTTTTTCTTTAGAATGATATCAAGTTGTCATTGTGTTGAAGTACCCAGTTATTTTTTCTTTTTTCTTTTCCTTCATGAAATAAGAAGAAAAAAAAACAAAAAAGAAAAATAATAAGAAAAATAAATAAATCAATCAATGGAGGTGAGAGAGATGTATACAGATACAGAGATAAGAGATAGAGAGATCATATATGGTATATATTAAGTTTGAAAAATAATTAAAATGAGTAGGTTTGGCAATAAATCAAAAAATTTAATAAAAACATTTAATTTTATTTAATTAAATCAAAATTTTAAAAAATGAGGTATGAATAAATCAGTAGGGGTGCGAGTAGAACCACTCTAATTTTTTTCTTAAGCTGTGTTGTCTTGCATGAACTTTCTCTAAACGGCCCAATAGAATTCTGCCACGTCATCAATAACAAAGACTATCGAGTCTCTACGGTATACCCATACACTAGCGTATCAGTCTCAATTCTCAAAACAAAGCCAAATTGGAGACCGTTTTTCCTCGAGACCGGCGGACACACTCTCCCTCTGCGGTTACTTTTTTTTTTCTTCTTTTACTTCCATTAGTGACTCCCAAAAGTCTAATGACACCATTATTATATATCAACACAAATAAAGACCGTGAAAGAGTGTAACAACAGAGCTGAGTGAGAGAAGATACATACATACACACAAGCTGTTTACTTCACTACTCCACATCATCAATACACAAAACACATTTCTTTTTCTAAAAAAAAAAAAAAAAAACAAAGAACTTCAACAAGCTGTAGAAAAGATACCAAACATATCTCTCAAGTCTCAAAGAGTGAAGTAACCAACCACTCTTGTTGTTGAGCGAAAATGTTGCACAGGACCTGCATTGTACTAATCTCTCTTTTGAGCTCATTTTCTCCACTCTGTGGAGCAATGCTCAACCTCACTCTTCCCGGTGCACACCCTAGCCCTGAATTAGTAGCTCAAGAAGTTCACAGGTATATATATAAGTATAACTACAATCTGTCAAGTTCACATTTTGGATCTCTTAATTTTGCTAATAAAAGTGTTTTCCTGGTTTGTTTAAGTTATAGAGTACTTAGTTCTTCAATATCTGTGATCTGGGTCACGCTGCATTTTTGTTTTTGGTTACACATAGGTTTTCAAAAATGCTGCTCTGTTTCCAAGTGTTGCATTTGGAGTTTTTTTTACTACATTTTTGAGGTTTTGAGGTCTAGATATCAGAAGATCCAGTTCTTTACTACATTTTCAAGTGCTCTGCATTTTGTTTCTTCTTCTACATTCAACTTCTCTTTGATCTGCAACAAACATTGTTGATCTACACTGTTCAAGAGCTCTTTTGATTTTCGCTAGGTGTGAGACATTTTGTATTAACTATCTTTCAAGCCGGTAGGTGAATATTTCCGTACAGTCTTTAATTAGAATCCCTAATAATTCATACAGGAGAGTAAATGCTTCCATATCAAGAAGACAAACCCTACAAATCTCTCAAAAAGACCAGTCCACTGAATGCTTCACCGGAAACCCCATCGACGACTGTTGGAAATGCGACCCAGACTGGGCCAACAACCGCCAACGGCTGGCCGACTGCGCCATCGGGTTCGGCCAGTACGCTATGGGCGGCAAAAATGGGGAATATTACATCGTCACCGATTCATCAGACGACGATGCTGTCACTCCCAGACCAGGGACTTTAAGATACGCTGTTATACAAACAGAGCCTCTGTGGATAGTGTTTCCAAGTAACATGCTCATAAAGCTGTCTCAGGAGCTCATTTTCAACAGCTACAAGACTCTCGACGGCCGTGGAGCTAATGTTCATATTGTGGGTGGTGGGTGTATCACTTTACAGTACATAAGCAATGTTATTATACATAACGTGCACATTCACCATTGTGTCGAGTCAGGTAAGAAAAAATTGGTTCTTTGATTCTACACAAAACAGAGTCCTCTGTTTTTCAATCCTAAAACAGATTTTGATGATTTGCATTAGAATGCTTAAATACTAGTCCCAGTTCAAGTTCACATGCCAAGTTTTTCGGTTTTTTTAGGTCTGATAGTTACTGGATACTAACAATTTGCACAGGCAACACGAATGTGCGATCAAGCCCAACACATTTCGGGTACCGAACAAAATCTGACGGCGATGGGATCTCCATATTCGGGTCGAAAGACATATGGATAGACCACTGTTCGTTGTCTCACTGCAAGGACGGACTTATAGACGCTGTGATGGGTTCGACGGGGATCACAATATCAAACAACTTCTTCTCGCATCACAACGAAGTGATGCTGCTGGGACACAGCGACGATTACTTGCCGGACTCGGGAATGCAGGTGACAATAGCGTTCAATCACTTCGGAGAGAAGCTGGTGCAAAGAATGCCGAGGTGCAGGAGAGGTTACATACACGTCGTCAACAACGATTTCACTCAATGGGAGATGTATGCTATCGGAGGTAGTGGTAACCCCACCATTAACAGCCAAGGCAATCGCTACACCGCACCCACCAATCGTAACGCCAAGGAGGTATGTATATTCATGTCTACATAGTATTCGAATCTGGAAATTATCGACCGAATAAGTGTTTTTTTCCTTCTAAGCCACATTCTTCTTTTTATCATTAATATGCTTTTACTTTTTTCTTTTTTTTACTGTAAATCAGTGGACCTACAGTCAAATCACCGAATATTAAGTGCTTTTAGAGGTGGGGTATCTGTTTTTTTATTTATTTATTTAATATTACAATAATTCTGGTTAGAAAGGTAACGGTACGAGAGCCATACCCTACCGGATCAATGATCAATCTCATATTATCTACTTGCAATCACAGCTGAAAATTGAAAGGACCACCAGTGGTTTAGTAATAATACAAGTGATTTTGAATTTGAAGTTTATGGTAACTTTTGATTAATTTTATTGATAATGAGTAGAAGTGTTTACAAAATGGTGGGGTTGGTGCAGGTGACAAAGAGAGTGGAGACAGAAGAAGGAGAATGGAAGGGATGGAACTGGAGATCAGAAGGAGATGTATTGGTGAACGGTGCTTTCTTTGTGGCTTCTGGGCAAGGAGTGGAAGTCAAGTACGAGAAAGCTTACAGTGTCGAGCCCAAATCTGCTGAGCTTATTCAACAACTCACTTGGCATTCTGGTGTTCTTGGCGTTGGTGGCAGGTATTTATTATTTCTTCTTTATTAATTTCTCATCACTAGCTTTCACTTTTTTCTCTTTTTCTTTTTCTATCTTTTAATGGATGGATGGATGGATGGATGGATGGATGGAATGAGCAGGGACAACAGTGTGGGAATGTGGAGCAGAGGACCCAACGATGCTGAGATTGGCTCAGCAACACCAACCAAGATACCTCTCTCTATGTTAATTGCATTCTCATGCTTTGTATGCTTGTACACCATGCCCATCACATTCATGCTATAACAAGAAACTAAGCAATCATTTTCTTTCTTTAATTTCCTTCCTCTTTTTGAATTTTGACAAAGACAAACAAGCCGTGGAAAATCCTGGTTTTTGTTTTGTTTTCAGAAACCAAGGGTACATCTAGTAACGTTTTTCGTATGTTGTTTTTTGAAAATAAAAATAAAAATGAAAACAGTACTTTTGGTTTCAATTTGGAAATTGAAAAACGCATCTAGAAGCATATTTTAAAAGCTGTATTCTGAAAATAAAAATGGTAAATACGCGTCTGGTGGTAATAATTGACAAGAGTAATGCTAGCCGTCCTAAATTTCTTTTCCAAAATTTCTTTTTCAAATTCTGTCCCAAATGATGTGTCACGTGAGGTGTCAACATCACATCAGTTACCATATAATATCATGATTTATAAGATGCTAATACCTCACGTGTCACATCATTTGGGACAGAATTTAGGAAAAAAATTTTAGACGACTAGCATCACTCAATTAACAAAGAGTTGTGCTATTGGCACACCCCCTACTGATTTATTCATGCCACACTTCTTAAAATTTTGATTTAATTAAATAAATTAAATGTTTTTATTAAACTTTTTTGTTTATTTCCAAAACTACCCATTTTACTTATTTTTCAAACTTAATATATATCATATATGATCTCTCTATCTCTTATCTCTGTATCTGTATACATCTCTCTCACCTCCATTGATTGATTTATTTTTTTTCTTCTTATTTCTTTATTTTTAGTTTTTTTTTCTTCTTATTTCGGAAACGAAAAAATAAAAAATAACAGGGTACTTTAACACAACGACAACTTGATATCATTCTAAAGAAAAAATAAACTTCAAACTTATTTCCAAATAATGGATTGTTTCCAGATGCTTACTATCATTGTCAGACAATTCTTGCTTTATGTCATTCTCAGATAATTCTTCAAGATGTTTGATATTGTTCTTAGAAAATTCTTCAATTTTCTTGATATCGTTCTCAAACTCTTTTATAATATTTTATATGTATGTAAGAAGCAGATTTTAGGGTTTAAGAATTAATTTTTTTTTTTTGAAGAAACAGATTACTAGTTTTTTTTTTGGAAAAGGAATATGAGATTTTAATATATTTACTTTGTAGAAGAGTTCTTTCCTAAATTGTATGTCTCTTTAAGTAATTTTGATAAAGGAAAAAAAAGAATATTATATAATTAAAAAATGGGGCATGAATAGATCAGTGGGGGTGTGCCAATAGCACCACTCATTAACAAAACACTGAAAGCCATAATTTTACTCGCATGGCAATATATTATTGTTGTGTTCTATGGTGTTACAATAGACTTACCACACATAATAATTATAATATATATATATATATAGATATATGTATATAATCCCTAAAACCCTAACTTTATTCCATTATTTTTGTCCCCTTCATTACTCTGCCGCCTCGCTTCATCTTCTCTCAGCTCTCTGTTTCTATGTTTCTATCTCTACTTCAACTTGCTCGATCTCTTCGTCTTCTCCCCCACATCTATCCGTCATCCTCACTTATCTTCATCTTGTTCCAATCATTTCTCTTCATCTCCTCTAATTCCATGATTTTTTTAACCGTTAATTAGATATTATATGTGTTGCTTGATGTTGAAGTTGTAGTTGTTAGTGAGACAATTCGAAGCAGTGTTGTTTTTTGAAATTGTGTTGATGATGGGCAGATGAATTTTTTGAGATTGTGTTGATGATAAGCAGATGAAGATGAAAGTGTGATTTGTTTTGTTCTGAACTTGAAAAAAATCACAAAGTGAAAAAAAAAATGGAAAACTAAAACAAAAACATCAAATAGCCGTTTTCAGTTTTTTTCATGTTTAAGTCATTAAAGTTGAAAATGATTTGAAAGATATTTTTGAAAATGATTTTAACATTCGAACTATTTTTTTAAAAACGAAAATGGCCTTACACAAAAGGCACAGGACAGGGCCTAACTGTATGTTGTTTTGTTAATGCAATTAATCTCAGAAATGTTGAAGCAAACAATATTCAGACATTCCTGAATTATTAGGTAATGCAATATTGATGAAGAGGGAAATCCAACCAAACAACAATTGATAGACAGTACGAATAACCGATTTGAATCCGTTGATTTGAGCACGAATACCGGAAGTGATCCCTATTATTAATTTGTTGATCCGTATACGGATGCAAGAATAATAGATTTCAAATTCATTGATCCTCATAAAAGTACCGAAAATGGATAAAAAAAAAAGATGTTCTCTTACAAATTTTTATTAATCATCAAAAACTGAAATCCCTTATAGGGTACACCGTCTTTAAATAGGAAAATAAAAACCTAAAATAACTAATAAAACAATAAAATTATTAATTTCCATTGGGAAATTAAAAATACTAGAATCATAAATAATTAAAAACCTATTTAATAAGTAAATCAAATCTGAAAAAAATTAACTACCTGATTATATAGATAATAAATAGAAGTAAAATAATATGAATTAACTATTATAAATATTTTCGCAATCTAAAATCTTTAAGAATATTTTTTATGATATCTCCTTACTCCTACATCAAATATCATATCTGGCAACCTAATTAAACATTTTAAAGAGAGAAGTGTTTATAAATCCCAAATTTGTGTATAATGTATACGGATGGCAAAATTTCACGCGGGGACTCGTACTTTTGGGGTGGGGATGGGTTTCAATTTAACGGGGATGAGGATGTATAGTCTAATCCCGCAATGGGTATGGGACGGGAATGGGTTTTATACTCCCCGCCCCGCCCCCGTCTCACTTAAAATAATACTTAGTTAAATTATGTAGTTTAAAAAAAAAATCTAATAAAGGAAATATGTAAATACATTAACCATAATTTTACATCTCTTTACCGTTATTTAACATAAAGTGACAAAACAAAATACTATTAAAAAAACCCTAGCCGCTAACTGTAACTCTAAGTCTCTAATCCTCAAACAACTCGAATCGCAATCCCTAAATGTAGCTGATCGTACGAAGAGAGAACTAGAGAAATAAATGCAACTATTAGATGATTAGCGTTATGAATTTTGAACATTTTGATCTCATATTTTATATTTATGTTTGAAAATGATTGAATTTTATAAGATGTTTTTTAATTGTTTCTTGGAATTATTTATTACTTTATATTTTTTTTATCATATAATGGTTTATATTTGTTATTTCAATAAATAAAAAATTATAAATGGATGGGGATGGGAAAAAGCACTCCCCGTTGTACTCCGCCCCGCCCCGCCCCAACCTGCTCCATCTATAGTGGGGTTTTATGAAAGGATGAGTTTTCAATAAATAAATGGGGTGAGGTGTGGGGAAGACCACCCCACCCCGAAACCGCCCCATTGCCATCCCTAATAATGTATAATACACTATACAATGATTCAATGAAAACATTTTAAGGCTTGAATGTTGATAAGATATTTTATTGGGATAAATCCAGTAAGCCAAACAAGCTAAAGAGAAAGAACTTTTGTCATTTTAGATATTAAGAACTTTGTCTCCACCCAGAAAAGGACAGTTGTCATTTTACAGCAATGACCGACTTGTTTTCTGAGTGAGAACGCACTGTTGACTGTAGTGGCTTTATTTGAAGCTTTTTTTTAATTACTATTATATATTTTATAATAAGCCGTCGATTAAAATAGGATTATGACCTATTAGTATGTCTTCCCCCCTATATTATGCTTATTGGCCATTTTTCCCCCGACAGCAAACTTATTCGCCAAGTACCCCTTTCCCATAGGGATGGCGAAATTCCCCGCGGGGACGCGGGGACCCGCACTTTTGGGATGGGATGGGATGGGATGGGGATGGGTTTCAATATGGTGGGGATGTGGTGGGGATGAGGATGTATAGTCTAACCCGCAATGGGTATGGGGCGGGGATGGGTTTTATACTCCCCGCCCCGCCCCGCCCCGCCCCGCCCCGCTTAAAATAATATTTAGTTAAACTACGTAGTTTCAAAAAAAATATATCTAAAAAAGGAAATATGTAAATACATTAATCCTAACTTTACATCTCTTCACCGTTATTTAACATAAAGTGACAAAATAAAATACTATTAAAAAAAACCCTAGCCGCTAACTGTAACTCTAAGTCTCTAATTCTCAAACAACTCGAATCGTCATCCCTAAATGTAGTTGATCGTACGGAGAGAGAACTGGAGAAATTAATACAACTATTAATGATTAGCGTTATGAATTTCGAACATTTTGACATCATACTTTATGTTTATGTTTGAAAATGATTGACTTTTATGATATGTTTTTTTAATAGTTTCTTAAAATTATTTATTACTTTATATTTTTTATCATATTCAATGGTTATATATTTGTTATTTTAATTAAAAAAAATTATAAATGGGGTTAATGGGTGGGGATGGGGAAAGCACTCCCCGTTGTACCACGCCCCGTCCTAACCCGCTCTATCTATAATGGAGTTTTATGAGGGGATGTGTTTTCAAAAAATAAATGGGGTGGGGTGCGGGGAAGGCCACCCCGCCCTGAACCCGCCCCATTGCCATCCCTACTTTCCCATTAGTTTTTCCGTTGATATAGGTAGTTGACTGTTAAGTTGTTGTTGAATATAAAGGTAAAATGGTAACTTTAACATAAAATAAATTAATACACACTTATTTATGATTTTAAAAATCTGAAAAAGAAAAAAAATAGTGGAAAATTCAAACATAAACCCAGATCTGTCAACAAATAAAAAACTATATCAAACCTAGACCTGTCAAACACATTTATTAACTTAAACAACTCATGTATATCTCAAACAACCAAAAAATCAAACCTAGACCTGTCAACAAAAAGAAAAATTTAAACCCAAAAACACAGACACCAATATCATCATCATTAACAACATCAAACAACCATTCTAATCACCAAACCTTTACAACCAAATTCCATCCACCAACACCCAATCTATTACGTGGAGATCCAGATTCACAATCTTATCTTTCTCCACCACCATCGTCAACTCCAAACCACCACCCCTACCATCGTCAACTCCAAACAACAACCACCATCACCATCACCATCACCATTTCCAATTCCAAACACCCACCACCACCATAGTCAACACCAAACAGCCCATCGTCAACTCCAAACAACCACCACTGCCATCTTCAACTCCAAACACCATCGCAAACTCCATAATCGAACCACATAACCACCATCAAATCCCACCAAATTAAAAATATATATCTAAGAACATCACCACCAAACCCATAACCACAAATTAAAAAAAAAAATCAGAACTGAGTGCTCAATCAAAAACCATTTTCTTCTCGAATCCTCGTCGGCGGCCAAACAAATCTTCAAAACCCAAGGGGATTTGACTGGAATTCTGCCGCTCCATATCTGAATGGAATTTCACAAAATTGACAGGGGATATCCGAATCCGGAATCTCGTCCCGATGATGCGGGTTAGGATGGTGGATTTAGGCGGTGGCGGTGGTTAGGGGGTGGATTTGGGTGGTGGGGGCAAGGCGTTTGGGTGGCTAGGGTTTGATGATGATGATGAGATGGAGATAAGATAATGGAGATTTTTTTTTTGGTGGCTAAGGTTTGGTGATTGGGTGTAGGAGATGATATGGAGAGAGAAATTGGAAGAATTATTATTTTTAATTAAAAACTGATTTTGAATTCGGTTGGATTTGTATGTTGGCCGATGGTGTGGATTTCTGGAGATGATTATGTTTTTGGGGGATGATTTTTTTTGTCATTTTCTTATCTCAATTGAAGATGGTGGATCTCTGGTTCACCACCGTCATTTTCATTTTTCATTTTTTTTTTCATTTTTTTCATTTTTTTCATTTTTGCTCTTGTTTTTAATTTTTATTTTTATTTTTATTTTTATTTTTTAAATTATCTTTTAATAACCACCATCCATCTCGTAGAGATCCATTTAAAAAAATTATATTTCTTTTCTTACTTTTTTTTAAAATCCATTGATTCACAATTATTGAAAGGGTCAAGAACAAATATCAAGGGTAAAAGGGTCTTTAGGTCAACTGCCGCTGTCAGAGTTGTCCATTTTAACGGAAAAGCTAACTGAAGAGGGGTATTTGACGAATAAGTTTGCTGTTAGGGGGCAGAATGGCCAATAAGAAAGATACAGGGGGAAGATTCACTAATAAGTAATAATTTAGGGGGAAAATGATACTTTCCCATTAAAATACTAGTTTCAAAGTATATATGGTTAGAAGATGATGCAGTTGACAATTCAATTTTAATATCAAAACATTCTCTATCTCTATGGTGGCTTTTTCACTTTACATCGACAATGGAATGTAAAGTCTAATCTGTCTGTCAACAAAATAATCTTAAGTGTTTGGAGAAACAGACAGAAGGTGATGCAGTTCTGGTACGTTTTTGCTTCCAAATTAATGTTCTCATCTCATGATCAGAATCTTGAAAAGTAGAAGATTTAGGATGTGATATTTTTTTCTTTTAAAGCAAGTCTCCTCTATTAATTAATGGATGCCAAATTAAGTGCTTGAGGCTGCTTCACCTCATCCTCTGCTAGTTGCTCAATGGATAATAATATTATCTTTTCTTTTTTTGTTTTTATTACACTTCTTGTCCCTTTGAAAAATTTAAGAAACATATCATGAATTCAGTGAAGGCTTTCTTCTGTTAAGCACCGATTCAGCTTCCTCTCTCAAAAGTTTATGAGATAGACAAGAGTACTTGGTGGGGTAGTTTTGAATGTCACAGTGTACATGATTTTGAATGGTTGTTAAAGATCTTTGATTAGACTGTTCACAACTATGTCAACTTTGATCAAAACCATTCACGATATTTTAAGACTAACCTGATAATTTCTAACTAATTAAACACGATCATATAAAAGCATCTACATTCAAACTACAAACTATGTTGGACATATGCAGGTTAGAATTTTACTTGATGGGGGGTTCCTGTTTACACCCAAGTCATCTCAATTTATGTGAAACATGTTTCCAGTCTTTTTTTTTTTTTTCTTCTTAAATTTTCTGTGTTAGTTGCTCAGCAATTACTACATATAAATTTTACGTGGGAGGATTTTAAAGGTCTTGCAGAAAATTTTATCTCCTCTGGGTCTGCAATACTTACAACCTAAAAAACAAAAAACAAAAAAAAAAATGTACTACAATGAAAGAGAGAGAGGATCGAATCAAAAGGGCTTGATATTAATTTCTACAATTCGTAATTGGCAACAAAGGCATTATTTAGAGTTAGCTTAATTCATGTCCCAAATGGAATCTGACCATCCCCATACATCATTATCATCAGAATTCCTGGCCGTGTAACTAATACATGATTCTGTACAATTATAGTCCCCCTGATGCCTTATTTTACTTTGATCACTTGACAACTCTGTTACCCAATCGAAGAACCGGACTTCGTATGGTGAATTCGTAACTGCAGAGCTTGAAAATCCTAGAGCATCCAAAGAAGCATTACTAGTTCCGGAAGTATCATCAACAGGCTTGTGTTCACCAGCCTCGTATGTTTGGACATCAAAATCAACTTTCTGAAACAAGAAATCTTGTTTTCCATCTTCTCTTCCACATTGAAAGTTTTCTGTGGAGTACCAATTGTTAGCAGAGGTAGGAGTAATTGTTAACACAAAAATCATGTAAAAAATCTGAAGAAAAATGTGCTGCACCTTGTTCTCTAGCCTGCATTTTCCTCCTCAGATGAGTCCTCCAAAAATTCTTGATCTCATTATCGGTTCTTCCAGGCAAACTTCGTGCAATCCTTGCCCACCTGAAGAATACTTTTTTTAAAAAATCTTGATCGAAACTTGTCCTCTAGAGTGACGAAACAAGAGAAGAAAAGAAGCTTACTTGTTACCCCATTGCTCGTGAAGTCGAAGGATAATCTGTTCCTCTTCAGTACTTATATCGCCATGCTTAATATTGGGACGAAGATAGTTCAACCACCGCAACCTGCAACTCTTACCGCACCTCTTTATACCTGCAAGTAAATAACTTCCTGCATAAAAAACTTCAATTACACAGAACAAGCAAGTCTATTATTACTTTCAACCTCCTGAATCATACGGACCGGATACTCTAGCTATGTAATCCCATTTTCGGTTTCCCAAAAGGGTTACAAATGTTATCAGTTGTCTGTCTTCCTCCTCATGCCAAGGTCCTTTGCGCAATTTTTCTCCTGGCATGGCTACTCTGTAAACCATTGTTGTTGCAGAAAACTCAAAGAGAGGTTCAAGCCTTCTTATAGGAGAAAAAAATATGGCATACATAAGCAAGTGAAATATAAAAAAATAATAACAAAAGAAAAAAAAAAGGAAGTGACCAGAAAATCTTACATAGGTGTAAAACACTTGTTTGTGGGAACTCCACCATTGGCTTGAATAACTAAACAAGGTGTTAATGAGGTCGGCTGGATATTTCTAAATTTAGTTGCTTGATATGGATAGGGTTACTGTCTTCTTTGCATCATCATTTATTGCTTTATGTGCAATGCAAAGGTTGGTTGTCTTTTGTTTCTCTACTGCAACTACTACTACTGGCAGATGTCAAGAACTATCGTCTCTGCTAGTTTTATAAATCATCAAGAGTGCAATATTTTATAAGATAATTGATTGATAAAGAGAAAAAGTGAAGGGATAGGGATAAAGTTTTGAACTGAAACCAGATTTTAAATCTTCATCTGCATGCTTGATTTGCCAGCTGCGTCATCCCACTCATTGTTTGGCAATTATTAGTAAACATTCCTATGAAAAAAAATATACTCTCTTTTCAACGGGGTGAGCTTGAGAAACAACTCTCCTATTTTCATTATCAGTCAAAATTATCTTAGTACAATGGTTTTTCTGGTTTTTCGGCTATACAAGATCGAGACTAGAAACATTTATTCTCTCATTCATTGTCTTATGAGACCAGATCCAAGATCAAGTACTAAATGGAGGGCATAATGTTTCAGAAAAAACAATGAGAAAAGAGAGGCACAGTATCTTTCATGTTTGGTGCTCAAAAGAATTGCAAAATTTCAATTTTATGACAAGAATAATATTCCTCAAGAGATCAAAATTTAAATAAAAGCTCCACGCTTCATCAAATCATATTTATTAAAGTTGAAGTATAGAAATCCATGACAGACGGTCATAGTATTTAAGGACATGTCCGCAAGACAAAATCTACGAAGATACAGAACCTCCATATGTCAACATCCAGCTTTGAGCTAGACATACAGGAACTAAATTGAAAAGGAATGAGCTAGAAGACTACTCGGAAGGAAATCTTATCTACAATCCTCGCGCTTGGCCGGAAGTACATCACAACTGTATAAAATAATAAGGCCGCAGCTATATTCTCTTAATACCTAAAAAACTTGAGCAGCTAGCGATCAATGAATGATTTGTTCATGAGGTTGACAGCATTGTCCATGAACTGCAGAGACAGCAACAACCAGATTTATCATAAAATTCCACTATAAACAACCATAATTTTCTTTTTCTTACTATGAACAAGTTAACAAAAACTAAATGAAAACAGAATCATATATGAGGAAGGAGTACATTCTAATAGGTCTAGGACCCAGGAAATCAGATGATATCCATAAAGTATCTTCTGCATGTTTATATATAGTTTGAGAGGACTGAGGAGAGTACTATTATGAAAATGATATATAATCCATCCACTATATATGTGTGTGCGCATATATGAGGAAGGAGTACATTCTAATAGGTCTAGGACCCAGGAAATCAGATGATATCCATGAAGTATCTCCTGCATGTTTATATATAGTTAGAGAGGACTGAGGAGAGTACTATTATGAAAATGATATATAATCCATCCACTATATGTGTGTGTTTGCATAATTGATGATGGCTTGATATATTTCACCCAGGTGAGTGTGTGTGAGATGAAAATGATATATAATCCATCCACTATATGTGTGTGTTTGCATAATTGATGATGGTTTGCTATATTTCACCCAGGTGACCTGAAAGACCATCTCAACCAGCTAAACCAAACATGCATATAAAAATCCTACCAATTCACAGCTTATGATCATAGGACTATATACTTGTACTACAACAAATTAGGAAGAGTACATCATTCAACAGGATTGAGAAAATAGAATTTGAAAACTAATGGTGCATTATTATCTCCTTTACTTCCTCCCTCCTGGATTCTCTCTGTTCTTTTCTGTGGCACTGGAAACGAAAAAACCAACACCTGTATTCCAGAAGTCTAGTTTTATAAGGGTAATGTCTGTAACACAAAGCCCGTCAAATTTACTTCTTATATCATATACTCTTTTATATATGAAAAACTTCAGCCAACTTTTAGAAGTCATAATCATCAATTACTCATTTGCTGCTCCAAATGAAGTAAAGACCAAAAACAGCAACAATACTTGCTTACAGCCCCTCGAGACACCCACTAAAAAAATAGCACATGAACTCATCATGCAGATAAATTGGTCAATCGTGTTTCATACTATTGGGAAAAAGGGTGGTCACAAACACAATATCACAGCGGAACAAATAAAACATTTTCCCTCTCTGTGCAATCAAATGGGCAAACCAAACCAAAAATAATATCACCAAGCAAATAAAACACAAGCAGCACCACAAAAATCAGCAGAAAATCCCGGACGCCAAATTTACATGGAAAACCCTTCCATGTGAAGAGAAAAAACCACGGGATGCTAATCCAGCAAAAACTTCCACTAATAAAATTGATGGATTACCGGTTCTACTCCAAACAAGCCAAAGGCTAACAACAACAAACTCCTCACCAAATAGGTGGATTCAACAACAAAATAACATAAAACTAACAAGTTTGGATCTCACCATATGGAAAAAAACAAGACAGAAACCAATAGATACATAGTTCAGAGCATTGTCAACAATATACTAATCTGATTTGTGGAAACCTGAAGCCAACACAGACCCATTATTTTCTTCTCAGTTCTCCCCTATGTTTTCTCTCTCTATTTTCCTCTTTCTCGGCTTCACTTGCCTTGTTTTTGTTTGTTTTGCTTAGCTTGCTAAGCAAGCACTCTTTTCACTCTCTCATTTAATGCAAATTCTTTCAATTTGCTTTTTTTTAAGCTGGTGAGACTCACTCAATGTGAGAGGGATCTACACAACAATCTCCCCCCACTCTCACGGGAAGTGGAGATCCCCATACCTGCAATCTCCCTAAAAACTGCAATAATTGAAGGTTGCAAAGAAGTCTCGTGGATGAAGAAGTTCCTACAAGAACTAGGTCAGAAACAAGAGAAGCTTATCCCTTATTGTGACAGTCAAAGTGCTATCCATCTCAATAAGAAATCTACCTTTCATTCCCGATCTAAATATATTGATGTGAGATATCATTAGATTCAAGATGTGTTGGAGATGAAGTTGTTGCATATTGAGAAAATTCATGCCGATGACAATGGATCGGATATGATGACAATGACAATACCCAGAGAGAAACTTGCAGTTAGCAAGGAGATTGCATGTATGGTGATTCTCACTTCATGTGAGTGAGGGGGAGATTTGTTGTGTGGGTCCCACTAACTTAAAATAAATAAACGAAATCGAAAGAAGCATTTAATGCAAAGTAACTTTGCATTAAATGAAGAAAGTGAAGGGAGTGCTTGCAAGCAAAGCAAACAAAAACAAGTCAGAAACTTAGAGTCTGCCAAGAGAGGGCAGAACCACAAATGAAATCTTCTGTAGTACCTCAGAAGGGCTTCATTTTTGTAAAAATTTCAAACAAAAAGGAGCTAATAATTTCAGGGACGGAGAGTGAGAAAACAATAAAAGGACTTTCTCAATTATAATTAAACAATTTGGATTAATACAAAATTCTAGTTTAGAAGTTTAGAGTTGTCAATGAATGAGCATACTACAACATCAAATAAATAAAACACATTAACATAAGAAATAAATACATAAAGATAAGATTCTTTACCTTTCCAAGCGTCTTAAGTTCTCTACCAACAGGTTCGATAAATTTGAGGTCAACCTCAACTGGCCAAACCTGTGATAAGCAAAACAGAAAAAGACTTGTTTAAATAAAAAAAGAAAACACAAGAATACAATCAAAGCAGATAAAAAAGATGTGATTGAATAGAAAGGAGAGACCTTGAGACCAAGTAAACGAATGGGTTTAACAAGACCAGGCACAATGCAATCAGGACCAGCAGCTTCCACTATAGCTTCCATAGCCAACCCATCTCCTATAGGATTCGGGTGCTGCAATCAATCAGACACACACACAACTAAACAATTTACAAAATCAAAACAGAAATATAAATATGAATTGAAAGAAAAGAAAAGAAAAAGCTGGAACCTTGATTATGTTGAGAGCGTAATTGGAATGGGGATTATTGGAAATGCGAAGAAGAGGAGAGTGGTGGATTCTGGGAATGGGTTTGGTGGAAGAAGCCCTCCACGGCGCATCTTTCTGCAGCGCACTTCCTCCTCCTCCTCCTTTTCTTGACATTAATTCAGGAATTGGGTCAAACCAATGGATTGAGTTGCAGAGAGATTATATGAATGAATGATAGATAGATATACAAGTATTTTTCTTCTTGTGGTGTGGACTTCCAATTATATGATTTTCGGATTTTGTTTATGTGACTGTGCGGGCTTTTGTTTGTGAAATTGTGACTAGATAGGGCACCTATGTACCCTATGCCATTTTTATTTTTATTTACTTTAATTAATTCGAAAGGTCAGACCCAAATTCATTTACCAAAAGAAACTCTATCCACAAAACTAAAATCTCATATATTATGATAATTTTATTTTTATTTTTTTATGGGATTAGGAGTCTATACTAATAGCGCACACAAAAATTATACCACCAATGTTATGTATTTGTTTTTATAATATCTACCTATCCATCTATCTAAAAAATATATATATATTTTTTTAAATTTTTTACCATCTAAATAGAATTCATACCGCTGATTTGAAAGTCATTCGTAGAAATTCCAAACTTGTCTACCAATGTTTTGTAACTATGCTTTAGATTACATTGGTAACTATGCTTTAGATTTATTATTCAATTTATAGTTATATTTGTAAGTCTATCTCACTTTTAAATATACATTATCTTCATGTCAGCAATCAGCATTCATTGGAAGGATTATCAATTATATCATTCACTACTTTCGTATCATCATCATCTCTTCGAACCAATATAAAAATGACAACTCTCAAACTCTGAGTTAAAAAAAATAATAATAATGAATCAATAATTGAGGAACAAATTCCTTCTATATCTGTGGGGCAAATGTACAAGTTTGTAAACAAGGAGAAATGGGATGGGATGGTGAAAGTTGAAACAGAAAATTCCTCAAGTATATATATAGGAAATAATTAATGAACAAAAACTCCTTGAAGCAGTTACTTCCTTAAAGAGCTGAACACAAAATCATCAACTCCCCAACTTCCTGAATCTGTCTCACTGTTTTCCTCTGTAAAACAAACATTGGCAAAGTGTTCAAACACAAATTTATGCACATAGATAATCATCCAATTTTCCCAACTCTCATAAACACACAATGCCTCATGCTGACAAATCTGGATTCGTATAATTTCGCTTAGCCTAATTTATATTGAATAATACAAGTCTAATTTCAAGCGAGTACAAACTAGAAGACTCGAACACTTTCTGTATAGAACGAACAAATATGAGTGAACAAAAAAAAATAGAGGAAATTCTTGACAAATCATTCTTAATCAGCAGCATCTTACTAACAAATTCCATACTAGTTAAATTACAATGATCGCTGCTCTTGTTCCCTGATATCTTCAATGAGATCAAAAAAATCAAAAGAGAAGAAGAATTATGAAAAAAGAATACCACCAAAATGGGGAGGATTCGGTCCGTCCATCCATGTTTTTACGGTGGACCATCTGGCTGTGAGAAATCAGTTACACTGTAACCATATCCTCTCCCCCGTTCTGTGCTGCCACGTCTGCCAGTTTCTTCCATGTTAACTCTCGTTGCTCTTCTACCTCTCTGGCCCGGGACTCTTTCTCTGTGTAATGACTCTGGCACTCTTCAAACAACTCCGCATCCATTTCAAAAAACATTTTCCGAACATTGACTGTCAGCCCATGAACTGCCTGGTTCCAGTGACTCTGAATATTCTTCTCCAATGCCTCAAAGATGATAGGCAATATGACATTTCGGTTCTGGGCAATTAAGCTCACAATGTGCTCATTATTCCACAAAAAGAGGGCTCGTTCTGCAACCTGCAACGCAGATTGTCAAAGCAAAGACTTGAAAGTGATATGCTGCTTAATAACGAAGAATAAAATAATAATGCCAAGAACATAATTCAAAATCCAGTAATCTTCTCCTACAATTCTAAATGTCTAATCAAGATTTCCATACCAAAGCTAAAACCTCATGCTTCTCTCCTTGACAAAACTCCTCCCAACATGTAACATATAAATTATAATGTTACCAAAGAGCAAATTAATGTTAAAAAATAAGTAACAGTGAACCATATCATATGTCCCAGTAAACAATATCCAATTATAGAACTAAAGTCTTACTAGGGTTCATTTCCCCAATTATTAACTAGGGAGATCCAAACATGTTATTGTACCCATATTTTGCAACAAAGCAGTATGCAAAGGTAAAGCTTCTAATTTATGAGTTGGGATTTGTTTCCTATTCTCATGGTTTTAAAAGGCGTTTGGAGGCTTACACCTTGAGGCTATGAGGCGTTCAAAAAAAGCATGGGTTGCTGAGAGGCTAAGCTTCAGCTCTATAAGGCGTACGCCTCAGAAAAAGAACAAATTTTTAACTATCATGTTGATGTTTGGGCCTTTTATTTTTCAAAAAAGTTTAGGGCCACAGTTTTGGGCTTAAGTTTGGGGTTTAGTTAGTAAAAAGTTTAAAAGACAACATTAAAACACAAAAAAAAACAACAAAAGAAACCCTAGCTGCTCTAACAAAGAAACGCACAAGGAAAACAGCTGCTTTCTCTTCTTCTTCCCCCACAAAGGACGCACAACATATTTCTCTTTATGTAGGGAGTTTACAATTGATAGATGAAGGTGAAGACGACTTTAGAGACGGAGACGGTGACAATGAGATTGGGTTCGATGATGTTGATGGAGATGGACTTAATAATTTTGAATATGATCATCTTCCAATTGATCCCAATCCCAATAGTCTTGATGAGAATGATGATCAGACAGTCATAGATTTAACTCTAAAACTTGTTCTAAATTTCTAGTATGGGATAGGAGGATTCATAGTTTTTAGCCTTTTATTTTATGAACTACATCACGATGTGTGTTTTTATTTGATGTTGATGCTATTGATTCAATGACCTTATGGTATGAAATATGAATTTCTACTTTTTTAGGATTTTTTAAATATTTTTAATTTTTTATTTATTTTTATTATTTAATTGAGGCTTACACCTCGTTTCGTCCTCGTGAGGCTAAGGTAAAACCCCTCAAGGCTCGATTTAGCCTTTCAAAGCCTTGCATATTCTATTGACTTATTTAGGTTGTTTTTAGTCATATTAGGATTAGTTTATTCTAAATAGTCTTATTATTTTAGTTTATTGTAACTTATTAAAATTCATTCCTTTGGGACAATTTCTTTGTTGTGGATTCAACATGCTCTTAGAGGATTCGAGGGAGGGTAGGTATTCTCATAACGAAGATAGGGAATGATGGGCCTCACAGAGTGATCATTCTTGTTTCTACCATACCCAGATACATCAATTTTTCTTTCAGGGGGCATATGGTGGCTAGCACAACAAAATACCGGAAAAAAAAAAGATAAAGGACCAAACACGACTCGGGCCTTAAAACATTTCTTGGGTGGAATCTAGCAATCTATCCATGCCTAACACTAGGCATTCATTAATCAGGAAAAAAAAACATAAGCACAATTGCCGGGAGAGGAAAGGAAAATGGGGGAAAAAATATAAAAAAATAATAATAAGAAGAATTGTTTATAAACGTAAACACCCTATACCAACAACCACACCTCATAAGGAGTAATATTTTGAGTTAAAGGCTGTATAAGCTAGTGAGAGCATGAGAAAGGCATAGAGCAAAAGGAATTTTGCAAACAATTCCACGAGAGTAAGATAATTAATCCTATAATATGGAAATGAATGAACAAGACTAACACTACCAATATCTTAAGAGAAATCATCAATCTATTGGCGCTATTTTCCTATATCATCCTTACTATTGACAACTTAATAGCAGCTACTGTGTCCAACAGGATGTCTATTGGGTTACAAGTTTTTAAGAATGTTGGAATCTTAAATAGCTGAGACACAGCAACTACCATAATCGAATCTGAAGAAATAGAGAGGTACATAAGTGAATATGCTAAATAGTTAGCCCACATGTGATAACCAATAAAACTTCTTAAGTCACTTACTAGCAATTATCCCACAAACATGACAAATCAAAATGCATAACACATGAACTTCTCCAAGAAACATCCCGAGACCCTAGAAAATAACTGGGCTACCAAAACTAAATGCAGATTGCCAAAATACTATGTCCAGACTGCACATTGAAATAATAATGCCAACCCAGACTTGTCCAATTAAATATCACCCCAAAGAGCACTAGTGTACCAAGCAAGTATCCAGCTGAAGAGTCACAAAACTAGCATATAACAGTTCAAATTTTAACAAAAATCTCGTTAATTCAACAGTACTAATTGGATTGAATTCAAAAACACATGTATCATTCCATGTCTCTATTAACTCTTCGATGAAATGATGAAGGATCACAATCGCATTCACTAGCAATTTATGAAAACCTACAAGCACGGAAAGCGAGATAAACCAAATTTGTCAAGAAGATAAAATCCCACTGATAGAAGAAATCTATAATATAAAGATACTCTCTCTCCTTTCTGACAGAATGTCACTCACATTTCATGGCACCACCAACCTCATGAAGATAGAAATAAAATAGGTAATTCAGTAAAAAAAGATTGATTATGATATAATCCCTCAACCCTTCTGTAGTAGAGAAGGTTACAAGTTTAGAATCACGTCTAGTGCAGAAAACAGAATTTCTTTCATTAACAGGGAAAAAATAAACGTGAAAAATACTATTTAATCCCTATATATTCATAGCATTTATCAGCAATAACAGACTAACATATTTGCCAGAGTCCACAGTTTTCTACAGAACCATGCTGCTACATAGACAACACAAATAAAGCCACACTTCAAAAACCAATCAAGAGATTAAGGAGAACTGTGTCAGAAGCATAGAAAAATGAAAATGATATGAAAAAGAAAAAAAAAATTGCAAACAGGAACAAAACATTAAGAACACAAATATTCACGGACCTAAGAATGGGACTATGGGAGGAATTACCAACAGTCCTTATCAAATGAACAACATTAAAGGGAAAACCGTATGAACTGTCAGCACTTTAAGTTACTATCTATTGAGCAGAAACACATCATTTTGCAATGGGGAATCTCCAAAGACATCTAAAGGTGATTTCATAATAAATTAACCGGAGACTGTAAAAATCCTGACAATGCATACAAAAATATGAGCTCTTAAAAAGTTAAGAATCATTCCCAAACCTGAAAATGAGAGCTATTAAGGCAGCGGGCAATCTGTCTAAAAAGAGGAACCATGCAACGCTGAAACTCTGCAGCCTGTGTTGCCTCCAGCACTTCTTCAAGTTCCCCGAGAAAGAGAACCTCTTTCTGACAATTAGTTACAGGCCAGTACTTCAACAAACCCCTAATCACCGTATCCGCCAGCTTGTAATCCTTTTCAACAAACTGAGTAATACAATAAGAAAGCTGCTGATGGTACACAGCAACAAGTTTTGGCTTATGTAGTGGTATAAGCGCCCGGACAAGAAACAACTTATGCTCCTCTTTCATTGGCAACGCAAATCCATTAATTATACTCCCAAGAATCTCCAAAAGCTCTCCAATCCCACTATGCCTCTCTGTCTCGTATATAAATCGATAGAATATATTATTTATCGCCTTCCTTATAAAGGGTCTGTGCACCATAAACTTGCCATAAATACGATGCAAAATTGTTTTCAAGTACTCTCTTTCTCTGGGATCCTCGGAATTAAACAAATCAAGCAATTTTAACACAAATGAATGATCAATGTACCGTTTGGCAACCTTAGTATCTGTATCAGAAGACACTACATATCTCAAAAGCAATTCATAAACAAGCTGCAAATGAATCCAAGATGGCTCTGCATACTGCTCATCCTCTTCAGGGTCAACATTTTCCTGGCCAGTGTTTTCGTGCATAGATGGAGGCAAACATCGAAAAATATTAACCGAAATCATTTTAATCATCTCCTCTTGACAATGCTCAGTGATTTTACCGGACCCAGATTGGATAAAATCAACAAGCTCAAGCAACGCCTGTCTCTTGATTTCCTTCTCACGAACAGATTTCAAAGTATCCGAAAAATCCAATTGGAAGCAACAAACTTGAAGCTTCCGCAGAAACAAATTCTGCCGCTCGGACGTGGGCACGTCCCGGAAAGGCGGAAGCTGTTCAATGCTGCCCATAGGCGGCGGAGACGCCACCACCGGAGAAGTAACCGCGTTCGGGCTCAACTGACCAGGCCCAGCCCTTGAAGAGTGATTCATAACCACGTTAGCACCCGTGTTACGGCCACCGGGTTGCCCCAACCCGCCGTAAAGAGACGGATCGTTAGGATCCGATTTGGAGGGCTTCTTGTGCGCTCCTTTCATGATTTTCTTCAACATTGTAAAAAACTGGAACCCTAGTTCTCGAATCCAACTCTAGATAAAATTTAGAACGTGATTGGCTGGAAAATGAGAGCTTCAGGACCCGCGAGCATGGAATAATTAAACTAGCACATGGGATCAACGTCTGATCCAGTTTTTTGAATGAAGAAATCAAATCTACATGGATCTGAGATAACAAAATAAGCTAAGGAAATCTATTATTTTTTTTACCGCTTATGTTATCGCAGAAATGCAAGCGTTGATTGATCGAAATGAGGAGTCATCTGATCAGTCAGATCACCGGAATGCCGGTCAGCTGATCTGACGGTGATGGTTTTTTCCCAGCGATGAATCCGATGGCAGCGGCAGCAGATAAATATTTATATATATAAAAAAAAAACTGGCGACACAAAAGATAAATTTAGCGAGATAGAGAGAGGATTGGGAGTGACGAAAGTGGGAGTTAATTAAGGAACCTAAAGCTAACAAAATAAAAAGAGAGAAATATTATTTCAAAGATTATACTGTACCTTTTTATAAATGGTTTTTTTAATTACATTTTTTTTCTTAATTAATAATTACTGAAATAAATCTTAGAATTTTTTTTTTCAGAAAAAAAGAAAAAAGAAAAAAAAAACATGTAGTGAGTTTGGTTCCTTTTATCAAACAGGCTTCTACTTACTAGTTGTTGTAACATGTTTGTTGGTTGTACACGTGGCTTATGATTGAAGAATTGGCAACATATGAGGACCCCACTTTAATGAATCATAATCAACCTACCTGTTAAATTAAATGCAGATGATTTTTGCATCATAGCTTATTTTTATTTTTATTTTTATTTTTTTGTTTACAATAAAATATTTATTTATTAAAATTTAATGTTTGAATTGTTTCTAATATTTATTTCCGTACGATTCCGGAATTCAAACATCTTAGAGATAAGTTTGAAGCCTTTGTGTGTATTACACTATTATGATGTGGCAATGTATTCCAATTTTGTCCAAATTGCCGATTGCCTGAATATATATTTCTATTTATATTTTATTATTGATCTTAGAGCATCTTCGATATAAAATTGTTTTGTATACTAAAAATCATTGATATAAAAATAATGTGTTAAAATTATTAATTAAGAAAAAAATGTAATTATTAATTAAGAAAAAAAAATGTAATTATTAATTAGATATAACCCAAACAAGCTAGAGGGTTAGTTCAATACTCCAATAACATGACCTTAAATCTAAAAATTTACATGGAATGAATTCTTATGCTCTAATCAGATAAGCTTGAATGTTACTCTATAACTAAATTTTTATTAGAAATCTCAAGATCTTAATTATTTAATTTTTAATCTGCTAAATGTTAAATTCAATAGAGAAAACTATAATCAACTTGTAAAAGATCGGTCAAATAATCTGTTGAGATTTAATGATATACAACTCTTCACCTTAAGAGATGAGTATTTTCACACTTTTACAATTTAATAAGCAAAGATAAGACTCAAACTTTTATTATAAATGTAAGAAAGGAAGTACACAATCACTTAAAGAGGGGTGTATTCAATCTAAACTTTTAAAGACTTGCATTGAATTAAAAGTTTATATATATTCAATATAGACCTTTAAAGACTCTATAAAAATCACGAGGTATTCAATCATGACTTTTAAAGACTTTTAAAAAGTTTATAAAAGTCGTGAGGTATTCAATTATAACTTTTAAAAGTCTATAAAAGTTTAGAGCTATTTAAAATGTTAATGATTTTTAATGATTTTAAAATGTCGATGACTTTTAATGACTTTTAGTTATATTAAACTTTAAAATTTCTCTTCCATTGATACCAAAGACTTTTGATGACTTTTACTTGAGAGAAAAAAAAACACATAAAACTACTTGAAAAAAATCATAGACATTTTATTTTCACAAATAAAATAAATTGGTCATTTTTTGAACTTTTAAAATGAACAAATTATGAAAACAAACAATCATACAAACATTAGCTATATATAACAAAAAAAAAAAACTACAAAAAAATATAAAACAACTTTCCATCGGTTATGCAATTAAAAACAATAGATTTCATTTTCTTACCTTCATTTTCAAAGCAACTAAACAACTTTGAAACAAGTCAAACGAATTTCATTTTTGTTAATTAAAAATAATAAAAGATAAAAACTATTACTCAATCATGTCATCCATATAATTATGATCAATATCAAACTACCAACTTTTAGGCATGGGTCTTGTTCAACAACTAAATACTGTTTATAGGTTTTATCTTTAGTAATGAATTAATTTTGGGTAGATTTTTTATACTCATTGTCATACTTTGATAGAGATATGTAGATGTTAATACTGCTACATTTATTCTAAAAGAAAAATTATAATATTTTGACTAATAATTATATAAATCAAATAAAAATTTGACTAATTATATTTTACATACGTGTTTTGACTAATTATAAAAAAATTTAGATACATAGTTATCTTTATGATGCAAAATATAATAATAAAAACAAATAAAAAAAATTAAAAATCATGTATATAGACATGAATGATTTCGTTAAGATTAATTAACGATGATTTTGTTTTTTATTCTTTTGAATTTTTTTTTATTAACATAAGAAATATATATAGTTTTGTTAAAACAAAGTATATATTATATCAATGAAAGTTTATAAATGTCTATGAAAGTCTTTTAAAATGAAAGTTAATGAAAGTCTATAAAAGTCTTTTAAAATGAAAGTTCATGGAAGTTTTTCATAATTTTGTAAAGTCTATAAGAGTCAATAAAAGTTCATGAATTCCACAAAAAGTCATCTATTTAAAAGAGTCTTTAAAAGTCTTTTGAAATCCTAATTGAATATACCCCTCTAAGAGTGAATGTGTAATGATAAACCTTTCACATCTACATTAATGAATTTATAAGTTGAATCCATATATCACCGTCTTTTAAATTTATAATAGTTATATATATATATATATAAAAGAATTTAAAAGATGTATTCAATTGTGTCATGGAAATAGTCATTCAATTTGATAAGACAAGTCCAGGTCAACTAGATTTTACTAAGCCTAAAGTCGTTTGGTGAATGAGTGAGTGACTTGACCAAGTGTAATTGGTTAATACTTAGTACACATCACAATTAAGCTGAGTCATGGGGTTATTACTGCTTAATACCATATATAGCTTTTATTAATTTAAATTTTGATAGGATAATCTAATTTATTGCCAACTAAACATCGTTTTAATTTTAAAAAAGGAAAAAAAAATGTTATTAAAATTGGTTGGATGGCATTTTCAATTCTGTGGTATATAAATTTTAAAGTGATAATGATGAGTGGATAATATTCTTTGAAATAGTTATTAAAAAGAATTGAAGCTCACCAAAAGTTGTTGAACATCACAATCAAACAATAGATTATTAATGTATTATTTGTGATGAAGATTGAATTTGTAGCCTTGCAAGTTTCCATCCATTGATTGTGAGGCTGCTGGTATGTTTGTGAAGATTGAAGAAGCCATGGAGATGACTCACGTTCAATGCTTTTCGACCGTAATTTTAATCAAGTTTATCCAAAACAAACAAACTTTCGATTTCGACCAAGAGCTCACTTTGACAAAAGCAAAATTTAGGGAATTTTATTAAAATTCATATTTTTTTTTCGTAAAATATCACATATTTAAATGTCTTTGTTATATTAGTAATTTAATTTTCTTGTTTTTTTTAAATACACCATTTTAGTCAATTTTACCAAAATACTAATAGTTAACTCTAACTATATTTATATAAAAGTATAATTTTACCCTTATCAAAATGATTTATTGAGTTTTAAAAATAAATAATATTAAAATGGTTTATAAAAATAAATAAATAACAAAATTTTATTTTCTAAAAAAAGTAATAATTAAAAAAAACTAATGAATTATGAAAAATATAAAGTTAAAGTAATAATAAATTTAAAGTATTTTTTTTAAAAAATTAAAATTATTTCAAAAAAATAAAAAGAAAGTTTTTTTTTTTAAGTAAATGGATTGCCACTGTTGGATTTGGATCGATCAAATGGTGGAGGTCCATTTACTTAAAAAAACTTTTTTTTTATTTTTTGAAATGCTTTTTATTTTTTGTTTTTTAAATTTATAAAAATACATTCAATTTATTATTTATTTTAATTTTATATTTTTTATAATCCATTAGTTTTTTTAAAATTATTTTTTTCTTTTTGTAGAAAATAATTTTTTGTGATTTATTTAATTTTATAAACCATTTTAATATTATTTATTTTTAAAATTCAGTAAATCATTTTGATAAAGGTAAAATTGTACTTATAAATATATAGTTAGAAGTTAATCATTAATATTTTGATCAAATGGACTAAAGTAATATATTTTAAAAAAATAAAAAATTTAAATTGATAATATAATAAAGACGTTTACATATGTGATATTTCAAAAAAAAAAACAAATAGGGCATTTAGTGAAATTACACCTTCATTTATTATCAAAGACATACTTTATTTCCTTACATCAAAATAACCCAAAGCCTCGCGTTTATAAATTTTGCAGGTGGGTTTAAGCGGTTGACATTGTCAATCACCGATATTATATTTATTTATGACAACAAATCCATTAAAGGTGAACGACATAAGTCCAAAACTTTCTTTTACTTCCCATTTTAATTTAATAAGTGTATTTATAGATAATAATCAAATGAAGCTTCAAGGGTGTAACTCGACCGGTAGATGGACAATGTTGATGTTTGGGTAAATGATATCCTAAACCAATGACTTGGATCTTATCAATAACAAAAGGTTTCAAAAAAAATATACTTAATCTAAATATATAGATAGATAGTATAAAATACGAAGAAGATAAATAATCAAATTAAAATTTGTTGAATTAACATTCTTGATCTAAAATTTATAGATAGTTAATCATGTAAGAATAAAATATTTGGTCTACGATTTATTTCGATGTGATAGATGATTTATAATTATTACATCTTTTATAATAAATTCTGATCCAACAATTAATTGAAGTAACAAATAAAGAGTAATCCATCTTTTATTCAGAATATATATTTCCTCTGTATCAAAAGGTATCATGACATTGTTTGAAATAGAAATCAAATCCCTAACCAGATTTTTAGATAGAAAGTTTGAATATTTTATTGAGTTCATGATGAGGAGAGGAATATATTTCAACATGGTTTTCAAAAACTTTTTGACTATCTTTCTGGAAAAATAGTGACTTAAATACTATATTTTATAGGATTTATTGAATTTCCTTCTCTCGTTAGTCATTAATTTCCATGCATGCCCAAGTGAATTAAATAGAGTACCAGTTGAGACCCAGTCCCAGACTTTATACTGGTCCAATGCTGAACAATTCACTGGACTGGATTGTTCGGCCCATTTTCCATTTTGTCCACTACAACCTACCAAGCTCAGGTCCAGGCAAATTTATATTCATTTCCAATTTCACTATCACGACTCATAAGGTATTGTCCTCATTGGTTTATTGGACCTCACGTCTTGATTTCAAGAAATACCACCCCTAACAACCATTAGAAACCTGCATTATGATTTAAAGTTTGTTGGTAATCTCCACTAAACTACTCCAGTTCATTTATAATTATTCGGTCAATTCTATCTAATACCAAAGAAGTTTACACAAATGTAATGAGTGTAGCATATGAGTGGTGAGAGTGGCTACCAAACTTACTTGACCTTAATTTCCAACAATTAATTTTGTTAAGTACCTAAAATTTGGCATCCATCAGTAATCTGTTCAAGATTAGAGAACGATAAAGTAATTAGCACAATCCATGAACAAACCACACTCAAAATGTCTTTATTGTCTGTCTGGTTGCAACAAGTAGTACAGGACAGATTATTTTCTTTTTTCTTGAAAATATATGGGTTTCTTCACCACAGAAAGTGGTGGTAGGTTCTGTGGTGGTAGGCAATTTGAGTCCTCTTTTTGCATAAAGTTTCTGGAAACATCAAACATGTTGATGAGCAATTAACATGTTCTTATTGCTTGCTCTGTTACAGGCGAGAAGTGGCTGCCAGCTCTGTCATGATTTCAGAGAAGATCAAAGGTGCCACCACTCCTCTTACATTTTTCATTTCAACAAAATGGTCAGCCTAAAAATGAATATGTCTCATATATATTCCTTGTACGTTAAAGTGGGGACATGCAATTCCGATTTTTAATTTTCCAGTTATATAATATTGCAAAGATATATATTGAGAGAATCAAAAAGCTTTTTTTAATGGTGTCACAACCTGTTTAAGTTAATCCAACCTTTGTTGTGAGATTGGTTGATTGGAAAACAAGGAAAGGGAGATTAAGCAATCAAAAGTACTTGGTCATTTTCCAATAATTGTAATCAAAAGGTGACAAAAAAAAAAAAAAAATGCAAGGTGGGGCAGTGAGGATGCACCATCACATGATGAGTACAAGAGATTGTGATCAGCTCTTTGTATTATTGGTGGTGGTGGGAGCACACACAACTTCACCTAGAGACTAGAGTAGTTCAATTTCAATTCCAAGTAAAGTGAACCACACAATCTTCTTCCTATTACACCAAAATTTTATTGCGAAAGGTCACTTGTTTGTTTCCTTTATTCAAGGACGAGGAGCAATAATGTCTTCCAAAACAGACAAATTAAGTCGAAATCATCACATACTAGTCTTTTGTTTTTTTTACCTAGTATGTTATATGTATGTATTCAACTACACCTGGACTTTTGTTAGCCATAGCAGAAATATGATGATGATAATTTTGGAATTTGCGAATTGGGTCAGGTTCATAGATGAAAGATAATTTTAAATTAAATCAAGTTTGTGAGTCAACCAGTAAAATTATCATATTATAAGAAGTAAATATAAAAATTTAAACAAAATATAAAGACTATAAGGAAATTTTCCAAAAGGTTGGAGAGGTCATGCCGAAGCTTTGCCCTGTTCGATCACACTTAAATTTTCGCAATACCAGGAAGAAAACCTAAAGCATGCTAGTACTAGCCAATCTCTTTAAACTAATTTTCTGCTTCAATAAAGTTAAAATTGAAAATCAAAAATATATATTTAGTCCATAAAGTTCAATTTCCTTTTACAAACAGAAAATAAATTAATGTCCCCTATAGGCTATATATAAATCAATGTCCATTGAGTGTTGTTGTGGTGGAGGTTGTAGGGGCCGCAGCGACATCTGCCGGAGGTCTTGGTTCAATGTCTTTCAACGGTACAACACCAGTTGTCATGTCAATCTCGGCAGCTTTGGCTTGGTCTCTGAATTTCTTATAGATATCACCTTGGTAAAATTTCTTGGTCCTGATAACCAAAATGATCGAGATAAGGCACCCGAACATAGTAGCTGCTGTGATTATAAGGAAAGCCTTTTTATAACACTCCACACCAATGCAAGTCAAGTCCTCTCCGACCTTTCTTGTTCGACCCTGAGCTTCCATTTGCTTCAAAGCTTCTTTATCGTACAACTTTCCGGCCACTACCACGTTAAGCAAATACGAACCAAGCGGACTTGCCGAGCCGCCAAGATTGTACAGAGTAGAGTAGTACTTAAGTCCGAATATTTCTGATATAATAGCGAATACTAGCGGCCATTGAGCTCCGAAACAGAATCCGATAATAACCGAAGAGAAGTAGAGGGAATTCGGGACACCGAATGCGATCAAAAGATGTCCAACGCAAGACAGAAGAAGCACGAACGTAAAAAGCAGAGGACGTGGGATCTTGTACTTTGTTAACAAGTATTCGGAGGCGAAACCGGATACTACTCTGCCTAGATAGTTCCATATGCTCACTAGTGATACGAATGTTGTGGTGCTACGAGTTGCATAGCCTAATGAGGTCCCGATTTGACCCAAGTTGTCGATTGCCGTTAATGTCCCGCCGACGCCACAAGTTATTGAAATGAATAGAATCAACATGTCAATGCTGAAGAGAGCTTGCAATATTGTGTAGTCTTCACCTCTGTCTGGTGGTTTGAAGATGTTTTCAGTGCAAGCAACTGGCTTCTCTGAACTCACGGTCACTGGAGGAGGTGTTTGTGGCGGTAATTCAACTGCTGGTGGCTCTTCGGAGACTACTTTGAATTGAGAAAGGTCGCTCAAGGCTTGTTTCTTGGCTTTCCAAAGAGTGAATTCTTCAGGAATTACGATAGCTATTGGAAGGAAAAGCAATATAATGACTAGCGTAGCACTACAAATGTACTCGACTCTATTGAAAGTAAGCCGATTTTGTAAAATGATTACGAGCATGAGAAAACCAGCTAGTCCTAGAGAAATATAGAGCATTTTATAGAAGATTTTGAGCTCGTTTGATTGTCGAACGATCTTTATAATCCGAATTGTTCGGAGAAAAGTAAAGGATGTAGCAGCAGGAAGCCAAGCAATTAGCAAAATAAGAGCCTTTGAATCATCTCCATAGAAAGCATGGTACAATTGTGTAATAATAGCACCACTAAGCCCAACAAAGCCCTTCAAAAGGCCTAAAAGGCTGCCTCGACTCTCCGGAAAGTTCATGACACAAGTGACCAAAGCTCCGGTGTTAGCGAAAGTCTGAGAATTAGCACCTATACATATGTATAGACACATTTGCCAGACTTGTGGCTTGGAAATGCGACCGGTGACAGCAAGCCAAATCATGAAGTACCCAAAGAAGTTCATGACCGCACCGACTGATAGCACAATCGACGGTGGTGTAACTTCGTTGATGAGTCCGGATATGACTCCAATGTTGCCCCCTAAGTCTTTGAAGAAGCTTAGCAAGTTGAGAGTGGATTGGTCATAGCCTAAAGATTTTTTGATATCGGTTGAGTATAGACTGAACATGTAAGTTGCACCAGCTACTGACATAATCAATAGTGAAGCAAAAATTATCATCCACCTTCCGGTGATAGTGTGTAACGCGAAGCTCCTCATATCTCTCAAGCCACCGGCACCACTACTGAAGCCTGCAGCAGCAGCCACCATTTTTTCTACTAGAACTGTCTAGCAAAGCTAGCTAGCTAAGTGTTGTTGTGATGAGTGATGAGTGATGAGTGATGAGAGGCACACACATTACATATATATATATATAGTTGAATGGAGGGCTGTGGATTATACGAGTTTTTCACATTGATTTGAGAGTTGAAAAGTAAGAATTAATTTCTTGGAATGGGCGGTGGGGTTCGAGGAGGTGGAAAAAGATTTATTACATAATTATTACAAGACGCGGGATAGTGATATGACAAACCATATATACAATAATTTCATCATGAATCATGAATCATGACCAACACTTATCTCTATTCTCTACCATAATTTTCCTCCTCAGACAAGTTGCGGTTTTCTTTCTTTTGGATTTACGGTGCATCGGAAATTTTGAAGTTTCGGTTTTCTTTAATAAAATTGAGTTAAGTTTTTATTGGAAAAAGAACTTAAACAATTTTACCAAATACAACATACCGAATTTTGTGAGCAAGTCATGTTGGATTTTTATACGTATCCTCGACCTCGAGTAGGTATTTTTGTCTCCTTTATATTTATTGATCTTGATTCGCTTAAAGAGTTTGGGAATCTTGGATCTATAGTAATCATAATTCAATGAACATAAAGAAATTGGATCTATAGTAATCTTGGATCTTTCTTTTTTGAAATTAACATTGATTCTTTATAAAAGGAGTCCATTATTCTTTTTACTGAAAATCATATATGGCCACACTATTACATCTAAAATTTGTTATTAATCACATACATAATTTCAATGTTAGTAATCAATTGAAATCTGAAATACCCCAAATACCCCTCAAGTAAGTAATTGCCTCCCCTCTCCTCAAGCTACTTGAAATAATTTTTGCATAGTAGTACGTTGTTACTTGAATCACATCTTTCTCTGAATTGCTAAGTACTGAAATCATCAAGTAGCAAACTTTACTAGTTACTAATTAACGACTTCAAGTTCGAAAGAAAAAAAAAAGTGTTTGGAGGGTATTTTTGTAATTTTATAGTTTGTGATTAAAAATAAATTTCATATAATATATGTGATCACTTTCATATATTCTCACTAAAAACAAATGTTTCAATAAATTATTGGAAAGATATCAAGAAGCCAAAGGGTAAGGGTGTGTGTTGTGTGAAACAAAAATGAGTTTGTGAGCTCAGGAATGGCGTCATTGGTGCAGGCAAGACAGCGAAAAAGATATTGCCACAGCACCACTAATAATCTTAGCTACTAGAAGACACATACATCTCTTTACATGCAAGCAAGCGTGCCTAGCAAAGTCAAAGAAAGCCTGTTAACTAAGTATCAACATATGTTAAAGATTTGAATTTGGGGTTGGTTCTTATCACATTTGTGGGATGATTCGATTCTGGAGAATATAATATAGAGCGCTTTTCTACCAAATTTGAAGGAATCATTGAGGGGTTGCCTTTGCCCTTTTTCAGTTTGAATTTTGATTGTAATGGTAATATGGTATTGGAATGGAATAATTAAATTCGATTTCAGTTGCTGTTATTCAGTAGTGCTAGTCATACCATGCACCATGTGGCCAATTGCTTATTCTTGTACTTAATACAAATAATGGAATCTGTTGATCTATCTTTTTTACTATCACTATCTCCATAGATCAAAACAATTTCAAAAAGCATCTTTGACAACCAAATATATATTTAACAAATTTGTGATGGGTTTCATATGATTTTTTTTGTTTTGTTTTGTCAATCAACCTTATCTTTTAAAAATTAATAATTATATATTGTTATCCAAAATTTAACTCTCGCTAAAATAAGAGATGAGTCTCTTCACACTTTACGATTTAATCGATAAAAGTGAGACTTGAACCTTCAAATAAAAGAAGAAGGACATCCATATATATATATCGAGAGATCGAGCCACAGATTTGTAGATAACCTTGCTAATTTGGGTCATGTTCCGAGTCGAGGGATCGTTTTCTTTGATGAGCCCACTCAACAAATTTTTAGTTTGGTGTCTTTAAGGATGATGTTAAAGGCCTAGCTTTTGCCATACAGATTTCTAGTTTTGTTTAGTTTGTTTTCGTTTTTTGGGCATTTAGCTCTCCTTTGCACAAAAAAAAAAAAAGACAGGCATATCAATGGGTCGTTTGTTTTTTCAACTTAAAATTTAATGAGTTTGAATTATAATTATTAAGTTGTTTTGTTTGTTTTTATAAGTGGTCAAACAACTTTAAAATATCAAAAAACAACTTAAAATAAAAAGTAAAAAATCATGACTTTTCTCTTAATAGCAAATCATTGAATTGCATTAAATGCAATTCAAAATCTTTTCTTCCGATACTATCCCCCTATATAACATATTTCCAATTTCATCATAATTATATATGGTACATAAATCTTTATTTTAATATATTACTTATTTTAAATAGCTTTAAAAATAAAAAAGAACCCTAATCACTTCTTATATTGGTGTATAATATAAATGCTTTATTATGATATTAAGGTGATGTATTTATATATATTTTTTAGAATGTTTTGTGTGAGTTTTCCCGTTGCCACCTTTTTATTTTTTTGAAAAAAAATATACTTTTTTTTTCCTTTTTTTAGTAAAAATAAAGTTTATTTGTAATCGAGAAAGAAGATCATGATCATATGTGTTCATATATAATTATGATTTTTGAATTGTTTTTATTCCATATTATATGTATAATTGTTTAATATGGGTATAAATGTAAAATTACTTATTTTCAGACAATTTTACTTTTAAAAAGCAAACGTGTTGACAATACATTCAGATGTGAGAAAAAAAAGCAAACATGTCATTCAAGTTTATATTTCAGTCTCTATTCAGTCTTCAGAAAAATTCAGGACTGTTCAGTCTTCAGACAAAAAAATAAACGACCCCTAAGAGTCGCATTAAATAAGTTATAAGTTTGTAATTGGATTATACTTGAATGAAGAGCAAGTGAAATTTAAGAAAAGACTAGATGATTTAGAGAGATAACGATAGTTATATGAGGTAAGATTGCTGATTGCACATATATGATAAGAGGTAGTGTTCATCCAGAATCTTATCTGCAATTTGACGCGTGAATTTTCCAACTGGAGTAAGCGAAACCGTGGCTTCAATTCCAAATATCAACATTGTCACTTGTGTGTAAATTTGAAGCCATAATAAAAGCTTTATATTGTCAACTAGTTCAGAGAAAAATGGTCAAAACTCAAAACCCCACGTGTATTTTCTGCCGTTTTATTTCCATTCTTGTAAGTAACTATGGAGCTGAATTTTGATACCAAATAATTACTCCACGTGGTCGTTGGATTCTAGCCCTGTAAGAGATTACTTCAGAGATTTGTGCATGTGAAAACTATTGCTTAGTTTTGCTTAGAAACAGTGCTTTTGAAGTCGGCAACATTTAGATTACTTCAGATACAAGTACTTCTTATATGGTGTAAGATTTTGCGCTTCATCATGGGATTTCATTTGATCTTACAAACGAATCCAAAATTCCATTGACCCGGATGGAATTTGAAACTAAGATCTCTTTACAAGCTTAGGTAACTAAGATGAAAAAAAAGAGACAGTTTCGAACAGATTTCCAAATTTGGTAGATTCCCAACTAAGTATACAACTTATTCAATAAATTAAATTACATCATCTTGATTCTAGAAATGGAATTACTAATCATCTTTATAGAACTACAAGCGCATGATTCTCCGATTCAATTGGATATGGTATGTGGATTACTCGAATGATAATAAAATTGCACTGATTTGTTTTGTTTTCACAAACACTAATGCATTCGATCAAGTTTCAATCACTCACTAGTCGCTTCTCATCGTAAATTTATGTTGGCCGGTTGGTATTCACTATTAAGGGAGCTGTTGGAGGTGATTCCATAGGCAGCATTGGCGGCTTTGGCTTCCGTTTCTTTCGATTCTACAACACGGTTTTCTGCCAAAACCAAATCACTCTCTTTAATGAGCCCTTCCTCTCTGAACTTCTGGTACGTATCACCTTTGTAAAACTTTTCAGTTCTAAGCACCAAAACAGAGGAAACAAGGCACCCAAACAATGTTGCTGCTGAGATTATAATAAAAACCATTCTGTAACATTGCACGCCGGTGCAAGTCAAGCCCTTTCCTACCTTCCCGGTTAGTCCCAAAGCCTCCGTTTGCTTCAAAGCCTCTCTGTCGTATAAACGACCAGCCACCCTTACATTGAAAATATATGACCCAACTGGACTTGAAATAGACCCTACATTGTACAATGTGTTGGGGATTTGAATCGATGATCGTAGAATCGTCATGCCTAATATTCAGCTATAACTCATAGCAATTGATAAAGTCTATAGCATAAAAATAGATGATAGAAAATAAACCAATCACAACACAAGATATACGTGGAAAACCCAAATCGGGTAAAAAACCACTGGCCGTCAGGACGACAGAGAAAATTTCACTATATGATAAATTGTTACAACCATATACTCCAAGATTCTCTCTCACACTTTAAACCCAAACCACGCTCACAACGCTCACATGATCCTCACCAAGAACCCCTCAATATCCCCTAGGTCTCCTCTGAATATCACTCACAGATCTCTTACTTGATCCACTGATATTCCCTTGGGTCTCTCTCCCGGATCTCACCACTCTCTGATGTTACATGGTGTTTCTTTTGACTCCACACAAAATAACCTAATTACAAGGTCTATTTATACTAGCTATAGGGAGTTTAAGATAAAAGGAAATCCTACTCCTAAACGTACAAGAATTACTTGTTCCACATAAATACTATTTCTTATTTATGACAAGTCTTTTTGTTAAGGAGAAATCATTTTCCTTCAAGTACATGACTTTCCTATTCTTCATGAAGATAAACTCTTTTTCCTTTTTCGATAAACACAAGAACTTCCAGAAGAATTACTTTCCTTTTCCACTGAATATTTCCCGTTTCACGTATGCTTATGATTGACTACGGTTCCGGTCACGGTTGGCCACCCGCTCCCTTCACCATTACAAGTCACTTGGTATGCACCGCGTTTCCTTCCGGAATCCGATTCTTCAGTTCTTCTTTGGTCTTCAAATCTCCCTCAAACACCATTTCCAACTTCCAAACGTTATCCCACGTCTCCAGGAGGTTTCACATCAGTTGAATCTCGTTTGATTAATATCGGGTTCACTTGAGAATACGAGCCAAAACCTAACAATTCTTCCATTTGACTTGAATTCTCAAAACCTTTGTCCACAGCCACGATTCTCATCACCGAGAATCACTATACCCCACCACAAGGTATTATCACTTAGGAACGAACCATCGTAACATTTTTTTTGTTTATTGTTCCGACACCATGTCGAAATAACTTGCTGAAATTGTGGTGCAACTCCTCATGTCAGATTTCTAGGGAGTTTATCAGCCATCGACATCCTTGTTCACCATACACCTTGCATCACTTTCTGACCAATGCCTTGTGCACAATTATGGACCACTAGTAGCAACATATCATCTTCCATGGCCAGTGGGGAAAACTGCTAAAAGAACATGTCCTTACATCACCCAACCCTGTGAAAAACCTTTTGTCCTTTCATCACATACCTGGTGAAAGACTTGCTACTAGAACCGGGAGTGCTTTGCCGGATAAGCCCCACACCACCACTAGAGACTTCGAGTGTTCCTCCTACTTTTTTATCGTATTCAGGAGTTCTTTTTTTATTTTATTTTTAATTTTATATATCGCCTTGTATAACCCAAATTGAATCTCAAAGACTCGTACCTGCCACCACAAGCCAAACTTCTCCTCCATCTCTATCCTTCTTTTTATCAAACCCTACCGAGTTCGAAACCGCTTTTAAGACGTATCTCTTTTGCTAAACCCATATTAGGCAATCATCATCATCATCATCATTCCAACACCACCAAGTCCTTCATACAATCTCCCGTAAAGACTTGAAACCGCCATCGCCAACCATAGGGCTCTAATACCAATTGTTAGGGATTTGAATCGATGATTGCGGAATCGTCATGCCTAATATTTGCCCATAACTCATATTAATTAATAATGTCTATAGAAGAAAAATAGATGATAGAAAATAAATCAATCACAACACAAGATATATGTGGAAAACCTAAATCGGCTAAAAAACCACTGGCCGTCAGAACGACAGAGAAAGTTCCACTATATGATAAATTGTTACAACCATATACTCCAAGATTCTCTCTCACACCTTAACCCCTAACCACGCTCACAACGCTCACATGATCCTCACCAAGAACCCCTCAATATCTCCTAGGTCTCCCCTGAATATCACCACAGATCTCTTAATTGATCCACTGATATTCCCTTGGATCCCTCCCCGGATATTCCTTTGGGTCTCTCTCCCGGAATCTCACCACTCTCTAATGTTACATGGTGTTTCTTTTGACTCCACACAAAATAACCTAATTACAAGGTCTATTTATACTAGCTATATGGAGTTTAAGATAAAAAGAAATCCTACTCCTAAACGTACAAGAATTATTTGTTCCACATAAATACTATTTCCTATTTATGACAAGTCTTCTTGTTAAGGAGAAATCCTTTTCCTTCAAGTACATGACTTTCATATTCTTCATGAAGATAAACTCTTTTTTCTTTTTCGATAAGCACAAGAACTTCCAGAAGAATTACTTTCCTTTTCCACTGAATATTTCTCGTTTCACGCATGCTTATGATTGACTACGGTTCCGGTCACGTTGGCCACCCGCTCTCTACACCATTATAAATCACCTGGAATGCACCGCGTTTCCTTCCGAAATCCGATTCTTCAGTTCTTCTTCGGTCTTCAAATCTCCCTCAAACACCATCTCCAACTTCCAAACGTTATCCCACGTCTCCAGGAAGTTTCACATCAGTTGAGTCTTGTTTGGTTAATATCGGGTTCACTTGAGAATATGAGCCAAAACCTAACACAATGTAGAGTAATGTTCTAGGCCAAATATTTCTGATATGATAGCAACTATTAATGGCAATTATGCTCCGAGGCAGAACCCGATGATTATTGAAGAAAAGTAAAGTGAATTCGAGACACCAAAAGCGATCAAAAGGTGCCCAATACAAGAGACTAGGATTACAAGAGTTAACAATAGAGGACGCGGGAACTTGTACTTGATCAAGAAGATTTTAGAGGCCAATCCTGCAAGGACTCATCCGAGGAAATTCCATATGCTAAAAAGTGATATAAAATTGCCGATAGTATGAGTAGGGTTACAAGTCTATTCCATGAGATTTGAAATAAGTCAATTTCAATATTTAGAGAGATTTGAAATAAGTCAATTCTGCATTTAGAGTGATTTGAATATTTTAGCAAAATCAGTGGAATTGTATATGTTCATTGTTTTTATAATTATTCATATGTGTGTGTGTGAATATATATATATATATATATATATATATTTACATAGTAATATCAACTAAAGATAATGTTTTCATACTAAAACTCCCACTTTTCTACACTTGTTTCTCTGTCAAAAGAACATAGCAAAATATTGTCTCATAGATTGAGTAAGAGTATTTTGATGGTGTGATTTCTTAAACTTTGTTTTCTTTTTAAATTTTTATTTATAGCATTAGACTATTTCAAATTCATTGTTTTTAACATCAAAATATCTTATTAACAAAGATTGGGCCTTTAACAATTGTTCAATTTTAGTTTTCAGATGGAGATGTTTTAATGCATGGATTCTGGAGTAAATGAAATAGATATATACATGAAGCTCTATAATAAATTGCTTGAATTTTAGAGTTCATTAAGGAGTTCAAATTTGAGTATTAGTGTAGGTTGCAATTTCGATTTGTTTTAATATTGGTGAAGAAGACGTTACGGTGTCATTTATTTTTATTATGTTTGTAGGTCACTATTGATTCTAAATTTTGGTATTTGAATAGTAGACACATGTATCAATTTGGACAATAATTTTCGGAATTTTTGGTGATGTTATTCTTATGGAGTTTTTATTTCTAAATCGGTTACATATGCAGATTTTCTGAAATATCAAACCGACTTTTGGTTTATTAAAGTAATTTTAAATTGAAATTGGGGGATAATTTAGTTCTGTTTTTTGGTAATATGATTGTAGAGAAATAATTGACTCAGGATATAAATTTTCGTGAATTTTTGTGATATATAAGTCTTTTAATTCTTTGGTTATATTTGATGTTTAAGCTATGATATTTAGGCTGACAATAATGAGCTCTTGGTGATGTAAGAATTGTAATTCTCAAACGGAGAGAGGTGGAATTCAGATTTTCTGTATAAGGAGAAATTACTGATTTCTTAGTCTAGAAATAAAATTTTGGAATTTTTCATGGTATGTAGGATTGTTAAGATTTGATACGAAGTCTGGTTTGAGGATCAAAATTTTACACTGTCAGGATTGACCCTTGTATGCTTAGAAAATTATAGAAATTCATAGGTATTTGATAAAATTATAATATTTGGAATGGAGTTATTAATCTGATTTTTGGATTTATTGACTAAGTTTCTTAGTTTTTTTGAGGCCTTTAAGATTTTTGAATCACTAACGTTTGAGCACTAAATTCTGTTTTTCTGAAATTTCTTCATGAAAATGAATAAAAATGCATTTATAAAGAAGTTGAGTTAGATTTATTTTATTTTGCTGGTTTTATTGAGGGATTATTATTCTATATGTCTAGGTTCCTCTCTTGACTTCCCAATATCGTTAGTGAAACATTAAACTTGCTATCATCGGAGGTAAGTAGATTTTTTTTGCATAGTATGTAGTTGCATAAAGGTTTTCTTAGAAAACAGATTTATTTATAATATTATTAAATTCTGAAATATTTTATTATATACGTTTATATATGTAAATAAACTCATTTCCTACTTATGTAGTCTTTACTTACATATTCATTACTTAATTCTTTTTAAATAAGTTTTACCCTTACTAGAACTTTTTGTTTAAAAGTTTAAATGTTTGGTTCCTTTGAGCTTTAGTAATACACATATATTATTATATACATATTTTGAAAGTAGTGTTTTAGCACAATGTCAGTAGTAAATGAAATGTGAAATGAAATAAAATGAAATGGTGATCACTGATGATGATGTAAATACAGCACGCACGACAAATGAAATGTTATGATTTTGGTCTTGTACCAATTTCTTAAATGTAAACAGTCGGGTCACCAGGGATATTGGTGATTCTTCTTGACTGGAGCTTATTTTTATGAAATGATATTAATCATGATCGTACATTGAAAATGATACTTTGCAAGTTTTATTTGTATTTAAAAATGTTACTTTTATAAGTTTATTTGTATTTGAAAATGTTACGTTTGCAATTTTAATTGTATCTGAATATTTGAAAATTTTATGTACTCTTTAAATGTTATTATAAATTTCATAAATGTTTTCGATTACGTACTATGCAATACATATTAAATTGACAGCTCTCCCCTTGTCTTTTAACATTTTGCAGACTAAGTATCTTAGCAGCTAACCGCTAGGGTGATAGACTTTCAAGTATTAGAAGTTATTGAGATTATATGTAATGTTTACGTTTGTTTTGTTATTTAGAATTTGAGTTTAGGTGCTCGGTATTGTTTTATTTTCCTTTAGAGTGTTTTGAACCTTATTGTTGGAATTATTTGAAGATATTTTTTCATTTTAGAATGATTTATTTGGAGTTATTCAATGATTATTAGTTTCTTTTGGGTGAGGTAATTGTAGTTTATGTTTAGCATTCCATATTAAAGTGTGTAGTTACTTTTTGATTTTTGGGGTCTTACAATATTCATTCCCAAAATTCTCTTTGCAGCATCTAAGTCTATCATTTCAAACTCCATACTAAGCTGCCCTTTAAGTTTTCTTATCTCAATCATATCAAATGACGCAATAAACATATCATCAACATATAATAGGAGAAACACCATTGGCTTACCTTCCAAAATTCTAAAACACACACAACTATCATACATGCTTTGAGTGTATTTGTTTCGGATCATAAACTCATCAAACCTAAGGTACCATTGCCTAGGACTTTGTTTCAGTCCATACAATGACTTCCTCAAAAGAATGACTTTGTTCTCATTTCCTTTGCTTATAAAGCCATCAAGGTGAGCCATGTAAATTCGCTCTTCCAATTTACTATGCAAAAACACAGTTTTGACATCCATTGTTCTAGTTCCAACCCATATTGTGTAACCAAAGCTAGCAAAATTATGATAGAAGTATGCTTTATCACAGGAGAATAAACTTCATTGAAATCTACCCCTTCCTAACTGCTCCACTTCTACACTTATTGTAGCTCCAAATTCTTATCAATTGTGTTCGTCTCTCGGGTAAAACCGAGTTTTTTTTATCCATTTAAATAAGTTGTGCAGGTTTAAGTTAGATATGGAGCTATTAGTCTTATATGGAGTTAAAGTGGAGCAGAAAAAGCTCAAGTACCCAAAACAGACGTAAAAGCGACCTCATGGCGACCTCAACTAAGTTTCCCCAAGGTCGCGAATCCCTCCGCTCAAAGGCAGTTTCACCAGATAACAAAGCAACCTCAAAGCGAGCTCAAAGCGACCTCAGACAAGGTCGCCCCAAGGTCGCTATACTCTCGGGATTAGCTTTATCAGACAACAACAAAAGTGACCTCAGAGCGACCTCAACCAAGTCGCCCCCAGGTCGCATCTCTCTCAGGTCAACACTTCCTCATTTCAGCCAGAGAGCATAGCGAATTGCATTATTCAGCCACCAGGTCGCCTCAATGTCGCCTTTTTGACCATAAAAGGTACAATATCAGAAAATTTACCTTTTTACCCTTGGCCTAATTCCATTATCTATATGTACCCTTACTATTTTGAGACCATTTTACCATTCCCTACCCAAAAACTCTCATAAAACCTCACCATTTCATCTTTCTCACCCATCACCCACACATCTCCTAAGAAAACTACTAAGAGACTACATTTCCCTACAATCCAACACACCTACCATACCCATACACCACATCCATAATTATTTCACGTTTTTGGGGCAAAATGGAGCTGAAGGAGAAGAAGATTCAAAAAGAAGAGGAAGCTCTCCATATTGTTTTCTCTATACTTTTTCTCTTTCATATTTTGTTATAGAGCAATGTATTTATTTTCATATATGTTTTGTATGGCTCTAGTTTGTAACATGAACTAATTTCCTCTTGCTAAGGCTTGATGAAACCAAACCCTTGAATTTAGTTATAAAGACCACTCTTTTATCCATGTGTGTAATGTGTTTTGTATGGATGTTTTTGAATGCTTAATGCTTTCACTAGATTGATCAACTTGTGAATGATATTGGGTGGTGTGTTATGAACCGAAGGGCGACACACGCTACGTGTTTGACGAAATGTCCTCTATACATGATTAGTAAGGTAGAGATACGCAAGGCTAGCGTATAGGGCCCTTGTGTGTGTGCCAAAGTTTTTAATGAATTCATACATATAGTCTAGGGTCATCGAAAAAGAGGCTTCGGGTATGCTTGGATGTGATTTCTATTACTTGAGGGAGTGTAGAGATTATCTTTAGGTGCACGGGTCTACAATTCACAATTGCACTAATTGGGTCTTTGAGTGAGTTTAGAGCTTAATTATCTAGAGGGTGAGGTGGATTCTTTGTCTTAGCATATTTCATCAGATTATCACATTCATTTTCCTTGTTTCTTTCAAGTCACAATTTAGTTGAAATTGCTTAGTAGTCTAATTTAGATTAATTGTAGTCTTTAAAGATAGCATTCTCTTTAATCATTGTTCAAATAGTAGCTAGATCAATCAATTTCGGTAATCAACTCCTCAACCTTCGTGGAAACGAACTTTACTTACTATTGTGCTACACTCTGGCCTAGTACGATTGCGATCCGCCCCTTTTGAGTGAGTCAATTTTTGGCGCCGCTGCCTAGGATTGAGCGGAGAGTTGATATTGATACTAGTTGTTTTGTTACTAGTTTGGACATTTTTCTCTTACTTTCTAATTTAGTGTTTGTTGTTGGCTTTTCAGGCAAGCTACTCTTGTATGCATTTATATACAAGGAATAGAAGTCTTGATTCCTTCAATTTTGACCCATAAATCGAAAGGTTGGCTCGTAGTAACAAATGAGAAGCAAGAGCATGCAGAGCAATGATAAACAATCTGAATGCAATCCAAGAGTAGGGAGGAGCACCTTCAGCTGCAAATCAAGATCAAGGGTGTAACAATGTTGCAGATGGTCATACTCTACAGGACTACTCGATGCCTAGAGTTGAGCAGAATATATCCTTCATCCGCCGACCAACAGTCGCAGCCAATAATTTTGAGATAAAATCGGCCATGATTCAGATGATAGCCACCATTGTGCAATTTAGTGAGATGCCCAATGACGATTCGAATTATTGGGGGTTTTTGCCCTAAAGCTCGTAATTTGTAAATGTGAATTGAACATAAATAAAAGAAGTAGTTTATTCATTCAAATTGTTTCATACTTTTATATAACATGTGTATTTAACATCCAAGATTGCCGGATGTAATTTCAAACTGAGTATATGAATGTTATATACAGATGGATTCAGTTTGAATTGAGTAATCTAAAGAGTCCGTAGATAGCGAATAAAGCTGGGTACTTTATTTATGGTTAATCTACAGCTGCGGTCCATTCCATAATGTACGGTGATCTTATCTTGGATCATTCATAAGGTGATATAAGAATGGAGGCACCTTGTATGATGTGATCATATAGGACTGGGCCACGATTTATATGAATCTCTCACTAAGATCCGTTTACGCTGAGATTCATATATATCGACAAATGATAGCTATAAATGGGTGATCTTAATCCTGAGTGTCTTATCGACTCCTTTAGGTTCATATATAAATGGAAGGTTTGTACACAATAGTGGAATCCACTCCTTCTTGAGAGAAGTAGATAGTAGTTCCCTTAAGGGTTGATTCGGGGCTTGAACAATATGAGCGCTCTCCTAATTCTGTGAGGAATGTATGATTTATTGTTCATTAGAGAATCAATGGTACTTAATGAAAAATATGTAATCATGAGTGCTTCAACGATTTTCAAGTAAATTTGATGGACATCGTCAATTAAAGTCATCAACTGGGCGATCCTTACTCAGATAGGAGGATCAAGCAAAAAATCATGACATCGCTTCCCAAAAGATTCGAATCTAAGGTGACGGCACTAGAAGGAAATAGTGACTTCAAGAACATGAAGCCAAGTGAAGTAATTGGAAGGCTTCTAGCCTATGAGTCAATAAAGGGTCCTACACCCCCACCACCTAAGAAGCACAAGAGCATAGCCTTGAAGACCTCCAAAGTAGAGAAAGAGGAAGATGAATCGGATGAGAAGATGACCCTCATGGTGAAAAGATTCAAGAAATTCATCAAGTTTGAGAAGAAGGGATTTGGATCCAAAGGAAAGGAAACGAAGAAGAAGACTCATTTTAAGAAGTTTGAGTCAAGTGAAGACAAGCCCACAAGAAAAAGGATTCAATGCTTTGAATGTGGAGGCTTCAGACACATCTCCTCGGATTGTGACAATTTAAAGAACAAGAAGAAAGGAAAGGCTATGGCCGCCATGTGGAGCGATTGTGATGACTTGGAAAAAGAAGAAGAATCCTCGGATGATGAGGACCATGTGGCAAACTTTATTGCCTTTGCATATTCTCTCAAGAGTAATGAAGCAATAGATGATGAAGAAGAAGAGAAAAAAAATTGAAGATGACTCTAGTGATGGTGACTCTTCATCCCATTCAACAAATATGGATGTAGGAGGAATGGATCTTGAAGGATTCATTGAGCATTTTCAAAGTTCAAGATTGAAGATGAAGAAAAAGATTCTAAGACTAAGTGGAGAGAATCTCAAGCTACCTACCGAAGTTACTCACCTAAATAGAGATGTGAAGATAGCAAAAAGAAATGAGGCATTGATGAAAAAAGAGCTTGAAGAAGCAAGAGAGATCATTTCTAAGATGACTTCAAGCACGAAGAAACTTGACCACATGTTGGGAGTTATCAAGAGGCCAAGTGATGAGAAAGGTCTTGGCTATGAAGATGACAAAGAGACCTCATCCTCAAGCAAGACCGTGTTTGTCAAGAGCTTGGACATCAATGAGCCTCCACCTTCACAACATCCTAGGAAGAAGATTGAACTAGGAGAGTGCTCTAAGGACTCCCAAGTCAAGGTGGCACAAGGGAAATAAGCTCATGCTCAACCAACAAAGGTTCATCAAGCAAGTTTTCCTTAACCCAAATACCACCAAGGCAAGAATCAATTCATGCAAGCTCAACAACAAAGAAGGAGAGAACCAATCCAACACCAAAGACAAGCTCAAATGTATAGGAAAGCCCTTTGTATTCACAAGGGCATGGTATGTCTTCTTATTTCATTCCCACTTGTCATTTTTGTAGTGTTAATGGTCACATTAGACCTAATTGCTTCAAATGCATTAAAATGTGTAGAATCAAGAGCATGATTGAAAGAAATAGAGCTAGAGCCAAAATGCATGTTTCTAGGAAATCTAGAGCCAATTTTCATGATCCTAGGAAATCTGGAGCCAATATGACTATGGCCACTAGGAAAGATAATATTTCACCTAGGTGGATTAGAAGAGATGATTATTTTTGCTATGTGGCTCAAATTGCCTTGAAGGTAAATGCCTCCAACACTTGATATTTGGATAGTGGGTGTTCTAGGCATATGACAGAGAACAAGAGTTTCTTTAAATCTCTTGTCATTGAGGATGAAGGATTTGTCACCTTTGATGATGGATCTAGAAATAAAGTTATAGGGAAAGGAACCATTTCCATTCCCGATTTACCCTCATTGTCCAATGATTTACTTGTTGATGGCTTGCAAACCAATCTTATAAGCATTTCTTATCTTAATGATGATGAACTCTCCGTCTTGTTTAACAAAAATGATTGCTCTATTTTAATGCCAAATGGACAAACCTTGCTAAAAGGAAAGAGATCTAGTGACAATTGCTATTGTCTTGAAGCTAGTGTTATCTCTTGCAACATGTCCAAGTGTGAGGAAGTTGAGTTGTGGCATCAAAGACTTGGCCACATGAACTAACGGGATTTGAGGATCTTAGATAAGTTTAAGGTTGTGCGTGGCCTCCCTAAGCTTGGGAAGAAAGTCGATGGTGTTTGTGGACCTTGTCAACAAGGGAAACAAACCAAAAGTATGCACAAGAAAGGCAAGTATCTCACCATTATGGAGCCATTAGAGCTTCTACATATGAACCTTATAGGTCACATGCAAACCGAGAATCTCGGTGGCAAGAGATACATTTTTGTTTGTGTAGATGATTTCTCTAGGTTCACATGGACTTATTTTCTTAGAGAAAAATCTGAAACTTTTGAAAAATTTAAAATGCTTTGCACTAAAATTCAAAATGAAAAGAACTCACACATTAAAAGCATTAAAATGATTATGAGTGACCATGGGAGGGAATTTGAGAATGCTTGTTTTGAAAGCTATTGTAATAGCTTAGGCATTTCCCATGAGTTTTCGGCTTCTATAACTCCTCAACAAAATGGGGTTGTTGATAGAAAGAATAGGGTTCTTTAAGAGATGGCTCGTGTGATGTTGCTTGGCAAAAATGTCCCTAGGAACCTTTGGGCCGAAGCCGTCAATACGGCTTGCTACATAGGCAATAAAGTCTTTCTAAGGACGGTACTAGGCAAACCTCCTATGAGTTATGGAAGGGTAGGAAGCCAAATGTTAGCTACTTCCACTCATTTGGGAGCAAATGCTATATTCTAAATGATCGAGATCAACTTGGCAAGTTTGATGCCAAGAGTGATGAGAGAATTTTCATTGGCTATGCCCTTAATAGTAAGGCCTATAGAGTTTTCAATTTAAAAACTTGAAGTGTCATGGAATCATCTAATGTTGTCATAGATGATTATAGGCCTAAGACTAGAGATCATGATGAGAAGGTTATTGGGATTGATGATTCTTCCTTGGGTGAGACTTCAATTGATGTGAAGTCAAGTCTTGATGAAGAGGTCATTCAACCTCTTGATAGAGATCCATCTTTGGATTCTAAAGAACCCGCTCCATGAGTTAGATATCTCCACAACAAGAATGACATTCTTGGAGATGTAAATGAGGGTGTTAGGACTAGGCGTCAAATAGCTAATCAAATTAGCTATACTTGTTACACCTCTCAAATTGAACCCAAAAAGGTTGATGAAGCCTTGAATGATGATTTTTTGGGTTCTTGCCATGCAAGAAAAGCTAAACCAATTTGAAAGAAATGAGGTTTGGACTCTAGTTCCTAGACCCAAGGACACAAATATCATAGGCACCAAATGGGTGTATAGGAACAAGTCGGATGAGGATGGCAATATTGCGCGCAACAAAGCTAGACTTGCAGCACAAGAATACTCTCAAATTAAGGGTATTGACTTTGAGGAGACTTTTGCTCCGGTTGCTCGTCTTGAGTCCATAAGGCTTCTCTTATCCATATCATGTGTGCACAAGTTCAAATTGCATCAAATGGATGTTAAGAGTGCCTTCCTCAATGGTTTCTTGCATAAGGAAGTGTTTGTTGAGCAACCCAAGGGGTTTGTGGATCCACACCACCCTAACCATGTCTATCGCCTCAATAAGGCTTTATATGGGTTGAAACAAGCACCGATGGCTTGGTATTAGTGCCTCACTCTCTATCTTGTTGACAATTGCTACTTAAGAGGTAGTGTTGATAAGACTTTGTTCATCAAGGGCAACAAAGATGAGCTTTTTATAGCTCAAATATATGTTGATGATATTGTGTTTTGTTCCACCAACAAGTCCAATGTCCAACAATTTGTTGATGTCATGTCTCATAAATTTGAGATGAGTTTGGTTGGTGAGCTAAATTACTTCCTAGGCTTGCAAATCAAGCAATTGCATGATAGGATCTTCATATCCCAAGCTAAGTACGCAAATAACCTAGTGAATAAGTTTGGCCTTGAGAATGCCAAACATTGAGCACCATATTGAAACTAAACAAGGATGATAGTGGCAAGAGTGTGGACCAAAGTTTTTATCGTGGCATGATATGTATCTTGCTTTACTCGACCGTAAGTAGACCCGATATAGCCTTTAGTGTGGGTGTGTATGCTAGGTACCAAGCGGATCCTAATGAGTCATATCTCTCCTCTGTGAAGAGAATCATTCGATATGTGAATGGGACATCTAACTATGGGATATGGTACTCTTTTGACACTAATGCTAGCTTAGTTGGCTTTAGTGATGTAGATTGGGCAGGGAATTGTGATGATAGAAAGAGTACATCATGGCGGTTGCTTCTTCCTAGGCAACAACTTGATCTCATGGTTTTGCAAGAAGTAAAATTCCATCTTTCTATCCACAGCTGAAACGGAATACATAGCCGCCGGGAGTGCTTGCACACAACTCCTTTGGATGAAGCAAATGCTTGTAGACTATGGCTTTGATCAAGGTACTCTAACCCTCTACTGTGATAACATGAGTGCAATTAACATTTCAAAGAATCCGGTTCAGCACTCTAGAACAAAACATATAGACATTAGGCATCATTTCATTAGAGAACTAGTTGAAAACAAATGCATTGCACTTGAGCATGTGGGCACAAATGATCAACTAGTAGATTTATTTACAAAGCCCTTAGACTCAACTAGGTTCAAGTCACTTAGTAGATCTATTGGGATTTGTCATATGCTTGATGTGTTTTGGTGATTGACCCTTGATCGGACTATTTTATACTTATTTTAGGTCCCCAATTTCCTATTGTTTGTTCTCGTTTTCGAGCGTATTTTGTATATAATGTGTTTGTTGAGCCATGTGTAGGTAAATATTCCCTACATTTTGGTTTTGAGCTTAAAGAACAGTTTGGGAGGCAAAAACGTGCCGAAAAGAGAATAAAGTAGAAGATTCAGAATACCGCGCCTCACCGTTGACACAGACCGCGGTGCGATCTAAGCTCAGCCGTGTTCCACGGTTGATCCGTTGCCAAGCCAGAACGGGACACCGAGCCCGTGGCAGAACCCCCTCTGACTTCCAGCAGCTTATGGAACGAGTGCAGACAAGAAGACATTCGGCGGTCCGTTCGGCGGTTACCACAACCGCCGTTTCGACCGCCGTTTCATGGCAGTAGGTTCCAGAAGTTCGGCGCCCAGTTTGGTGGTCACACCATGACCGCCATTTCAACCGCCGTTTTAGTCCAGAAGAACACCAGTAATTCGGCGGTCAGAAAGGCGGTCACCCCAACCCCCGATCCAACCGCCGATCGACCAGCGAGAGTCCAATTCTGGCAAATTTTCAGGGGCAATTTCGTCCTTTAACCATCATTTCCAGCTCTAACCTCCCAACACTATATAAACACCCATTTCTCTCTTCTCTTTAGACTTCTTCTTCCCTAAAAACTTCATCTTCTTTATCCATTAAGAGAGAGAGAAGCTTTCAAGCTTCCATGGAGGTTTAACCTCCATGGAAAGCTCACCACCTCCATTTCTAACCATCACCCACCATATTTGTGAGTAGATTGTAGGAGATTAGGAGTGGTCCTTGACCAAATTGGAACCAAACATCATCAATAGAGTCTAGCACATTTTGGAGGGGCTCTCCACTTGGGTTTTTCTCCTTTTAACTCAATCTTTTGTATTTCTTTTTTTCCATATGTGTAACCCCCACTTGGGAATATTTGTAAACCTAATTTATGCTCAATATAATGTGTGGTTGTTTATATATCTAATTTATGTTTTGATTCATTCTTGTTATCATTTATTATATCTCTTATCTTGAAATGCTTGTGTATGGAGATTGGAAATTAATATGTGCTCATGAATGAGATTAGGAGTAGATTAATGTAATTGTAGGAGTAGTTGTAATAAAATGCCCCATTTGTGTGTGTATGTTGATGGAAGGTCGAATTGCATTTGTATGGATGGGTTTGAGTGAATTAGAGTTAGGATTGTGCTTTAGGAGGGCCATCCGAGCATAGTCTTAGCTAATTAGCTAGGAAGAACCAATGAACTTATTAAGTGCCATATTTAAAGAGGTTTGGTTCATTGTTTTTGTTATACATTGGTCTTTAGTTATTCCTCACGCTAGGGGCTCTAGGTGAGTTATGATTAGAGATACAATAATTAGGGAATTCGGCTATTTCTTGCGCTAGGGGCTCTAGGCAAGTTATGATTGGAGGAACAATTACTCTTTCCACATTCATTAGACTTAACGTTGCCGTTTTACATTACCATGTTAGTATTGAGGCTCAATCTAGCATTGGTTTGTAGGATTGGTTCACATATGTTGGTTGCGGTTTCGTGTTTGAGAGGCTCTCGACACACTCTTCAACCGTTAGCTCTATGAATGGGTATAAATCGGATTGAGGCAAGAACGAACCCTTAACTTAAATTGGATGAACTTAATGTCTAACAACCCACTTGTGTGCACTCATGTATGGTGAACTTGTAAACCCTTGTGTGACCATTTTCATGCATCTCTCATATCCACCCTTTTAATATTTCTCATTTAATCACCATTCTCACCCATCCATATTCTCTTGTTAATTTTTATTCCTTCATTTCCATTTCCATTACACACACATCACATCACACAACACACACAAACACCATTCTCACCACATCCACATTCTATTTACATTGCTTTCCCTAAACTCTAGAACTTGAAACGGTTAACAACACATCCCTGCGGAACGATACCCTTGCTTGCACGTTGTACTAGTTTTATTTTTATATATGTCTTTTGACTCGTGCCTTATAGCAAGGTTGATTTTATTATAAATGTTTGACGATGCTTTCAACGACACAAAAAACCACTCGTTAACCCTATATGGGATACTCAAGCAAAGAGAGCAACCTTGTATAGTTGCAATAAGCAAAGATTTGATCAACTTTATGCTTCTTCATTAATTGCTTGAGTATTTTGGTTGTGCTTATATATTATTATAAAGCTTTTTATTCAATAAGTGTGACATTTGCTTTGTTTGTAATCCATGTCACATTTATGTTCAAACATGCATTTTTGGATTAGGGGAATTGATTAGGAAGTACATTCTAATGACCTATAATTTATCTCCATGACATGTTGATAACATCGTAAAATACACCTTTTGAGGTTCCCTATTTCCTATCGTTTGCTTTCGTTTTCGAGCATATTTTGGTATATAATACGTTTTGTGAGCATTGTGTAGGTTATATCCCTTAAAATAAGGTGTTAGAGCTTAATTGAAGTGTTTGAAGTTTTTTGGGTTGAAATGGAAAATGCCCCGTGCAGAACACCCAACTTCGGAAGGTTATATCTCTCTCTTCCGATCAAACTACATTTCCTATTACCTGTTTTCGGAAAGCCCCGGATGTCATCTTTCCAACGCTTTTTACAGATCGCGATTCCGAGGTTTTTGGAGGAAGTTATGTCTACTTCTGTAACAGTGCGCAGGTATACCGCGAGATGTGCCGCGGAAGACCAAATTGTGTACCGCGGAAATAGGCAGAAAGTGCTAAAAAATGGTACGCGGTTCATCCGTCAAAGCGTACCTCAGAACATACCGTGGAAATACCCTAGATTTACGATTTTAAGCCATTTTCTGAGGGGTATTCTTGTCCTTTCATCCTCAAATCTTAACCTAACTTCCTAACACTATAAATACCACATTTTCTCTCCTCTCTTCAGACATCCTTCCCCTTCTCACACCTTTCCTCTTCTCTCTTCCATTTTCTTCATCTTCTTCATCTTCTACACCAATAAGTGAGAGAAATGGCTCCCATGGAGGAAAATCCTCCATGGGAGCCCACCATACACCTCCACCACACCATTATACACTTCTTCCACCCATTTTAGAACCAATTTCAAGGAATTAAGGGTGGTCTTTGGACCAATTTTGAGCTAGGAAGGATTGGAGCATCTTTGGAGGACTTGTCTTTAAGGGTTTGCTCTTATTTACTCTTTTCTTTGTAATTTTTGGTTCTTTAATGTGTAACCCCGATTTGGGGAATATTGTAAACCTTCACTTGTGCAATATATGTATGTTTATGCTTAAATTCATGTGGGTTTTGTTTTACTCTTTGTTAATTTCATGTATTAAACTCTTATTGTGAAATCTATGTGTGTGGAGGGTCAAAATTGATGTGTATGCATGGTTGAGATTAGGAGTAGAGTAATTTAATATAGGAGTAGTTTAATTTAGCTTCCCATGAGTGTTTGTATGTTAATGAATGGCCATCATACCATGTATTGAGTAATTTGAGTATTAGGGATTTTAGCCCCAAAGAGTGGAAAAGGTTTCAGTTCAGGCATTTAGTTGCTAAATTGGCCTTGGTTCACATCCTTGTGCTTAATGGGTCTTATTAAGACACAATTATCCAACCTTGGTCGGATTGGGTGATGAATTGATTTGGGATAATTCCTAAGTCAAGAGGATAAACCCCTAACTTAATTTGAATGTTCTTAATGCTAATCAACCAACTTATTGCACATTGTTGTTTGGTGAACTTGTTTTCCATGTCTAGCCATCCTAGGGAGTTGACTAAACCGAATCCGTATCTAGAGTAAAGATAAATTCCTCTTGTGCTCGTGTAGTTATATGGGTATTTCATTGCTTAATGCTTTCACTCGGTTAGCCACCTTGTGAATGATATTTAGGTATTGTGTTATATATTGCGTGGTTCGCATTAACATGCTCATCGTGGTATCCTCTACATTTGACCAGTGAGTTAAGAGATCACTAGGCTGGAGTGTAGAGCTCGTGTGTGTTTCGCACAGTCCTTAATAGATTCATACATATGTATGGATGCAATCTCTATGTGCTCGAGAGAGGGTAGAGATTAATTAAGGGGACACGAGTATATAACATATGTGTTGTATGCGTATCTCATATTCTTAATGCTTTCACTTGGTTGTCATCCCGTATTTGGTTAGCCTCGTGGATGAATTATTAGCTATAGTATGGCCCACGCGGTTGCGCATTACATGCCCAACTAAATGTCTTATGTATATGACTAGAAAGTGAGAGTATCACTAGGCTGGCGTGCATGGCTCTTTTGTGTGTTCCACGACACTTAATTAATCCATGCTTTGTGTGGATGTGATCTCTAAAATATCGAGAGAGGTTAGAGATTAATTAAGGGGACACGAGCCTATAACATATACTTGCACATTTGAGGGACTAGGTGAGTCTAGTGCTTAATTAGGAGGATTGTTACGGTTGAGTCATTTCCCTAGCGTATCCACATTTCATGCATCTCTCCATTCCATCCTATCACTATACATATTTATTTATGTAGTTTGTTAGTTAGTTTAGCATTTACTTTCCGCATATTCTTTTTACATACGCAACATACGAGTCCGCTCGGCGTGTTGTATAGCTAGAACTAGAGACGGACGATGAATCCTACCTCCCTATGGAACGATACCCTCGCTTGCCGCTTTACTAGTTTTCATAACTATAGAGCACATTGTGTAGGACTTTTTATAAATATCTTTTTGGGATTCCGCAATTCCCTAATGACAGAATAGCGGGTTATCAAAAGTGGCGCCACTGCCGGGGAGGTGGCGTATTTATTGATTGTTGATAGCTTTAGCTTCTATTTTACTGCTTTTTATTGCTTTACGGATTAGATTGTTATGTTGAAATTATGCACTTCTCTTACTCATGCTTTTCATTGTGTGATCGGCAATGTTTATGCTAGGTTTGGGAGTTGTTGGTCGTGTTCTTGTTTTCTTATTTATAGCATATGTATTTGATGTTTTTGAGTTGTGTTTGTGCAAGGAACAGAAATTTTCAGGTTTTATGGATCGCACGACTCATGAGAACTAGGTGTGCGCCTATCGCACCGCAACAACTCTCCAAGTGAAACGGCAGCGCCACAGAGGCCATGTGGCTACAACCATAAGAGGTATCCTCTAAATTTTGAGCTTGAATTTAAGTGCTTATGAAGTAGTTGTCGACTTAGGCGGAAACCATCCATGCGCTTAATGTTAGGAATGCTATGCTTATTTTCTTTTATTTTCATTTCTATTTAGATCTAAGAGTGGATTTGTGTTGTGCTTAGATCTTAGGGTGTTTGTTTTAGTCAATTTTCAAATCTCTGCACAAATCAAACATTTTTGAAAAGTCCTGGAATTTGAGTCCATTTTTGTTGAGTTGTTTTCTTGGTATGCCGGTAAACACATGCATTGTATGCTTTTAGCTTCGTGCATCACTTAAATTTGCTTGTACAGTGCCAATCTTTTGATGTTGAGGTGGATGAGACGTCTATGCTTGTTTAGTTTAGGAAAATAGTGGAGACTACCCGTGAGCACACTTAGCCTAAAATATCGTAAATTTATGGGTTTTGTTTCTACTCTTTAAACACTTTCCGATTTTGTTCTTAATTGTGATCTCATTGTACATCAACTTTGCATTGATTTCCATAGAACTTCATCATGTGGAATGCTTGTTGAGATTCGTATTCCCTTATTAGATGGACTTTTAGAAATGATTTTGGGCTTGAGTGTGAGCGTAACTACTAAAATAGCCTAAGCACTCCCAAATCCCTTATATGTGCTTTCATTGCAAAATTTGAGGCCAAACACTAAACCTCCATACACCAACATAACCCAAACACAAGCCATTCCCTAGTTATTGATCATGTTAAGGTGTATAGCTTAAGAGAAGTTATGTAGCTCTAAATTTGTAGAAATGTGTACTTAGGCAAATATGTGTAAATGTGCAAAGGAAAATGCTTATAAAAGAAAAAAATAATAAGTGTGAATTATAAACACTTAAGCCTTCAATTCTTTCAATGTAAAGTTACTCACAATTTGGGTACAGTTGTAGCACAGATGTGCAATGTAAAGTTTATTAGCCTAGTCACTTATTTTGTAATGTGCTTTAGAGCAAACCAATGTAATGTAATGTAATAACACCTTAGCATGGTTGCTAACTTTATCTTCCCACTCCTATCATATCTTCCATCCCATACACCACCCTAAATCACCTTGGCCGCATTTCAAGTGAGGGAAAGCCCATTTGATCTCTTAGGAAGTCTATATTGGGAATGCGAGTCGATGCATGCCCTTTCCACGTTCATGGCATTTCAATTCCTTCCATGCGATGAATTTTCAGAAAATATGTTTTCATTGAAAATACTCATATGCGACATATTTGATTCCATGAACATAACTTCCAAATTGCATATGTTTGCTAGAGAGTGCGCCTAGGTTCTGAGTGGAAATATATGACTGTAATCCGGTGAGGATTAGAGTCGAGGCGAATTTTATCTTAGGCATTCGAGTGTAGCTGTTTTGTAAACCGAAAACATCCTAAGTATTGACATACTTGCATTGTGTGAAGCATTGTTATTGATTGGTATATTTGAGATACTAGCATGCATATGTAGTCTTTATTTGGTAGTGTTTGGATTGCATCTCAGCTTTCTTACAGAGTATACGTTTGTGGGTGTCGTAGCTGTAAACCCTCAGAAGACAAAACTTCTCCATCTAGGGATCACTTAGTGGTTGAAATGGCTTATGGCACGTGCTAAGTGCCACCGTGTTTCCTACGAAAATGGACTAGCCTAGATTTTTTAGGTTTCATGTGTTGTTTGTTCGTTTATTTTCTGTTCTTGTTTTGCTCGAGGACGAGCAAAAGATAGGTTTGAGGGTGTGATAACAACGCAAAATACACCTTTTGAGGTCCCCATTTCCTATCGTTTGCTTTCATTTTCGAGCATAGTTTGGTATAGAATATGTTTTGTGAGCATTGTGTAGGTTATATCCCTTAAAATAAGGTGTTGGAGCTTAATTGAAGTGTTTGGAGTTTTTTGGGTTGAAATGGAAAATGGCCGTGCAGAACACCAAACTTCGGAAGGTTATATCTCCCTCCTCCGATCGAACTACGTTTCCAATTACCTATTTTTGGAAAGCCCCGGATGTCTTCTCTTCCAACGCTTTTTATAGATCGTAATTCCAAGGTTTCTGGAGGAAGTTATGGCCGTTTCCGTAACGGTGCGCAGGTGTACCGCAGAAGACTAAATTGTGTACCGCGAAAATGGGCAGAAAGTGCTAAAAAATGGTCCGCGGTTCGCCCGTCAAAGCGTACCGCGGAACGTACAGCGGAAATGCCCAGATTTACAATTTTAAGCCAGTTTCTGAGGGGTATTCTTGTCCTTTCACTCCCAAATCTTGACCTAACTTCCCAACACTATAAATACCCCATTTTCTCTCCTCTCTTCAGACATCCTTCCCCTTCTCACACCTTTCCTCTTCTCTCTTTCATTTTCTTCATCTTCTACACCAATAAGTGAGAGAAATGGCTCCCATGGAGGATTTTCCTCCATGGGAGCCCACCATATCCTCCATGGGAGCCCACCATACACCTTCACCACACCATTATACACTTCCTCCACCCATTTTAGAACCAATTTCAAAGAATTAGGGGTGGTCTTTGGGCCAATTTTGAGCTAGGAAGGATTAGAGCATCTTTGGAGGACTTGTCTTCAAGGGTTTGCTCTTATTTACTATTTTCTTTGTAATTTTTGGTTCTTTAATGTGTAACCCCGATTTGTGGAATATTGTAAACCTTCACTTGTGCAATATATGTATGTTTGTGCTTAAATTCATGTGGGTTTTGTTTTACTCTTTGTTAATTTCATGTATTAAACTCTTATTGTGAAATCTATGTGTGTGGAGGGTCAAAATTGATGTGTATGCATGATTGAGATTAGGAGTAGAGTAATTTAATGTAGGAGTAGTGTAATTTAGCTTCCCATGAGTGTTTGTATGTTAATGAATAACCATCATACCATGTATTGAGTAATTTGAGTATTAGAGATTTTAGCCCCAAAGAGTGGAAAAAGTTTCAGTTCAGGCATTTAGTTGCTAAATTGGCCTTGGTTCACATCCTTGTGCTTAATGGGTCTTATTAAGACACAATTATCCATCATTGGCCAGATTGGGTGATGAATTGATTTGGGATAATTCATAAGTCAAGAGGATAAACCCCTAACTTAATTTGAATGGTCTTAATGCTAATCAACCAACTTATTGCACATTGTTGTTGGGTGAACTTGTTTTCCACGTCTAGCTATCCTAGGGAGTTGACTAAACCGAATCCGTATCTAGAGTAAAGATAAACCGAATCCCTCTTGTGCTCGTGTAGTTATAGGGGTATTTCATTGCTTAATGCTTTCACTCGGTTAGCCACCTTGTGAATGATATTTAGGTTTTTGTGTTATATATCGCGTGGTTCGCATTAACATGCTCATCGTGGTATCCTCTACATTTGACCAGTAAGTTGAGAGATCACTAGGCTGGCGTGTAGAGCTCATGTGTGTGTCCCACAGTCCTTACTAGATTCATGCATATGTATGGATGCAATCTCTATGAGCTCGAGAGAGGGTAGAGATTAATTAAGGGGTCACGAGTATATAACATATGTGTTGTATGTGTATCTCGTATTCTTAATGTTTCACTTGGTTGCCATCCCGTATTTGGTTAGCCTCGTGGATGAATTATTGGCTATAGTATGGCCCACTCGGTTGCGCATTACATGCCCAACTAAATGTCTTATGTATATGACTAGAAAGTGAGAGTATCACTAGGCTGGCGTACATGGCTCTTTTGTGTGTTCCACGACACTTAATGAATCCATGCTTTGTGTGGATGTGATCTCTAAGATATCGAGAGAGGTTAGAGATTAATTAAGGGGACACGAGCCTATAACATATACTTGCACATTTGAGGGATTATGTGAGTCTAGTGCTTAATTAGGAGGATTGTTACGGTTGAGTCATTTCCCTAGCGTATCCATATTTCATGCATCTCTCCATTCCATCCTATCACTGTACATATTTATTTATGTAGTTTGTTAGTTAGTTTAGCATTTACTTTCCGTATATTTTTTTTGCATACGCAACACATGAGTCCGCTCGGCGTGTTGTGTAGCTAGAACTAGAGACGAACGATGAATCCCACCTCCCTGTGGAACGATACTCTCGCTTGCCGCTTTACTAGATTTCATAACTATAGAGCACATTGTGTAGGACTTTTTATAAATATCTTTTTGGGATCCGTAATTCCCTAACGACAGAATAACGGGTTATCTAAAGTGGCGCCGCTGTCAGGTGTACCGCGGACCAACCGTGGACCGTACCGTGGAAGTTGACAGAATGTCCACTTTTAGTCCATTTTTGAGGGGAAAACTTGTCCTTTCACACCCCATTTCATACCCTAACTTCAATACTCTATAAACACCCCATTTTCTCCCATCTTTCATGACTCTAACCAACCCACTCTCTACCTTCCAACCAATCACATTTCTCCTTTGACTTTTCTTACACCACACATTACTTCTTTTTTTTGTTTTCTCTTCTCACGCCACTCACTCATTTTTTGATTCACAACAACATTCTTTTTCTCTTCTTCTCTCCTCTCTACCGAGACCCCATCTCTCCCTTCTATTCATCTTCTTCCTCCTCCATTTTCTTCACAAAATAAGAGAGAAACAGCTCCCATGGAGGTTTTTCCTCCACGGAGCTGACCATACACCTCCACCACCATTTTTAACACTTCCTCCACCATCTTAAAGTAGATTGCAAGGAGTTATGAGTGGTCTTTGGACCAAATTCGAGCTTGGAAGCAAGGAGCATCTTTGGAGGAGTTTTTCTTCAATGGTTGTATCTCTTTTTACTCTTTTCCTTGTATATCTTGTTTTCTTTGATGTAATCACCAATTTGGGAATTTTGTAAACCAACACTTATGCAATATATGTATGATTGTTCTTAAATTTGTTTGGGTTTTGTTATACTCTTTGTTTATGCATGAATTAATTCTCTTATTGTGATATTCATGTGTGTGGAGAGTCTAAATTGATATGTGTCTATGAATGAGATTAGGAGTAGAGTAATTTAATTTAGGAGTAGTGTAATTTAGCTTCCTATGATTGTTGATTGATTAATGGATGACTTAAAATACCATGTTTGAATGATTAGAGAAATTGAGTTTTAGCTCTAGAGAGTGGGAGAAGTTTGATTGATGCATTCACATGCTAAATTAGACTTTGGTTCATATTCTTATGCTTAATGGGTTTTGTATTAAGACACAATTATCCATCATTGGCCGGATTGGATGATGAATTGATTTAGGTGTAGTCCTTAATCAAGAGAATGAACCCCTAACTTAGATTGAATGGTCTTAATGAATAATAATCAACTTTGTTGCATATTGTTGTTTGGTAAACTTGTTTTCCGTTTTTAGCCATCCTAGGGAGTTGACTAAACCGAATCCGTATCTAGAGTAAAGACAAACGGAATCCCTCTTGTGCTTGTGTTGCTATATGGGCGTTTAGTATGCTTAATGCTTTCACTCAGTTAGCCACCATGTGAATGACATTTAGGTTGTATGATATATATTGCGTGGTTCGCATTAACATGCTCAACGTGGTATCATCTACATTTGACCAGAAAGTTGAGACATCACTAGGCTAGCGTGTAGAGTTCGTGTGTGTGTCCCACAGTCCTTAATGGATTCATGCTTATGCATTGATGCAATCTCTATGCACTCGAGAAAGGGTAGAGATTAATTAAGGGGACACGAGCATATAACATACGTGTTGTATGGGTATATCGTATTCTTAATGCTTTTAATTGGTTGCCATCCCGTATTTGGTTAGCCTCGTGGATGAATTATTGGCTGTAGTATGGCCGACGCGGTTGCGCATTACATACCCAACTAAATGTCTTATATATGATCAGAAAGTGAGAGTATCACTAGACTGGCGTACATGGCTCTTTTGTGTGTGTCACGACACTTAATGAATCCATTCTTTGTGTGGATATGATCTCTAAGACATCGAAAGAGATTAGAGATCAATTTAGGGGACACGAGCCTATATGATATACTTGCACATTTGAGGGACTAGGTGAGTCTAGTGCTTTATTAGGAGGATTGTCACGGTTGAGTCATTTCCCTAGCGTATCCACATTTCATGTATCTCTCCATTCCATCCTATCATTGTACATATTTATTTATGTAGTTTGTTAGTTAGTTAACATTTACTTTCCGTGTATTCTTTTTGCATATGCAACACACGAGTTCGCTCGGCGTGTTGTATAGCTAGAACTAGAGACGGTTGATGAATCCCACCTCCCTGTGGAACGATATCCCTCACTTGCCGCTTTACTAGTTTTCATAACTATAGAGCACATTGCGTAGGACTTTTTATAAATATCTTTTTGGGATCCGCAATTCCCTAACGATAGAATACATGAATTATATGTGTGTAAATGTGTGTGGAAGCAATTGACAAGGCTAAACTCAATAAGGACCTTGTGTCCATTCAATAAATAAGGATGTCTCATCCAATTTAGCCTTGTCTCTCTTTTTAATGGTTGAGCAAGACACCAATCAATAAGGATTTTATATACATTCAATTAATAAGGATTTTATATCCAAGTCTTGATTGACCATTAAGAATTGACATAATTGCTTGTGTGTGTTACAATATTTTAAAGCTATATCTTGTTTATTTATGACAAAAGGGTACAAATTGGTTTGAATTCCTTTAGAAACCTTTTGATGTTCACTTTGCCAAATACCATTTGCTTGATCTTTGATGTTGCATGTCTTACATCCAAAGCAACTAAGTCACACATTTTTCTTCAAAATAAATCCTCCGTGATTCTCTCTAAATTAACTAAGTTGCATAAAGTTGTTGTATATGATTGTGCACTTATCTTGCAAATAACTCTCTTTACTAAAGTGACCCGTTTGGGGATTACTCATTTGCCTATCTCAGTGAGAAAAAGGGGGAGTAATGTGAAATATGGGGGAGTTACATATTATGGGAGATTATCTCGTTGAGGGGGAGTAACCCATTTAGAGGAGCATTAACATAGCACTTCAATGCATTTTTTTGTGTTCGTTGATGCAAACGCTTGTTTTTATGTTCTCACTTGATCACCTCATATACACTTGTCTTGGAAAGTGTAGTCTCCTTGTTTTGTAAGGATGACTATTCTACAAGAGCATGGAGATTTGAAGACCTAGTATCTAGGTATATATTTGTAATGTAGAATATCTTTTTGTTGACCTCTTGTTTTTATTTTTTTGTGAGAATGATTTGTGAGTGGTGGTTTTGTCACGAAATAGCCAAATGAGGAGATTGTAAGTTCCTCATATTTTTGATTGGCTCATTTCGTTGACAAACCACATTGGGGATTAATTTTGTAAGGGTAGATTAGGCCGCATCGTATGTGATCAAGCTTCAAGGGCATCATCATTCTCAAGAGCACTTCAAAGGTATATCACTTGCTTAATTCTCCTTGAAGAGGTTTTAGTTGCACACACTCACATCTTATGCATTTGTATTGACATGCATGTATTATTGCACACACACACTTCTTGCATTTTGGAGTTGATGGGCTGCACAGTGGGTTAGGCGACATGCAAGGCCACTTGTGCATGTCACCTAAGATATCGCCTTAGTCTTTTAATTTTCCTCCAGTGTGTTAAGAGACCTCATAGGCAACTTGTGCATGTCGCCTTACATGTCACCTCTGATATCTTGTTTTTCCTCCAGTGTGTTAGGCGACTTCTAAGGTGACTTGTGCATGTTGCCTTACATGTCGCCTCAGGTAACGTGTTTTTCCTCCAGTGTGTCAGGCGACTTGGTCATGTCGCCTTTGTCACCTGAACTGAGCATTTCGGGTATTTCACACCAGCTCGTTTTTTGGTCCATATATATATACATCATCTTCTCCACCATTTAAACCTAGCGCTTTGAACATTACACTTTTAAGTGAGAGAAAGTAAATCCAAGAGAGAGAAAGTAAATCCAAAAGAGAGAGAGAGCTCCAAGAACCAATTTTTACTCAACCAAACTCATACCCATATGCATCTAGCTCCATTCTTGCATCTATTCTTCATGGGTCTTCATGCTTCTCTTGACTAAGTAATTAACTATGAACTAAAACTTCTTGTTTCATCTCTATGCTCTTAGTTTACCTAAGGTTAGCAATTATTAGTTGATTAATTGCATGTTTAGTTTGTTTAGCATGATTTGAGTATGTTTGTGACCTTATTTGTTAGTTGAGATTGCATGTTCATTGATATCTATCTTTTAGGACCATTTTGCCCTTTAGCTAAATCTTCATGCATTTGCATTTAGATATTGATATCTAGGATTTGCACTCATTGACATCTTTAAATCCCTAGATAAGCATTTATTGTAGCCTAGCATTAATTGCATGATAGAATATTATCACATATTCACATAGGTTGCTAAATCTCTTCATTGATTGTTAAGCTTTAGACTAGGTGGATTAGTGCACAAGCTTGTTGGTCTAGGATCACTATTAAAAGGCCCGTTGGGTAGAGTGAAAGGGTTAGTGACCAAGTAAGGTGTGACTTGAGGTCAACCTAGGTTGTAAACTTTCATTCAAATAGTGGATTTGAGGACTGTGTGTGGGTAGAAGGATAGCCTGTGAGTTTTGCCCAGTTGGAGGGTTTCTCACGTAAATCAATCCTTGTATTTTTATTGTTTTCTGTATGTTTATTTTGGATTGGTTGATTGCTAATATGGGGTAGCATTATTAAAATTGATTAAGTCGAAAAGTTGGTAATAAATCAACTAAAACCTATTCTCCCCCCCCCCCCCCCTCTCCACTCCCTCCCTCCCTCCCCCCTCCCCTCTCTCTCTCTCTCTAGGTTAGTAGACACACGCTTTATAGTATTTTCAAGACATGCCTTTCGAGTTGATGAGCGATGTAAGTTACTATACGGTCGGCACTGTATTGGGTCAAAGAAAGGAAAAGCGTCTACATGTCATATACTATGCAAGTCAGACGTTGAATGAGGCATAAGTCAACTATGTAACAACGAAAAAGGAATTGTTGGCGATCGTCTTTGCCTTTGATAAGTTTCGATCTTACTTAGTTGGGTTCATGGTAACTGTGTACACGGACCATTCAGCAATCAAGTATCTAATGGCAAAGAAAGATGCAAAGTCGAGGCTCATAAGATGGGTGTTACTCCTCCAAGAGTTTGATCTTGAAATTAGAGACAAGAAAGGGTCCTAGAATTTGTTTACAGATCATCTTTCGAGATTGGAGAGGGATGATAACGGACAAGTTGAAGAGCCCATCAAAGAAGAGTTTCTTGATGAGCAGCTTTTTGAGTCGTAAAATTCCCTAATGCCATGGTTTGCGGATATGGTAAATTACCTAGCTAGTGGAATAGTGGCACCCGACATGAATGAGCACCAAAAGAGGAAGTTTTTTGCTGAATTGGAGTTCTATTTTTAGGATGAACCACTCTTGTTTAGAACATGTGGAGATGAAGTCATTCGCCTATATGTACCTGAGGAAGATATGATATATATTTTGAGCCATTGTCACTCTAGAAAGTGTGGAGGCTACTTTGGTGCTTCACGAACAGGAAAGTTCTCCAATCGGGTTTTTGATGGCCAACTTTGTTCAAAGACTCAATGAGCTTTGTAGAGGCATGTGACATGTGTCAAATGGCCGGTACCATAACAAAAAGAGATGAGAAGATGATAAACATCATGTTGGAAGTTGAGCTTTTTATGTTTGGGGCCGTTCCTAAGCTTGTATGGGAATAAGTACATCCTAGAAGACGTAGACTATATCTCAAAGTGGATTTAGGCCATTGCCACTCCAACATGTGAGGCAAAGGAAGTGACAAAGTTCTTAAAGAGGCACATCTTCACTCGTTTCGGCACACCACGAGTAATAGTGAGCGATGAAGGCTTTCACTTTTGTAATAAGACTTTTGAAGCATTGTTGAAAAAGTACGAGGTGAAGCACAACGTCACTACACCATACTATCCTCAAGCAAACAGTCAAATCGAAGTTTCAAATAGAGAGATCAAGAGCATTTTGGAGAAGATTGTGGGGATTAAAAGGAAGGATTTAGCCAAAAAGTTAGAAGATGTTTTATGGGCTTACCGGAAGACATACAAGTCTCCAATTGGCATGTCACATTTCCTATTAGTCTATGGAAAAGCTTGCCACTTGCCATTTGAACTCAAACACAAGGTGTGGTAGGCAATAAAGCTACTTGATATGAACTTGCAAGAGGCCGGAGAGAAGAGATTCCTCAATTGAGTGAGCTGGAGGAACTACAGCTGGAATCTTATGAGAGCTCAAGGATTTTTAAGGAAAAGACTAAGAGATGACACGATAATAGATTAGCACCTAAGGATATCACGGTGGGTCACTAAGATCTTTCTCTTCTACTCAAGATCGAGGTTGTTCCCGGGCAAACTAAAGAGTCGATGGATGGTTTCATTCACGGTCACAGAAGTTTTCCCCATAATGCCATAAAGATAGAGAATGACAAGAATGAGCACTTCAAGGTGAATGGGCAACAATTGAAAGTCTATTGGGAAAATGAAGGTATAGAGCTCAAAGAGGTGGTTCGCTTCCAAGAACCAACCCAAGTCAAGAAATCAAAAAAAAAAGGTATCATCTTTGTACATAGTAGTTAGTAAATTTTATTTTCTATTTTGATCCGTTCATTGGTTTAGTTTCTTTCATTTTAATTTTGAGTTTAGAAGTTCATGCTTACACTCAGTCTTGTGCTCTTAAATGTTAGATTTTGTGTGTTTGATGTTGTGTGCAAGTTTTTATAGTTGTAGGTTTATTTATGTCTAGGTTCATCAAATCAGGCCAGAAAGGAAATCCTAGAAAATCCGAGAAGATAGCGACCTGGAGGCGACTTCCCTCCAGGTCGCCTCAATGTCGCAATTGGCCCTGGAAATTTCCAACCCTAGAAGAAAGAGACCTGAAGGCGACTTCCCTCCAAGTCGCTTCCAGATCGCAATTGCCACTGAAGATCCCCAACCAGAGAGGAAAGTGACCTTCAGGCAACCTCAACAACACAAAGCATGGCGACCTTCAGGTCGCTTTATCAAGAAGAACAATGCCGTTTGGGTCAAAAGAGACCTCCAAATTGCCTGCGCAGGTCGAAACTGCTCGAAATTTTGTATAAAAACTATAGGTCATGGACGAGAGGTTATTTACAAAACCTCTCAATACAAAAACGCTCTCAACTTCTTCAAGAGTGGGTCTTCTCTCTAAGGTAATTCTAAGCCCTAATCTTCTCCATTTGTATTAGATTGATGCATCTAGTGCATTGATCTCTCTCTATTCTAGTTCTACAATTGAGAAGATTCATTAGAATTAATTTAGGGAATTATTTGTGGAAAACATTGTGTTGTAGTCTATTTGTTGTTTAGGGCTTGCTTAATGGATATTTCTATTGGTGGTTGTGCCTTATTTGATTGACTATTGCTAGAATTAGGGGTCGTGTGGCTGGTTACTTGTGAAAATTTGTGTGGGTGTTTTATATATAGCAAAAATTGAGAATGGCTGGTGGAAGAAAGGGAAAACAAATTGCTAGGGATGATGGTATGCCATCCAATAAGAGAAGGCAACCTCTGAAAATGCCAGCACCCTCAGGAAATGGGAAATGTGACACAATTTCTGAGCCCATAAATTCACATGATCCTGAAAGGTGGGCATTATTCGAAAATAGGCGGATTTAACTAGAAAAGGGAATTGATCTGACTGTATTTGGCAACACTTTTGTCTCGAAGATAGTCGAGGCGTTGGGATGGAGTGGTTTTTTTTCTGAACCCCAAACATGGTAGCATTTGAGTTGGCCAGGGAGTTTTATTATGCCATGGTCCCATACCAGTTCTCTCAAGGGGTGCCCGTTATGGTTCAGGGAAGGGAAGTCTGGATCACAGCCGCAAGAATCAACTACTGGTTTTCTGCTTCTGAAAACTTAGGAAACTTGGTTGACGGTCTCTCTAACAATGAAAATTTTGAGTCATACAATGGAGAGTTAGTTGGTGACCTAAGGATGGATGGCGACCAGGCTTGAAATGATTATCGATTTCCCTTGTTGCACAATCAGTTGAAGTTAGATGCTGCATTTTGGTTGGTGTTCTTCTCATACTCATTGGCACCCTCCACCTACCGCACCGACTTGGGCTATGTGACACACACTACCTGTTTTGTGAAAGGAATGGGCTGCGCATGGACATCGATCAGATCAAAATGAAGCACATCTTTTGGGCTGGTCATTCAACAAAAGGGTAGCTGCCATTTCCCTGCTTGATAACTCATTTATGTGAGAAGGTCGGGGTAAATATGTGTGGGTGAGGATGGGCCATGTTTCCTCCAACGTTAGACATGGTGAGAAAGGCCTATAATGAAGTGGCCAAACGTAGAGGAGTTAGGCCACTTAAGGATCAGTCAGATGAAGAGGACATGTGCATAGATATGGGTGACCTTTTTGAAGATGATCCAGACGACGCAGATTATAATGAGCAGAATCTTGAAGCCGATCCGGATGCGAAGCAAGTAGAGCAGAGGCTAGTGATGGATGAGATGGTGAGTGCTCTTCACGAGATGCACATTCAGATGGATACCAACCATCGGGTATACATGGCCAACCACCATACCTATATGGGGGAGTTCACGTACATGAATGAGAGGATGGACGGTTTTCAGAGAGGTTTAGCTGATGCGGGCATCCAGATTCCCTATGTGCAACGTAGGACCACTAGGCCTTCAGCTAGCGAGCCATATGTTCATCTTAGCAGGCACCCCATTACCCCACCATGCCCCACCAAGATCCTTAGAGATCGGCCACCCACATCTACTTCAGATTACTTTATTTGCTACTTTTAGAACTTTATTTTAGTTTTTATTCTCATTTCATAGATGATGCTGTTAGTTGCACTTTATTGCTAGAACTCATTAATTACTTTTGTGGACATATTTGGTTATCTTGGCTTATTACAGTAGAACCCCTCTAAATTTATATTCTTGGGACCCATCTTTAAGTATTAATTTAGAGGGGTTATTAATTTGAAGGGTTTAACCTTGTAAAGTGTTATTTTGTCTTTGAAACGTGTGCAAGTAAGAATTTGTTTTGTTTAGGGAAGGTTCCCTTTCGGGATTCCTTGTTTAGTCGGTTTTCTAAAGTTCTTTATTTTTTCAGGATTCCTAATCACCATTGCATTGTCCACGGAAAATCGAAAGGTTTTACTTCTCCTTGACAATTGCACTGCTCATGTACCACTTACAGAGCTACCTAATTACATCCAACTTAGGAACACCACTCTGTATTATCTACTGCCAAATTTGAAGAAGAAGTGTGTTACACTCCAACTGAAGAGAATATCATCAATGATATCACAAGGTAGAGTAATGATAGTATGGTTAAGATAGATCACGACGACGACGACGATAATCATGAGGTACCTAAAATCTCTACAATTGAAATGCTAAATTTAATTGAAACATTTTGGTTACAACAAGAATGTGGCCTAGTGTAAATTAGCATCTTGAAGTACTTTTCTAGTTCTTGAATAATATTTAATGTTATGAAATTATTAATTTATGCGACAGTCGGGACCGAAATTTGACGCTAGGTTTTAAAAATAAATTTTTAATTATTACGATAGAGAGGCTTATTAATTTTTTACATTGGCCCGAGTTAGGACAAAGATTTTTTATAATTTAGAGAGAATATTAGAGATTAATTTATCGTGGTTCTACTGTACTTATATTGGGATTCCATTGCTCTTTTATATCTCTTTCCTTTTTAATTCTTGTTTATTAAGTGTCTAGCGTTGTACTGTGCCTAGTTCTTAAGTTTGTGCTATGCTTGTGTAGGGTTACATTTGGCTTCCCTCCCGCTTCTAAGCTTACATTGTTCGATCCGTTATTGTGTAAACATTGGGGACAATGTTTCGTTTAGGTTTAGGGGTGCGGTCATCCAGTGACCAATGTGTGTCTTTTGTTGTTTTTGCATGATTGTCTTCCTGTTTGTTCAATTTTTTTTAACTTTTACATGATTGTGTGGGTGTAGAGTCAGTTTTCTCCATTCTCCTGTTTTGCCAAATCTTGGAGCATTTGTCTTGCTTAATAAGATGCCTTTGGGTTGTGCCTTTGGAGGCAATCTTTTGTATCCTTTGTTCCTCTGAGTCTAGGTAATGGATGATGTTAGTTAAAACTACACCACATTGCTTGCACGCACCTTACTAGGCTTTAGGTGTCTTGGTGATTGGGTATCGCACTTAAAATGTCTAGATCATTAGTAAAGACTACCCGTGTGAGGTCAGAGCCTATATAGCGTCCTTATGAGTGCAACATTTGTTATTGTCAAATCTTAAACACTCTTCATGTAGAAAAATAAGCATAAATAAAAAAGACCTCACTCCATACTTTGGGCATTAAAGAACGCCATCTAAAGAGCATCACCGTAGTATTCGCCTTTGTTTGCTTACTTGACCCGTGCCTTTAGAGATGACGTAGGCTATATGCGTTAGTCACTACAAATGTCCCAAATATGTCCATGTCTCATCACCCTTGAGACAACACTTCCTCATTTTAGCCAGAGAGCATAGCGACTTGCATTATTCAGCCACCAGGTCCCCCTAATGTCACCATTTTATCCAGAAACGGTACAATGTCAGAAAATTTACCTTTTTATCTCTGACCTAATTCCCTTCTCTATATATACCCTCACTATTTTGAGACCATTTTACCACTCTCTACCCAAGAACTCTCATAAAACCTCACATTTTCATCTTCCTCACCCATCACCCACACATCTCCCAAGAAAACTACCAAGACACTACATTTCCCTACAATCCAACACACCTACCACACCCATATACCATATCCATCATCATTTCACATTTTTAGGGCAAAATGGAGCTGAAGAAATCCGAAGGTGAAGAAGATTCAAGAAGAAGAAGAAGCTCTTCACATAGTTTTCTTTAAACTCTTTCTCTTTCCTATTTTGTTGTAGAGCCATGTATTTATTTTCATATATATTTTGTACGGCTATAGTTTTTAACATGAACTAATTTCCTCTTGCTAAGGCTTGATGAAACCAAACCCTTGAATTTATTTATAAAGACAACTCTTTTATCCATGTGTGCATTGTGATTTATATGGATGTTTTTGAATGCTTAATGCTTTCACTAGACTGATCAATTTGTGAATGATATTTGGTGGTGTGCTATGAAACGAGGGGCGACGCATGTCACATATTTGATGAAATGTCCTCTATGCATGACTAGTAAGGTAAAGATACACGAGGCTAGCGTATATGGCCTTTGTGTGTGTGCCAAAGTTTTTAATGAATTCATGCATATAGTCTAGGTTCATCGAGAGATAGGCTTTGGGTATGCTGTTAGGTTTTAGATTTGTGTTGGCTTGATTCCATAATAAAACTCTCTTTGTTTGTATTGCTTAGTTGCCTAGGTGGTTCGTGATTGGATCGAGCTTCAAAGAGGAAAAGCAACTTCGCATGCAAAGTTCGTCTTCAAGAGGACATGTGCTTACTTGTATGCTAAGGTATTAAGATTTTTCTTCCTCTTAGCAAGGCGTTGGCACACATACACATTGCATTCATTTGTGTCATTGCATCGTTGTGCAAAAAATTTGTATAACGCATTCACACACTTATTGAAGTATGCACATGCATTAGACTTAATTTGACAACTTTTATAGAATTGCATGTTCTAGGACAATATCTAGGAAATTAGCATACTTGTGTGTTCTTAATTTCATTTATTTGTATTTTTATGTTATTGAACTTAAATGTGAGGTTATATTATGCTTCATTGAGTTCCGATCATTTCGGTTACTCATTCATTAAGTTTCAAGTTCAAACTAGGAAGTTAAGCAACTTTCCGTGATTTTATCGTACATGGTTTTCATCCTTGTTTTTCAAGTTGAATTTCATATTTTTTTTGTGAAAGTTGTCTTGACATCTTTTGTACGTGAGGGAGTCTCGGTTCATAATCTGATAATGGATTTGAATTTGGAGTTCGGAGGCCAGAGAAAGGTCGAAGAGCATTTCAGTGCGCGAGGGGAGGTTTAGAAGGAAAAAGGAGCAACCTTGCACCTCTCCCCGTGGAGGCGCGTGGCCTCCACCGGAAGGGCTGCCTTATACCCCCATGGAGTCCACGCACCTCCATGGGAAGCAGAGGTGGCTGCCCCCTATTGGTGGTTAAAATTTCTTCAAGTTCCCTCCTTTAAATATCTCATTTCCCTCTCATTTTCAAATAGAAGTTGTTGGTGGAAAAATTAAGCAGAAATTTTCTCTTTAACTTTCTCAACTTCCAAACGCCATAACTCTCTCAAATCAACTCCAATTTTAGATTTTCAAAAGCCAAAATTGTTGGTTTTGAAGAGAGGAACAAAAATTAAGCATTTTTAGAGTCAAAAAATGCTCAGAATATTTTTGATGACCTGATTTCAGTTCGTGAGTCATTGTTTGTAAGAGAATCAATTCTCTTTCATTTTTCTTTCTTGATCGTCTTAATGATTCTTCTTATATGAGTTGAAAGAAATGTTTAGAATGATTTTGATTCCAATATTTGGATTTTTTTTATTAGCTTTCAAGATTAGTTCATGTATTTTGATTGAATATCATTTTTACTAATCTTGAAGAACATGAGTTTGCATCTAGAATCTCTTTGTATTTTTGATCTTGATGTTGATTTCTAGATTTTATTACATGTTTTTAGAACTAGAATTTCTTAATTGAGATTTTGATTTTCTATGACCTAGTTTTTGATTTTTTTGTTGTTGAATATGTTGAATACCTCAAGTGTTAACTTGTTCACTTGATTTCAAAGTTAGTTGTGTGATTTACTTTGAAAACTTGTCATACTAACTTTGATTGACATGATTAGGTTTCTAGATATTTTTGTCAATGAGCTTGAATGTTCAATCTAGATTTCCTATCACATGATCATAAGAATTAGTTACATTTACTTGTGAGCTTGATTTGTGCATATACTAATTCTTCATAGAGTGTGTTTGATCAACTAGCTCTATTTGCTTGTGTTTGCATCATTTACATCCACTTAGATCATTTGCCTTGTAAAGAGGTTGGAAGTCTCATTCCTTAGAGTGATTCTTTGGATTGTGCATTGGAATTCACATTTGGAGAGTGATTCTTCAAGTTGTGCATTGGAAGTCTTGGCTAGGATCGGGGTGATCCGGATAGCTAAGCGAGGAAGTCTTGTCTAGAGTCGGGGTGACTTGGGTGGACAAGCAAGAGAGCTCCATAGAGACGTGTGGTATTGGATAGGAAGTTGGTATAGTAAGTTCACTAGGCCTGAGGGTAAAATAGGTGTTGATAGCTTAGAGAGTGAATCTTGTGTTGATTGTCTCTTGAGTGTGTAACTCCTATTTGTCATAGTGAATTGCTTTTACCGGTGGTTGTGGTATCAACCCGTGAATGTTTCCTTTTTTAAGGTTTTACCACGTAAAAATCATTTGTGTTGATTTTTGTTTTTATTAGCTTTACTTTCTTTGAACTTGTATTGATTCATCCATTGCTTAATTGTATTCATATTATTTTGTTGAATCAATATACTTGTTAAAACTTCATTGTAATATTGTCTATCTTGTGAGTAAAAAGAAGTTGCAAGAATTTTGAGACTATAAAAAGAAGTTGTATATCTTGTGAATAAAGGGAATTTCATATGCTTGAATGTGATTTCTATTACTTGAGTGAATGTAGAGATTATCTTTGGGTGCATGGGTCTACAATTCACAATTGCACTAATTGGGTCTTTGAGTGAGTCTGGAGCTTAATTAGCTAGATGGTGGGTTGGATTCTTTGTCTTAGCATATTTTATCATATTATCACATTCATTTTCCTTGTTTCTTTCAAGTCACAATTTAGTTGCAATTGCTTAGTTGTCTAATTTAGATTAATTGTAGTATTTAAAGATAGCATTCTCTTTAATCATTGTTCAATAGTAGCTAGATCAATCAGTTTCGGTAATCAACTCCTCAATCTTCGTGGGAATGATCTCCCCCTTTGGAGTGAGAAGTGAGTGAGTCACTTCTCTCTGAATAAAACCTTTGACTACCAATCTAACTTTAAACCTAGGTTTTTCAGCACCTGGAATACCCTCTTTCTTCTTGAAAATCCACTTGCATCCCACAATTTTTTGCTCTGCAGGTTTGTCAACAAGTGTCCAAGTGTGATTCTTGTTCAAAGAGATCATCTCTTCTTCCATTGCTTCAAACCAATGCTGTCTATTTCTACTTCTAGCAGCTTCATGAGTATTCTTCGGCTCATTTTCATCTAAGTCTTCAGCTACTATCAAAGCAAAGGATATGAGATCAGCATAACCATACCGAATAGGAGCTCTGTGGTCTCTTATTCTTATGTCTCTTGCTAATTGGTAGTTACCTAGGTCATCATGCTCCTCATAAGTTTCTTCATCAACCACATAATCATTTGCTTGATCAGTTGTGAGATCTCTCAAGTATTCAGTTTCATGTTGCCGATCATTCGGGCTATCTTTCAGCTCCACCTCAAACTCAGCTTCTGGTCTTCTGAAGCTTTCCTCATGTTGAGTTGATGATTTAGAGTCGTTCATAAACATCTCTTGCTCTCTGAATGTTACATCCATGCTATTGAAAACCTTGGAATTATTTCCTTAGGAATACCGCATAAGGCCCAGGCCTATCCCTATAGCTGCCCATGTCATAACGTGCTGGCCCACCAGTTCCATACCTGTTGCCACCACCTCTAGGGCCCCCGTCCCTATGATAGTCTATGTCTTTATCATATCCATTTTGAAGTTCTCAGTCCATGTATCTGATACGTGCACAAGCAATAGCAACATGTGCAATATGGTGACCAAGTCAGATGTAGTTAAGTTGATGTATTTAGTTATTCAAATAAGTGGGCTTATGTGTCATATTTTTAAGTGCATTATGCAAAATATGGTATGGATTCAGCATTGTTATTTCTCATTATCTAGCATGTTTATTTCCCATTATCTGTAAGTTGCTTTATATCTCTCATTCGAATTGTTTGGCCTATATAAACCGCCAACAGTGGATTGAATGAGTTTATCATGAAATGAATTGACAATTATCCTCTCTATCTATCTCTCTTATTCTCTATCTTTCTTATTACTCTTCACTCTATCTTTCTAATTGTTCTAATTCTCTCATAAATTCTTCTTATGTATTTCGAATCTGAAATACTTCTCTAAATTCTCTTATGTGTTTTCCAGGATCGGAAAAGTACATAACAGTATCTATTGCCTGCAAAGCGATCACCAGCAGGTTGGTACCTGTCATCATTATAGCGAACTCGGCTACCATACCTTCTTTCTCTGCTATCCAAATGTTCCCTATCCCCATAGCGTCCTCTATCAAAACTATCATCATAACGGTCTACTCCAAAGCGATCACCATAGCCACCACCTCCTCCAAACCTAGAATGAGAAGAAAACCTGCCTCCACCACGACCACCATTATCAGCTGACGGACATTCCCGAGCAAAATGTCCGGGACGACCACAATTGAAGCAGTCAGATCGTCCTTCTATAACTGTCTCTGCCACTTGAGACATGATCCCTGCCATGTCCATAGTTCAGATCTTCACCACCTGTTTTCCGCTGAGCCTTGTTCACTGAAATGACCCGACCATCTAACTCCTGGTTATGCATATCCTTGATTACATCTTCCATGCCCTGCTATCTGCAAAGGTTATGAATCCAAATCCACGATGCCGGCCAGCATATTTATCAATGACAACCTACACTTACCAAATATTAGTCTCATTGATGGCATAGAAATTTGAAAAGGCAGCGTACATATTTAGTCTATCAGAGAGTATATTAGATAATTTATACTCCAAGATTGCAAATATGCAATTTCCTCCTATCAAATTACAATATATAGCATTTATTTCCTTATGTTGATAGTGTAAAAAGCAGGATACGCTGAGAGCTCCGAGCTCACTCTATGAATAAAAAGCTAATATTAGGGATGGCAAAATGGGCAGGGTTTAGAGGGTCTGGCCCTTACCTGCGTGATGAGGGTTGGGTTTAAACCCGGACCTTATAATTATAAAGCCCATAATAAGCCCTTTATTGTAAGCCCATAGTAATTGCGGGTTGGTTGTGGGTTTTAATTAGGGTTCATTTTAAACCCTCAAATGACCCTCATATAAAAAGAAAAATATGTTTTTTTTTTCAAAACCTTCTCAGCCTCTCTCATCTCTGCACCACTCACCGCCTCATCTCTCATCGGCATCCTCTCGTCGCCGTCGACACAGCACGACTTCCGCCGCCGGCATTCCTCCACCAGTCTTCCACCGCTTGCGTATCACGTTGCTGCCATCGCCGATCTCTCTCCCTTCTTTCTCGATCTCCCTTCTTTCCCGTCATCAAGTTCCCGTCACCGCCGCAAAACACAAGGTTCGTGGTGGCATGTGGTGGTGATTTGATTTTGGTGGTGGGAGAGGTTTTGGGGTTGGGTTTTGGTGGTGAGAGGGGGTTTCTGGGTGGGTTTCGTGGTGGGTGGTGGTTGGGGGTGTTCGGTTTCGGCGGCGGCATCGGCGACGGTTACTGGCGTCGGCGACGTGGTGGCTGTGTTAGAGAGGTGTCTGAGAAGAAGAGAATGGGAGAGAGAAAGAGAAGAGAGAAAGTTAGGGTTTGTAATATTAATTTTTTAATTTCTAATTTATTATTATTATTTTATGATATTAATTTTTTAATTTTGGATCCAAATCCAGTTCAATAGATGTAAAAGTGAGGGTTAAAATGGGGGTTCGGGTAAAACCCTTACTTTTGTGGGCCGGGCTTTAACCCTACCCATATATATAAATTTTTGATATGGACAGGGTTCAGACCCTTTGAAAATTTTGAGGGCTTTTTGAGGGTTTGGGTTCAGTGCGGGCTTGGACCCTTAAATTGCCAACCCTAGCTAATATAACTGATGAGTTGCTCTTATAAAAAATAAAAAATGTGTAAAACTAATTAAGCAAGCAGGGAACAATTCCCCATCATAACAATAATGAATGAAATTTATATATGCGAAAATACAACTCAGTTTACAAAGGTACTAAGTCTATGCTCAAACACAAAATAATAACTGCTAATCAGAAGACTACACCAGCAGTAGCTACTGGAACTGCTATTCTCCGGATTATACAAATATCTATCAAGTGATTAATTCAGAAACTTTGGCTAAACAAATCACAATAGAATGTCAAGTTTGTAGAGTCATTGATCCAACATGATTGCAGAACAGATTAAAGATATAAATTGCTAAGACACTAATAGAGTGCGCAAATGCAGACACAATGGCAACAATACCAACATGCTAGTGCTGTGAAAACAGAACACCACACAATGAGAGCTTTGTAAAACAAAAATTACAATACCATTTCCTTACAATCTACTCACCTAAAGACTTGGACTTGACTTTTGTAAGCCATACCAGAAATATGATGATGATAATTTTGCAATCTACGAATTGGGTCAGGTTCAGAGATGAAGGTAAAATTTTAAATTAAATCAAGTTTAGGTGTCAACCAGTAAAAATTATCATTTTATAAAAAGTGAATATCAAAATTTAAACAAAATATAAAGACTAAAAGGAGATTTTCCAAGAGGCCGGAGAGGTCACGCTGAAGCTTCGCCACATTCTATCCTACTTAAATTTTCGCAATACCGGGAAGAAAACCTAAAGCATGCTAGTACTAGCCAATCTCTTTAAACTAATTTTCTGCTTCAATAAAGTTAAAATTGAAAATCAAAAATATATATTTAGTCCATAAAGTTCAATTTCCTTCTACAAACAGAAAATAAATTAATGTCCCCTATATATAAATCAATGTCCATTGAGTGTTGTTGTGGTGGAGGTGGCGGTGTTGGTTGTAGCGGCCGCAGCGACATCTGCCGGAGGTCTTGGTTCAATGTCTTTCAATGGTACAACACCAGTTGTCATGTCAATCTCGGCAGCCTTGGCTTGGTCTCTGAATTTCTTATAGATATCACCCTGATAAAATTTCTTGGTCCTGATAACCAAAACGATCGAGACAAGGCACCCGAACATAGTAGCTGCTGTGATTATAAGGAAAGCCTTTTTATAACACTCCACACCAATGCAAGTCAAGTCCTCTCCGGCCTCTCTTATTCGATCCTGAGCTTCCATTTGCGTCAAAGCTTCTATATCGTACAACTTTCCGGTCACTACCACGTTAAGCAAATACGAACCAAGCGGACTTGCCGCGCCCCCAAGATTGTACAGAGTACCGTAGTACTTGAGTCCGAATATTTCCGATATAATAGCGAAAACTAGCGGCCATTGAGCTCCGAAACAGAATCCGATAATAACCGAAGAGAAGTAGAGGGAATTTGGGACACCGAATGCGATCAAAAGATGTCCAACGCAAGATAGAAGAAGCACGAACGTAAAAAGCAGAGGACGTGGGATCTTGTACTTGGTTAACAAGAATTCGGAGGCGAAACCAGATACTACTCTGCCTAGATAGTTCCATATGCTCACTAGTGATACGAATGTTGTGGTGCTACGAGTTGCATAGCCTAATGAGGCCCCGATTTGACCCAAGTTGTCGATTGCCGTTAATGTCCCGCCGACGCCACAAGTTATTGAAATGAATAGAATCAACATGTCAATGCTGAAGAGAGCTTGCAATATTGTGTAGTCTTCACCTCTGTCTGGTGGTTTGAAGATGTTTTCAGTGCAAGCAACTGGCTTCTCTGAACTCACGGTCACTGGAGGAGGTGTTTGTGGCGGTAATTCAACTGCCGGTGGCTCTTCAGAGACTACTTTGAATTGAGAAAGGTCGTTCAAGGCTTGTTTCTTGGCTTTCCAAAGAGTGAATTCTTCAGGAATTACAATAGCTATCGGAAGGAAAAGTAATATAATGACAACCGTGGCGCTACTAATGTACTCGAATCTATTGAAAGTGAGCCGATTCTGTAAAATTATTACGAGCATCAGAAAACCAGCTAGCCCGAGAGAAATATAGAGCAGTTTATAGAAGATTTTGAGCTCGTTTGCTTGTCGAAAGATCTTTATAATCCGAACTGTTCGGAGAAAAGCAAAGGATGTGGCAGCAGGAAGCCAAGCAATTAGCAAAATAAGAGCCTTTGAATCATCTCCATAGAAAGCATGGTACAATTGTGTAATAATAGCACCACTAAGCCCAACAAAGCCCTTCAAAAGGCCTAAAAGGCTGCCTCGGCTCTCCGGGAAGTTCATGACACAAGTGACCTAAAGCTCCGGTGTTAGCGAAAGTCTGAGAATTAGCACCTATACATATGTATAGACACATTTGCCAGACTTGTGGCTTGGCAATGCGACCTGTGACAGCGAGCCAAATCATGAAGTACCCGAAGAAGTTCAAGACCGCACCGGCTGATAGCACAATCCACGGTGGTGTAACTTCGTTGATGAGTCCGGCTATGACTCCAATGTTGCCCCCTAAGTCTTTGAAGAAGCCTAGCAAGTTGAGAGTGGATTGGTCATAGCCTAAAGATGTTTTGATATCGGTTGAGTATAGACTGAACATGTACGTAGCACCAGCTACTGACATGATCAATAGTGAAGCAAAAATTATCAACCACCTTCCGGTGATAGTGTGTAACGCGAAGCTCCTCATATCTCTCAAGCCACCGCTACCACTACTGAAGCCTGCAGCAGCAGCCACCATTTTTTCTACTAGAACTGTCTAGCAAAGCTAGCTAGCTAAGTGTTATGGTGATGAGTGATGAGGGAGATGAGAGGCACACACATTATATATATATTTGAATTGGAGGGCTGTGAATTATGCGAGTTTTTCACATTGATTTGAGAGTTGAAAAGCATGAATAAATTTCTTGGAATGGGTGGAAAAAGATAAAGAAGACTTATTGTTTTGAAACTGTTATGAATAATGTGTAGATTTCCAATTCCACCGCCTAAATCATTCGCCACGTAAATGTGTGTCATCACACATGTGTAGGATAAGAAATCATTCTTTCCTAGCTTAGGCATGTTTATACCGCTGAACTGGACTGTATTGTATAGTATTGTATTTTATTTATTAAATTCAGTACTCTACCTTGTCTGGTATTACATAGTATTAGATTAGTTAATATATACTTTTTAATTAAATTAAACATTTACAAATATAATTAAATATTAAATTAAAATATAATTATAAATATTTAATTAATAAATGAATACTTTTATTTCAAAAAAAAATTTAAAAAGCAATATGATCTGTGTTTGTCCAAGTCACCAACACCACCATCAGAGTCTCATTTAACCTCTGGTTCATCTCTACACTCCCACCACCACTGTCAATGGAGGCGGAAGACTTCCTGTTATCGTCTACTTCCATGGTTGCGGATTCATGCTCTCTTCTCCCAGCTCGTTTGCCTACAATGACTGGTGTCATCGGCTCGTTAGAGAGCTACTAGCTTCCGTCGTCTCCGTCAACTACCGTTTCGTGCCGAAGCACCGGTTTCCTCATCTTCAATGGATGAGGCCTCCTCCTTAAAACAGAGGCATTTAGTCATTTTTAGGTCGCCTCCAGCCTCCATTCGTGGAGGAGAACGGTCGTCGACCTCAACGACGAGGTTTTCGACCGGTCTCCTCCATGAATGGAGGCCAGCGGCTCCTTGAAGAAAGAGGCCAGCCAGCTCCACGATGGAGGTCGTTTGTTTTATAAAAAAAAATTATTTTTCTTAATTTTTTATTTAAAAAAAATTATTCAAGTTGTTTTTAGTACTGTTGAGAAACACATCTCCCCACTGTATAGTTTAATACGGTTCAGACCGTATAAAATGAGTAAGTCGTACAATTGAGTACGACTATAAAATATTACCAAATGCCGTACAGTACTAAATTATTAATTAGTACCGTACAGTGTGCTAGTACGGTATAGTACTACGCACCAAACAAGCCATTAATGTCTAAGAGCATCTTCAATGCAAATATGTATTTCTCTAATTTTTCTTCAAAAATGGGCCCATAATGCATATTTGCATTGGAGATGCTCTAAGTCTTTGATGTAAGGTGGCAAAAGCCAAGTATTCATGATTCAACAAGGGAAATTACAATGAACAGCCCCTTCTTCCTATATATATATATATATATTCATAATGCATATTTGCATTGAAGATGCTTTAAGTCTTGGGTGTGAGACGGCAAGAGCTAAACATTCATGATTCAACAAGGGAAATCACAATAAACACCCCCGCTTTCCTACCTATATATATATATATATATATGTGTGTGTGTGTGTGTGTGTGTGTGTGTGTGTGTGTGTGTTTGAACTCATTTGTAAACTTGATGAGCATTAGAGCTATGTAGAAATCAATAAAAGGCAACACGTTCTCTCGTCTCTCTCAACTCTCTCATTTTATCATTCTTTATTTATTACTCCCATCACTCTTTTCTTTTATTATTTCAATTATTTACGACAGAAACATATATATATATATATATATATATGTGCTAATTATTACAAGATGCGGGATAGTGATAGAACAAACCATATATACAATAATTTCATCATATGTACAACTTCATAACCACCACTTATCTCCATTCACTACCATCATATATACCCATGAAGTGTATGTATCATACGGACCAACTCCAGGTGTTGCTGCTGTCTCTCATTGTCACCCACGAATTCAAATTGAGTTGAAAATTATGCGGATTTCCTCATAAAACCGAGGAATTCGTGGGTAAAAAAATCTACCACCAACTTATATTGCAATTTGAATGGCCTCCCGGATATTATAAAGGTTCTTCGAAAAGTTGGAGAATTACAACAGTTGTAGACAACCTGTTTTAGGCACCTACTTGGTATCCCTAAAGAGTTGACTTTTTCTGATGGCGTACTTCATAACTTGCTGTTGAGGCAGGTACATGTACCTGGTGTGACCGGAGCAAATGAGTTACACTTTTTAGTTGGTGCTAAAATGGTGAAGTTCTCACAAAGGGAGTTTTGTTTGGTTACTGGGCTACAATTTGGGGTGATGTCAGACATATTCTTGAAACTGTATGCTGCCACTTCAGACAAGATCCATGTTAGGTATTTTTAGAATGATGAGAATATACGACTTACAGACGCATGGGCAAAATTTTTGGCTGGTGGATTTGAAAAACCAAAAGATGGTCTGAAGATGGCCCTAGTATTGATTGCGAACAACGTGTTGTTCGGTCAAGACCTTAGAAGGAAAGTCACATTATGGCTTTTTGAATTGGTGGAGGATTTAAAAGCCTTCAATTCTTTTCCATGGGGGAGTTATGTGTACATGATGACAATCCACTACCTACGCCAACGATTTCGGTCCGCAAATGCACCATTGTAGCACATCGCGCACTATAATTTGTACGGCTTCCCTTGGGCATTAGAGGTGAGATTTCAAATATTATATTAATGCATTTCCGTATAACTTGATTTCTGAAGTTAAAATATTTTAAATTTGTTAAAATTGTAGATATGGCCAATGGAAGCTTTCGGATCATTGATTGATTTGGTGGGGGAAAACTTAGGCCACATGCATCCTCGTTTGAAGAATTGGAGAATATTTAAGAGGCCTCACGATTTATTTGGGAAATTTGCAAAGTATGAAAAAGAAGTGACAGATGGAAATGTTAGTTTTTTCTTTCCCAATTTCACTAGCATGTAACTTCAAATTGCACTATCATGTAACTTGTGGCTTGTAACAATACTGGAATTGATTTTGGAACTAGTGTCAACTGTGAAATCTATTGTAAATGGCATGTAACTTGAAATTGCACTGGCATGTAACTTGAAATTGCACTGACATGTAACTTCTAGCATGTAACAATACTAGAATTGATTTTGGAACTAGTGTCAATTGTGAAATCTCTTCTAACTGGCATGTAACTTGAAATTGCACTGGCGTGTAACTTGAAATTGTACTGACATGTAACTTCTAGCATGTAACAATACTGGAATTGATTTTGGAACTAGTGTCAACTGTGAAATCTCTTCTAACTGGCATGTAACTTGAAATTGAACTGGCATGTAACTTGAAATTGAACTGGCATGTAACTTGAAATTGCACTAGCATGTAACTTCTAGCATGTAACAATACTGGAATTGATTTTGGAACTAGTGTCAACTCTGAAATCTCTTATAACTGGCATGTAACTTGATGGGGTGATGGTACTATTGGAAAGGGGGTTGGTGAGAGGGATGCTACTCTTACTGAGGTGCTTGATGGGGGTGATGGTACTGTTTGAAAAGAGGATGTTGGGGGGAATGGTAGCCATGGTAGGGGTGATAATGACCAAGGTGGACTTGGTAGTACCCTTGGTGGGGGTGATGGTACTATACTAAGGGGATTGTTGGGGGTGATGATACCCATAGTGAGGGGCTTCAGATTGTGGTCCATAACATTTTGCTCCAGGAAGGAATAGTAGTACATACCCCTCCCCCATCTGAGGACGACACAAGTATGGTAGACTACCTCGCTGTAAAGAATGAGCGTGAGCAGCGTTTAAAGATTAGATCTCGCTATATGAATTCACCCTACGTTGACCCTTTCCAAGAGCCGGACATGGAAAAACAAAAGTTAAAGATAAACTATTCACGTTTTAAGATAAGCAGAAAAGATACAGCGTAAGTCTCTGTATACATTAACCTTGTTCATATAGTCATTTTGGTTTATAGTAACTTGTAAGGTAAATATGTTGACTGTTCAACATAGGCTGAACGTCGGTACAGACTACTATGCAACAAAACAATTCTTTCTAGAGCTGGAATGTCCAACATGTTGGTTTTCTAATGAGGTTAGTGATATGAAGATATATAATTCTGTAACATTTTTGAATAATTTTGTATGGAACTTACTTCCATACAAAATTATTGAAATGTACTAATTTTCATTAATATAAATCTTCATGTAGCATATCGACGCGTATATGAGCTTACTATGTAAGCAACGACGGTTGAAAACGGATATTTATAAATCAGATGTTGCGGTGCTATGCTCGGACTTCTTTGTAAGGAGTTTACAATTATTATTTTTTTCCTAGTTTCCGTTGAGATAAACTTATACATATAGTAAAAAATAAGTTTATTTTGTAGGCAAAGTTGTGCGAGAAATGGAAGAAATTCCAACCGTCTGAGGATGCACCATTGACAGGTGAATTAGATGCACTGTCATATAAATGTCCAACGGATTGGTTGTTGCATGCTTCGGGTGACAAACCTGGGTGGGGAATATGTTGGTCGTTTGTTCGATATGTAAGTATTGTTGACATGTTATTAAAACAAATACATTGAACACCACTCATGTTTTCTAATCCTTTCTTGCAATTGTTGGTCCCGTGTGTAGTTGAGGATCCAGATGGACATTGGATCTTATGTCTAATTGATTTGGACAAACGAAATGTTTGCATCTATGATCCATTACACCGTCAAAAGAAGATTGCCACAAGTCGGAAGCAAATCACCCCACTTTGCTTTTCATTCCAGCCATTCTACAGGAGTCCGGATATTTTCAGCAAAAAGGCATACCGCCCAATGAGACAATGTTCAGTGTTCAACAATCAATTCCGAAGAAGTTACCGGCACAAATGGACAACGATAGTTGTGGTGTTTTCACATGTCGATACACAGACATGTTGATGCGTCATAAATGTTTTTGGGGATGGGGAACCAAGAATGTCCCCAGGTTTAAGGAGGAAATGTCACTAGAAATATTTGCAATAATGTAGCGTCAGATGAATGAAGTTGTTTACATTGTTTAGTTTGAAGTTCTTGAAATGTATGAACATGCTTACTGTGAAAATCAGTAGTAACCGGCATGTAAATTCAAATTAAACTAACATGTAACTTCTTTCAACTAACATGTAACTTTTTTTCAAAATGCACTAACATGTAACTTCTAGCATGTAACAATACTGGAATGTCTTTCAACTGTGAACTTGAAATTGCATTGGCATGTAACTTAAAATTGCACCGGCATGTAACTTGAAATTGCACTAGCATTTAACTTCTATCATGTAACATTACTGGAATTTGTTTTCAGTACAAGTATCTTTCAACTTTGACTAACTGGCATGTAACTTATAATTGCACTGGCATGTAACTTTTATCATGTAACATTACTGGAATGTCATTCAACTGTGAACTTGAAATTGCACTGGCATGTAACTTCAAATTGCACTGGCATGTAACTAGAAATTGCACAAGCATGTAACTTGAAATTGCACAAGCATGTAACTTCTATCATGTAACATTACTGGAATTTTTTTTCTGTACAAGTCTCTTTCAATTTTGACTAAATGACATGTAACGTCCAATTGCACGGGCATGTAACTTGAAATTGCACTAGCATGTAACTTCTAGCATGTAACTTCTAGCATGTAACATTACTGGAATTTGTTTTCAGTATAAGTGTCTTTCAACTTTAACTAACTGGCATGTAACTTATAATTGCATTGTCATGTAACTTTTATCATGTAACATTACTGGAATGTCATTCAACTGTGAACTTGAAATTGCACTGGCATGTAACTTCAAATTGCACTAGTATGTAACTTCTATCATGTAACATTACTGGAATTTGTTTTCAATACAAGTCTCTTTCAACTTTGACTAACTGACATGTAACTTCCAATTGCACTGGCATGTAACTTCAAATTGCACTAGCATGTAACTTCTATCATATAACATTACTAGAATTTGTTTTCAGTACAAGTGTCTTTCAACTTTGACTAACTGGCATGTAACAGATAATTACACTGTCATGTAACTTGAAATTGCACTAGCATGTAACTTCTAACTTAATAAAGTCTAAAATACAAAATATAGTATTCCATTCATACATATAAGAATTACAACATTATTGCTAATACATAAGTTGTACCACCAACTTCCGATGGCAATTGACATTTCTGTGAATTGTGGCCTTCTTCTCCACATTTCCTACACATGTACGGTCTACGTGGTCACTTCGATGTTGCACATGTTGCCGATGTTGCAGATGGACATGGTTGAGGACCCTGACATGGTTGAGGATTCTTACAATTCTGTCGATTGTGGCCAAATTTTTTACAAATTATACAATTTTTGGTATTTCCATTTTCATGTTCCCTGGCAGATTTAAATCTTTTCTTTTTTGGCCTTCCAGCTTGGCACGAAAAGGAGGCGGATGAATAACTTTTGATCGCACATCTTGAGGAATATTCCAATCACTAGGATGCCCAACCAGGAAGATGTTCCCGGAATATGCTTCAAGCCAACTAGTAGTTTTGTAGCAATCCCCACAAAAATCTGGAAAAGACTTCTTCGCGTACCTACAAAATTAAAGATTATGAGTAATTAAATGAATCACATTTGTTAAGATGGTAAGATACAATGGAACAAGAGGATAATAACATTATTGAGGCTAATGCATGGCGACATGGCAGTTTATCAACTTGAAATTTTGTACAGCTACAAGTCTTTTCAGAAAGGTTCACCAAACCATCTTTATTTCCATCCTTCACATTGAAGTTAACTAAATCAATTGGACGAACCGTGTACTTTTTTGAATCTTTATTTCTTTCTTTTATTAATTCAGTGGCCCATGGAGTCAATTGTATCCAGGTTTTTTCAGTCTTTGTACGGCGCTTATAAAACCATTTCTGGAGCATCTCTCTAATAAACTCAACCATGGTTTTTATTGGCATTTGGCGAGCATGGACCAAACATGAGTTCATCGACTCAGCAATGCTTGAGGTCATCAACCGATACCGCCTAACAGGAGAGTAAGCACGAGACCATCTCTCGGGCCCTACATTCAATAAATCTTCGAATGTTACCCTATTAACCTTCATCATCTCCAACATCACTTCCTTGAAATTAGATTTCCGGTAAGTCTTCCATGCTTGTTTGAAAAGAAGACTCACATCTTTCCTTTTGTAATCATTTTTGATGTTTTGAGCCATGTGAAACACACAATAACCATGCGGTACGTTAGGGTACACTTTCTCCATTGCAGCCTTGATTCCGAGGTGGCGGTCGGATATGATCATCCAATCCTTAGGACTACCAATAGCATTTTTAAGCTCATTTAAAAACCAAGTCCATGAAATTTCATCTTCAAAGTCACCAAAGCCATACGCCAAAGGAAAAACCTGGTTGTTTGCATCCAGACATATAGCTACAAACATAATACCAGAAAATTTACCCTTCAAATGAGTACCATCAATAGCAATAACCGGCTGAATCACGGTACGAAATCCATGAAGTGATGCGGCATGAGCGATGAACAAATATTCAAACTAATTTACAACATTTGTCTTCATTGCAGTAATATTCCCTGGATTTACTTCTTTCAATCGATGTCAGTAAGCAGGCAACAATTTGAATGATTCTTCGGGAGGACCAAAACCAGAAGCCTCTGCATGATCCTTTGTCCTCCAAGCCTTTGTATACAACAAATGAAGTCCATGATCCACTTGCATTTCGACCATGATGTCTTTGGGTTTTAGAGAGTGGTCGTGTACTTGCAACTTTGGTGCTAATAGTTCACCTACAATCCAAGAATTTGCTTGTCGAAGACGTGCGTGGAAACCATCGATATTGCAAGTATGATCCTTCAGGAACATTCGAACCACCCAATATTCTCCTTTTTGCATCTTAAATGCACGTAATTGGAATTCACACTCGTCATCCTTACATCCGGCCTCATAACGTGTCTTGTTAGACCTTCTAATCCGGACTTCAAATTGCTCCTTCAAAGCATACATATGTAATGTTCGCTTTAGATCTTTCTTGCATTGAAATATTTTACCCTTATATAACATGCCATCATCTGAAATTGATTCCTCTGTGCTAATGGGTTCGAACGAATACCTTTCGGATCCAAGAATAATCCAAACTCTTGGGGAAGCATGTTCACAACTTTGATCAACACCGTCACCCAATCCATCCTCTCTAAAGGAAACACCGCTAAATGTAGAAAACCCGATGGACCACCACATCCATGTCCTTCAACACTCCCAGAACCAGAACCCACACTATGATTGCAATCTTCATCTTCGTGACTACCTCTGTCAATGTCAGGTATCGAGCTATCATCCTTATTATCGGTGTCCGACGACTGACTGTTCTCTTCATCATCAATGGTTTCATCATTACATACAATTCGGTCTAATATTGGAATGGACCCACATGCTGCCAGTTACCGGAGAAACCCGTCATACACGGGTTGTAGAGTAGGTAGGTTACATTGTTGAAAAAACGTTGACTGTACTAGGTTGTCATCTTCCTCCAATATAGTACCATTCTGCACACAATGTGTTGCTACCTTCTTCGAAACGGTAACATAAACCTCGGGTAATAGCTTATCTTCATCCATCATACATGACACGTCTTTGTAATTCTCAATTCTCGGACGAGCAGTACCACTATTCGTAACGGCCAACGAGCATAATTCTAGGGTGTACCTATCAGCATCAACTTTGGCAACATCTTGTACCAACTTCACCAAGTCATCATAAGTCAAACTGATAGGAACATGGACCCACTTTGTCATACCACCCTCGTAACAATTGGCCACCCAACTTCCACCGTGATAGATGATCAATTTCCTTGCACCCATATTCCTGCACGTAAAGTATTTGACATGAAACATTTAAACTGGCTGGGAACTGACATGTAACAAAACAATAACTGATGGCATGTAACATGAGTACAAAAATTTACAACTGACATGTAACTTACAAATACACTAGCATGTAACTTTAAAATAAACTAGCATGTAACATACAAATACACTATCATGTAACTTACAAATACACTAGCATGTAACTTACAAATACACTAGCATGTAACTTTAAAATAAACTGGCATGTAACTTACAAATACACTAGCATGTAACTTTAACATAAACTCGCATGTAACCTAGGAACAAAATATCACAGTAGCAGGTTTCACTCTAAACATACAAATACACTAGCATGTAACTTTAAAATAAACTGGCATATAACTTACAAATGCACTATCATGTAACTTACAAATACACTAGCATGTAACTTTAACATAAACTAGCGTGTAACCTAGGAACAAAATATCACAGCAGCTAGTTTCACTCTAAATCGAAACCGATCTCTTTATCTTCATATCAAACATAATGATCCTTGTAAAAAACAAGTGGGTAAGAGATACATACCTTTGAAAAACGTCGTTTGGCTTCGGATGGTGGTGTCTTCTTCACGGTGGTTTTCTTCTTCTTCACAAAAAATTTCAGCTTTCACCTTGTTGCCCAGAAACTTTCAGTTGTCTTCAGCTTCCCCAGAAACTTTCAGCTCTAACCAGAAATTTCGTTGCCACTTCGTCTTGCCCCGATTGAAGATTTCGTGAGACCGAGATTGAAGATTTCAACACTCAAAAATTTCGTGAGAGAGAGAGAGAGCTCAAAAATTTCGTGAGAGAGAGAGAATATTTTTAATGAAAAACATATTGGAGGGATTTGGAAATAAGAGAGAGCAAAAATTTTGGGGGAAATATTGAAGGAAGTAAAGACAAAATAAGGGTATATTTAGACGTTCAACCCTAAAAATGGTAAGTATAATCAAAAATATATATTTGGCTAAAAACAATAAACTCATAAATTTTATGATCATTTCTTGCAATTTCCTCTTATATATATATAATATTATATATATATATATATATATTAAAGGAGTATAAATGATATTTAGGTGTAAAAAAAAGAGTTAAACTTGTAGTAAAAAAAATCAAAATGTTGTTTTTATATATATATAAAAAGTCAAAATTGTTTTTGTAAATAATTAGATGACAGATATTACAGATTATATGCTGTAAAAAGAATGGGCAATTTGGAAAAAGACTGGTTTGTCTAAATTGAAAAAACATTATATTCATTATGCTCCAATTTTTATATCAAATATTAAAAAGCTGACATGTGTCAACATAAAAAGAGATAATAGATTGAGAGATTGGGTTAAGAGAGTGAATGTAGTATCTCTCTTATTTGATGTCTTTCGATTATATATTGACTAGTTATTGTCACTAGTCATCTTTTTGTTTTAAATTATTGCATCTCCAACAGAAAAAAATATATGGTGCTTTTAATGAGTGTCTAAGAGCACACAATTTAATGAATTATGTGTATAGAGAAATCAATGAATTAATTGCAGCTTGGATTTTCTGTGCAGTGAAAATATATGGGCAAACTTAACATGAAATAGAAACCAAAGGGTGTGTGTGTGTTGTGTGAAACAAAAATGAGTTTGTGAGCTCAGGAATGGCGTCATTGGTGCAGGCAAGGCAGTGACATAGACAATGCCACAGCACCACTAATAATCTTAGCTACTAGAAGACACATCTCTTTACAAGCCTTCTAGCTTCAAGCAAGCGTGTCTAACAAAGTCAAAGAAAGTCTGTCAACTAAGAATCAACATATGTTGAAGATTTGATTTTTGGGGTTGGTTCTTATCACATTTGTGGCATGATTAATTCTGGAGCATATAACATAGAGGGATTTTCTACCAAATTTGAAGGAATCATTGAGGGGTTGCCTTTGCCCTTTAGTATCATTTGAAACTTTACAATTTTCTTCAGTTTGAATTTTGATTGTAATGGTAATATGGTATGGTAAACAATCATTTGACCCGTCTTGTTATTGGAATGAAATAATTAAATTCGATTTCAGTTGCTGTTATTTAGTAGTGCTAGTCATACCATGCACCATGTGGCCAATTGGTTATTCTTGTACTTGATACAAATAATGGAATCTGTTTGTATAGGTGTTTGCCATTATTTCAGTTGTTTTTTTTGCTTTTATAGGTGTTTTCGGCTTTTTCTATGTGCTTTAGGGTCTGTCCTGTAAGTGTTTTTCAGTGACTGTTTTTCGAAAATAAAAATGAAAATGAAAACAGTGTTTTTTTTTGTTTTTCGAATTCTGAAAACGCGTCTGGTAGCATATACGGGAAACTGTATCCTGAAATTGAAAACAGTAAAAACGCGTTTGGTAGCTTCACTCAAAGCTGAATTCTGAAAATGAAAACAGTAAAAACACGTCTGGTAGAATAACTGAAAAATATCAAAAATTATAATTTTTCTTATATTTTTTCTATTGCAATTTTTAATTTGAATAAAAGGGAGCTAATAATTCATCCCAAATAATTATCAAATAACTCATAATTTAAAAATTGTTGTAAAAATAAAGAGAAAAATATAATAATGAATCAGAGAAGAAAATTGATTCACCGAATACATACATATATACATATACATATATATATATATATATATATATAATTTGAATAAAAGTGAGTCACTAGAACATTACACATGAAATTCAGTAAGCTGGAGTTAAGTTAACAAAATCTGGAGTTAAACGTGCTACCAGTAAACTCATATCTCCACATTTAGCAAACATACCAACAAGACTAGTTCCTACAAACTGATTAACACTAACTTCACTCTTGATAATCAATGCATGATATCTTCTTCTCAGTTCAAGACATCTTTCATTGCTACAAAATTTTAAAACACCAATCACAAAACGCCTATCTAGTAAACTCCCTGAAGAAGAACATGTAGGGGCATCATTAGTACACACATCGTCACTGCAATCATCATGAGAAGTACCATTACCTGTAAAATAACCATTTTTAACCACACCTTTTTCAACATCAATCACATATCCAGTGTAGTTAATTGGAATCAATTGTTGAAACATCAATTCGTTTAGGACTTCTATCGAACAATGTATATACAACTTTTGAAGGAATATGTTCACTAGCCATAGATATCATTGGGAGGCTGGAATTTTTAAGCTTGAATGGGTCTTTTACACTGGAAGTGGAAGGAAAGGAAATTGAAAAGCTGGTATTCAAACAAAATTCAGTAAAATTTCAAGGAAAGGAAATTTTTAACTTCGCTGGATGACTAATAAGTGGACTCAGCGAAGAAGAAGAAGAAGAAGAAGAAGAAGAAGAAGAAGAAGAAGCCGATCGGAGGCGGAGAAGAAGAAGAAGAAGTTGATCGGCGGTGAAGAAGAAGCTGATCGGCGGTGAAGAAGAAGAAGAATAAGCCGATTGGCGGTGAAGAGGAGAAGAAGAAGAAGAAGCGGATCGGTGAAGAAGAAGAAGAAGCCGATCGGCGGCGAAGAAGAGGAAGAAGCCGATCGGCGGCGAAGAAGAGGAAGAAAAGGAGTCTGGAAAAAGATGTAGAAGAATAGTGACGGGAAGATGGAGAAAAGTAAGAAAAAAAATGATTTTTTTTTTTAAAAAAATGATTTTTTTTTTTTTAAAAAAAGTGAAAAACAAAAAAAAAAACAAAACGAAAAACGAAAAACAACTTTCAGATGTTTTTCAAATTTTTCACTTTTAACACTAATTGTATTTTTCAAATTTTTTTTTGTTTTTCGAAAATAAAATGAAAAACAGTTAAACGAACGCGAATTCGAAATCGTTTTTGGAAAACAAAAACGAAAATTAAAAAAAAACAGCTGCAGGACGGGGCCTTAGCTTTTCTTTTGTTTTTGGTTAATGAAAATTACTCATTCATCAAAAACAAAAATAATGGAATCTGATGATCTTTGTTTACTATCTCCATAGTAATCACTTATCAAAACAATTTAAAAAGCATCTTTGACAACAAAATGGTTTCTAAAATATTTAACAAATTTGTGATGGGTTTCATATATATATATATATATATATATATATATATATATATTGTCAATCAACCTTTTCTTTTAAAAAGTAACTGTTATATATTGGTATATCCAAAATTTAACTCCCACTAAAATAGGAGATAAATCTTTCCACACTTTACGATTTAATTGATAAAATTGAGATTCGAACCTTCAGATATGAAAGGAGAAAGGGCATCCATATATATCGAGAAATCGAGCAACGGGCTTGTAGACAACATTGCTAATTTAGGTCATGTTCTGAGTCAAGGATCCTTTTCTTTGATGAGCCAACGCCCACTCAGCAAATTTTAGGTGTTTTGAGGATGATGTTAAAGACCTAGCTTTTGCTAAGTAGATATCTAATTTTGTTTAGTTTGTTTTTGTTTTCAGGACGTTTAGCCCTCCTTTGCACCAAAAAAGAAAAAAGAAAAGAGAAAAGAGAAAAGAGAAAGGCATACCCACTTTGCTAAGAGTCACATTAAATAAGTTATAAGTTTGTAATTGGATTATACTTAAATGAAGAGCAAGTGAAATTTATGAAAAGACTAGATGATTTAGAGAGATAACGATAGTTATATGAGGTAAGATTGCAAATATCTGATAAGAAGTAGTGTACAAACAACAACTAATAAAGGCAGAATCTTATCTGCAATTTGACGCGTGAATTTTCCAACTAGAGAAAGCGAAACCGTTGCTTCAATTCCAAATATCAACATTGTCACTTGTGTGTAAATTTGAAGCCATAATAAAAGCTTTATATTGTCAACTAGTTCAGAGAAAAATGGTCAAAACTCAAAACCCCACGTGTATTTTCTGCTCGTTTTATTTCCATTCATGTAAGTAACTATGGAGCTGAATTTTGATACCAAATAATTACTCCACTTGGCCGTTGGATTCTAGCCCTGTAAGAGATTACTTCAGAGATTTGTGCATGTGAAAACTATTGCTTAGTTTTGGTCAGTGACGAGTGACGATGACAAGTAATGTGAAAGCAGCTTGTAGAAACGTTGCTTTTGAGGTCGGCAACATTTAGATTACTTCAGATACAAGTACTTCTTATATGGTGTAAGATTTTGCGCTTCATCATGGGATTACATTTGATCTTATACACGAATCCAAAATTCCATCGACCCGAATTGAATTTGAAACTAAGGACTCTTGACAAGCTTAGGTAACTTAGATGAAAAGAAAAGACAGTTTCCAACAGATTTCCAAATTTGGTAGATTCCCAACTAAGTATACAACTTATTCAATAAAATAAATTACATCATCTTGATTCTAGAAATGGAATTACTAATCATCTTTATAGAACTACAAGCGCATGATTCTCCGATTCAATTGGATATGGTATGTGGATTACTCGAATGATAATAAAATTGCATTGATTTGTTTTGTTTTCACAAACACTAATGCATTCGATCAAGTTTAAATTACTCACTAGTCGCTCCTCATCGTAAATTTATGTTGGCTGGTTGGTATTCACTATTAAGGGAGCTGTTGGAGGTGATTCCATTGGCGGCTTTGGCCTCCGTTTCTTTCGATTCTACAACACGGTTTTCTGCCAAAACCAAATCACTCTCTTTAATGAGCCCTTCCTCTCTGAACTTCTGGTACGTATCACCTTTGTAAAACTTTTCGGTTCTAAGCACCAAAACAGAAGAAACAAGGCACCCAAACAATGTTGCTGCTGAGATTATAATAAAAACCATTTTGTAACACTGCACGCCGGTGCAAGTCAAGCCCTTTCCTGCCTTCCTGGTTAGTCCCAAAGCCTCCATTTGCTTCAAAGCCGCTCTGTCGTATAAACGACCAGCCACCCTTACATTGAAAATATATGACCCGACTGGACTTGATATAGACCCTACATTGTACAATGTAGAGTAATGTTTCAAGCCAAATATTTCTGATATGATAGCAACCGTTAAAGACAATTCTGCTCCGAGGCAGAACCCAATGATTATTGAAGAAAAGTAAAGTGAATTCGGGACACCAAAGGCGATCAAAAGGTGCCCAATACAAGAGACTAGGATTACAAGAGTTAACAGTAGAGGACGAGGGCACTTGTACTTGATCAAGAGGATTTCAGAGGCCAATCCTGCAAGGACTCGTCCGAGGAAATTCCATATGCTAATAAGCGATATAAAATTGCCGATAGTATGAGTAGGGTAGCCTAATGACTTGGCAATCTGACCCAAGTTGTCGATTGTTGTTAACGCCCCACCAACACCACAAGTTGTTGCAGTGAACAGAATTAGCATGTCAATGCTGAAAATTGCTTGTAATATAGCATAGTCCTCGCCTCGTTCTGGTTGCTTGAAAATGCTTTTCAAGCCAAACATTGTCCAGAAATTTGGTCGTTCTTGTGCTTGAGGTGCTAAAATTTCTGGATGAATTTCAGTTACAACGTTGAATTGGGAATGATCGCCCAAGGCCTGTTTCTTCTTTTTCCAGATTTTGAATTCTTCTTTTATAACTATAGCAAGTGGGAGAAATAGCAGTACAAGAACAACCAAAGCACTTGCAATATATTCGGTTCTGATAAACCTGAGCTTGTTCTGAATGATAATGGTCACCATTATAAATCCAGCAATGCCTAGCAAAATATAGAGGACATTGTAGAAAACTTTGAGCTCCTTTGCTTGCTTATCGAAATTCATGATCTGAATCACTCTTAAGAAAAACAAGAGGAACAACAGTAGGAAGCCAAGCAAGTAGCAAGATCAGTGCCTTGGTGTCATTTCCATGTAAAGCATGGTAGATTTGAATCATAATTGCACCACTAAGACCAATAAGACCCTTCAACAAGCCTATAACAAGTCCTCTGCTTTCTGGGAAATTCTTAACACAGGTGACCAAAGACCCGGTGTTGGGAAACGACAGCGAATTTGTACCAATCCACATGTATAAACACATTTTCCATACATGGGGTTTGGATACTCGATCAGTGACACTTAACCACATCATGAAAAAGCCAAAGAAGTTCATGATGGAACCGATCAGAAGGACAACCCATGGAGGTGCAACCTCATAGGTCAGCCCTGCCAAGACTCCAAGATTGCCACCCAAATCCTTGAAGAAGCTTATCATATTGAGCGTGGTTTGATCATAGCCTAACTCTGACTTTAAGTCGTTAGAGTATAAACCAAACATGTAAGATGAGCCATTGACGGACAATATTAGTAATGCAGCGAAAACCATAAACCATCTACCTCCAAGTACATGCAATACAAAGCTCTTCACCACTCTCCAACTAGTGCCACTCTCATTGAACTCAGACATAACCATTTTTTTGGCTCAAATTCTAACACAATCTAAAACAGAAAGGAAATTTTGTTAGGACTTGACACTTGAGCGAAGGAATTTGTCAGTATTAAAGAACAGCCGAAGAGGTTAATAGCCAAACTAAATCATTATGGTATAATTAAGGGAATTTGAAATGCAAAATACAAGTTGGTATTTGATCAGCAGATATAAGAAATATAAAAACGGGTGTTCGACTTATATGATTGTCTTGTATCATTGTCTGGCTCACTTGTCTCTTTCGTGAGCAAATCAAATATATAATTGCAGTCAATACCATGCAAAATCCACTTGCATTTGCATACTATTTTTCTAGTTGAAGCAAAGTCATCTTGACTATGAATCATTTTGTTCTATTGTTTTGTTTCCAGTAGGAAGAATCTATCCAAATAAGTCTATAAAGTTGTCTTTTGTTGGTTTAAGTAAAGCAGACCTGAGCTTAAGTTGGTAGAACGGCAATTCTGCTGACGGAATTAAAACCTTTCTAGCTATTATGAAATTAGAAACTGAACACAAAGCCAAAATGCTAGAAAGATACCATGATTAGCAATTGCCTTCACTTGAAAGTAAATCAAGTCTTGTACATAACAGAACATTGCTGCCCTTTAGCAGAGGACACAAAAAGCAACCAACACAGATAACAGAGGGCTTGGAATAGAAGCTCAACGGCAATCTGTCAACCGACTAGCCTATTCATACCGAACCACCACATCCATTGAAGATTATTTACCCCTGATGTTGCAGAGAAGAACCAAAATAGCAACATGAAAGAATGCAAGATCTCAGTCTTTTTTTTCTCATCTTAGTTTGCAATGTCACGTAATTTCAGATTAAGTAATCTGTTATCTATGATATACAAACATCACAGCATGATATTGAGCTAGGGAAAAGCTAGGATCAGATGTGGAAAGCTTTATGAAAACCATGTCTGAAAAAATTTCACGGCTTATATTGCTTGCCTAACCCACAGCTGAAGCTTTCTCGACACATGGAAGAAAGAATTAGGTAATGAAACTACAGCTAAGATAACTTTGATTCATTCATCAAAATCCCAAATCTCAGAAAAGTTAAAAGCACAGAAGAAAATGGAGAACTATACTGTGTAGCATCCGCCGATCCTGCACTCACTACAAGGTTCTCCCTCAACAGAATCACAAACTGGAAAAGCAGACTAACAGGTTGTTTGTAAACAAATGTTGAGTAAAATCAAAACCACCTATGTCTCAATATCGATCAAAAGAAGATGGACGATCTCCATTTCTAAAACGATCATAGGGCCCAGGCCTATCCCTATAGCTACCCCTGTCATAACGTGCTGGCCCACCAGTTCCATACCTGTCGCCACCACCTCTACGGCCCCCATCCCTATGATAATCTCTGTCTTTACCATATCCATTTTGAAGTTCCCGGTCCATGTATCTATCGCCTGCAAAGCGATCACCAGCAGGTTGGTACCTGTTATCATTATAGCGAACTCGGCTACCGTACCTGCTTTCTCTGCTATCCAAATGTTCCCTATCCCCATAGCGTCCTCCATCAAAACTATCATCATAACGGTCTACTCCAAAGTGATCTCCATAGCCACCACCTCCTCCAAACCTAGAATGAGAAGAAAACCTGCCTCCACCACGACCACCATTATCAGCTGACGGACATTCCCGAGCAAAATGTCCGGGACGACCACAATTGAAGCAGTCAGATCGTCCTGCTGGCCTGTCTCCTCTATAACTGTCTCTGCCACTTGAGACATGATCCCTGCCATGTCCATAGTTCAGATCTTCACCACCTGTTTTCCGCTGAGCCTTGTTCACTGAAATGACCCGACCATCTAACTCCTGGTTATGCATATCCTTGATTGCATCTTCCATCGCCCCGCTATCTGCAAAGGTTATGAATCCAAATCCACGATGCCGACCAGTATCTTTATCAATGACAACCTACACTTACCAAATATTAGTCTCATTGATGGCATAGAAATTTGAAAAGGCAGCGTACATATTTAGATCAGAGAGTATATTAAATAATTTATACTCCAAGATTGCAAATATGCAATTTCCTCCTATCAAATTACAATATATAACATTTACCTCCCTATGTTGAGAGTGTAAAAAGCAGGATACGCTGAGAGCTCCGAGCTCACTCTATGAATAAAAAGCTAATATAACTGATGAGTTGCTCCTATAAAAATTAAAAAATGTGTAAAACTAATTAAGCAAGCAAGGAACAATTCCCCATCATAACAATAATGAATGAAATTTATATATGCTCAATACAACTCAGTTTACAAAGGTACTAAGTCTATGCTCAAACACAAAATAATAACTGCTAATCAGAAGACTACACCAGCAGTAGCTACTAGAACTGTTATTCTCCGGATCATACAAATATCTATCAAGTGATTAATTCAGAAACTTTGGCTAAACAAATCACAATAGAATGTCAAGTTTGTAGAGTCATTGATCCAACATGATTGCAGAACAAATTAAAGATTTAAATTGCTAAGAGTCTAAGACACTAGTAGAGTGCGCAAATGCAGACACAATGGCAACAATACCAACATGCTAGTGCTGTGAAAACAGAACACGCACACAATGAGAGCTTTGTAAAACAAAAATTACAATACCATTTCCCTACAATCTACTCACCTAAAGCATTTGTGATAAATATCTTTAATAGAAGAAAATTGTGCTGATGGGAACTTCTAAAAGTTTTCAAACTTGGACAAGTAATCATGCCATATTCCCATATAATCCCAATCTCAAAGACATGCTGACAAAAGGCAAAAATGAAATGCACCCCGAAATCGAATGTAGCAATCACAAAGAGGAATCAAGACTCTGATTTAGGAATTGTGAGGAGTTTTACCTCAATTATAGGCAAACTAGTGGGCTACACAACACAATTCTAATATAAATTTTTAATGAAATTAGGTAATAAAATGCATGCAATTTAATTAAATCATGGAGTGTCAACAAGAACATTTACAATTATGAGTTGCAATTTTTTAAGACATAAAAAACACAAAATTTACATTTACCATCCATGAGCAAAAGGCACCATAACACCTCAAACCTCTGTCACCCACTCATGGTTCCAGATCCTCAATCATCAACCGAATTTCATATTAATTTGGAAAATCAAATCCAAACAAGTAAAATTACGATCCACAAACTCAAATTTGAAAACCAATATAACAAAAAACGTACCAAAGATTCAAGAATTTTCCCATATCGCCTAAAGGCGTCTTCAAGGTGCCTCTCTGTCGTAGTGAACGCCAAACCTCCTACAAATATTCGATTTTCTTCTCTTCCAGCCATCTATTTATACATAAATATATAATCAATTGCATATAAATTGAATGAAACCCTAACAAATAAATAATTGAACGATAACGAAAAATTATGACTAACCGCAGAGAGAGAAATGAGACAAAACACTGCGCGATCTAAATTCTAAACTGTAAATGTACGAGAGACAGTGTGTGAGAGAAACCCTAACTGATGTAATTGAATTGTAAATATGTACGTACATGTACATCTGATCTGATTATACGCTTTCGAGCACGGGCGTGTTTGGTACTATCACATTTTCAGATTTTCTGCATGGTATCACCATTTATTTTCACTTTTTTTTTCGTTAACAATAAATTTGAGAGTTTATAGTTACTTTATAGTTTATACTCGATCTCATAATTTAAATTGTATTTAAGAAAATAATTAAAAATAATTTTTGATCAAAAAAATATATTAAAAATAATTTCTCCCTTGTATTTCAGCAGTTGCTATGGAGGTTGATCCTAAATGAGTAAATAGGGATGGTAAAAATCCCCGTCCCTTCCCAAATTAGTGGGGATCCAATCTGTTTGGAGCTAGTTTGAAGAATTTAAAACGGGGTTCGGATTAGATATGGGATAAACGTTGTTGACATGATTCGTAACCGGATTGTGTATGGCTCGAACCAATATGAACCGACCTTCTCCAGTTGATCCAATATTTATATAATTATTTTTTAAATTATCAAAAATATAAAAAGAAAAACAAACTCTAGTCTTTTTATCTATTTGTCTAATTGTATTTTATGTTTTAATTTAAGGTTTATATAATTTAGATGTTATATTCTATTAAATTTAAGTTTATATATGAATTTTAAGTATACACTAAACTTTAAATTTTAATATTTATGTGTTATTTATGTTTAAATTAAAGTGATGCATGTTTAAATTTAAATATATTTTTCAATTTAAATGTATTTTTAAATTTGATTGGATATTAAAATTTAAGTTTCTATCCTAAAATTTAAATGTATGGTAAATTTTGTATATTTAATTGTTTGAACATTTTTTTTAAATGAAATCAATCAGTTCCCCCGTCTTATTCGGGTCTGGTTTGGGGTAGAAATCAAAAACATATTCATGTCACAGGCCAAGTTTTTAAGGCAACTTACTAAAATCGGGTTTCGGGTTTGGGGCATGCCAATTACGGTCCCGATCCAACTCATTGACATCCTTAGATCTAAATATACAAGTAATGTTAGATTCCATTCAATATAGTAACTATATTGTTAATGGATAGTTATTAAAATGGAATATTTTCTTTAATTAATTAATTATTTTTATTTTTTAAACCTTTGAATTTTATGGATCTTGAATTAAAATTCAACATCTACTGTATTGTAGTTAAATCATTGCTTTAAAATATTTGTTCAATTTTTTGTTTAAATGATATGTCACATGCATGGACGAATGGTCATGGGCCCCGTCTGACCTATTTTGTAAAAAAAAAATTTAATTAGGCTGTAGGCCATCACTTTGATAAAATTATCAAATATCCAAACCCAATATTCATTTTATTGGTCAATAAATATTATATGGTCCATCCATTTCATCGGTTAATACAAGCACACTCATGACCCATCTCTTAAATCTTGAATTATATATCCCACTGCCCCTTTGTTGCCAGATCCCACCACTCCATTGGTATCAAACTTTGTTTTTTTTTCTTCATCTCTCTATATTTTTCTTTGTTTTTTAATCTCTTCCGATCACAATTTTTTTTTAACGATTTTGAAACCTTATTTGCAAAAACTGTATATTTCTTTCTTGATTTTATTTATTTTATTGGAATATACATTTTGAGGGGTTATATTTATTATGTCTCATGACTCATTGCGTATTTACTTTTTATTAATGAAATTCATCTTCCTACTAAGGTCGTTTAAAAAAATTTATAACTAGTATTTAGTTCAGCCCCGTAGGATAGAAAATCCTGGATTCGCACCTGGTCATATGCATATGAGTTGCAAGTAACATATCTTTCATCACTTTATTCATGATTTACTTACATTATTTGTACATGAATTTGACAAATATATCCAGCAATTTAACATTAATCTAAATTTAAATAGGATTTGGATTAGAGCTACTACTCCTGTTTAATGATCTATGATATATCCTTTTCTTGAACGCAATTTGGTCACACTTGCCTTTACGTCAATGTTATCCTAGCAAATTAAATATTAATTCTATTGCATCTTCAAGAATGCTATGTTTATTATTTATAATCAATTTGTCTGGCCTATATGGCTACACTTCTTTGACTACAAACATAACAATGTGTGATGTTAGGGACTTACTACGGAGTCACTTTAATTTTTATTTCATTTTTTATCGTTTCAAACATATTTAACAGTTGACAATAATATTAGACATCACACTTACATGCATCAACCAACCACATCATTTTCTTTATTGGCTTAGCGAGATTATTTATTTAATTTCAAGCCTACCAAGTTTAATTTGTTAATCATGGCAAGGCTTATTTAAGATCTATGATAGCTGGACGGCCTAGATCAATATTTATATCGGAATTAAAATGTTAATTTCTTGTGTTAAATGCTCACTTAATCACATGCATGTAAAAATATATACAGTATAGCGAGTGTGCATATATATATATATATATAGTCTTATGATGCAGCCGACTTCATTGTATATTTTCTCTCATTGTAGCACTACTTGATTCTATAACATTAATATTAATATTATAGATTCTTAAAAAAAAAAAAAAAAAAAACTATAACCTTAATATTCACATCTCATATTGAGCTGATTCCAGTTTGATTCGAGATCAACAAAGCAAAGGACAGCACATGCATGTACGTATATTGTCATCTGTCATCACTAGCTAATTGTTCTATATCGATCCTCAATATTTTTTTGATTAGATTATTTTATATTTGTGTTTTCGAAAATAATCTTTCATTAATCATTGTTATAGTGTATTCAAAGAGACAATAGAGTATGTACGCGAATGTACGTTTTACTTGTTATTGACAATCCGTATACATAAATATGAATAAGATTATAGGTTTGAATCTATTTTTTTTCAAAAAACCTAAATGGTATTAATTTTTTAAAAACAATTAAATATAGAAAAACGATCCCATGATATATATATATATTCATATAGAACTATAGAAGGCTGTTATGACAGTTACTGGCTACCAATAAGCATGGAATGGTGGTTGACCTCGGATTTGTCGGAGTCATCATCTTATATTTGTCTTACTTGCCGGCCATCTAATGTTATTATTCTTAAATATTCTCGTTTCACGTCCCACAAAGCAGAATTTATACCGTTAAAAAGATATCGAGAGGGAGAAAACCAAATTAAGGTTTGAGTAGTTGATCAACAAGCAGTGGTATCAAGTATGACAGCTGATCCTAGGAGAATGGAAGAAGGGTTGGTACATAAACCAACAGTACTTGATCATCATCATAAAGTTGACGGTGGAGATGGCATTAACAATGAGAAAGAAGAGAGGCCGAGCGCAGTAGAGGATCATCACAAAGCTGGAGAGCAGCAACCAGTGGTGCCAACCAAGAGCAAGAGAGTTGCAACCTTGGATGCCTTTAGAGGCCTGACTATAGTGGTAAGTGTGTATACATGTATATATTGTACGTGTACCACGTATATTCTACACAAATTATAAGCAATACAAATTCATATTATCATATGTATGTATATATATATATATATATATATATATATATATATATAGCTGATGATACTGGTAGACGATGGTGGGGGAGCGTACGAGCGCATCGATCACTCGCCATGGAATGGCTGCACTTTGGCTGACTTTGTCATGCCATTTTTTCTCTTCATTGTCGGGGTCGCCATTGCACTTGCGCTTAAGGTCTGCCGATAATACTCGATATCCTCTTTTCATATTATTTTTTTAGTCACTGTTAATATTAATTATAAGTTGATGATCAGCCAGAAACTCCGGTCGGGCAAACATGATTCTGCTTCACGATTATAATTTACACCTCAAGTAATTGCAATTTAAGCTACTTTATATACATTTGAAATAATTGACAGAATTGTACTTTGTTTTTGTTTATCAAGTTGATTACCACCGTGTGATAAGCATAAAAGGTTACATGCAAACTTTGGTGTTTTAACTAATTTTTTGTGTGTAGACTAATTTTATGTACAAAATGTTTTAAATTTTTTTTTTGTACACAGAATCATTTTCTATATGCAAACAATATATTAAGACAAAAATGCATGACATCTTGTTGTGGACCGAATAAAATTATATAGATAAAGTTGTAAAGTCTTGAACACATACTTCATGTGTAAGACCAAAATGAACGGTCCCCAAATCTTCTAACAAAACTAACTCTAATAATAAATTAATCATATTAAATTGATTATTACTATATTTAAAAACTTAAAACTTAATTATAATTTATAGGTAAATGACAACCAATGATATTAAAACCCTAACAGTTGTAACTTTGAGCGGGCGCAAACAATTATATGAGTTTATTAATATAGAGATTGTTTGTTTGTTCTTGTTTTCGAACCAAGAAAGATAATATATAAAGTTCAAATAAAAGGAGACTATCAAGAAATATTAGTCTTGATCAGTCTGGATTAATATTAGTCTGATTAGTCTTGATTAATATTGTTTGAATTGTAATATTAGTCAGGATTAATTTTCATCTAAAAAAATATATAAGCTTCCATTCTACAAGCTAGTCACATACAATAATGCAGTCAAATGAAAGCGACTTGGTTATTGACTGATGTCATTTGCAGAACAGATTCCTTTGATCAATATTTTACATAGTCTGACCAAGAGAAAGAATTTATAATCAAATAATAAACCCAATATATTCTTTGGATTTTGTTACTGTATTTTTGTGATGACATGGTTTTGTGTCCTACACATTAATGTTAATGCTTATATGATATAGTATGTTTTAATCTCTTAGAAAATTCCCAAGATCAATGATACAATCAAGAAGATAACTCTAAGGACACTGAAACTTCTATTCTGGGGAATTCTGTTGCAAGGTAATTAATTACCATAAAAATTAATCTTCTTTTTCTCATATTTTTTTTCCACTTTGATTTTAATATCAACAAATAATTAAGAAAAGAAAATTATAAAATCAATAAATGGGTATGGTGAGTACATGCAGGAGGGTACTCACATGCACCTGATGATCTCTCCTATGGAGTTGACATGAAGAAAATCCGATGGTGTGGCATTCTTCAGGTTAGATTTTTTATTTTATTTTATTTTTTCAATAAAAAATATCATCCAATATATGGTCAAAAATAGAATTCTAAATGTTGGTTTATTTTTTAAGCAGAGAATAGCATTGGTGTATTTTATTGTAGCTCTAATAGAGACTTTGACTACCAAGAGGAGACCAGCTGTCCTCCAACCTGGACATTTCTCCATTTTCACAGCATATCGATGGCAATGGTTGGTACCTGATCATCAACACAATTTTAACTCATAATTTGTTATATATTTATTGCCTGATCTGTCCTGTTTTGTACATCTAATCAGGGTTTAATTTGGTTTCCATTTGTGATTTGTTAATCTATCTGGAATGTATGTAGGATTGGAGGGTTCGTGGCATTTGTCATTTACATGATCACAACATATGCATTATATGTTCCAGATTGGAGTTTTGTGGTACACGACCATCATGTAGCGAAGAGATACACAGTAAGTATAGCTAAAAGCTCATGAATACAAGAATAACCCGAGTTCTTTGGTAGTTCATCAACGTGACCATAAATCATTACGAGTCTAAAATATTAATCACAAGAGAGTCACACTAACGAAAATCATATTACTGGATTTAGGTACTCCAAAATAGTCCAACAACAAAAGTGATCATAAATCAAATGTACCAAATACAAAATGCTCCAGAATATCTGACATTACCCACGTATATATTATCAGGATGTCGCCAAAAACAGGAATTATAATGCCACAGCTCCTGTATAGATGATGGGAACATTTAGAAATTGGAACTGATTCTGACAAGAATTTTATTTGCATAATCCTAGGTCAAATGTGGGATGAGAGGGCATTTAGGACCTGCCTGCAATGCTGTTGGGCATGTGGATCGACAGGTTTGGGGCGTTAATCATCTCTACTCCAGCCCAGTTTGGTCACGCTTGAAGGTTAGTTAGTCCTTACTGATGTTGCTTTGTAAGGTAAATGGAGGAAAATTATCACTAATTTGTTGTTACTGTCAACATTTGTCCAAAACAAATGTAGGCTTGCACTCTTAGTTATCCAAATTCTGGCCCTCTTCGTGAGGGTGCCCCAACTTGGTGCCGCGCTCCATTTGAACCAGAAGGGTTGCTGAGGTTTGTTCAATCATTAGTGCAAGTTGAATTAAGATTGATAAAATTTCATGCCAAACATGGACTTAATAGTGTTTGTTTTTTTTTTTTTACAGCACAATCTCAGCCATCCTCTCTGGCACCATTGGCATTCATTATGGTCATGTTTTGATTCATTTCAAGGTTAGAAGTGCCATGAGAGTTGAATATATTTTGCACTGTAAAGGTTATAATATGAAATTTTAATTATATGTGCAGGGTCACTCTGAGAGGCTCAAGCAATGGGTCTCAATGGCACTTGGCTTACTTATCATAGCTATCATTCTTCACTTTACAGATGGTGAGCTTCTTTGATCATGTGTCAGGATTCTTGAGCCAAAGATCTGTTGAATCAATTGAATTATTATAACTCTCTATTCTATACTTGGTCTGCAGCTATTCCTATTAACAAGCAGCTCTACAGCTTCAGCTATGTCTGTTTCACTGCTGGTGCAGCCGGGATCGTGTTTTCTGGATTATATATTCTGGTAGAAGAACCAAGTACTGAGAAAATTAGTCACTGATTTATCATTGATGTACAAGATTAACTAATCCAAGGAGCTTTTTGTTTTTCTATAAATATAAATTGAACAGATTGATGTTTGGGGATGGAGGACTCCATTTTTGTTCCTGGAATGGATAGGAATGAATGCAATGCTAGTTTTTGTGCTTGGGGCACAAGGAATCCTTGCAGGATTTGTAAATGGATGGTATTACAAGAACCCTGATAACACACTTGTAAGTCATGTTAAATTCTTTTATTAAAGCAACCCATTTTGATAGTTTTTGGGACATTTATTGGGTTTGTTGTCTAACTGTATGCAAAATAAACAACTGTTTCAGGTGAACTGGATCCAAACACATGTATTTATCAATGTTTGGCACTCAGAGAGGCTAGGGACACTCTTGTATGTGATATTTGCTGAAATCACATTCTGGGGAGTAGTAGCAGGAATCTTGCACAAGTTGGGTATATACTGGAAGCTGTAAGAGGCAACTATTCCAACTAGTTATGTTATAGAGAGAGGAATTAGTACTCTGCTGTAATATTGTAACATTCACTAAAATGCATTAATTATATATCAGAGGCCTCTTCTTATTTTCATGATTCGCTAAACTTACTAATCAATTACAAGCATAAGCTATCAGCTTTTGCTTAAATCATACAAAAACTGAGATGTTGCTTGCTTGGATCAACAATCTTTTTCTCATCAGCTTGCATGATAAACAAGTCAATCTCGCACCTTCCTCTATGTTTTGTAGTGAAGCGTCTATACGAAATCTGCTTAAATGGTATATAGCTAAACACAGAGATGCACTGTACAACTCTCTTTTCTGCATAACTGATAATATTGAATACAAAACCACCCTTGTCCTTTTTACATGTTATATGCTAAACATATGTAAAAGCTGACACAGAAAGACAGCTGAAGGTATTCTTGGATTGGAAGATGGGACTCGGTTTACCGGCAATGGTCCTTTTAACAGAAGACACTTTCAGATTTTATCAAAATATGCCTCTGCTAAAACTTTCAAGTATCCGATCCAATAGCTACCAACTCTTGGCATACTCATACTTACAATGTAAAGTTAGTTTCAGAGATTCTGCGACTTATGATCAGGAAAAGCTCAGCCTTCTATAGAAGTATTAATGTGGCCAATCAAAGGGATCACTGCATACCCGCAGCCTTCAGAGCCCCCATAAAGTCCTCAGTGCTGTTCCAGGATGCCACCTACATCACATAAAATGGTATTTGCTCAGCTCAGCACCTCTGCTGGAACAAGGAGAGTTTTCACTATTAACCTGTCAACAGAGCTACTTGAAACCTAATATTGGAATCCAAATGCATGTCTATGTTATTGTTTGCACACAAACTCACATGCAAGTGCATGTCTTATTTCTCCTTAAATATCAAGCTCAGTTTCTATAACCGAAAGAAAATTTTGGACGGAACAAGAAAGCAGGGTTTAAAGTGCCGCTCTATCTTTTCCATAAGCATCTGATCTCTCTCGCTCATCAGCAAATTGAACACAGCTCCTGTAGGTTCACATACAAGCACTACTAGTCAATAATTATAATTAAATAATTCACCAGATCCTAATAAACAATCTATCAGCTGCTTAACATAATGAATGCTAGCAGAACACCTATAAGTTATAACATACAAGTATACAACATGTTTAGTGTAATTTTAAGATCAATAAAAAAATATATTTAAAAAGAGAAGCAAATCAAATGATACTTGATTTTATAATTTCTATTCCTATCGCAACATGATCTTAAGGTCTGCCAATAATGCTTGATCCTCTGTTCATATTAATTTTTTTAGTCACTGTTAATGTTAATTATAAGTTGATGATAAGCAAGAAACTCCACACAAAAAACATCCTGCATCACGATTATAATTTGAGTAATTCTATGATGTCTAAGGGATGGCGTATTGGATTGAGATTTTAATGGACACTTTTAGGAAGTAATATTGGATTGGGACTTTTTAATATGTTAGATGGTATTCGATCAGAGCTTTTAAGATTTTTTAATCTTAAGATTTTTTTACGATTATAAAGTTAATTATGTTGCCTGGAGGGCACCGGATTCAAAGACATTCCCACCTTTTCTTTTTTCAAGGAGGGAGAAAAAGTTCTCCATTCTCCTTTTCAGATACATTTTTTCTTTTCTTTTCTTTTTTCCAATTCTCTTGATAGTGAATGGACTCTCTACATGTTATTTTTTGTCTATTTATTTCATGATTGTTAGAAAGTTTATTAACATTGAAAAAATTTATCTGTTGCTTTGCTTGTTTACCGCAGATTTCTCTATGGGCCATGAACTTTGATGGGGATTTGTGAATGGCTGTTGCAATTGGTCCAATTGGTTGTGCTCCTTATGAGGATGGCGATGAATTTAGGGGGCGAATCTTCTTGGGGGCCATCTGTCTTTTACAAAAATTTTACAAGTTTTTAATAATATATTGAATTTATACAAACTCAAGTGTCCAATACAATTGATCCACGTTATCATGCAGGCATGTAGACAATATCATAAGTCATGACCCAATAGTATATTAAATTTATATAAACCCAAATACAATTGTGCAAGTCTTGACTTTTACTTAATTTTTATTAACAGATCCCACCATATTACCACTCTTATCTATTAGACATTTTATTACTTCGTTTTTTTCATTCATTTTCTCTCTAATATTTGTCTTGATTCTTTAATCTCGGGTCAACATTTGTAAGAATTCTTTGATTATATTTATATTATATTGTATGTTTCTTTCTTTCTTGACTTTATTTATTTTGTTGGAATATACATTTTAAGCGGTTAAATTTATTATAGTTTATGACTCGTTATGTATTTACGTTTTATTAATGAAATTCATCTTCATACTACAGTTGTTTAAAAAAAATTATAACTAATATTTGGTTCAGCCTCACTGGATAAAAAATCCTGGATTCGCCGATGACGATAGTTGATAGTGTTTTGGGTTTTTTTAGCTCAGGCAGTTAGCCAGTTTGAGTTTCTCAATTCAGGCATGTGTATTATCTATTAAATTTATAAGACACATATTTTAAAAAATCTAAAAAGTTTATAAATGAATTTTCGATAATCATAATAGTCTATAAATAAAGTTTAAAGACTCTTTTTTAAAATTTCAAAATCCTAAAAGTTTAGTCCATATAATCCTAATAGTCTTTAAAATCCTACAAATCCATAAAATCCCGGCACCCAAAAATTGTCTATTAAAATCTCAATCTAATACACCCCCTAAATTATTTGCTTAAACTCATGTTCAAATAACGTGGTATGTGAGTTGTCAAATTTCAGGATTTACATGATCTTGACAACTCAAATGTCACGTCATTTTGGTATGATTTTGGATAAATAATTTGGACGGCCTATCATTATTCTTAGAATTTACCTCATGTAATTGCAATATTTATTGAAGAATTGTACTTGGTTTTTTGTTTATTAAGTTAATATTTACGACCGTGTTAGTGTATATCCAACAACTTAACTTAAGCCTAAAGTTAGTGTATATCCAACAACTTAACTTAAGCCTAAAAATATCAGTAATTATTTGGTGTAATAAGAATAGGTAGTTAATTTCATGCAAACTTAATTTAGTATTTTCACTGATTTTTTGTGTGTTTATGTATAAAAAGTTTAAAATTTGTTTGTAGATAGAATCATTTTATATATACAAACAATAAATTAAGACAAAAACCCATGCCATCAATTGGTGTGGATTGAATAAAATTATAAAGATAAAGACTTAAAACACAAACCTCACGTGTAATGATTGGTCCCCAAATCTTCTTGTAAAATCTAAAAACTAACTCTAATAATATATAAATGAATCCAACTTTATACCATATTAAATTGAGCACAAGGAATCCTTGCAGGATTTGTAAATGGATGGTATTACAAGGACCCTGATAACACACTTTCAAATGCACTGGTATTACACTATTGCATAATTCGGGGGTTTTTTAAGGAGACGAAGCACTCGAACCCACAACCTCATGGTGCAGGTGTGAGGAGTTTACCACCAAACCAGCTTCATCTCATCACTAGTTCTCTGAGTATTAATGTCAATTCCGGAGCAAATTTGATAATTTTACATACCTACAGGCCTCCAGATTATAAGACTAGATAGTATAATATTAATTGCATAACTTATATCAAGTTGTAGAGAAAATTTATTATATACAAACAATTTTTTTTAATTTTTTTTTAATAATGAAGAAATAAAATATTGCATATGGGTCCTCCATGGTTCAATCAAATTGATAACTTTGTTGAATTTGTCAAAATTGTTGTATAAATCATCTTCACGTATAAAACGACATGTTAGTAATCAATACATAAATCTTTTCAAACATAACATTTTCGATGTGACTAGATATTTTTATTTAAAGACATTTGATTTGTTCCAAAACATGCCAACCAAGAAAATGATAAAGTAGCAGGAATATTTGATCATCAACAGCAGCTCCAAGCTTTTGTCAGGACTCAGGATCACCCAAAAATATCAGTAGAAGAAAAAAGATATCTCACCTGCCATTCTTTTTCTGTGAAGTTTAGCCTGCAACACAGCAATGAAGCATGCATATGCTATAATGATTAATCATTGGAAGATGGAACAAGATTGTTATAAAGAATACTACAACAATTAATTTTTCTAATGTGCGATATCCTGGATTTCCACGGTTTTTTTTCGCAAATTCTTAATATTATTTACTTGGTACATTCTTTATGTTACGAGTTAATTTGTACCTGAGAGTTCGTAAAAAACAAACATCTGGAAATCGGAAATCCCACACCAGAGAATTACTACTACAACAAAGTGCAGATCTGCAAGGAAAGTGGTTATATACATGTAGCTAAACACAGAGATACACTGTACAAACTCTCTTTTCTGCATAACTGATAATATTGAATACAAAAACCCTTATCTTTTTTACATGTTATATGCTAAACATATGTACAGGAGACAGAATTACAGCCGAAGGTATTCTTGGATTGGAAGATGGGACTCAGTTTACCGGCAATGGTCCATTTACCAGAAGACACTTTCAGATTTTATCAAAATATGCCTCTGCTAAAACGTTGAAGTATCCGATCCATGAGCTATATCTCCTTGCTGCCAACTCTTGTCATACTCGTACAGTCGAACTTACAATGTAAAGTTAGTTTCAGAGATGCCGGGACTTATGATTCAGGAAAACCGCAGCCTTCGATTGATATAGCTTGTAATTTACACATTGTGTGCTGCGTATCGTGGCAAGACAAAGCATAGTAAACAGTGAGCGTGGCAATTAAAAGAGAATTATGTCTGCATTCACAATCACTCCCAACCCATCAACATCTTCCAAGCTCCTTCCTCAATCTTGCTTCTTGGGACCGGCAACCCATCCCCTTCGTCGAGTAGCACTCTATATACTTCCCATTCCCGATCTCCAATCACATGCCTCGCAATCTCAGCCTGGAAAAACAAGAACCAATGGATAATATAGAGTCCTCTCTTCTTTAGTAAAGGTACATCACAATGTTACCTTTTCAATTTCATAAACCCAGCGATAAATCTAGAGTCTAGGGAGACCGAACATATAACAGTCAAAGCTTTATTGAGTTATAGGTACATACCGAAAAGATGCAAATATTAAGCATCTTGAGAGCAAGGGTGATATCATGAAAAACAAGAGGTCGGCCCTTGCCAGATAACTCCACAGGATTTGCAACCAAAAGCTCTGTATCAGGACCCCTGCTGACTATAGCTACTCTAAGAGGCTGACAAAGTTCCATTTGCAGACGAGAGGATAATGCATTTTGCTTGCTTTGGTCAACAATCTTTTTCCCATCAGCTTGCATGATAAACAAGTCAATCTCACACCTTCCTCTTTGTTTTGTAGTGAAGCGTCCATACGAAATCTGCTTAAATGATAAGATTTCGACATTAATATGAAAGAATGACACCCCGTGAAATGTTCCTTTAAAAGAATGAACTTATCTACCCCATGATACATATTGTAAATCTCATATTTACCTGAATATTGTAATCTTTTAGAGTTCTCATTATGTCATAAAGGAGACCTTTATGATCTTGACAAACAATTTGGACAAGGGTGTGACTGGGACTCAGTGAGTTGTCCACTGTGACAGAAACACTGTTGGAAGTCAGTGATCCACTTGGGAACCCCTCGGGCATTTCCAAGCGGAACATGTCTTCAGTGATTGCAGGTGGAAGAAATGAAGATGCCTGAGAGCACGCGGTAATTTCAGGGACTACCATTTCTATATCACAGCTTATCATGGAATCACCCATAATGTCTTTTAACTGCTCATATGTATCGTCTTGTCTCTTCTTTGTATGTAGAAGTTCCCTGATAAAGATGCAACATTGAGAATAAATCAGTTATGCAATAAAAGAAGATCAACTTGAATTCATTTTTTTGCAAAAGAAAAGCTCTGAGAATGTTTATGGCAGCTATTTCATAACTTTTTCATTGGAGAGTTAATTACAATTACATAAATATTCTTTACCACCTGCAGGACCTACCAACACATACGAAAACTCGGATTACTAAAATAAGATGCTCTTAATCCTAAATAAACAGGTAAAGGGAAAAAGCAGATGAAGAGTAGGCAGTATAGTATTTTGAAAAACCATTTCACTTGGTATCTGTCCACTAAACTACACTTTGAAATTCTCCCACCGTATGATCCTACTTGTTTCATAATGGATGTTGTCAAATGTCACTATATAATCAACTTGTTTCAAAACATATAATTTTGACCAAGGAGAATATCCATTGACAGGCACTTCTTAATATTAGCCAATTGGACAGTCTGGTAAGCCAACAGAAACCACGTTTATATTTGAAAATAAAGGTTGTTAATACAAAGGTCCTGTTTATATGAGATGCGTAGCAAACTGGTATATGAAAGTTATGATTCACATAGGAGTGATCATTCAAAGTAACTGTATTAACCCACTTAACAAGAAAAAAAAAGCATGATATATGACCTCATGATGAAAATAAATTACTTGTCCAAGATTAGAAGATAATTAATTAATCTTGATGAAGATGTATCAAGAATGCAAAACCTGGTGTCTGTGACGAAGAACAGGTCCATCACTTTCCCATCTGGGGTAGTAGATACCTTAACCTTCTTTATGGTGAGCTCAAGCTCACAAAGAACCCAGGTCACATCTGCCCAAAAATAGGAAAAATAAACTCCTAAAACTCAATTGTGTACATAGTTCTTAAAATGTCCTAGTACCGAAATACATCACTAAAACATGAAAAAGGGATGGGGAAAATCAGATCATTCATATCCAAAACCACGAAGAAAGATAGTTTCTTCATTCTAATCATAGAAAAGGAAAGCATCTGAAGTCCTAGAATCTATTAAAGAGAAAGGGGTTGAAGTGGCCATAAAAGATTCTAAATTCTCTTTTCGTTTTCCATCACTTCTTAACTAATAAAAGATATAATCAAAGACAAAAATATTATAAAAACACAACACAAAAGCAATAAACTATCAACATTTGAATCATAAAATTGAATTGAATCCTAGACCACTCAGGTCAAACGAATACTACACAACAGATTGAAAGGAAAAGAAGTACCATGTAAAAGCCCTTTTCGATCGTAACAACAAAGCTTCAAGAGAAAGACATCTGGAGGCTTTGGTGGCTGCAGTTCTGAACGGTAATAGAAAATCCCAGAAGCTGAAGAACAAGAAGGGCATGCCCCCATTAGTCTCTTCTTCAACAAATTCCATCTAGTTGTTGGTTTTCCAATCACCCAAAACACTATGTAGCACCATTTCCCATCCGTAGATACATCTTCACCACACAATTCAAACAAACATGTATCAAAATCACATAACACCCATCACTTGTTTGTCAAAAGTCCAAAATAAAATCACAAGTACCCATTTCACTAATCTCTAAAGTACATATAACAGAAGATTGAATTTGTTGTTTGGTTGCTGAAAAATAGGACATAAAAATTGAACCTTTACTTCTGATGCCTCCAAGAAGCCAAAAAAAGGGGAACCCAAAAATTAAAAATCTGTTTTTTCTTTTCTTTTCTTGTTCTAATATTCTCAGCAACCAATCAGAGAAGAAGAAGAAGAAGAAGAAGAAGAAGTAGTAGTAGTAGTTAATTGGGGTGTTACCTCCTCTGACAATGCTAGTACCAAAGAAGAGAATGATGCGGCACAAATCACAACCGAGACCAGTTTTATCAGGGCAGTTGACTGTTATGACACTTGGGTCTCCTTCTTTCTCCGACTGTCTGATGATCACAACGTCGTCGAGTAGGATTCCCATGTCCACTTCTTCAAGTTGGTGTTCAAGTTTTTTGTGCAGAGATTCAGCTTCTTCACGGTATATGCTGATTTTCTGCTATTTTGAAAAGCGCTCTTTTATTCTGTTGGTGGTGCTGCTCAGAGAGAGAAGCTTGCGGGAAGAGAGAGAGAGAGAGAGAGAGAGTGGAGTTTTAAGTGGTTCTTCCTTCTTTGCTTCTGCTTCACTTGTTCTTGGTGTTGGTGTGGTTTCTTTGTCCTGTTTTTCTCTTTTTCTTATTTATTTGTTTTTTTATTATTATTTATTTTTTGAATTTTGGAGGTTTTAAATGTGCCAAAATCTCGAACACGATATGTCGGAGACGAGTGAGAAATGAGAATTCCGCTTCTTCTTCTTCTTCTTCTTTTTTATAATTTATTTATGTTTTCAGTTTTTATAGCCAGTGTCCAGATTCTGTGATCTATTGTTTCCTTATAAGTAAAGAAACAACAATGTTGAGATGAGAAGATTGTAAATCAAAGGAATAAAATCTTTCGACTACGACACATGGTTTCTTTTCTTATTAAAGACGGTAGTGCACCCCTTTTTATTAATATCTATAAAGGGTTTTAATTTTATTATACATATTTTATTAATATATATTAGAAATTTTTTTATTATTTGAACCGTACATATAATATCTTATTTTGACAGGTCACAATGATACATATTATTGTAATACATTCGATCATTAAAAGTAATATCCATAAATTAGTTTGAACATACGGTTAATGATTTATCATCAAAATGTAAATAATCATGGTTGAAGGTAATATTTTTATGGTAACCGTATGTTTCTATGAAATTGAAGTCCTAAATTGAAATTGCTTTCCACATCTTAATCAAGTTGGATTACGACATGTGTGGTATTATTGTAATAATTATAATAATTGTTTTGTGAAAATAGATTTTAGAACATGGTTATACAAATATATATATATATATATATATATATATATATATATATAAAGTTTCAATTTTTTTTAAAAAGGTTACTTATTACTAAAATAATTTGTTGGTGATATTTGAATACGTGATAACTTGGTAAGTAATTGAGAGCACATTGAGCTAACTTGACAATTACCCTTCAGGCCTTCATTTCTTAAATATCTTATATTCTTGCTTATTTTTTTCAATATCAAAATAGCATGAATTAACAATATTTTTATATTGTTATAAATAACTCATGAGTCTTTAGTTGTTTGATAAATTCTTTGTGAATTTTTTGTTTCAATAAAAAAAATTATCAAATAATGATTAAGTGATGGAAATAAACCAACTTCTTTTTATTATAAGAACTTTGGTTTATTCTATATATCACGAAATCTAAACAAAATTTCAAATAAAATATAAAATAATTTCAACAAATTAAAATAGTTGTTGGTTTTATAAATATTGAATTTACATGATCACGTAGAAATTACAACTTAGTTCCATCCACCAAAACAATAAATTGAGAGGTTTTTTTATTATAAAAAAACAGTAAATTGATTTTTTTTTTTAATGTTGTATGATTTTTAAAATATAGAAATTGGTTAAGTAGAAAAAAACATTTAAAACAATTCATGACTTTTTAAAATTGTATAACGAATTTAAAAGATTTCATTTTTTTTTAAATAAATTCCATAAAATCAACTAGAAATTTTCTTTTTCTTTTTTTATTATCCACATGTGCTTTAAATAAATTCCCAAATTATTGATTTATTAAAAAAAAACAATTAAAATGTTGTAAAGCAAATATCTTCTTATCTGAAATATCGAAACAGTATGACGTGGCAGTGACAGGGTCCGACATTATTGGACATTTTATAAATGAAAATTGTCGGTCCAATTTCAACCCCATTTTTCATCTCGTTTACGGACACCTTGGAAGTTGGAAGTTGGAACTTCCTCAACCCTGGCGATATATTGAACAAAATATCATCTCGCGATTTAATTATCGAAACTCGTGAGTCTCACACATCGGCCGCCATCACGTGCCTGCTTTCCTGGATGGTCCCCCTCCCCTCACGTGCTTCACTTATTTGCTTGGATTCAATCCGACCCCACTTATTTTTCATTCTTTTTTGACCTTTCACACCAGACCCTCACCTTTATTTATTTTTTTATTTGAAAACACTCACCTTTTTTTTTAATAGGGAAAGAATCATTTTCTCCCCTATATTATGCCCTATTGGTAAGTTTTCCCCCTTATGTTGCTTAAAGGCCATGTTCCCCCCTCAAAGCAAAAGTATTCACCAAATTTCCCCTTACCGTTACCTTTTCCGTTAAAACGTCCAACTCTGATAACAACAGTTAATGAAAAGACTCTTTTACCCTTAAAAGATAAAAACACCTGATTGTTTGAAATAAAAATACTTTTCTGCCCCTTTAATAAAACATTTTTCTCTGGATTCAATCTCCACCGTCCGTCTTAAATATAGACGGTAGAGATAATTAGAAGAAAAAAAGGCAAAAAAAAAAAAAATTTAAACTCAACAACTCATCATTATCATCATCATCATAGTGAACAACATCCAACCCAGAAATGCAAACCTAAAACTTCATCACCATCATCAACAAAATCAACCCCAAAAATTCTGAAATAAAATGTTTACTAAATCCAAAATAAAAATAATGATTCAAATACTAAACCCAGTAGTCCTTTCTTCAACACTCAAAAACAATGCCAAAAATTTCATGTAAATCTATCCTACCCACTAGAGGTTTTCATCCACAAAGATTGATGAATCAATCCTCTCGTCTTCAATCCTCTTCCCCAAATCAAAACAAACCACCACCACAAACCCAGCCACAAGCCCGAACCCCACCAACCCACCTTGAATCCTCACTGAGACCACCATTAGTTTATCACCATCAATCTCAAAAACATAAGTACCTAACTCCCAAATCCAACCACCAGCAACCACTTCCACTAATAACGACCACCACAGACGTCAATCTTTTCTCAACAGAGGAGATCGACGCTCGAGTATTCGCTGGCGGCCAACCATGTTGGCTCGAATCGGGAAAGAAAGAACATAGAGAGTAGCAGCTCGGGAAAGAATGAACAGACAGAGAATCGGGAAAATAAGAGAAAGGAAATTGGAAACGGGAAATGAAGAGAGCCAATCTCCTCGCAACGGAAGAGATCACTGCTTCTCGCAGGTAACATAATGAAAAAGATAGAGAGAAGTTGGAGAGATCGGAGAGAGATAGAGAAAGAGAGAGAAAGAGAGAGATAGAGAGAGTGAGTGAGTGAGTGAGAATTTTAATTTTTAATTTTTATAATTTTTTTATTAATGTTTATTTAAATTAATTTTTTTAATATTTTGTTTATTTAATTTTAATCTTAATGTTCATACTGATTTTACTGTTTTGTCCTCCCATATTAATTCTCATTCATTTTTGTTAACCGAAAATGTGCTATAGGTAAGGAATTTCAATTATCACCCTCAAACTGCTACCTGGTAGGTTGCAGCAGGGTAGGTACCTTGAGGTACCATGGTGTAAACGAAAATAATAGAGAGATATTAGTGAGAGAGAAAACTTGGAGGAACAATGTAGATTAGGTAGATACTGTTTTATTGAAGTATTGAACACGCGAATACAATGGTGTTACTCCTCGCTTCTCTCAGTTTCTCTTCAACGATTGGCGATGGCGATGGCGATCTTGTACTAGTCGATAAGTGGCTATTTCTCTGTACGTGGTGGCGAATAAACTCTGTATGGGATTTTTTTTTTAGGTCTATATCCCCTCTTAGAATGAATTCTATCACATTTATATCTTTTCATTCGTGTTGCCCACTCCGTTAATCAATTTGCAATCATACACTTATTTCATGTTGATGGAGTTGACTGATTTCTCATTAAATGGCGTTTATTTAGGCTGTAAGTATCGGATTTGTTCCCTCCAATTTCTGTAGCATTTAAACTCTGATTTGGTTGATTATTTGGTCTCATTTATGGCACTTTTAAGTGGTAAAGAGGTCAATTATTTCTTCTGTCTCGTTGGAGACGAATGCTGACTCTATACCTTAGTGGTACGATACACGGATGTACCGGTCTGCTCTTACTGGTGTGACATTTGTTCTAGCATGCTAGTATCTTCATGTGGACGTTCTTCTTACTTGGCGGGCAAGATACATAGTTTGGCTGAAACTTGGACTGATATCGCGGTACTTAGGTACCGGGTAGGTGTCGTGGTACCTAGGTACCAAGTAAGAGGTATTGTAGTACTGTATATGTTCGATATGTGTGTGATAAGGTATTGTCGTCCTTCTAGATAGTGGTATCGAGCACCCCTAGTATGTGGGAACTGGTCCCGATCTAAATCCTACCGGGTACTAAAAATATGGAAAATTCTTCTTTGGTCCCTATCAAAAAAGGTTGTTAACAATTTTATTTGTCAAAATTACCATGTTGCCCTTTGAGTCAACTTCAACATAACAATCAACTGGACATTTTAACGGAAAAGGTAACGGTAAGAGGGAATTTGGCTAATACTTTTGCTTTGAAGGGGGTAAATGGCCATTAAGCAAAATACAAGGGGTAGATTTACCAATATGACATAATATATAGGATTCTTTCCCTTTTTAATATTACAAAAGTTCGGAGGTGTAGGGAGGGAAAGAGAATCGAAACCACGGTTTCGTGGTGTATGTGTAAATAGCATACCATTAAGCCAACCTCATATTGTCTTTTTATTTTATTTTCTAAAAGTCTGATATTGACCACATCAAGTTCGATCATAGTGTGATATTTTCTTTTTTAAAATATTTATTCAAACAATGTTAACGGAAAAACTATACACTTACTTGTAAAATATATATGTTAAAACTCGTATTTTGTTTTGTTTGTTTATTTATTTATTTTAATCTAACACTAAATGGGTTAGATATCTTTTGTGACCTTGGAAAAAAACTGTCCACACATGGTGAAATTAAAACATTTGCCACATACATTAGAGGTGAAATTATGGATGGGCGTAGGTGCCCATTGGGGTGGAGGAAGGTCCCCCACCCTTGCCCCCAATGGGAAGTGGGGATGGGGGTGTTTGGGGGGAGGTTTCCCTGCTCCCATCCCGTCTCCCATTTTTTTTTCTATTTTCAATCATAATATTTTCTAATCTGAAATCTGAAATTTAGAATCCGGGATTCGAAATTTGATCATTTCAATAGTTTGATTCACCCTATTTCGATATCCAATCCAATAAATAATCTAAAATATATAATTGATTTAATATAATTCAAAATTAATACAAATAACTGTAATAATATAACATTACACATAAATATATATATGGGGAAATGGAGAGAATAAATGAGTAATAGAGTTAAAGTTATTTTTTTTAAGAAAATAAAAGTATATATATATATATATATATATATATATAAGGAAACAGAGCCTCACCCCCACCTCTATTATGAGAAATGGGAGAATGGGAAAATGGGGGTGGGGATATGTTCCCCCACCCTCATTTAGATTTTAGTGGTAAAATTTACCCTCATCCCACCCTAAACCCCATTTAAGAGCAAAATTTGCCCCCAAATGGGGATGGGCCCGTGAAGGAAATACTCATCCCTAGGTGAAATGTACTTATGTACACCAATTGAATCAATATAAGATTAGTAGTTTTTTGTTTCTACTTAAATCTTGAACACAATAATCTCTCCTCATAATAACACACAAAAAATAATAATAATAAATTTGAGTAAACAAAATGACATAATGATGACCACCTCATCACTCTTGATAGATACCATTTGATAAATTAATCATAATTAAAAATGGGTGAGATCCAATATGTTTGAATCTTATTAGTATATGACTATATTCATTCAAGCGATTAAAAAAAAAATTGTGATTTCATGGTTAGGAATCCTCAAACTTGTTTATGGGGTATCTTAGGAGTGTACTTGGTAAACAAAATTTTCTTTTGCTTTTGAAGGTTCAGACCAAAAAAATAAATTGTTGTAGTCATTATATTCTTAGAACAAAGCTGGAGCTATTATTGTTGTAAAAATATCTCATTAATAAAATATTTAACAGATAATTTTCTGGACAGGTTTGAGATTCTTTTTTCCATTTAATACATTGTTTACCAAAAGTACTTCGAGTCGTTTTTAACTTGAAAAAGTAGTTTTGTCTATTTCAGAGAAATTGAAATTTATGTTTGTCTATTGTAACCAAACATTGCAACAACAAAACAAAAAAAATTTGAGAGGATTGTTGACTAATTTAAGATTCTTTAAATTGTTTCAAAAACAATATCAAAACTTTTATTAAAACTATTAAAAATATATTGTTTATTATATATATTTATATTTATATACACATACTCTCATAAGAGTAATGCTAGACAATGCAAAAAAATTTCAATAAAACAATACAAAAGCTAGTAAAAGATTTTCTATAATATATAAATTATAGAATAATGTGAATATGTGATAAACCAAATAACAAATGCAAATAAGCATATTAGATCATTTAGATTGATTTTTTTAAAGAAAATTTTAGATTTAATATCAATTTTGTTTCAATAAATTCAATTTAATCTATAATATATTATTAGCATTTAACTTTATGGATACATTTAATATTAACCATTAACTATATGTATTATTGACATTACAACTCAATGGATTTTACATTAAAATTTTACGGATTTACACTATTGATTTCTCGAGAAATAACGTCAGAATCCTAACATGTGTATTAGTATAGATAGGTAGAAGCCTAAATGCACCCAAAGTGGACGTTTTAATCAAATTTGACATACGATGGAGCTTGATTGATACCTTCAAATCCAATATTAAATTCCATACTAACTTGTTAGTCTGTCAGGTAGATCTACAACAAAACTAACCATGGGTCCATGACCAAAGATCTCACGTATCAACATTGGATTGGATTTTATTAAGTTAATGTCAATACAACAATTATGTGAGGATTTCATTATTATTTTATAATTAGTTTGAGAGAGACTCAAACCAATAATGATAAGAAAGAAAAAAACTTTATATTAAGATTTTAATTTAATTTATTTATTTTGTTACAAGAAAGTAGTTGTTAGTGAGTTTGTGATGGGGTTGGTGTCCACTAGGAGAGGGAAAGATTGAGACAAGCTAGTAAGTGGAGAGGGTTGCTTTCTGATTTTTACCACTAAAATACTAATATTAAATCATATATTTAAATAAATGTTTTATTTATTTATTTAAAAATTAAAAGAAACAATGATCAGGTGTGACGCTAGAGTATGACGACATTGTTTTTGCTTTAATTGGCTAAACAGTATCCGACGGTGGAAAAGTGTCCCCAAGGAAGCTAGCCCTCGCATGCCACCTATTTCCAATTATGTATGAATTATGAAACATTGGCTATTTCTTTTTGGAGAATAGTGTGCTCATTTAATCTAAAAAGGTTTCCAATATGTCTCTCCCTCAATATATATAATACGTACGGTGGGACGTGTCATGTACGCACCGCACCAAATTTTTTTTTGTTTACACCATTCGGTTTTTAATAGGGATGGATCCACCATACGGTGTAATGGGTCATGTCCACACCCCGACTAATCCGGATTCGCACCGAGTCTGCTCACTAAGGGGTAAAGTGCTCCCAATATGTGCAGCTCCGTTCATAATGAGGGTTGAACCCACGACATTGTTTAAGGGATGAGAGTGTCGAACCACTCACACCAACACATGATTGGTCACCGCACCATTTGTGTTAAGAAGCAATAAGTAGATAGATATATTTAAAGTAACTTTTGAATAAAAACGTATTTTTGACAAAAGATTTCCAATTTTAGAATATATTTTTTTATTAAGGATAGTGTTAACAAATATCCTTAAGGTATAGATTAATAATTAGGATTTTACTAAAATAAGAAACTTGTTAAATGCATAAATAAAAACAAAACAATAAATGTAATGGTTGTATATTTAATAATTTTTCTAATATAGTAAAATTCTAGTAGTAAGGGCAAAGATTACCAATTTTAGAATATGTTGATGTGCTTTAAAATATCTTTGTCTTTTTTTATATAATAAATTGTAAGATCAACACAAATACATTTATGGATTAGACTAAAACAATTTAAATTTAAAATTTAAAATTTTAACTTCAACATATTAATTATCCGTCTATTCAAATCAGACATATTAAAAGAGATAAAAAGTGCTAATAAAGCTTTTTTTTTCAAATTTGGCTTCTCATCACACATACCTTCCTTACAATCAAAGTGATATGATAATCCAATCACCTCCATTCCCTTTTTTTACAGACAAAAAGCTAAACACAAATTTACACGTGGAAATAGCGACACAAATCCATCCATATCTATATAGAGAAACAAAGATTTTTCCAACCAATAAATTTGATGAAAACGACTGAGTCCACTTGTTACACCGCCTTCGCCCACCTTGGAAAAATACAGTATATATATATGAATATTCAATTAAATTATATATATATATATATATATATATATTGAATGGACGCATAAATAATATAATAAATCTGTCTAATCAAAATTTATAACACACTAAATTAAGTGATAGTTGGGGAGGAGGGGGATGGCCGGTCGACGGTCGTGTAGTCCGGAGTCGGACATGTGTGTCTTCACCTAACAAGTGGGTGTGGAAAACGACCGGTACAAATGTGCAATCCGTCCCTTTTTCATGTGGCTTGTGAGTTGTATCTACCATGCTTTTCTTAGTCGTTTAATAATAAATTACGAGATAATTTAATGTTAAATTTATATGGAAAAGTCCATAGAAAGGATTCTTGAAAATGGGATATGATTTTGATGTAACATTCTTTACAAATGCTTGCAGATACTGGAGTTGAATATTAGGAGAAAGGGGACCAGACCAATTACACAAGTTGTGAGAAAAATAATGAATTTTATTAGGCTGGGAATTAATTGGAGTAGGTTTTGAGGTGGGAGTCGAGAGGGACCTTCAAGTTGAACACAGTGGGTGGGACCGTGGACGAGGATTCCAATGATACTTGGAATCTGGTATTCTTCATTTGTCTGATTGTCTCTCCTCCGATTTTAATCACTAAAGCATTCGGAGTCAATTATCTATTTCATCACTAAGTCTGAAGAAACCTCTCTACTGTAATGGGAAGAATTGTATTTCAAATCATGCTCGTAGCTGTTGATCTCATGAGAACCAACCAACCAAAGCTCTACGCCTCTAAGCTATAAGAGTTGGAATGAAAGGTGGGAATAGTGAAGAATCATCAAACATTTTTTAAGAAACAAAAAAGGATGGCTAATCGTCACCACAATCTCTCTGTCTCAGGTATACCTAACAGGTAATATCACATGCTTCAATGCTTTACAGGCAAGTGCTTCCATAAAAGTCCGGTGGACCTGCTTCTGACGCATGCTTCAATAAGATGGTGGCCATAACTCCTAACCTCTGGAAATTAGCTGGAAAAGCAAGCATTCTCATATGCGAAAAAAGATGAATAATCATGCTAACCTGCCTACCACTTCTCCGCACACAACGGAGAAGCATCTATCCAGAGACTCAGCTTCCTAAGTCAGCGCCATCTTTGCTAAAGAATGGGCTACCTTGTTAGCAACTCTTGAAACAAAACATGCATCAACAAAATTAAAAGACGAACAAATCAAGAATATAAGAAACAATAAGACCAATCTCAGAGCCCGGAGGAGACTTCGGCAGGATAATATTGTTATCAGCCAGAGCATCAGATTCAGGAATGGCAGGACATAAATGATATGTCTGTACCTCTCCTTTTCTCTGCTTTCACTAAGAAGTTGGAAACTGAGCACAGCAAGTAGAATATCATCACAGGTTCACATAATTTCGTCTAGAAGTAAACTACATGTAAAAGTAAATGAACCATACACATATGTAATAAGCTCATAACAGGAAACCAATTAAATTATATATAAGATTAACCCCAAAAAAAATGCAAAAAAGAAAGAAAATGAGTTATAAGAGCACGCATAATAGGTTTTGGGATCATGAACCACTAGTCACAAGTTCAAACTACAGAATTTGAAGGACGTGGCTTCCATGACCCTCACCACCCCTCCACCATCAAGAAACTGGACCCATTGCTTTATTAGTGGGCTGAGTTACTTAATGCTTGCCAAACAAACAAAATTTGATCATTGCATTGCCATTTAAAAGAAAAAGAAAATAAAAAATTGCAAAGAGTAAGTGAACTGCTGCTCAATGACATTTTTTCCCAAACAAAACACAGGGTTGAATGTACCAACCGAATCCAAAGTTTATATATGTTAGCTATTCAATAATAAAACATACAATGAGGGCCTGGGACTGAAAGGACTTATAACAGAGAGGCACATCACATTTACAAGCGCTGTTCATGCACACCAAAGTGGTCCCACTTCAATCCTGCTTACCATCAACCGTTCCCGGTTTGGATAAAGACTCCGGTGCACCAGGTTCAGCTTCTGCCTCCACCTGTACAAATGTTGGGTTTTATTACCATTCAAAGTGATTTTACTATCAAATATGCATGCAACTGAGCAAGAAAGAAAAAACGTATAGCACAAACAATTTGGAAAGTACAACAGTTATCACAGAAATAAAGAGAATAAAACTAACACCATAACCAATCAAAAGATTCTGGTGATTAGTCTAATTTGTGAAAAAATTCCACAAATATATGGATCTTAGTGATTATCAAAACTTCAATTATGGAGCATTTATATCAACGAGAAGAGAAAACATTAATTTTAATGAATAAGTACCAAAAAGCAATTTCACACTATCAATACAAGTTTTCACTACACAATACTAGATGTTTATATAATAACAAGTACAATACACTACAAAGGAAATAATTTCATCTATATCATGAGCACTATAATAGCTAGAATTCATGGCTCCCCATCAAACAAAAAAGAATGTGATACAAAATAGACATGCAAGAATGTGTACTGATTTTGAATCCTCACAAAAATATAGGACAATTATGTAAAGTTTATGAAATAACATAAAGTTTTCACCTTTTCTTAGCTTTGGGATCATACAACACACATAGTTATTTCCAAGTCTTACATCACATTTGGCACATAGTTATTTCCAAGTCTTACATCACATTTGGTCAACAAACATTTGTTATTAAAAAATAAGGGTCTTGTTAACAAACAAATGCACAACTTCAAGTGTCTTGAAAAGGTAAATAAAACTTTTTTATTCAAATTTTCAATTCTTAACATCTGCCCTAAGGGCACATGTTTAGGGCATATGTTAACATTTTCCAATAAATAAATGCAATGATGAATGTAGACACATGAATCATGATTACACATTGAAGTGGGACGTGTGAAATGTTGCAACTCATAACAATGCAGGTGATGATCTCAATCTCTATAGGAATAAAAAAAAAGTTCTAGCTTCTTATTGGCTTGAGGCAATTGAAATAAAATAGGTTTAAGAAACATTACTAGATGAGTGCTACTGAGAGTGATATTCAACCTCAAGAAAGCTCAAAAGAGGAAACAAATATCTCAGTTCTGTACACACACATGTATGTTTACTTTTAGCATTACCAACCATATAATCATCAACAACCAGCTCAAGTCTCCTCAGAATGGCAAACTGTCAATTAATTATGGGTTTTCTGATACTGATAGCCTCAACGCTCCACTCCAGCTAGTTAAATATCCAGGCAATTATATCCTAGGTCACTTTAATGACGAAAACAATAGTCTTGTTCAAACTTGCAACTCTTCACAGTGCGTCATTAGGAGCCTCAATTCATTGTGCTAGACCTAAGTCATTAGCAACCCAATAACAACTCTTAACACAAATTAAGTTGCCACCTAGAAATATTTGATCACCATCTCCAAATCAGATCACATGGTAGGCCCAATGATTGATACACCAAATCCATAAATCAACATGAATGGAAGAGAGTTGATGGGTCCACCAATCGCTTGGCCTTGTTTTCATGAATAAAATGTCGTAAAACACTACAATGTAAAAGAAACATTTGAAATATTACAAGGGCAACCCCCTATTTCTTTAGTAACTTGTGAGAACCAAGCTCACTTTTGCAATTTTTTTTCTCAGACAGAAATGGCAACAAGCACACTTGCTTATTTACGGAAACAGCTAATAATGTTAGTTAAAACTTGAGTAAATATCAACGCGCTTGGACAAAACCATTCTAGATTAATCAGTCATATCAAAATCAAGTGAATTACATTAAAAAAAGGTTGAAGTCAGAGACTAATATTCTCCGGTACCTTCTCTAAAAACGACAATAGAATCTGTATTCTTCATATAAAGGAATTAATGATGCACATAAACAGTCTCAAAATTAGCTATAAGAAAGGGCAAGCAAGCAAACTCACTCTGCTAATGTTGTCCTTTTTGGCCGCAGGTTTATAAGGACACGCCGGAGCAACCCTCTCCGGTTTCCTATACTCCCACCCTAAAAGCCCATAAATTTTTCCCTGAAATTAATTAAAAAATATATATAAATAAATAAAAATAAAACAATTCGTATATCAAATGAAATTGAAACAAACAATTTCGGCAAATGAATTAAAATATATAAATAAAGGAGAAGAATTTCTAAATTACCAGGAAATAATAAAAGAGAATTGGTAATAGGTTGACGATCGGGACCAGGAAAAGCGGTAATAAACAAGCAACACAAACCTAAACAAAACAAAAAACACAAGAATTACATGAATTTGGATTGAAAGATGTAAAATTGCAAATAACAGATTGAAGAAATCGGAAATTACCATCTTCGAATCGTCTTCTTTGTGTCTCTCGTGCGAGTTTTCTGTTAGGGACAAACTGTTGGTTAAGAACTAGTCTTCTCTTGTTTATTATTTATTAGAGACAAACAAAATTGCGTTACTCATACCGTGTCTCTTGTTTATACCGTCTTGATGACGCGGCATGACCATGTTGAACATTGAAGTCTGTTTTACGAGAAGACTAATTCGATTAAATTAGTGTTTTTTTTACCTCAAAAAAATAAAATATTCTTTTTTAATCATAAGATTAAATACCGTATACACGGACTGCTGTAACCGAGAAATATCTGCTCCCGTTTATCGAGATCAAACATCACATACACGGTTAATTACAAATATTTATTATGATTAACATAATCCAAAGATATTTTGGTCCACAAAATCGAATAAAAAACACTTCACACTTAAATTAATCAAAAAAACCACGAATTCTGAATACAAATAGTCAATGAGGAACTAACAGACATTGTATTTCATTAAAAATAAACCGTTTGAACTTTTTTTAGTAATGGAAATGTAATTTACTTGCATCAAAGAATTGTATAGTTGTATAACATACATCAACTATAGTAGCTTTACAATTTTATAGCAATCAGAAATTCTCTATCCAAAGAGCTGCCTCACCCACCACAGGAGGTAGTTGTGTAAATGTGTAATCCTCATCAAGGAATAGAAAACGAATTACAATATAATATTTCTCATGTTTTCACCTCCATCAACGGCTTGACGCAGCAGAACTTGGAACTCTGCAGTCGTGGATTATAAACTGAGTTAAGAAAATAGCAGCAGAGAATCACAATTGTTCAATCAAGCCACCAACAGCTACAACTGCACTGGTTCCAGAAACACGTTCATCTTCCACAAATGGAATGGTTTTCCACATGGTTAATTTCATCGGAACTCTTGCTTCAACTGGAAGTATTGGAATACAAAATTTTAGCAACTACACAATTATACATTATTTTAAATCACATTGGAGTTTGAATCGCACCTCTATTGGATTTATCCTTTTCTACACAAATGGCGGCATAATGAGAACCAGCCATATCCAAAAGTGCAAACTGCCAATTGCTCGTGAGGTTCTCCGGATCATCAGAAGATTCAACAACTATTTCGGATGCCTGAAAGGTTTACAAAAGCATTGGTAATCAATAACAATTGTAGAGGAAAACTACTGGTCCCAAACCAATATACAGGCTGATGATACAAACGAGAGAGAGGATCTTCTATAACATCTCAATACAACATTGCTGACGATGCCAAATCAAAATCCCCACCTAAAATATCTCAGCAAAATAATCAGCTGAATCGATATTCATGAGAAATAGGAAGTGTTTCAGCTGAATCGATATTCATGAGAAATAGGAAGTATTACGAGTTAACAGAGAAGTATAACGAGTATGGTCTACTGTTTGCAGATACAAGTCCCAGACTACCAGCATCATCAAAAGCAGAAATTCCTGTATTCCTTACCATTTCAATGTATAGCAATTGGAATTCCTAGAATACTAAAAACAAAAACAAAACATTGACACTTAAGAGAAACTGTATGGTTAAGCAAGCAATCAGGACTGCTTTCCTAATCTTCAGGTTGGAAATGTTATGAAAATTTCTCCCAACTTTCTTTCTTTGTAATCCACTTTTATTCTGAGCACTTACTGACTTCAATTTTTTATTAAGATCATGCAAACTCGTCATGAAGGGTTGTATAATCAACTTCAATTTTGAATGCTGAATAAAAATATGTCACAATTAACCCAAAACATGCCCATGTGCCACAAGTAGACTCTAGATCATATTCATATCAATGATACTCTATGTTTTGACCCTCAGTAGAAGTTCCAGAACAAACCTCAGAACTTAAAGTATCAAAAAGATGACAGGTTCCAGTAGTTGCTAAGCTAGAGCGAATGGTAAATGTCTTGAAAGGTGCAGCTGAGAAACCTTTTCCCAATGCTTTCACATACGCCTCCTGAAAGTGAGATCCATGTATCAAATAGTAGAGATAACTTAAATTCTGTTATGATTTTATGACTTGACAATGAGATACTGTTCTTTATAATTTTAGTAATTCAAACAACTTTGATTACCTTGAGGGTCCATAACTTAATAAACTCCTGACGCTGAATTTCAGGGTCTGTTATAGCAGTTAAAAGTTTAACTTCCTTGGGTGAGAAGTACCGTCTAGCAAAAGCTAGAATATCATTCTTTATCCTCCGATGTTTCTCTTCCACATCAATACCAATCTACAATCAAAGAACTAAACTACATCAGTTTAAATTGTTTCCCAACAAAAAACGTTACTTATTATCATTGTTTTTGAAATGTAGCTTTAGTCATCAGTCATCACATCAGGAGGAAGATCTCTGCGGCTGTCACAACAAGGGGTCTTACCGGCACATCCACAGTTACTCCACAGGCTACTAGAGAAGATGTGTGTGAGATATTAAAATGCAATGATAGTGGGCACCGGTTGTCATCATTTTGCCAGTCTACCTATTCGCACATGTAACGAAATAAAATAATTAAAGGGTAGGAAAGAAAATAAATTGAGCTTCACAAATATTATCAGAAGAATCGAGTAAGGTCCAAAAGAGGTTAGAGAATATCCCCAGACCATTCAGAACAAGACTGACCTCAGGCTTTCCATAGATGTTCTTCCTGAACTTCAAGGATCTTGGATTTACTTGGCAATTTGTCTGATCTAGTAACAAAAATATTGTTTAATATTCTGCAAATTGTATATTCAATGACCATATATAATTCAAAGCAGTATAAGCAACATATCCATGCATCTTCAAACTTAACATTTGGTAGGTTTTAACAGTCAGATTCTTTTTGTAACATATTTAATGTTTTCTTCAATTGTAAGACGGAGTTGTTCTTTTAGTAAGTTATAACTTTCTTGTGGTTTATTGAACTTAATAAATTTTCCATTTGAATGCAGGGTATAAAGTTATTCATTCATAAAAAAAAAGAATTCAAATTCGTACTTGGCACTCACATTTGCTTCATTACAAGTCTGCAGAGCACTAATACATTTCAAAATTTTAATTTAACTATATTGATCAGCTGTAAAATCAATGTTCAATCAAATCATATACTTAAAAATGAAGAGGAGAGATCCTCAGCCGAAACCAAGTATAACAGAAGGACATACATCTTGCAATAGTAGTGCGAACCAAGGCACGAGCTAACAGTGCACTTTTCTTGAGCTGGTCTCCGCGCATTCTGCAAACATTTTCTTTCTCACATGGAGATAGAAGTTCTAAATATTGATTTAAAAGAGAGGCACTCTTCACCTCATCAGGTAAAACATACCAAAAGTGGGTTTCCCTGAAAAGGGCAAAAAGAAATTTTTTTTAAGAAGAGTTCAACATTAATGCAGATTGTACACCCTTGTAAAACAAAAACTTCCAAGGAAGAGCAATGTCAATGTTGCTAATGTTTATGCGGCACCCAAAACTAAAATGAACACCAACAACATAGAAACCAAGATACATTATCTATAAAAGAGAATAATATAAAAAGCAACGAAGAAAAAGAGTTATGAAGCTGCTCGTACATTTTAGATGGTAGTTGTACAGGAACTAAAGGCGGCAAAGCAGTTGAAAAATTTCTTCCAAAACAATGTAGATTCATTGCAATATTTATTCTTTTGCTCGGAATCGAAAACATACATAGTTGGGACAGTTGATTATCAAGAGTCGTAATGAGTGGTCAACTACACAGTACACAACCTTGACAAAGCAACAACCTGTATTAAGAAAAATCCTACACAATGAATATTCTTGAATTCTATACAATTAATGTCAGGAGCAAATAGATTTATAAACATAAATTAAGAGATTGGATGATGAATTATGTCAAGACAGTAATAGTTACTAATGAAACAACTAAAACACAGCATCTTTAAAACATATAACAGGAAAACAACGTATAACATTATACAGTGAGACAGTGACTGTGATTCTGTGAAGCTGCTCGAGTGGCTAGCGAGTAGTGAAGCTCAAACACCATAATTACAAGAATTGGCGCAGCCACGTAAAACTTCTACCTTTAAGGGAAGGATTTGTGGAAGGCAAAATTAAAACTAATTTGAGTTCAAAATCAATATAAGAGATAAACCTGACATTACAATGACTAACGACAAATAATAATAGGGTTTCGAAATTCAAGATTCCAGAGAGAGAGAGAGAGAGTACCGCGAAAATGAAGAACTGGAAGGGCGTTCGATCGCGACGATGGATACAAAATTGACAAGGGAAAGAAACGCGCAAGCGTCTAAAATATTTCTTTAAAACGACGCCGATTACTTTCTTAAGAGGTCATTGATTTACTTAAAACAAAATTAATTGAGGGTAGTTTAGGTAACCTAATTCCTAGAGAGAGTGTGCGATTAAAGATTTTTTTTTAAATTTATTAGAAGTTAAACAAATTTCTTTTTCCTTGTTAAATTTCTAATTAATTAGTTGTCAAAACTGGATTTTTTATTATGAGATGTTAACTAATCACAAATCAAAATAATCAAATTGAAAGAGCACCAGATAGAAACCAAATCAAGAACCCATGATATTTACAAGAAAGAGCACAAGATAGAAACCAAATCAGGAAACATATCATACATTTTTGATAATCAAATAGTAAGAAGTATTGTCGGATCGTGCATTATGTAAACAAATAGTCATGTATAGATTATACAGTTATACTTGATAGTTGTATATGCCAGGATGATCATAATGATAGGCCTTTTCGCATTAGCGATTTGTATCAAATTACTACTCTGCATTCTGGCTTTTACAAGGAATGTCAGTGCAGCGACAAACAGGTCTACCAGATGATTCCCAGCCATTGAAGCCACGTTCCAGGACAAAGATGTTCTTTATCCCAGTATCTTCTTTCACTTCATCTAAATAATTGGCAAGCCTCCTTGCACAAGTTGGGCCGCGAACCTGTATAGTCATTCACATTGCGGTTAGCACAGTTTTAAGTATTTTCCTGTATTTTCCATGGAATTTATCGGATTCATATATTTTTGTTTCTGGCATTGATCAAAGAAAATCAGCTAAGATAAAAGGTTAAATGAGGAGAAATCCAGCAAGAAATTTCTAAAGTTTCACACAACTGGCACTATAGATGAACAGTACATGTTTAATTCTCTGTTATTTAAGCAAGTGGTGGTACTAAATGAATGTCCATAAATGAAGTAAAAGTGCGTATCTGGAATATAAATGGTGTATCAGAAAGCAGTTCAACTGCAGGATGACTTCTACGTGCACAAAAGCTCAGTTTGGGAGTGAAAGGAGGAGAGGGGGAGTACAAAAGAAGAATTATTAGAATTTCAGGAACAGTTTGTCAATGTAGTAATCCATCGTATAGAAGTTGAGAGTGCTTAGAATAAAGACTTGATTAAGATATCATGATGAATTTTTATTATTATCTAGCAAACTGGAGAGGGGACTGCATTGTTAGTACAAAGCAAAGAAACAACTGAAATTGAAGATTCAGAAAAACACTTTGCATATCCATCTAGAAGGAGATTGCATTTTACAAACCCAAATACATGACTTGTAAAATAAACAAAGAAACAAAATCCCAAACAACAAGGTCTCCTCATGCAATAGTATCACATTTCTCAACAAAGCCTTGCTAGGTCACCACACATAGAAAAGTGGATTGTTGTTCATAACATCTTTCATATAAGTTCTGTCCAGATATGAGGTCAACTAGTCTTGCTAGGTTCACTTACTGAGAAGGATAAATACAAGACAGCTCTGGCGCTGCCAGCATTGGATGCTTCATAAACTGTGGGCATTGAAGGAATTCTAACCAAAGAAATGTGTAAGTTTTCAAGTTATATTTGAATTCAACAACATTTGTACCAGATATAACTTTATTAAAAAATGTGTGTTGTATCTTTTAGTGCATTAGAGAAGGTGATCATTCAAGACTAACAAAGAGTAAAACCAGATCTAACTAGATCAAAAACAAAAAAGAGAAAGAAAGTGAGAAGAACCTATAAACCATAAAACTTAAGAGCTCAAACATAGGTCTCCAGTCTGAAAATTTGGCCATACGTACATCAAGGACACCATACCGAGCAAAAGGAGCAGCTGTCTGAATAAGATAATGCTTACCATTAAAGGATCCATGCCACAATGGAAATTCAGTAATCAAGGTCCCATAAACAGATAAGCAGCACAATGGTTTGAATAACATAGATATTAATTAAAAATTTTACATCTATTCATTTGGTCCCTCATTTTCTGATACTATACATCTTTTGAAAACTCGTTTCCTCCCATTTCAATTCTCATCAAAGCTTATGGTACACTTCACCTTCTTAAAAACATTTTCACACCATCAAAGGCGGTGATCTATGTTGATGTGAAAAAATGTCCAAAAAATCCTTTCATGTGGCCTCCAAATGCTCCTATAACAAGCCAGCTCTGCTTCTTCATATGAGAAATTCATTTCAAGCCAAAATAAGCCCAAAAGAATGCACCTAATGCTAGCGCTGTCACTCTATATAAAAATGGCTTTTATACAATTAATAATCTTTACCCTCTGTTGTCAAATACTATGCCCTCATTGTTGATAATCAATGTAATCTTATACCGCCATTAGGATAATCGTGACATACAGAGGACCCTCGTAAGTAGTTTTAATCTTTAAGGACATGATTTTCCTAAGATTTTGTGCAATATTAAGGCGTGCAACTTAAATCGCCACTTTAGTTTTTATGTAAGGCTCAAGACAGTTATTCGGCGGTTTTGAAGACCAAATCTCCTAATGACTTCGGCAGCTACTTGGAAGTTATTTGGATGGATTTTGTGTTAATCCAAAAGTTATCTCTTGTAAGAGACACGACTAGTGGACCAGGCCCCTCTTATATGTATTCAGGTAATTTATTTGGATGTTAGATGTGCGAGGGCCATGCGCATCATAAGTTGTGCCTCTTAACAACAACATAACTCTCGGATGAATAGGAAAATACCAAAAGTTATTTGATTGTTTAAGTTATCGATTGTTTTTTATCTTTAAAGTCGCCTTAGTAACTGTCTTGAGGCTTATAAAAAGCCTCAAGCATCCCTTCAAAATGCACATTTAGAGATTGCACCATAATTTTGAGAAATCATATCATGAAAGACAAGCCATTTAAGAGCAGTCTCTACATGTTAACCACCAGCCTAATAACAGTGTAAGATTTTACATCAATTATAAACACCTATGACTTATTGTAGGGTTTAGCTACTGTAGTAGAACAGTGTAGTTAATGGGTAGTCTTAAGAATGAAAAATTTTCTCTTTAATTTCTACTCTTTTATAACAACATTGGATTTTTGTGAACCCTTGAATTAGAATCCAATGACTATTACCCCTTGAATTAGGTTTAATGTAAAGTTCAAGACAGTTATTCGGCGGTTTTGAAGACCAAATCTCCTAATGACTTCGGCAGCTACTTGGAAGTTATTTGGATGGATTTTGTGTTAATCCAAAAGTTATGTCTCTTGCAAGAGATACGACTAGTGGACCAAGCCCCTCTTATATGTATTCACGTAATTTATTTGGATGTTAGATGTGCGAGGGCCATGCACATCATAAGTTGTGCCTCTTACCAACGACATAACTCTTGGATAAATAGGAAAATACCAAAAGTTATTTGATTGTTTAAGTAATTTGATTGTTTTTTTATCTTTAAAGCCACCTTAGTAAATGTCTTGAGGCTTATAAAAAGCCTCAAGCATCCCTTCAAAATGCACATTTAGAGATTGCACCATAATTTTGATAAATCATATCATGAAAGACGAGCCATTTAAGAGCAGTCTCTACATGTTCAACACCAGCCTAATAACAGTGTAAGGTTTTACATCAATTATAAACACCTATGACTTAATGTAGGGTTTAGCTACTGTGTAGTTAATGGGTAGTCTTAAGAATGAAAAATTTCTCTTTAATTTCTACTTTTTTATAACAACATTGGATTTTTGTGAACCCTTGAATTAGAATCCAATGACTATTACCCCTTAAAGCAATGCAGAAAAATAAACTTGAAGTGTAGCCAGGACAATATCATATAGGATTCCAAGTCGCCTGAGTTAGCTACTTGCTATATAAAGTGGCACGCGGCAGAATTCTCTTTTCTAGACTTTGATCCAAGATATACCGGTACCTAACATCTAGGTGCAACTGAGATGATTTCTGAATGCTAATCTATATACACATTAAATAGTATTTGCAAACTGCAATGATATAGCATTCAACTTGATAGACACTAGGAGCAGCATATTAGGGTCAAATTTTGAGATTTAAACTCATGCAAACCACCAACATCACCAATTAATTAATTAATGAACAAGCGTATACTCCTAGCAGCGATTTGAAATTCTTGACAATTCAATTGTGTACATAATAATAAACTACAGAAACTTTAATCAAACATCAACAGGAGGGTTGATGTAGAAATATAATGCAAGAAATAAAATGGAAGAGCATATATATATATATATATATATAGAGAGAGAGAGAGAGAGAGAGAGAGAGAGACCTGGCTTAAAGCGCAATGAAAAACAAGAGTATCTTTTCCCTTGACCTCTTGAATTAGATTTGAGATCTTATCAGTGAAGTTGCCACTGGCATAGTGTAGAGACCCAGTTATGTGCCCATCGTAACTCCTCTCATCGTCCCTATAAAAATAAAATAAAATAATAATAAATAAATAAAAACAGAACAAAAAGCAAAATTTGGAGAGGACGGAGAGGAGTATACCTAACATCAACGATAGCTATATTTGGGCGGCGTTTCAAAGAGAGAAGCTGAGAGCCGGTGATGTAGGAGATGGTCCGAGCCATTGCTTCTTCTTCAGTTCTTCGTCGCTGATGTTCTTGTTTTTTCGATTTTTTCTTTCTTTGGGAAAAATTCATATATAGTCCCCTAAAATATGTAAACATTGCTTTTAACCAAATACTTTATTTTAATTGTTTTTAACCAACCGAAGGGTTTTCGATTGTTCGTGAAACCATCGATACTCAGGCTAAGGTCAATGGGAAGAGCTACAATGGGAGGAGCTACATTGGAAGTTTGGAACCATCTTAATTGGTGCGTTCGGTACGGGGATGGAACTGGATTGGACGGGACGGGATAAGACTAGACTTGACAAGACAGAACAATTATTCCACATTATATTTGAAACGTCTAGGACAGAACTGTTTACTGTGATGTGTTTGGTATGACTAGGACTGAACAAGACAAAATGTTCAAATGATCAGATGCCTTTATTGTCCTGTCTAATACTTGTTACCACATAATAGTGACAAATGAGACAGGACAAGTCAGTATTTATCTGATTTTATTAAATAAATATATTTATATATAATATTTAACAAAAATAATAATATTGTGATTGAGAAATATTTTAAATTAATAATCTTAGAGGATTATTTTTGACAATTTCCTTATTTATTTATTTTTTGAAAATTCATTTACTTATCATTAATTAATTTCATTTTCCCACTTATACTAACTTCATATTTTATCTTATAAAAATTGCATATTTTATGATGAGGTTTCTAACAAATCAAAGTTCAATATGGAATAAGCTCTCTAGCAAATTCTTCCACTGCAGTGCAATGCAAATTCTAACAAAAATTTCCACATGCAAATTCTCTAACAAATTAAAGTTCATCATGGAATAAGTTCTCTAGCAAATTAAAGGCTACAGAGAATAATACTTAATAACATATGATCCAACAAAAAAGTAAATATAATTTAAATGTTCACGAACCTAATAACATACAATCCATGACACTTACATGTTCACAATTCCAACAAAATATGTTTCAAACATGTTCACAAAAGCATATATAAAAAGTGTTCACTCTTCCAAAACTGCCTTCACGAAATCTGGTTTGTAGGAGTCATTCAAGCCATTCCAAATACGTAACTGGTTTGGCTTATTTTCAAAATACATCGCAACTCGTATCACTTGCATACGATCAAAACCCATACCTTCTAGCTCAACACATAAACGGGTCATTGCATCCCCTCCCGTAATAGCCTCGGTCAACTTAGTAATATCCGCAGATGCCATTTCCATGTTTTTTTCAAAGACATCGGTGATGTCTACTGCTGTTGTACTGGCATTCCTCTTTCTCTTTCGCTTTGATGTGATGTTCTGTATTCGGGGTAGAGGAAGCAGAGGCAACATTTGAGGGAGTAGACGAAGGCTGAGTGAAACCGAATGTGTCCGACTCATCATTTTCCAGTCTCATGTGATCCAAAGCATCTACTGCAGATTCAGCCATACTGCATGTTGCTCGATCTTTCCCAAACATTACTACCAGTCATTCATGGTGTATGAATGGTCTATTAGCTGTATAATTCTTGTTGGGATGTTTCTATCGCGACAAGCAAAAATATGTTAGAACATTAAAACTATTATTTATATATATGTTATAACAATAAAACTATTAATTGATTATATATAAAGAGAATTAATATAACCACTAACCTTCAAGTATTCCTCTAGGATTTCAGGACTGTAGACAGTAACACATTTGCAAGTGTCATCCCAATCGAACCCACTTGTGTTGGGCATATCATAGGCTGTTGAATATCTATCTTTCATTCATTTCATTTTTTTTGTACATGTTTTGCAGCTATGGTAATATTTTCAATTTTTTCACGTATCTTTAAAGTGACCTGCTCATAGGTATCGGTCTTAAAGCTACCAGTATCACATCTACCACAATTAGCAACAATCCTTTCAATGATGCTAATCATTACATCCTCTTCTTTAAGTGTCCAACTACGTCTATCAGACATATTGAATTTTCCTATCATTTAATACAAATTAGAACATAAAAGAAAACTAATAAGAAAATTTAATACATAAATAATTATTTAAGAGAATTAATAATGTTTTAATAGAAATACAAAGCAACAACAAAATAATTTCTCAACAAAGTACACGGATATATATTTATCAAGCCTCAATCTAAAAACATGTCACAATATATCCATAGACAATAATGTTCAACAATAACGAAAAAAAACACACAAATCTCTCAAGCTCTCCTTGACATCCAAGCGCCAAACATCTCTCCGACTAGATCATCGCTTCCTTCGACGACATCAATAGATTCTAACTCATTTGGTACGTCTTCCCCAATAGGTAAATCATCAAGTGTGACTGGCGTGTATTCCTCAGAATCAACATCTATGTACATCCTGATAAAATTATGCAATAAAACACAAACTATGATCATTCGCCTTTGAAATCTAATTGGATAGAAAGAAGGACTTCGTAGTATAACCCAACATTCCTTCAAGAGACCAAAACACCTCTCAATAATGTTCCTATATTGTAAGTGATTCATATTAAAATATTCCTCGTGGTTCCTGGGTGCACGATCAAAGTCTGCCCATTCCTGCAAATGATACATTATACCTCTATATGGTGCAAGAAAACATTGACCGTTGGTATACCCTGCATCGACCAAATAATTATAATTTATGATAACTACACATATTAGTTGTCACCGACCAAATAATAAGAGTAAATTGTTTTAGTTTAAAATTACTATCTTACCAAATAGGACCTTCATTTCATTATGTCTAGTAATGGCATCCTGAAGAACTCTATAATCGGTAGCTGAGCCCTCCCAACCAGATAAGACATATACAAATTTCAAATCACGAGTGCATGCACCTAATACATTGGTTGCTATATGTCCATTTCTTGTTCGATACCTTGGTTTATCGGACTCAGGTACATTCACTTCTATGTATGTTCCATCTAGTGCTCATAGGCAACCCTAAAAAACAAAAGACAACTCATATTTTATATGGATAATATAAATTATTATGTAATGTATGTAATTATAATGTTACAATGGTTACCTTAAATCATTTCCACATCGAGTCTGTGCAATCATCTGGGACGGGAGTTGGTTTGACAAAAAACACATCTTCCAAACACAGCAAAGCACGCAAAACTCGATGGACAAACCAACTAATTGTTTCACCAGACCTACAAAATCTAACCTGAATATTTCTATTTTTGTTATGGTGTGCTAATATATTAACAAAACTAGCAACTTGCTCATCTATAGTGACATTACCATCATCTAACAACCCACCACGATTTTTCAGCAAATCGCACAACATTGTAAAGGCATTCCAATCCATTCACAACTCCCGTACACAATTAGCATCACTTGCACGCGTAATACGTTGTATTTCTTTATACCTAATTTGAAGTCTAGAAAATGCCCTTTGACCTAAAGTTGTACTTTTAGATCACCTTCTCTCGTATTCAAATAGAAAAAAAACACTAATTGTAGCAAAACACATCAGCATGTGTACATAAAGCCTACATGCTTCAATGAGTATTATCAGGTGATTGTCATGTTCATCCATAACTTCAAATTTCACAAATCAAAACAAAACAATTAAGAAAAAAATCAAGCAACCGATGAACAAAATACTATATATGATTAAGTATGAAATCAATAGACAATTAAAGTAAAAACATATATATTTGGTATAAAGAAAAACTATAAAGATGGAGATGAGAAAACTATAAACAAAAACACCCATTCTTTATCAAGCACCCTATTTTCCATATATATTCAGTCTAGATCTTATGAGAGATTTAGATAAAGAAAGTTGTTGACTACTATACTACTACCAATCATTGATATTGTTTCCATTTTTTATTTATATATATATTTTTTAATGTTGAGTACTATACTACTACCAACTCTTCTAGCATTGAACTTTGAGAAATCTATTTGGTTTGTTATTTTTTGTTGTTGCAAAGCTAATTTATTCAAGGTAAAGCACACCAAGCAGCAGAACAAACAGGGGACACAATAGAAAAACGAAAACCCATGAGCTGAGAGCACAGGCAACCCAACTGAAACAGAGTAATCCAACAACATCACAAACAAAGGACAACAAAGTTACAACTGCTACCACATAACTCCAAGACAAAACATCTGAAGCTCTTCTTCTTTGCTTTCATTATGAAAATACAAAAGCAAAATGAGAAAGGAAAGGATTTTTAATTGCTCAAAAGCAAAGAATAATTATTAATTCGAACTCAAACCCATATATGATGAAATCAATATAGATGATTGATTAAAAAAACCCAAATAAATAACAAACAAAACAGAAACAGAGCAAGCTACATTCGTGCAAAATAGAGGATTTGGAGATGGATTTCAAGATAAATACACATATAAATAAATTAAAGCACACATGCAATCATTAATTCTAACCATCAAAACCAATTTCTCACAAACAAAAAACCCTAACCCTAGATCGAATTCGATCTAAACAGAGAAAGAAAAAAAAAATTTGTTGAATCACATGAATGAATTAGATTGAGAGTAGACTACATACCTGTTCTTGAATATTCGAGTGGATTCAATACAAAGAAGAAGAAGAACCGAATGATGGCAGCTGAGATAGTTGGTTTGCAATTTTTGAACGAGGGAGGCAGTCAAGGGAATCAGAGAAGAAGAGAGAAATCTGCTGAAGGTTTTTTTTTATATCGGACATGTTGGTAATATTTGGAAATGTTAAAGGGTAAATAGGTCATTTTGAGAGTTGTCCCATGCATAGGACAACTTGTCCCACGGTTTTGGGTAGGACAGTTTTTAGTGTTTTTTGTCTCACTCAGTCCCGTCCAATCCCACGATTATAATGCGTCAAACGTGGGATAAGAAAAATTTGTCCCACGTTGTCCCATTCTATACCATGTACCAAACGCAACCGATATGTACAAATGTACACTGATTTTAGGCGTAATTGCACTGATATTAAACTTTTGTTTATAGTTACTCAAACATTCTCTGTCGGTACTTGTCTGCCATTAAAAGTTAATAGCTCATGGGCAAATTTGTCTATTCAAAATTCTAATTATTGAAATAATAATAAATTAAAAATAAAACAAGTGGATGGAGGAGATCTGATCTCCTTGATTTATAATAATAATGGTAATAACATTAAAAAAACATGAGATGGACTTGAGTAAATCACTCCAGGAGGTGGTAATGAGCAAATCCTCGCGCTAAGGAGAAAACATAGTAAGCAATGAAGCTAACACCTCCAAATATAGGGGATTAAATAAGAGACCAAGGAAGCCAATACCCAAAGCCGACCTTACTGTTTGGCTGGAGGGGCGGCCGCCCCGGACCTCTTTTTTAAAGGACCAAATTTGCATGTGTTATATAAATTCAAGGGCCCAATATTTATTGGGTTTTAAGCTGGGCCTAGGAAAAACAAATGTCCAGTATGCTTTCTTATTATCAATTATCAGATATTATATATTAGTTCAGATGTCCAATAAGGTTTCACACTTTCTTGTTTTTCTCTCCAGCTACCATTTTTTTTTAATAAAGCTTAATATGTTGTATTGGGTTTTTGGTAGATAAGTTTGGGCATGTTGTGAGTTGTTATAGACCATAGAAAAAAGAATTGCGACTGTTCTAGGGCCTAATCATTTTTTTAATTATGTGTAAAATATATTAAAAAGTCATGGGCCTATTTTGTGAAACACCATATTTCTCATTTGACATATCATAGGGCCCGTTTTTCTACCTTTTAACATTTTCACCCCGGCCCCCAAAATACATAAGGGCCGGCCTTGCCAACACAAGAGGGGATTATGTAAGCGACCAAGGAAACCAAGCTCAATTCAAAGATAGTGTGCAGGCTATATAAACCCCCTAACATTCAGAGAAGAGGCTAGTAAACTCGGGCTAGAAAAACCTTAATATGCAAGAAGAGTCCATTAGTGAAATCCTTCTAAAAATATTAAGAGTCTATTTTCCATTGACCTTGAAAGCCATCTCTACTTTCCTTCATTGTTGTTAACCTTCAAACCACCCAGTGACTTGAACGCTAGAGGATCCTCACCGGTGAACCACCGGCAACCCCTGACCTCATTTTTTTTCATTTTGAAAGTGAAAAAAAGCAACTATTTGTTCAAAACTAACATTCGACTTTGGTCATCTCTTCAAGTGCCTAGTGACACGTCAACAGAGAGACCTTTCTTATTTAATCATTTCAATCATTCAATGATAATCTCACTCGTTACAAAGCTAATTTCTTGCATCAATAATCGGCGCCGTCTGTGAGGAATTTCACATTTGTGATGTATTTCACATTTGTGATGTAACACACTCAAGAGATCTTTATACATGGGTGATGGTATTCACAATCTGGTCTTTTTAAGCATGAAAGTGAAGTCAGTTATTGGACCCTGAAAAAGGTAGGTGGTAAGTATGATGGTATGCATGTATTGTCCATCTCTTGTGGACCTTGACACACAGTTGTTTACTTTTGGTGATGAAACTTTTGTAGCCTAGAGCCACATAGATCGTAGTAGCACCAGTATGCCAAGAAAAGTTGAAATGCTTATAGAACTAAGAAAATTAATAGCATCTTGTGGCGTTTGGCACACTGATGTAGTTGTAGAAGTCACTAATGAAAACTATAGTTCCAATAGTCTTACATTAAAAAAGTTATTCACCCAGGGGATGAAGCAAAAGACTAGCTTGGACATGGTGAAAAAGAATCTAAACTAATTCCATGTTGTGTAGCAGTGTTTGACGAATTTTGTCAAGTAGCCCATGGTCAGATTATCACTATTGCTTTAACGGTCTCATGGAAGGTATATTGGATGTGGAGTGATGACTATGGTCAACTTGGTCACCCAAGAAGCATTGACAAGATCCTCACTCACATTAAAGGAAACATAAAGCACAGTCGTATTGAAAAAACAATATGTGGGGTTGGGTGATGTTTTTGTGATGATGAAGTTTGTTGATAAAGACGAAGTTGGGTTGGGTTGAGTGATGTTTAAGTGATGAATTTACAAAAACTATTAGCAAAAGTTGTCTAAAGTTTTTTCCTATTTTACAAAAAACTTCACTCTCCCTCATCAAAATGCAATCGATTTTTGCAACCTGTTTCATGCCTCCGACGTCTGTTTCATTTCAGCTACATTTCATATTGGGATAAAAGCTTAAGATCAACATTGTTGTTGTTAGAGCTAATGGCTAGAAAAACCTCTCATTAGTTTCCCGACCACTACCATCGACTTTTCCACTAAACAAGTCTCCAACAAGATCTCATCCATAGAAACTCGTCAATGGCTTCTCGTTTATGATTAAGGCTTCGAGGGCCTTATTCCGTAAGATTCGGGGCATCGTCACCGATAGGAGGTCATAGTCTTTTTTAACCAAAATAATGAATTTCTAAGGAATTATTTTGTAGGATTTCTCATGGTAGGCGCTAGCTTTGTAATAGTTAGGTTAGCTCTGAAGTCGAAGATTTTGAAAGTTCTTGAAGATATCTTAGCTTCTGTTAGGGCCTCATTTGTGCCATCTTCTCTTTAAGTCAAAGATCTTGACTTTAGAATCATCAATTCGCAACTCTATCGTGTGTTTAATGGGATGGGTCGAGTCGTCTCTATTCGGCTCTACAGGGACTTGGGCACCCGACGCTCTCTTAGTTATGGTTATGTCAATTACAGCAACATTACTGATGCACGACCGACAATGGATACGTTGAATCTTACTCATCTGAATGGAAAGCCAAATATGATAACGTATTCCCGATCTTATCATAAAAGTAGGGCAGAAAATATATTTATGAAGAATTTGGACAAGGAAATTGACAATAAAGCTCTACTTGATATTTTTTTTCTATCTTTGGGAATATATTATCCTCCATTGTAGCTACTGATCTTTCTGGCCAATCAAAATGATACGGTTATGTACTATTTGATAATGAGGAGTTTGTTACAAGTGCAATTAATAAGCTGAATGGTACGCCACCGAAATGTAACAAGTATATGTTGGACTCTACCTCTGTAAGCATGAAAGAGACTCTTCGTCAAGATTTAACAATGTTTATGCAAAAAAACCTTTCACAATCAACAAGTTAAGGCCATCTAAAGAAATGTTATGATGAATATAGAACTATTACTAGTTGTGTAATTATGAGGGATGCAGACGGCAAGTCCAAAGATTTTGAATTTGTCAATTTTTATGATCCAGATGATGTAGCTCATGTTATTGAGGCTCTCAATGGATATAAGTTTGATGATAAGGAATTGTATATTGGGAAAGCACATAAGAAATATCAAAGAGAGATGGAATTGAAAGCATCAGATAAATTTCAAGGAGGGCTGAATTTATATCTCAAAAACTTAGATGATATTTTTACTGATGATAAACTAAAGGAATTGTTCTCAGAATTTGTGACAATTACATCATGCAAAGTTATGCGTGACCCTAATGGTATAAGCTGATGATCGAGGTTTGTTGCCTTTTCAACCTTTGAAGAAGCATCTTGAGCTCTCTCAGAGATGAATGGTATGATAGTAGTTAGCAAACCATTTTATGTTGCGAGAAGAGCAATTTTGCAAGCACAGTTCTCACAAATAATGGGTCATATGCCTCTATATCCACTAATGCTTCCAAGAGGACGTCATCGCAACTTACAATTTAGGGATACTTCCTTTTCACAGCCTATGCCGACCGAAGCTCTAGTGTTTACCCTTGCTAATGCAATACATGAGCATCAAAGGACGTTGCTGGTTGAACATATGTACCCTCTAGTAGCAGATCACTTGGAATATGAGAATACAACAAAAGTAACATGCATGCTTTTAGAGATGGACCAGACCGAGGTTTTGCACATTCCTAGTCACCTGAATCAGTGAAAGCCAAAGTCGTGGAGGTAATGTAAAATTTGAGATATAGCTCTGCAGAAGTAAGTTTCTCTATCATTGAATGACAACATAGTTTCATGAGTTTTTGCTAGCTGGCTATGGCTATATCAGCATACTTCATCAAGTACTTAAATTTTTGCATAGTACTGGTTTAATTGTTTGTTAGTTTTTTTAAAACATTGGTCAACTTAATCTTTTTGCTATTAAATTTTCAGTGTAGTTTGACCGAAAGATGTCCGTTCTTTTAGCTATTAAATAATTGAATCTTTTTTATATTTAAAAAAGTTATGAATTTAGTTTTTTGGATTTTATTGAGAACTAACTCATTTGAGAGTTCTCATTTTGAAAAACTTGCAAAACTAACTCTTTTAGAGTTGTTGAAAAACAATATAGCCCTTATAAAATTTAAAATTTACATTCCAATCAAGACACTCTAATTCCCTAATCTCTTTCAAATCGACCAAACATCTCTCAATTGGAAAATCCCTAATTTATCTAAAAACGACCAAACCTCTCTCAAATTGCAAAATCCCTAATCTCTCTCAAATCGACCAAAACTTTCTCAAATTGCAAACGCTCTCTCTGAAAACACAGACATTCTCTCCCTATGTCTCTGACTTCAATTCTAAGGCAGCAGTTTCCAACCACGGCGACGACGACGACGGCGACGGGATGGAAGCTTAAAGTCAACAACAACGTGACAGGACAGAAGCTAGAAGTCAACAACGGCGCGACAGGATGGAAGCTTGAAATCGACGTCGCGACGAAAGTTTGAACACGACCTCAACCCCGTTTGGCTTTAAGAAAAAAAAGGTGAATGGTTCTTGAATTTTTGAATTTTTGTTTGTGTAGGTGAATGGTAGTTCTTCAATTTTTGATTTTTTTTTTGAATTAGAACCCTAAAATATTTGTTTTATTTTTGTATGAATATTAATTTTGTATTGCTTCGTCGGGGAGTGAAAGTGATATACATAACCAAAGAGTTGTATGAATATTAATTTCGTGTTGTTTGAATATAAATTTTTGTTTAAAAGGTTTGTTGATTTTTCCCCTTCGACTTCGATAGTTGAATCTTTTTCCAATCGACAGTTGATTTTTTTTTTAATTACAACCCTAATTTTTTTTAGTTTGAAAATTCCCTAAATTGTACTAAAAATCCCTAAAATTCTATCATTGAATTAGTTTTTCCTTCAATTTAGCCACTGTCTTCAGCAGTTCTTCACCTAATTAATTTTGATGCAGTTTATGCTAGCAGTAGGTTCTGATGATGTTCTTATAGTAATATAAGGAAACTTCTGATTTGGAATTTGAAATTTCTGCTTAATCCATTTAGAAAATTATGCATGGTTGATGTACTATAGAGGTTTGCATTGGTTGGAATCTGATATTGCCATTTGAAAATAAATTATATTCATTAACTGTTGGTTACATGTGTACAAAAAAAACCAATAAGTAATTTTTTTGCTGGATATTGGCCGCATGATAGAAACTTCTTAGTTCTTACATACATGTCCAAAAAACCATATAATATGCTTATAGTGGCAGCAATTTGTTGTTAGGAAATTGTTGAGTGATATATTGCAGTATATATTTAGTTATTCTTTTCTCTTCTTCTTTTTTTGCTATACCTTTTGTTAGAAACTTCACTTTCTTTTTCAGCATATAGATTCTGTATTTTACTGGATTCGTAAAGTCAAATTTGAATCTCCCACCACTAAAATGGAGGTTTGCACCACGACAGATGTATAACTCTAGGTAAAAATAAGTTGTTCATTTTCTTATTTGTACGATGTCATATATTCAAATAATAAATTTAAGGTGTTAATTTTAATGTTTACAAAAAAAATAGCAAAACTTAGATGCAAGGTTTGAATGGTTTATTAAACAAGAAGGATTGTGGTTCGAAGATGACAAATTGTTTGAGTACGCTATTAGCGCATCACCAAGCTTAGCAAATCCATGAATAGAAAGTGATAAAGTAAGTTTATTGTTGAATGAATGCTTTTTATAAACAGTAAGTTTATCATGATTTTGACAAATGTTTCGATGTTATATATGTATCTCCCTTAGAATTATCAGAGCAACCATTGGATCTTAGCTGAAATCGACTTCATTGCTCAGAAGATAATTGTGTACGACTTTGACACATACAACATAGGAGATGAGAGAAAATTCAAGTAATTCATGGAACTGTTATCTACTCTGCTCCTTTTGTTGCTTCAGAATATTGATTTGTTCTCTAATAGGCCGGACATTGACCACAGTGAAGATATGACATCTTGGTAAGTAGAGCATTGTGCACTTGTGTCGGAACAGAAAAAAAGTGATTTCAGACTGTTTGTCATTAAGTTTGCGGAGCATTTGATACACGGTGAATCCATCGACTGGGTCCAAGCCGATAAAGTCAAGTATTTCATAACGCAATTGTGTTTAATTCTTTGGCGATCTAGAGTAACCTTCTGAAAAAATATTGTAATGTAGATGTGAGAATAACATTATCTCTCTTGCTATCTACTCTTTTAGTGTCCTGATCTTGACTCTTTTCTGCATCAGTTTCTTGACTCTTGGTAAAATAAATGAAGCCTATGCCATGTTGTGTAGGTTGTCACTTTCAATAATATTTGGTTAATTGGAATCCCAATAATACTACTAATTATACATGCTCTATTTCTCCATTCCTTGCCTCATGGCAGTAAATGTATTCTTCTATAGATTTATGAATTGATACAATACATACTTCTTCTGCTTCCACCAATGCAATTAAGTAAAGTTCAAAAACAAGTTGACAGCAAGTGAGTATCCCAATAATACTAATTGATACAATACTTACTTCTGATGCTTCAGTAGAGTTCAAGTTGACAGCAAACAAGTATCTCAATAATACTAATTGAAACAATACATACTTCTGATACTTCGGTAGAGTTCAAAAGCAGGTTACCAGCATGCAAGCATCACAACAATGCAATTAAGTCATGAAAACAAGCAAATGTACCAAGCAACACAACCAAATGTTTAAGTCTTGTTTAAAAATACTATAAATTCTTCCTGTTAGTTTAAGTCATGAATACAAGCAAATGTATCAAAGCAACACTAAGCAAATTTACCAAACAACAACATTGTCAACATTACACAACACTAGCAAACAACAATTGCATTACCCAACAAATGACCAACACTTTCATTTTGTTTTTTCTGCTCTTTAATCACTGTCAACACTCTCAACTAGTCTCAACACTGTGTAATGGACTGCTGACACGCTTTTTATTCCATCGGGGAGGGTATAAAGCATACACCTTATATGCCTCCGATATGGAGTTATAAGACTTCACAAAACTTCCATCAAATCCGTTTATCTATTCTTCGCACGCATTCCATGACTCATAAACGCCTGGTCTGCAACATTTGAATACTACATAAACAACTACAAATAAACATGTAACATAAACCGATAAAAACGATAGAACATTAAAATAAATAGTCAACATAGTTAATCATTTAACAAAATTAAATAGCAAAAGTCAACAACATAGTTAATCACTCAACAAAATTAAACATGTATATTATATCTCAAAGGTTTCCATTTTGATCGGATAGATGAATTGGCGCCTTACATTTCTGCCTATTGTATCATAATCCTCCGCATCTACCACACTTTTGGTGTACAATTTATTCACTTCGAGATGGTTTACGTTATTTTGAAAGACATCTGCGAAGTTTGCAGCCTTTTGGTGGTAGAACAACAAAACTTTGTACATTATCGGGAACATCCCACTTTTGCATAGACCCAACGTGGTAAATGGAACTAGCATAAACCGTAGCCAATGTTTCATTGTGGTAATAATATGAGCAATAGTCATAACATGAGAAACGACGAAAGTTACATGCAGCAAGTGCATATCCACAATGGAGTTGGTCCAACTGAAATTTCCGGCAAATACAAGTCTTCTCAATTAAGTTAACAAATTCATTTAAGTATCTGTCAACCACATGGTATCCATATAAATTGATAGGATGCACACGGTAACAACGTGATTTATTACTCATACACCGTAGTTTTTTTTCAGCCCACTTTGTTATTGAAGTACTCATTTTAGCAGTAGCTTCACGTCTTTCCCAAAACCACTTTTGTAGTAAACCACCTATATGTTCAACTAATGTTGTGACCGGCAACTATCGTGCGTCCTTCAAAATTTCATTCAAACACTTTGCAATGTTTGTTATCATTATGCAATATCTTCATCCGTCAAAGTGACTTCAAATATTGTGTAACCCTCACATCTGAGCCATAATCTGATTAAACCCAGCCACCCGATAAGCTTTTGAACACTAATAAAATATATCATGGACTTCAACACCTCTAAATTTTGCCTTCATGTTTTGACTAAGGTGACATATACATATACCATGCAATGAATTAGGGAACACACATATTGCTGCCTTTGGAATGCTTGGGTTTCAGTCCGAGATAAATACAAGATCTTTCATATCACCAATCAACCCATGTAACTTTGTAAAAAATCAATGCCATAATTGGTCGTTTTCTGAATCACCAATTCCAAAGGCCATTAGGTAGACTTGGTAATTTCCATCCAAACTTGTTGCAATAAACATGGTATCCTGATGCTTGCATTTTAAGAAAGTTCCATCAACTGTACGATTACAAGATTTAAATCCTTCAACGGAAGGTCTTAATGCCATGAAAAAACACTTGAAGCGATTTATAGGGTCAGTGTTAATGAATGTGAGTGTCCCTAGATTTTTCATTTCTAGCTTGTGACAATATAAAGGAAGAATGCTAAATGAGTCCTCTGGTGAGCCCCTAGCTAAACCCAAGGCAACCTTTTTAGCCCTCCATGCTTTATTATAACTAAAAGTTATTCCACACTGCTTTTTCATATCTTAAATTATGTCATTCTGTCTGTAAGACTGTGAAGTTCCCTCAAACTTTATTTTATACAATGTCCAATCAATTTGCTACTTGCTTGTCGATGATCAAAGTTGAAGGAGTCAAAAGAGCATGTGAGATCGAGCTCGTATTTTCGAACACGGAATTATTCACAATCCTTAAACGTTGTTGTACGAACACGCCATTTGCAATCTTTGACACTACATGTCAAAACCAACAATGTTTTGGTGGACTTGTTCACTTTCAACTGAAAATGTTTAGCAATTGCCAACAAACTAACCTTCATATGTAACTTTTCCTTACTAGAAAATAAATCACCAATCCCAACTACTTTAACATTGTTGATTACATTCTCCAAGGATGTATAACTTCCATGTATTGTTGATGATTTTATCCCAATTCTCTGGGACCTCGCGACCCTTGATCTTCTTGAGGGTACCTCTAATTTTGATGGTCGGCTACCTTCAGCTTCATCTTCATTGTCCACCCTAATAAAAAATACATCAGTATTTTGACAGTCATTTGGACTGAATAGAATTTCATGTATATTATCAAGACCAACTCTATTGGTATTATCTGATTCACAAACATTGGCAATGTATTCGTTGACACGTTCATTGTCAGGACCTTGTGTGTTTGAAATTATTTTTGTTTTCCGTTCCGTTGTGACACATAATGAGGTTCTCGTATTCACAACGGAATTTTCACATACGAATACTTGCACATCATCATCAATCACAACTTCAAATAGTGCTAAAACCTCCGGTGAATTAAACATGAACTTCATTTTGATGGATGACTCGTTTGAATTGACATTAACAAGACGAGATACAATGTCATGTAATGATTCATACGGGGTTTCCCTTGAAACTGAAATTACTTTTGACTTTCCAAATTGATATTTGAACTTCCCACCACTTTTACTCCATTCACCGTAGTATAAACAACAAACCGAACTTTATCCATGCAACCCACCTTTCAAATGAATATGAAATTAATGAATAAATTCCTAAACAAATATTCTAAACACATGATACAGTGAATTTATAAAATATTCCAAATCCAAACACTGTTTGGAAATCTGGATGCCGCTGAGAATTCTCAATGTCGTTAGGAAATACAAACTTTGTTTGGAATTCAGGATTGCATTGAGAATTTCCAATGACGTTAGGGAATCCTGACGGTGTTTGAAATTCTCATCTCCGTTAGGAAATAAAAACGATGTTTGGAATTCTGGATGCAGATAAAAATTCTCAATGTCGTTACGAACTCCATATTCAGTTTTTAATTCCCATAACTCAGTTGAAAAATCCAAACACCGTTGAGAAAACAGTGATGTACAAATTTTCTAAAAAAAAAACTATCAATTGTCTAGATTCAATACTACAATGGACCTTTTTTAACCATACTAACATCAAATTCAGACAAGACTCATGCTCAATTACATTCTTGTAAACTATTTTCACAAAAATAAACAACCTTATTGCATAAATTAAAGTAAATAGGAGATTCAAACAAGAAATAAACTTTAAATTTATGTATAAACTTTAAATCGATCACAACAACATCAAATTCACACAAAACTCATGCTTTATTATGTAAATGTAAAATATTTTCACTAAAATAATACACACATTCAATTAAATTGAAGATCGAAGATGAGTATAAAGTATAAAAGTTCAAAAATAAACTCACCTCAAAGCTTGAATAGAAGGAACCCTTGTGGTTGATGAATAATTTCGAGTTGCTCAATGGTGGAGAATGTAAATATTTACTAAGAATTCGACAAATGAAGGAAGATAGAACAAAAGGAAAAAATTCTGGAGAGGAGAAAGAGAGTGGGACACCAAATGTGGTGTGTGTTGTGGTGGAGAGAGGTGGAAATAAGAGGAAAATAATGGGAATAATAGGTATATAATGGGTAGATAAAGTAGAAATGAAAAAGTGAGTAAGTAAGGGTATAATAGTACATACGCATGAAAAAAGAGAGTTAGTTTTGCAAGTTTTTCAAAAAGAAATTAGTTAGTTGTTAACTTGAGACTTCCAAATGGGTTATTTCTCAATAAAACCCTAGTTTTTTTTTTTTTTTTTACATAAGATGAATTTAGTTTTTGAAATATGAAATTTGGTTTTGTCAAACAACAACTTCTAAAATGTTGGTGTTCAGGAAGCAAGAAAATAAAGGGAAAATTTTGGAAGAAAAATATAAATGTTTTTTTAATTTATTAATTTGTTTTTTTTTTGAAGCAAATTTATTAATTTGAAAATTGATAAATTAAAGGAAAAAAATAAATAATCTAGGATATTTTAGTTATTTGGGCAAAAAATGTGGTCAACGTTAAGGTTTGTGGAATTCAACTGGCGTTAGGGTAGTCATGACCACGGTTCGGTTCCGGTTCTGGTTCTAGGTTCCGGTTCCAAAAGGACCTGGAACCGGAACCAAACCGTTTGGAAGGAGGTTCCGGTTCTCCGGTTCCGGTCCGGTTCTTCTATTCTAGACGGTTCGATTTCTTTTAAAAAAAATCAAAATCCATTCATGAGTTCATCAGTTCATCACAGTATCAGAGTATCACACAAATCATCACACAAACACAAATATCACACAGATCACAACAAATCCCATATCCCTTTCATCAGATAAACCAACCCCAAATCAACCCTCAAATCTAAATCACCCGCAGTCCACCACCAAAACCAGAGATCGAACAAAGATAACGAAGAGAGAGAGGGGGGGGGGGATCATAGAAGAGATCCACATCGACGGGATCAAGAAGAGATCTCTGGTGATAGATCGATCAAAGAAGACTAGAAGAGATCGCCAGCGACTGGCGACAGGATGAAGAAGAGATCTCCGGAGAGGGCTCGTCGTCGGCTCGTCGGTCGTCGCTTGATCTGGCATTGAAAGAAAGAAAGAACAAAAAGAAAAAAGCAGAAAGAGAGAGATCAAGGAGATGACTGATGAGAGATCAAAGAGATTGAGAGAAAAGAATGAGAGAGATCTGAGTTTTTGAAGAAAGAATGAGAGAGAGAGGAAAAAAAATATCGATAAAAAAAATTATATAAGTGGCTGGAACCGGCGGTTCCAGAACCGGAACCGAACCGCCGGTTCCAATTCGGTTTTTTTTAAGAACCGAACCGGAACCTTAAGCCCACAGTTCCGGTTCTGGTTTCGGTTTTTTGCCATGGTTTCGGTTCGGTTCCACGGTTCGAACCGAACCGCGGTCATGTCTACGTTGGGGGATGAGTGTGTAATTATGAGCAAAAGTTACATATTATTGAAATTACACCTAAACGTTAGGGATTTGTGCAATTACCTCCATGAACATCCCAAGTCCAGGTATTTTGTAATTCTCTCTTTTCTGACGCGGACACGTGTTAAATTTCGTCAAGCTGTCAGTTACTTCACACTTGTGAAGAATGAGAAAAACTTGCATGCACTCTGTGAATGCACCTTAACTAATGGGTCCATGCCATGTGGTATAGAGATTCATTTGATTGGTTTCTTTGCCACATGGCATGCACCCATTGGACTGGTGCATTGCACCGGGTGCATGCAAGATTTTCTCGTGAAGAATTAGTATTCCCATCCCGCTACCGCTATATATATATATATATATAAAAAATCACAGCAATTTTATGATTTCATAACAATGGCTGACCCAAACCCTTCTCACTTCAACGAAGAACTTGAAACGGCAAACGAACCATTGATCGCTGAAGAAGACGACAATTATGAAGAAGACGACGACACAGAAGACGATTACGAAGAAGAGGATGACGAGGAGCCTAGGGTCTCAGACGAAGAAGATGACGATGATGACGAGGAGACTTGGATCTCAGACGAAGAAGAAGAAGAAGAGGATGAGGAGGATGATGAAGATGACGAAGATGACGAAGAGGAGTTCCCTCTAGCGGTGGAATCGCCACCTAGGGTTCCGGATTCCGGTCCAATGAGTATCGGCGACGAAGAGAGGAGAAGAGTAGACGAAGCAGAGGAAAGTTGTTTGTTGAGTGGTCAGTGGAATCGGAGTGAAATTGATGGTTTGTTTTGCTCCATTTGTATGGACGCATGGACCAATAAGGGTGACCATCACATCAGGTGCCTGTAATTTCATTTTCAGATTGTTGAATTCTTCGTTTTTACTTGAATTTCGTTCCATTTATATAATATGTGATCTGGATAACTAGATAAATAATGCAGAACATGAATAAACATAATAGTAGGAATCGACTCTTTCCGTCTTTCGTAACATTCTTTTGGAAATATTTTAAAATTTAAAATGCCACCCATCTGCATGCTCTATGTAGAATTCAGAGCACTAGATTGAAATGTACCAATTTAATTTCAATGGCTTGATCGTATTACACAAAATCTTCACTCACTGCATTTCTTACACAAAGTCTCACTTTACATTTCAGCCAATCACTCATTATTCTTGGCGTTAGGTGTGATAAGTGGTTCTTAAATGTTAAAGTAAAATTTCGTGAATGTCAATTCAAATTAGTAAATCATGCAGTGCTGGTAAGATTTTCAGCAACACGGAGGATGTTGTGAATGGAGAGATTGTTTCTTTTGTTTCTTTTTACAATTCTCATTTCCTTCCCTCCTATCTAATATAATATTAATCTACTGCTATTAGCGTCAACATGATCTTCTATCTCATGTAGCGAAATTTCAATTATTAAGTTGATAAATATAATTGTTCGGACGTTTGTGCTCATTGCAGTGCTGCATGTTTTATGAGTGGTTGAAATTTAAAGGATCTTAGCCATTGTTGTTTTCTCCTTGATATGGTGCAGCATTTTCCTTCCCCATTTCTCTGAAATCACTATTTTGTGAATGTACTATATACTTGTATAAAAAGTACACATCTTTTTATCTAACAATGATGAGGTTTTATATGCGATTGTGATATTTCATTTATTTGTTTTATGCAAATGAGAGATGACCCTACATTTAACTTTTTTGGGTTATCATTCATTATATGCTTACAATTGTTAAACTGTTATTTCATGGGCACTGCAGTTGTCTTCCTTGTGGGCACATATATGGTCTCTCTTGCATAAAAAAATGGTTACAACGATGTCTTGGTCCAGGGAAGGTAGTGCTTGTTATTCAATTGTGTCATAATTTTTGGGATGATAAAAAAGTAATATATCTCTCCTTATATTTGTTTTTTGTTGTCTTTAGTGTCCACAATGCAATCAGAAATGCTCATTGAAAGATGTTCGGAAACTGTTTGCATCACGGATTGTTGCGGTTGATGAAGAGTCACAAAAGGTCAGACTATCTCTTGAGCCCGATGTTAAAGAATTTTGTTTTACACCTAATTCTAATGATGGACTTCTTGTTTGCAGAGAATTCGATCCCTTGAGGCTAAATGTGCATCTTTTGAGAAGAAGGTGGGACTCTTTATAGGATCAGATTCCCACTTAATGTATTGCCCCTTTTCCACACAGTTGTGTTTGCTAATATATGTAAAAATGTTCTGTCTTTGTTTTTGCTAATATAAGTAAAAATGCTGTCTTTGTTGGAGACTGATTATCTTGACTTTTCTTCCTTGCATGCCTCATAACTTGCTCATTTTTGCTGCAGAAGGGTGTTAACATGGTTGTTTTTAAACTGAATGATTTTTTTTACTATTGAGAATAGTATTGTTCAATTATCTTTATAATATCAAGCCAGCATTTGAGCAATTTGTAGTTTTACACTTGTTTTTGTAGGGTGCTGATTGGTGTAAGAAAGAAGCTGAATGGCAGAATATAGAAGCTGATTTGCGCTGTAAATTTCAGAACCTTGAAAAAGTATGCTTGATTTTAAATCATCTGTGCTTTCTGACTATATTCATGAAGACTGTGCTTTCTGACTATATTCATGAAGACTGTGCTTTCTGACTATATTTCATGGAGACATTTCTGGAACTAGTACAACGTATACTAAGAAGTAAAATTTCTTTCACATCTTTACTGCACAAGTATTTCTTATTGGATTGCAAACCTTATGAATTTGTAGAGGATTGTATTTTTGGAGTTCTTGTTCGGAGATAAGCTGAGCACGCAATCCGGATCTGCTGCTGATGCTGGGGATTGTCAAGGACAATCTGTGTCTGGTAATCATCTTTTTAGAAGAAAGAGTGTTCCCTTTAATTTATGCATTTTGTTATTCATTTTTGTTTAATATATATACTTATGAACTTTAGCTGGTTTCCTTTGTCATATTTATGTGCTAGGGTTTTTTTTTTGTTTTTTTTTTTTCGTGCGTGTGTTTTAAGGTTGATCTTACATAGAAAATTTATAAGATCAAAGCCATGTTTCCATTATCTTTTTTTCATTTCCGTTGATCAAGTTAAAGTTTTATATGTTGTTTCCTGTCCAAAAAGTTCTATGAAGTTCTGTGTTTTGTAGGTCCTATTGTTGATTCAAAGTTTTCTACAGAAGGATCATCTTGCATGTCCAGGATACAGGTGTGAGTTTCTTGCCTTTTTTATGTAAAATATTTCAACCCATTGGTTTTGCCCCTCTATTTGTGCCTATTATGGACATAATTTGCTTGGCTTGATCACCGGGACATCATCGTTTGTAGACATTGAGGACATTTTTCATTTTAGGTTTGAAGTAAATTGTTGTGATGTGTAACCCAAGAATTATGGTTATTATGTACTTATGTTTATTATTTTTTAAGTGTGTGCTGAAGCCATGATTCTTGATCTGGGAGTTGCCGTTGAACCTTTCTTTTCCCCAACTGGCCATTTGGCCTTTGGAAGTTTGTAGGTGCTTGTAATTATGTTGGTTGAAACATGGACCCAGTCGTACAGCAAGTCGCTGGCTGGGTTTCTGTAATTGCAAAGCAAAGCTTCCTGGTCGGAGTCCAATTGATGTGATTTAACATTTTGGAATATGATGGTTTTTACTTTCTTCTTTGTATCGCCACCATTTAACTTTTCTCTTGAGGCGACTCCATGTAGTTGGGGCTTTTCAGGAGGAACCGGTTACTTGTGTGATTTTCTTCTCTTGATATATTATTTTGCATTTCAGAAACAGTCATTGTCCCCATTGTCATGATTTGTCGGCCATGTAATTGAACCTAATGGTTTCTTTCAGGAAAGGTTTGATGATTTTCACAATATCTTTGTTGCTCATAAAGTGGAGCTTGAGAAAGTGCGATGCCAAACGGTGAAAATTCTTGAGAAGCAGGAGATTCTGAATACAGAAGCGTCTGAGATTCTTACACTTGTGCGCCGATATTTCTCATCAGGATCCTCTAATCGGTCTTAGTCCTGATTCCTGAGTCCCTGACCTTCCTTTTGGCGTCTCATTTCATGTAATTTTTTATTTGTTTATTTTTCATGTGTAGTGACTTGGCTTTGCATTTGAGACATTTTCTTTATTCAAGTAAGTGGATCGATTGATTTAGCTGGCTTAATTAGCGTATCTCAAATGATTTACATTATTATGATTTTCAGAAAAATAAAATTGTGAAAGGAAGTGTTATAATAGAAAATAGTGATTTTTTTTTCCAAGTATTATACTATTACATAAATTGGGGGGTTTTTTGGAAGGAGAGGACTTGAACGGTTTTACCACCGGATCGAAGTATCAAATACTTGTGTAACATACTAACATGTCAATTACATAATAATTAGGCTACCCTGGTTGGTAATCACACCTCTCAGTCTAGTGAGAAAATAAAGTATTAATACGACCCAATCTAAATAACATTTATTAAAAAAAAAAACATTCGAGTACTTGATAAACGTCATTGATTTTTAGAGAAAAACTTCATTACACTAGATACAACGTTGTGACTTGTGAGAGAGTTGACGAGATTTGTTTCATTTTCTTATTTTATTCTTCTTAGAGTGACTTTAAGATAATAATAATAGGGAATTTATTGGATATTCACCTAAATCGTCCTATAATTATAGTGAACAATTAGTTTGCGGTCAGTAAGATGTGTGGACATAGTAAAATATAACGTAATTGTATCGAATTCATATTTTAAAATCTCTTTGTATTTTTTTTTATTTACTTTCAATGTTCTAATCTTTCAAGTGCTCCTTATATCAACATCTTCAATTTGGATTGTAAACGTTTTTGATCATTTTATAAATATAATCTTACGGTTAGAAAAAAAAATTCACTACAAATTTGTACAGGTGAACCCCTTTTGGGGATGATATGCTGAAAGATCAAATGATAAACCTCATCATCAACTATATCATAAAAGTCTACCCTTTTTTTTTATACATTTGAAATATTTCGAAACTGTTTTCACCTGTTTACTTCATTTGTTAACTTTAATTTTTTCTTTGAAGATGCAGTTATTTAGTTTATTTTATGATTTATTAATCTCTAAAAGAATTTTTTGGTAAGTGGTGTCTAAAAGAATTTTAAATATTTATTAATATTTTTAAATATATTTTGTCAAAAAATGTTCTTAAATATATTTCATCATATATTAAATAATTTACATTATACTACAATTTTTGGAGGAATACAAAAAGAATTTTAAATATTTATTAATATTCTTAAATATATTATATCAAAAAATATTCTTAAATATATTTAATCATATATTAAATACTTTACAAAAATAATTTAAATATTTGTTAATATTCTTAAATATAATTAATTATAAATTAAATTGAAGGAATGTAAAAATAATTTAAATTTTTTATTAATATTCTTAAATATAATTAATCATATATTAAATACTTAACACTAAGATAAAATTTGTTTAAATATATATTAATATTCTTAAATATATTTAATCATAAAATAAATACTTAACATTAGGATAAAATTTTTGGAGAAATTCCAAAAGAATTTTAAATATTATAAAATATATTTAAGTGTGAATTTGACAAGTGGCAAGTTGATACAGATTCGGCTGATTGTTTATCATGTAATGACCTGTAATTATATATATATATAACTTTATGGAATTTCATGTGTAAAGGTTCAAACCTCTGTACACAGGTAAATAAAGTTTTTTTGATATAAAAAAAACACATCTATGCCGTATAAACTATTTCAATCTGCAAGTATCTTTTCAATTTCCCTCTAAATTCTCAGAAACCAAACATACACTATTAGGAAACATAAACCACCATAAAAAAAATATGAAAAATGAATAACAATTGTATTATTTATATGGCTAATTGGTACTGATGCCCAATAATTACGCCCGAATTTGCATCTTATCCCTTATATATATATTTTTTGCCATTAAACCCTGAACTTTTATAAATCGGTAATAGCTGACGGAATAGTAACGACATTCATTTTTATGTCATGGAAATTTGCAATAAGCTCTCTTTATTATGTACATAATTGGATCAAACCGGACAAAAATATTAATACGACTTAAATACCCCTCTGACCAAATTTTAAAAAATAAATTTTAAAAATAAAAATTTCAAATTTAAAATTGAAATAATGGTTAAATAATAATAAAATCCTGAACTTCTTGATAAATAAAATTAAATAAATAGAGAAACGAAAAATTAAATTTATTTAACAATTATTTAAATTATCTTTTTATTTAAATATCCATAAATATCACTTGTTTATTTATAATAACAAGGGTATTAATAATGTCAAAACAAAAATACAAAATTAAATAATAATAACAATAATAATGATACTGATAATAATAATAAAATGATATAATAATAATAATAAAATAATAATGATAATAATAATAATAATAACAATTAATAATAATAACATAAACAAATAATAATAGTAATATTATTTTTGATTCTCAAATCCCTGACCTACGGGTTTGGGGTGGTTCAAGGATTTTTGTTATCCATAGTATAGATCCAGACTGGATGGTGAATTAAAATACGCTCACTCTACCATCTTTTGAGATGGATGGTGGAGATCATGAATCTCTATACCCATCAATTTTTTTATGTGTTTTTTCAATTATTTTTGTAATTTTATTATTATTATTATTATTATTATTATTATTATTTTGTAATTTGATCACCACCATGAATATTTGAGATGGATGGTGAAGACTAATCTAAATATCTACCTGATTGTTTTTTTAAATAATTTTTTATTTTTTATATTACTATTATTATTTTTTATATTATTATTATTATTATCATTATTTTATAATTATTATATTTATTTTATTTTATTTTACTACTACTATTATTATTACCATTCTTTTCTTTTTTTTTACATCATTAATACTCATGTTATTGTAAATGAACAAGTGATATTTAGAGATATTTAAATAAAAAAGATAATTTAAATGATTGTTAAATCAATTTAATTTTTCATTTCTCTATTTATTTAATTTTTTTTTTCAAAATGTTCAAAATTTTATTATTAATTAACCATTATTTCAATTTTAAATTTTAAATTTTTATTTTTAAAATTCGGTCAGAGTGATATTTAAATCCTATTATTATATTTTTCCGGTTTGGTGCAATTATGTACATAATAAAGGGAACCTAGTGCAATTTGCCTTGATAGAAAAATGGACAGCTTTGCTATTCCATCAGCTATTGCCAATTTATGAAAATTCAGGAGGTTTAATAGCGAACAAAAGTACATGGGGTAAAGTGCAAATTCTGGCATAGTTCAGGGGACATCAATACCGATTAACCTATATATATATATATATATATATATATATATATATGTTTACATATTTTGATCATCTTCTTACCTCACACCATCCGCACCTTTCAATAATTTCATGGCACATAAACATTGCTATGAATGGGTGGTTAATAAGCAATTGCTTTCCACGGTCACTTTATCAACGATTAATTACATTAATTTTATGCTTTAAAAAATATTACATTAATTTTATAATTTAAAAATTAGATTAACTAATAAGTAGACCTAAGTGGTAAATCCCCTCACACACACCACGAGGTGTGGGTTTGAGTATCTCCCATCTTCCCCGTAAAACCCTGAATTATTATAATATTAAAAAAAACAATAAGTAGATCTAAATTAATTCCATAAACTAAAATTAATAATAACCCTAAAGTTTGAAAACAAAATAAAATATTTGAATTCATAATATTCACAAAATATTTGTTTCTTGTTTTGATTTGAAAAGAAAAACTAATAATTTTTTTCAAATAAATAATAAAAATAACTACTAAAAAAAAGTTAAGAAAGGCTAGGGTGCGCTCTAAGCCCTAGCCCTCATGTGGTGCAATTCTCGACCGGTATACAAGTTGGTTTTTGGTATTAACTTTCGCCAATGTATTGTTATGGTATTGTAAGTTGTATTTGTGAAAATTGACTTGTTGACACATTACAGTACGCAGTTGACGGGCGATATATATTGAATCTTAAAACCAATAAATCCATCACATTAAGTGAATATTAGAAAATTAATATTAATTGATAATGAAGAATTTTTTTTTTGATGATAAGGATTGAAATGAACATGAAACTATAGATATTATATAGAATTTAATATCAAAATTTTCTTACACCGACATGTGGCATTTTGAGGTTTCAAAAGAATATTAATACATTTAAATCTAAAATTCTCTCATTGCGACATGTGATGTTGAGATGGTCAACTTCATATATTATATAGATTAATATTAATTGATAATGAATTTTTTTTTAACATAAAAATTGAAATGAACATGAAACTATAGATAGATATTATATAGAATTTAAGGTCAATACTTTATCACACAGACAATTGGCACTTTGAGGTCCCAAAAGAATATTGAAGGTCGGTTTTTATATATTATATAGATATATTAAATAGATACACATATACATATTTAATAACCATTAACCATTAATTACAATTCATCTCATCTCCATATTTAAATGTAGAGTTATGTTAGGCGTCACAATTATTTTTTCAAATTCCGTCTCAAATGATGTGGCACGTGAGGTGTCAATATCATATTAATCACCACATAATTTCATAATTTATAAGATGTTGATACCTTACGTGCCATATCATTTGGAAAAAAAAAATTGAGACGTCTAACGTTACTTTTAAATGAATGAATGAAAATATAGAGTTGTAACATTTGATATTATCTGATCAATATTTATCAAATTATTTAATTTGATTAATCAATAAAATAGGAAAATAGAAATATAATATACATATTTATTAACCATTAATTACAGTTCATATTATCTCCATGTTTAAATGCATAAATGCATTTGATAGTATCTAATTAATATTATCAAATTGTTTAATTTAAATTAATTAATTAATAGGAAAATAGAAATGAATATATAGAATTTAATTTCAAAGCTCTTTCTCCATTTTAGTATATTATATAGCTACTGACCAAAAAGTTGAAATTCAATATTGCACTCTGCTAATGGCAAATCCCGACCCTTCTCATTCTCACCGTCCACGATCATCTCCGAGAGGAAGAACTGGAAACTGCGAACGATCAATTTCTCGATGATGAAGAAGATGATACAGACGACGACGGCTTCGCAGATACTACTGATGATGATGAAGATGATGAAGAAGACGAGGAGGTGGAGGAGGAGGAGGAGGAGGAGGAATCGCTGCCTAGGGTTTCAGATTCTGATCAGGGGAGTGTCGGCGACGGAGAGAAGCGGAGGAGAGTGGAGAGAGGAGAAGAGAGTTGTTGGATGAGTGGAATTGAGAGCGGAGATTGTTCTCAAGGTAGTCAGTGGAATCGAAGCGAAATTGATGGCTTGTTTTGTCCCATTTGTATGGACGCTTGGACCGACAACGGTGACCATCACATTAGGTTCGTGTAATTTCATTAATTTCGATCAAATTGCTTTGATTATCTTATTCATAATATTGAATTGTTGGGTCTTGAATTTCATTCCAATGAATTATTTATTTATTTATTTTTTCATTCTAACAGGTTTATATTGTAGATGATTAGACAAGTATTGTAACACGAATGTATATAATGGTCGAATTGAATGGATAGTTAGACACTGCACTATCAGCTAAACATAACAAAAAAATGGAGTCGCAGAAGCTATAAGCATTCTCTAATAGGGTTCCATTCATGGATTGGGATCCTCAGCTATGCTATAAACACTGCTTTTAAAAATAAATTTGAAAGTGAAACTGAGATTAGCACAAAGTTTGCAAAAGATCTTAATTCTCCATTCATACATTCTTTGACTCCATTTTGTTGCTTTCGTGACGGTTTGATGGTCTTTTGGAAGTATCATATAACAAGTACACTCTTTTAAGTTAATGATGACGAACTATTTGGATTTATTTGTTTGATGCAAATGTTTGAGTGCTGACTGCTGAGATATGACCCTTACATCTAAATATTATTAGGTTATCCTTTGTTATATGTTTACGAAGTTAAACTCTTCTTCTATGCGCACTACAGTTGTCTTCCTTGTGGGCACATATATGGTTTCTCTTGCATAGAAAAATGGTTTCAACAACGTCGAAGTTCAGGGAAGGTAGTGCTTGTTATTCAATTATGTCATGATTTTTCTGGGGAGGAACGGAAGTAATTTACTTGTCTGTTATATTTGTGTTCTGTTGTCTTTAGTGTCCTCAATGCAATCGGAAATGCTCATTGAAGGATGTGAGGAAACTGTTTGCATCACGGGTTATTGCGGTTGATGAAGAATCACAAAAGGTCACACTGTTCCCTGAACCTGATATTTTTAAGAAGTTTTTTGTGAACCCAATTCTAATGATGGCCTTTTCTTGTTTGTAGAGAATTCAATTCCTTGAGGCTAAATGTGCATATCTTGAAAAGAAGGTAGGAATCTTCGTACAATTGTGTTTGCTAGTATTAGTAAAAATGTTCTGTCCTCTGTTTGAGAATGATTACCATAACTCTTCTTCCTTATATGCCTCAAACCTTGCTCATTTTTGGTGTATAAGGGTTTGACATGGTTGTTTGTATATCGATGATTATTACTTTTTTTTTATTTCATGAGAATTATCTTCATAATCTCAAGTCAGCATTTGAGCAAATTGTAGTTTTACACTTGTTCTTGTAGGGTGCTAGTTGTGATCGGTGTGAGAAACAAGCTGAATGGCGAAAGAGAGAAACTGAGTTGGACCTTAAAATTCAGCATCTAGAAAAAGAATGCTCGACTCTAAAATCTCAGACGGCTGAGATTCTCACAATCGTGCGCCGAAATTTTCCTATAGGATCCTCTAATCTGCCCAAGTCTTGACTGTCCTACATTTTCAATTGCATTTCATATTCATCTTTGGTTTATTTTCTTGTGTATTGGACTTTGCGACATTTTCTTTTATCTATGGTATTTCTTCATTGTTTCTCTATTCTATTCTCACTACCCTATATGCTTATCATTCATTCATTTACCTACCTTTTGATGACCACAAAAATGGGAGGAATTGTTTGAGTAAATGTTTACTTGTACTGTTTCTCAATATGTTATTAGGGGGGAAAATCTTTGGTGGCAAGAGGAGATGCCTAGTGCATCCCGTTGAATGGTAGATTATTATGTTATTGTGAATATGTTGAAAGTTTTTGTGATCAATGATTAGAAAATTGTACTATTAGTTGAGCTAATTTCATTGTCATTGGATACTTCCATATATGTAGATAGATCATTTCATTACTTATAAAGGGGAATTTTTACTTTATTATAATTTTAATTTCTACTTTATTCTCATCTATTATAAGCTCATTTTTAATTTGTTTATCTTTTTTAACAAATTTTTTGTCACCAACACATTTATTGTTTTGTTACAAATAAACAATACTCAACCAAATATTTTAAGTTTTGAAAAAGAAAAAGAAAACATATTAGAGCATCTCTAATGCAAGCGTGGCTTGTGAAAAAAAAAGATGCTACGTAGGATTGATAGACATTTTGTTATAAAATCTTCTCCGATGCAGCCATGCATATTCAACCTTAAGCTGACGTGGTAAAAAAAATATTAGACATTGTCAATATGACCGTCAATTTTCAGACGACTTGTTGCACATCTATTTTTTAGGTTGACTCGGCAAATATTCAAAATTGACATTAATTTTTCATCTATTTTTGGTAAGGGAATAAAATAAAAAAGAAAATGAGAAATAAAACTGGACACGTCATTAAAATAAAATGTGTTTTTAATGGAAGCATTGGAGACCGAATTTTAAGTTGATCGTCTATCAAGTCCATATTTATGCCACATAGGAAGCAAGTCTCTTGACATTGTTGTCATGTTAACAATAATTCATATACAAGCCATTTTTGCATTAGAGATGCTTTTAAGCTTATCACGAATTCTTATTGTTCGTTTTGAGTTTTGAGCTTCACATACGCATCTTTCACCCTCACGGATTTGCTTTGGATCATGGGTTTCAAAGCAAACATCCTTCACCCACGCGTCTACTTAGTTAGGAGAGACCAAAGCTTATATACAAACTATGGACCTCACTCGCTAGCGATGTGAGATGTGACAATCTACCCTCTTCGGACCTTACACTCTCGTAAGGGTCCAAACACAATCATCCAAATCCACATCCACACCGGGTAGAGAGCCTGTTCTGAGGCCTCTGATTCCATTTGTAATGGTCCAGACCCACAAAATAGATATTGTCCGATTTGGCCTTCACGCACGCATCTTTCACTCTCACGGATTTGCTTTGGATCACGGACTTCACGCAAGCATCTTTCACCTATGACTCAAAAAACGTCTACTGATTTAGGAGAGACCAAGATTTATATATAAACTATGGACCTCACTCGCTAGCTGATGTGAGATGTGACAATATATGTATCGATAGAAACATGTGTCTTTTAGTTGAAGATAATATGAAACAATTAAAAATGAGTTTTTGTTGAATTTAGATAATTCAATATGTTAAAGGACTTTCTTATAAATCAATTGACTATCAATATGTATTTTTATTAAACAATTCTAACTTTTTATTAAACAATTCTAAATTTTAAGCAAAACAAATAGACGACATGCTGTGAAAAGTATTTGTCTAGGAAAAATAATGACAATAATATAAATAAATTGGAAAAATATAGTTTTTGTTTTAAATTTAAAGGTAGGAAAGATTGTAATTAAATAAATATGTAAATATGTTTGATATAAGTGCAGTTAAAGAACAAGAATCCATTTATCTACAAACCTCCCTTGCTCTTGATATAAAATATAAATAAGTTGGTAAATGGGCAATTTTGATATTTTTAATGTAATATAAATTAAAAGAATTTTAAAATGGAAAAAAAAAAACTATTTTTAAAATTTTTAAATTATCTTCATTTTTAAAAAAATTTGTCAGTGTTTTTCAAAATATTTTTAAGAGAAAACTATTTTTAATTTTTAAATTATCTTCATTTTAAATTTAAATTTTTAATAAAAAAATTGTTTCTAAATTTATAATTTATAATTAAAAGTGTTTTTAAAAATTTAAATTATTTAAAATAAAAAATAATTATTACTGTATAATTTTAAAAAAAAAATTTGAAAAAATTTGTTCTTTCTATTAATCAATCAAATCAATTTAAAAGCATGGAAGGTTTAAATAGATAAATTCATTATTACTCTCTAACTGCATTTATGATAAACTTCAGTTATCTCATTGTATTTACCCTTAAAAAAAGTTCGAAACAATTTAAGATTTATCAAAATGGCTTAAAAAAAGTTCGACATGGGGCCTCTTGCCAATGTGGCTGGAAGCCTCCATCACCACGGTTCAACGCTCGGTGTGTGTATATATTTGTATATATTTATCCTACCTTGGCCATAAAATCCCAAGTGTGGGTTTCTCTCCCGATTCTAGGAGTATTCCTCTCTCCAGTTGTGAGTAGTGGTGTAAAAGGGAGCCGGCCCGGCCCACATGAGCACGCCCCCCAGGCTCGTTCTCCTAAATGAGGGCCTGGCACGGCCCCTTAGTGCCGTGCAGTGCGGGGCCGTGGGCCAATTAGGCGGGCCAAAGGGGCCGGCTCATACCCAATTTTTTTTTTTCATAATTTAAAACAACCGTTAGATTTTTTAAAAAAAAAAAATTCAGCAGGCCCAACGTGCTGGCGTGCCGTGCCGGGCCGGCACGCCGTGCCTGGAACCCTAACCCGGCACGTGCCAAGAATGGGGGCCGTGCTAGGCACGGCCCGCCGTCCTTGGCAGGCCGGCCGTGCTGGGCCCTCCAGGCCCGGCTCATATTTACACCACTAGTTGTGAGAGTAACTGTATACTATTTGTATCCTCCCTCCGATAATGGGAGGCCAATCTCTTCTGTCCTGATAGTAGGTTATACATCACCACAAAAAAAAAATGGCTTAAAAAAAGCCCACAAGAGACGTGGCTCATGTAGACTCAGCGAGTGTCCAAGAAACCACATCTCTTGCTCCTAATAGTCTGACACCTGTCAGACTGTGGCCAAGCGGTACTAACAGCAGGATCCCAACTCTGGTATTTTAGAAAATCCTGCAGGTCATTTTTACGATTTCAAGATAAATAGAGGTCAAAAACTGAAATTTCATATTTCCCGCTTTGTGATGGCAAATCCTGACCCTTCTTCTCACTTCAACGAGCCTCTCCGACAGGAAGAAGAAGAAGAAGAAGCACAACAGCCAGAACTCGAAACGGCGGCGAACGCACAACTCCTCGACGAAGAAGACGATTCAGAATACGACGACGATGAAACTACTGATTCAGAAGAAGAAGAGGAGGGAGGAGGCGGAGGGGAGCTGATTCTAGTTGAGGAATCGCCGCCTAGGGTTTCGGATTTTGTTCAGAGGAGTGTCGGCGACGGAGAGAAGCGGAGGAGAGTGGAGAGAGGAGGAGAGAGTTGTTCATTGAGCGGGGAATGTTCTCAAGGTAGTCAGTGGAATCGGAGCGAGATTGATGGATTGTTTTGCCCCATTTGTATGGACGTTTGGACCAATAATGGTGATCACCACATCAGGTGCCTGAAATTTTATTAATTTCTACTCTCCACCCTACTTGCAATGAATTTCATCTTCAGATTGTTGAATTTTCGTGTTTTACCTTCATTTCGTTCCAAAATTTTTAACCATTCCATAAATAAGTGGAGGAAGGATGGAGATAAGATATTAAAGGATCAATGTGTGAATTAAATCAATTTTTTTTTCTTTTGAAAATTCTATAATTGTAGATAATTACAGAAATGTGGAAACAAGAATGGGTACAATGGGCGCGGAATATCAGGCAATTAAGAGTGCATTGTCTCTCTTTTTCATTTTATCAAATAAAAAACACGATGATGAATGACTGAATGAGTACTTGTTCTTCTCCTCTCATCTTTTTTCGCTTTTACCCTTTCGTTTCCTTCCCTCCTATCAAATAGTATGCTGGCATCAGTATGATCTTTAGCATTTGAAGCACAATTGTTACTATTAAGTTGATAACATGCATTCTTGTGTTACTTGTTTGATGAGTAGTAAAATTTAATGGGTTTTATCCATGGATATTTCCTACTTGATATTTGTACAACATTCTGTTTCCCACTTGTCTGGGTTCACAATTTATGGATGTTGTTATATACTTTACATAATATGTACACATCTTATTATTTAGTGATGATGAGTTATCTAAATTTCAATGTGATCATTCATTTATTTGTTTCATGCAAATGTTGAGTGCTGAGAAATTACCTTTGTTTAACTATTTGGGTCATCATTTTTTATATGCTTACAGTTGTTAAACTGTTTTTTTTTTTTTTCACTACAGTTGTCTTCCTTGTGGGCACATATATGGTTTCGCTTGCATAAAAAGATGGTTACAACAAGGTCGTAGCTCAGGGAAGGTAGTGTTTGTTATTCATTTATGTCATAGTTTCCGGGAATGATTAGTGGTAATCACTTGATATATGTATCTTATTTGTTTTCTGTTGTCTTTAGTGTCCTCAATGCAATCGGAAATGCTCATTGAAGGATGTTAGGAAACTATTTGCATCACGGATTGTTGCAATTGATGAAGAATCGCAAAAGGTCACATTGTTTCCCGAGCTTGATGCTTAAGGAGTTGTCCAGAAACCTAATTCTAATGATGGTCTTTCTTGTTTGCAGAGAATGCGATCCCTTGAGGCTAAGTGTGCATCTCTTGAGAAGAAGGTAGGAATTTTTACTGAAGAGATCAGATTAGATGGCTAGTTAATGTGGTGTGCTTTTCCCATAGATGTGTTTGCTAATACAAGTAAAAATGCCCCGTCTCTGTGAAAAACTGATTATTTTGACTCAGTTTCCTTACATCAACATAACTTGCTCATTTGCTGCAAAAGGGCGTTGAACGGTTATTTGTAAAATCGATTATTTTTCTTTTCATGAGAATGGCATTGTTATTTATACTGGCTCTTGTAGGGTGCTGATTGGTGTAAGAAAGAAGCTGAATGGCAAAAGAGAGAAGCTAAGTTGAACCGTAAAGTTCAGCAGCTTGAAGAAGTATGCTTTCTAAGCTATATGTGCTTTCTGAGTGTATTTTTTGAAAATGTTTCTTGAACTAGTACAATGAATACTGAGAAGTAAATTTTTTCTTACACTTTCTTGTACAAGTATTATATCTTATCGACCATAGGTTATGTCTATGGGTGCCTTTCGTATGTAGTATATGTCACCTATCCAGTTGAGTATTATTTTATTTTGTAAGTCATATTTTCAGTTACTCTATGCTTACAGTTTAAGTAGTTTGCTTCTCTAAGACTTTGTTTTCTGGTCTGCTGAAGAAATACTTGTTATATCTTTGAGTTCCCATACGCCTTCTTGTCCATGTTGAATTTCAATTAATATTTTTCATTTTTATTTTACCCGGAATCTGGGTGTGTGTGTGTGTTTTTTTTTTTTTTGTAATATCTTTCTGTTATGCTTTTGGGTTTCTAAGAATAAATAGTTGGGTATAAATGTGGGATCAAAAAGATTAAACACTAAATTCACAAACTGTAACTGTTGTAACACATTTTTGAGGATGAAGGTGTGAGTAGTAGCATACTAGCATGAACCGATTACTTCTTTTGGTAGGAGTAGTACTGCAGTGTCTTTTATGTTTGCCTTTCCGGATACTTTTGTGCTATAAAACTTTTTGCATTGTAGAGGACAGTTTTCTTGGAGCATTTGTTAGGAGATAGGAAGAGCAGGCAATCTGGTTTTGTTGCTGATGTTGGGGGTTTTCAACGACAATCTGTGTCTGGTAATCATCTTTTTATAAGAGAGACCATTTGACTTTATGCTTTTTGTAATTTTTTTCTGTTTAATATATAATGGTTATTACTCATGAAATTCAGTTGATTTGTATCTTTTAGTTCTATGCTTTAGGGTTTTGGGTCTTTTTGTGTGTGTGTGTGTATGTGTTTGATGTTGATTTTTCATAGTAATGTAAAGGATCGAAGCTATTTCACTATCTTTCCCTCTTTCCTTTTTGCCAATGATGATAAAGTTTTTATGTATTCTGTAGGATCAAACTTCGGCTCAAACTTTTGTAGAGAAGGATCATCTATCTTCGTATTACAGGTGTGACATTTCTTGCCTTTCTTTCCCGTATAATGTTTTTTAACTCATTCATTCTCCCCTCCCCCCCTCTGCACATCTGCACAACATTAAATCTTTAAATCCATACAAGATGTGGATGACAGGTGTGGGACTAAGCTTATATGTGTTCTCTTTTTTCCGTGGGTAATCGATGAGTAAAGTTCTTGGCTTGATGTCTGGGACATCATCTTTTCCAGACTGTTAGGACATTTTACATTTTTAGGGTTACGATGATCCTAATTCTTTTGCAATGTCTCAGACTCTTAGTTCTGATCTTTACTGTTTATCGTGCATGTAATTGAACGTCATGGTTTCGATCTGTATAGGAAGAGTTACCAGTAAATGGTGCACGATTATTTGATGTGGATGCGTCTAGTCAAATTCTGTTAATGGCCCGAAGGCTACCTGGGATTGCGGGAACTCATTTACTTTCCAAAGTAATTATCTTAGCTTTGACATAAATGTTGATTCAATAATATTTTATGTGTATATCACTTTAGAACTGCTCTTATTGTTTCTGAAAACATGATGTTGCAGATGAGCTTGATACATCCTCACGAAAGTGAAGATATTTTGCTTCCTTCCGGTACAAAAGCCATCAGGGACCTGCACTTTTCCCCTTTTAATCACAGTCTTGCTCTTTTTGCTTCATTGGGCAAGAAATTATCAGTTCTTAGGTAACACTACTCCTAAAGTTAGAAGTGTTTGCTTAGAATTTGCGATTTACATTTTTATTGACTTTCTCATCTCATTTGTTACAGCATGGAAAGCAACAATGTTATTCTGAATTATGATCTTCCGGTAAAATTTCAATCCATTACTTTGGTGTTACTGATTAAAGATCTTGAGAATAAGAATTCATATTCTTCCTGTTTCTTAACACATAAGAAAGAATATTCCGATGTATGTTAAGTAGTGTTAAATAGATTACCCATTTGCATTGAAGTTGCTTTGAAGCTCAGTGTTAAAATTTGTGGAAAATAATTTTTCGTTTCCTTTTTTTATTCTAGGCAATAAAAAATATTTGCTCATTTTTGTGTGTACAAATTTTCCCAACAATTATATAAAGAAACAGTCCAGAGAAATGCATCAAGAAAAGGAAGAAAATTTGGAAATTTTCTTTTGATCAGATAAGTCCCCTGTTACTTGAAAGATGGAACCATTTCCAAACACTTATGACATAAATCCTTGGTTTAATGGGTAAATTGTAGAAATCCAATTTTCAGGATGTCATTGAGGATATTTGAAATGGCTTTCCAAGAAATAAGTTGTTTTGGATGGGAGGATATATGATAAGACAATCAGGACTCCCGCACCCTCTTTTCCCAGCACCAGCAAACACACAAAAAGAACAAAAAGATGAGTAAATTTAGTAATTTATGGCGTTTAGTTTAGTTCAACCATGCATTTGGGAGCAAGCCAATAAGTTTGCCAGGTTGGTTGAATGGATGGCTATGGTAAATTCCAGTCTTCATGATCTCATTGAAGATATTTTGTAAGGAGACATCACATAGAGTCCAGCTTGTTCTAATTTTAGCTGTGTTTTTTATTTATGTTTTAAAACTTGTAAAGATACTTTTACATTTGACACCTTATATTTTAGATTCAGTATCCAGGCTTCTACAATTGGATGATTATAAGTTATAGTTATATGCAGAATCAAATATGTTTTAACTATCATTCCTCTAGGCAGGGACTGCTCTTCTGGCTTGAAAATTTGAACTTAAGTTTGATTCAGCCCTAACTACGATGATTTGCCTATTCATAAAATGCATCCAAACCTGTAGGTTGACTAGTTCAAGGTTTATGATAAATTGGCTTTAGTTTGGTCCCCCTAGACATAGCACAGCACCCAATTGGTTTGCCTATTTTGAAATGTTGTGGAGTTTGTAGAGTGCCATTTTAATAATGTACTAGATGTAAAGTCCTTACCATGAACTCTTTGGAAGTGTTTTTTTTTTTTTTTGAAGAGTTTGGAAGTGTTTTAAACTCTGACTTTTACATGCTTTTTCATACAACATTTACTAGCTGGAAGCTATTGCTATTCTTAATAACAGAATCTTTTTAAATCTCAATTTTATACATCCAATTCAGTTTTCTGCATATTGCCAATGTATTTCCAGGCTGCTGCATGGTCGTGTTCTTGGGATTACAGTAGCGCACATTATATATATGCTGGACTACAGGTGTGACCCTTATCATTCTCTATATCTTGTTGATTCTGGAAAGGTTGCAATAACCTTCTATATTTTGTTTTTATTGCAGAATGGCTTGCTTTTGGTATTTGATATGCGTCAAACTACGAGGCCTGTGGAATCCCTGAAGGGGCCAACATGCAACCCTATTCATACCATACACTCTCTTTTACATAATTCAACTTTTCCATCCGGTTTTAGAACCCTTCTATCTGCCTCTTCAGTTGGCGTGTGTCACTGGGACTTTGATGGTGCTGAAGTGAGGTGAGCTGGTGTCATTTTGTTTTTATAAGCTTGATGTCTATTTGATATCTTTGTTTATCAACAAAGTCATGGATCTCACAAATTTCTTTTTCTTAATTCTTACAACTTCGGGTCAGCTATTGATGCACACACGCAATCGTACACACAGCGACATACGTATGGACATACACACATATATTAAATCTGATTATTGGTTGTTTTTTATCAACTCTTTGTTTCATTATTTGCTGTGCCATCTGTAATGTGGAGTGAATTTTATAATATATTGTCCCATAGCTTTTTTATTCTTTGATGAGTTAGGTCTCTAGCCAGTAACTAGATATAAATTTTCGGATTGACTTTTCACCGGCTAAAACAATTATTAAAAGCTTTGAATATCATATCTTTGCTTAAGCTATGCATTTTTATTGATTGGGATTGGACCCCAGTATCGTGAAGCAGTTCTTCCTTTCTAGAACTAAACAATTGGTTTGGTAGAACTGTTGTTCTGGATTTTTAACCACATCGAGAAAAAAAAAATTATAAGTTATATACTGTATCATTAAATGAGGTAGATGTCCGAAGAATCTTTTGACCTAAAACATCTATTTTCAATCCTGAATAATTCTATCTCTGTTTTTCTTTTCATCATAACTGAACTATGACTTTGAATTTTAATTATCACTGAAGACTACAAGTCTACAAATAGAATTTCAAATAACTTGAAATCCTTGATGGACAATGTTGTGTAAAGGTGGTGGTGAGTGGTGACTGAAAATGCCTGAGCAATGAGGAATATCACTGTGAGTGATGATAACATGAATACATGATAAGTACTTAACCTATCTGGTATAATCCATATAACTTTTGTTTTTTTTTTTTAAATATATTTATCTGAATGTTCCTTAATTTACATTCAATATCTTCTTGGTATTTTTTTCTTGATATTTTTATTTATTTATTTATATTTTAACAAAATGACCATCTCATAGTACTTTAGAATCCACGCTCAAAACTGATTAGGTATTTTTTTCTTGATAGTTGAACGTAGGTCATAATTTTTTGTTTTAAATATAGTATAGTTAATGAAGGTTAGTAAATACTCATTGTAATGGTGGGTGTTTATCATGTTGACATTGAACTTTTTTACTTAACAAAAATAACTTTGAACTCATTTCCATGGCTAATAGAATGTAACTAGTAAAAAATCAATGTCTCTGCTAAAATTAATAGAAATATGTAAACTCTTCTATTGATTAAAAGTCCCAGTTAACAATATCTTAAGCTCCACAAATGTGCTATATTGCTTAATATGAACTGGTTGAGCTACCATATGAGATGGTCAATGGCAGGCCTTTTTATTTTCTTCTGCGTAACTATTTAGAAGTGGTCATTGCCATTTGTGTGACAGATTGTTCGAATGATGTCATTTGAGATAAGAAATGCAAATGTGTGTACCCTCACTAATGTTTTGAACACCATCTAATGATGTTAATTTAATTGTTGCTGATATGTAATTGCTAGTTCTAACAAAATCTTGATCACTGCAATGAAGGTCATTAATGGTTCCTGAAACAGAGAATCAAGGGGTTTGTATTTCTCTCGCTTATAGTCCTAGCAGTGATGACATCGTTGCTACATTTCGTCCCAGAGTTCGAAACGTTCAACGAGATAGCCGTCTCTCAACCTGCATTGACTCCTTCCCCTATTATTGGGCAAGGGATACCAGGCTCCCGAGTTCTTTTGAAGAAAGAGGGAATTAACCATTACCAAAAGTTTGGTTCTTCGACCACTATGGTGAATGATATTCGACTGCCAAAATCTACTATTATAGACATAGGGAACCAGAAACGGTTGTTTGCATCTGCAGAAGAAGTTTCAAATGAGCTAATCTTGCACGAGTTGCCATCTTTTTCAGATGTTCAATATCTGGAATCGCGGAATCATCAGCATCCCTTTCGTGATGTAAAGCATACATATGTCAACAGCCAAGGTTTACTTAGCTGTTTAAGTGAGGATACATTGCAACTTTACACTAGCAGCCACTGACATAATAAGGTAACTAACTCTTCATCCTCACATTCATACCTTTGTTAGTGCCTATTGTTCGACTACATCCAGTCCTTGTTGATCATGTGATTAGTATTTAGTTATATGATTTTGCAATAAATCCAATAAACTTTTGTCATTTGTGCATCTAAACTGAATTTTGTTGCAGGTTTCTGAATCCTGTAATTAGTAATCAGCGCTTCTGTGTTTTAGTATTCAAGAACCATACATAGCCCATGTGAGTCAAAATTTTGTAGAGCTCTATATTTTTCTTTGAATCTGGTATACTACCGAGTTATAGATTGTAGTATAGCATGCCCAATAAGAGGTGGATTAGGTTATAGGTGAAGTTGATCTTTGGCTCATTGCTACTAGAAGATAAAGAGCTTCTTGTATGTTAGCATTTTATGTAATATTATCATTTATGATCTTAATTTATGTAAATCGAAAAAAAGGGTACTATCAATTTCCTTGGTGTGATCCAACTAAAATAATAATAATAATAACAATAATCCTTGTTGTTTTTCTAGATTCCAATTTCACTTTTCAGCTTGCATAATTCTAGAACATCATGGGCTGGTTGCAAATGTAAAAAAAGAAAAAAGAAAAAAAGAGAGTGAGTCTCAATTCATCTGTGTTTTTAAGAATCTAAAATTCAAAGGTGTTGTAAAAATATTAAGACATGTATGTAAATTAAAGAAATCAGATGGAAGATAATAAGAGAGCAACATATTGATTTATTTATTCTCTTCACCAAACGTACAGATTCAATACATAACAAATGAAGAACTTATTTATAGGAGAGATTAACCAATTATATTACAACAGCAAACACCACCACTTGGCAATTGAAGGATTGATGATAGCAAACTAATTGACATGTGTATTAGCTTGGTGGGTAAGTAATAAAGATGGTAAGTGTGAAGTCACACGTGTGGGAGATTAAGTGTGGCAAACCACACATCACTCCCTTTTAGATATATTTTATTTTGTTAGGAAAAAAACCCAGTGAAACAAAAACAATTGTAAAATATATACAATAATCTTCTAGATTTAATGGTGTTGGATGTGTTCAAAACTGTCTCATTAAAAACCTTATCAGAAAAATCCAGTGGGATAAAACCTGATCTAAAGGAAAAAGAGTACCTATGCACATATGTCCAAAATTTTACTCTCTTTTATACTTTACGAAAAAAAACCCAATGGAATAAAAACATGAATAAAGAAATTCATTGATCTGCTAGATAAAAGTATAATGATCTTCTAGATCAAGACAATATATATACAATAATCTATTGAATCAAAATAATATATATATATATATATAATGATCTTTTGGATCAAAGAAAAATATATATCATGATTTACTAGATCTAATGATTTTTAGAGATGCTTAAAGAATTATCCCATTAAAAACATTATCAGAAAAACCCAATGGGATAAATACCTGATTGAAGGAAAAAAAATTACAATACACATATGCTCAAAATAACTAATATACTTGAGGTTTCTGGAAACAATTACATGTCATGGGTCATTGATATTAGATTACGTTTAAAATATGAAGATCTGTATTATACCATTGACGATGGGAGTCAGGCAACCATGGTTGTGGATTTATCTTATTCATTTCCCTTACTCTCTCATCTTCAATGGTATAATACAGGTATTTTAAACGTAATCCAACATCAATGACTCATGGCATGTAATTGTCCCCAAAAACCTTAAGTTCATCAAATTTCAAATCTGCAAAGCTTGACATGGTTATTTGAAAAATCACATTTAGAATCATTAACTTCCGGCCTGATAAGATAAAATTCAAAAAATTGATTTTTCAGATATTTACACATAATTAAATTAAAGAGCATTTGCAAATAAATAAATCTACGGTTTCCGGTAGATTGGCCTGTTATACTAATCCCATAAATTAAATAAATAAATAAGAATAAATAAAAGTATAAAAATAAATCCAATAACTTCATGTTGAAATTCAGAAAGTTCTGACTGGAATAAAATCAAGAACTTCAAATTCTTTTATTTGATTTTACAATCTTCAGGTTGTAATCAAAACAAAAAGTTGTTTTAAAAATATCAAGACATGTATATAAATTAAAGAAATCAGATGAAGATAAAGAGAGCAACATACTAATTTATTTCATTCTATTCATCAAACGTTCAGATTCAATGCATAACAATTAACAAATGAAGAACTTATTTATAGGAGAGATTCACCAATTATATTACAACAACAAGCACCGCCACTTGGCAATTGAAGGATTGATGATGGTCAAACTAAGTGACATGTGTATTAATTTAGGGATAATGCTTGGATGCTGACAAATTACTAACCCAATTGAATTGTAATACTGTCTTTTTTCGTTTATCCATTCCAAACAATTAAACCCCTCATCTTCATCCATTTAAACACATAGTTAGACAAGTATTCAAATTTATATATATATATGTTACAATTCAATTGGATCACATCACTGAGTCAGTATCGAGCATTATCCTCATCTTGGTGCCTTGGTGGGTAAGTAATAAGTGTGAAGTCACACGTGTTGGAGATTAAGTGTGGAAAGCCACACATGTTACAAGGATTCTAGGAAAAAAAGAAGAAGGTAAATTACACTGAACCCCTTGAGGTTTGGTCAAGTTACACTTAGATGGAAAAGTTTCATTATTATACACTAACAACCCCAAAACTTAAATTTGACTTTAAAAATACCTAAAATGCCCCTAGTTATATTCTTTTATACTTTATTTTTATTTTTAACTTTTTAACCAAAAACTTTATAAACTTTAATAAAAATAAAAAACTAAATAAAAATATCATTCATTAAATAAATAAATAGTTTAAAAACATTTAATAAATAAATAGTTTTAAAAAAATTAAATAAGTAGATAATTTAAAAAAATTAAATCAATATATGGTTTAAAAAAATTAAATAAATAAATTGCTTTAAAAAAAATTAAGTAAATAAATAATTAAAAAATTAAATAAAAAAGTATTAAAAAATCAAATAAATAAATAGTTTTAAATAAATAAATAGTTTAAAAAATAAATGAAAAAAATTAAAAATATTAATTTTTAAGAATATTTATTAATATGGACAAGATAAGCTCTAAATATCTAAGGAGTGTTAGGAACCTTGAAGCTTCTCTCACCATCATAATTACCATAAAGTTTGGATATTTAGAGTTTTTCTTGTCTCTATTAATGGATATCCTTAAAAAAAAATTTGAATTTTTTTCATTTATTTATTTAAATTTTAAAACTATTTATTTATTTGTTTAAAACTATTTATTTATTTTATTTTTTTAAACTATTTATTTATTTAATGAATCATATTTTTATTAAAGTTTATAAAGTTTTTGGTTAAAAGGTAAAAAAAAATAAAGTATAAAATAATATAACTAGGGGCATTTTAGGTATTTTAAAAGTCAAATTTAAGTTTTGGGGGTGTTAGTGTATAATAAAGAAATTTTTCCATCTAAGTGTAACTTGCCCTAAACCTCAAGGCGTTCAGTGTAATTTACCCAAAAAGTTGTTTAATAGAAAAAAAATCCGACCTGCCGGATTCGAACCAGCGACCTAAGGATTATCTGCACAAAGCCAACTACAGTCCTCCGCTCTACCAACTGAGCTAAGGTCGGTTTGGTTTCCAAGTCTCTCTATATTTAATAAAACCTAAACATTCAACTTAATAATGAGAAATTTAGAGAAAAACCTGATTTTCTTACTTTTAAGTGTCGTTTTTATTGACATGAATTTAATCTTACTTCTAGATGTCGTTTTATTAACATGAATTTGAAAGCCATCAGTAAGGGATATTTCACATATAAGTGTTTTGAAAATAACTTGTCCAAGACCAGAATCGAGATGAGTTGGTTCAATGGTAAACCTCTTGTACTTACACCACAAGGTTATGGGTTCGAATCCTCTCCTCCTAAAGAAACCCCGAATTAATGTAAAAATTAATAATAATAATAATAATAACATGTCCAAAACAAGCAACTCCACAACAATCATCAAATATATGATGATATATATATGTAAATGTAATGTTGGTTGCAAACATTCTATCATTTTCAATCCAATTAAAGCTGCCCACAAATGACCCCATTATCTATCCATTTCATTTATCCATTATTGACTGCATTATTGTTGTTGTTGCCAAAGCATCTTCATCACCTGTTTGCTTTCCATGCAATATTTTCAAATTTTTTTCTGTTTCTTAATCATCATGTTTCTCGTTTTCTATGACTATTATTTTTGTTTAATTACTTGTCAATTCCTTGGCCACCCACAACATAACTTGATGCCCAAACCATTCTATAGTTGGATTCCTTTTATCGATATGTAGGGAATCCCACACATCAATTTTAGTAGTACATCATAGCTTTATCAAATTCTATGTATATGATAGCTAGGGTTGATTTTGAAAGTTTATTCTAAAGTTCAAATGGGTATTGTTATTTAGAGGAGTGCTTTGTATATAAGTCTACCGGTTCGTTTCTCCCAAATGTACAAATGTCTATTTGTAGTTAAATGAAAAAAAAAAAGACGGATATCATTGATTGCATTAAAATAGAAAGGCGTGTGTCACGTGTACTCTGAAAATAATTCTAACAATTTTCCGTTAAATATAACAGTTAGATTCACATTTTCTATTTTCAACAAATTACATTTTTTTTTTTTGGAAATAATTAATTTTGCACCTTTAGGTGTTTTGATCTAATAATTTAAAAATCTTATTATAACTTGTATACATATAGACTGTTCACCCTAACCAATGTGGCAATGTATTGAATAGATTTTTGGGAATGATATGTTTGTTGAATAATTATATGAGACTCTCGCGTGCTTGAGATCTGCAGGTTCCAATAGAGATCGGCAGGTCCCAATACATCGATAACTCACTTCAGGTTTCATAAAAAAAAAAAAAAAAAATTCACATGTTAGATCTTGATTGATGTGAGTCATGTGATAATGTGTTATAGATTTTAAATTGGGATTACTTTCTCCAGCATGATATCACAATCAAGTCCATTTACATCCTGCATCTATATTTCGTTTAGTGTATCATAATCCAACAAACAATCATTTCACTGCTTTATTACAAATTTGCATCAATCATAATCTTACTCTAACCATCACATATATCACAGCCTCTTCGGACTTTGAATTATAAACCAAATTATTCGGTTTAATTGATAGTCCGGTACAAAGTTTTTTATTCGATTTGATTTTATGGTAAGAAACGTTCATTTAATCTGACAATATCTATCTAAGTCACCACACAGTAGATGAGATATATATATATATAGTCTTTCTCCTGTCAGTTCGTCATGATATTAAATATATCAATTTATTGAATGTAAATCATAGATTATGGAGAAATCTTGATAAGTGCATATACACTGGGTTGAAACAATTAAATCTAATAGCCCACATTTAAAAAATTGATATATTTAAGATTAGAACGAACTGAGAGTAGAAAGATTATATATATATATATATATAAAACATATATTTCACTGCTTAGTTTGAACTTTGAACATTGCATCAATATGATCAATCAGATTCCTTTTGACACAAAGAAGAGCAATTCTAGTACAGCCAATCTAGACCATGACCTATCAATATAACTTCCATGGCAATCTACAAAACACTTGCAAATAATAATAATAATAACTAAAATACTTCTGCTCTTTATTCATAGTTTGACAAGAGAAGACAACAACAAACCCAATCCATGGCCCCCATCCCCATTTTTTTTTTTTTTGGCTTCATTCATTCAAAATCCAAAATCCAAAATCTTCACTTCAATCCTTAATTTAGTAGCTCACTCTCTCTCTCTATCCCTCTCCCTCTCACACTTTTGTAATTTTTTTTTCTACCTATTTTTGTACACCAAAAGAGAACCCAATACCAAAAAAAAAACAAAAAATATTCACCCATTATTTTCTTTTCTCTCCAAATATTACTTTCTCTAGAGAGATCAATTAGCAGATGGCAGAAGGGGGACACATCTCATCAGAATCAATCAAGACACCTTTCTTTTTTGAAAAAGACAAAAAGACAATCACAAGTGAAAGAAAAAAGATAAAAATGTGAGTGTTCCAATGTTCACTCTAATTAACCCCAACACTCAGGTGTTAGAGAATGGTCTCTTTTGTTGTCCCTGCAGTAGTCATACACCAAATGGTGGCTTTGAACCCATCTCATTGCCCAATATTGTTGTTGGGTTAGCCTGCCTGACCGGTATGGAGAGGCGGAGACAGGGCGGCACCACGCCGGTGAATAGGCTGAGCAACCACCTGCTTTGAAATTGGTAAATCTAGCAACAAATGGTTGGTATCTATAGTCTGCTTTGTACTTGCCATCTTCAGTTGCCCAAGATGAAGCATCCCATATTGAACCATATACCCACATTGGTCTTAGAGGAAATGTTGCTGCACTTTTTCTTGGATACCTCCTTATTGGCACATCATCAACTAAAAATCTGTAAATTGTAAAAAATTCAATGAGACAAATTGATTTCAATTACTTAATGTTGCAACAGAAAGTTTTTGTAACTAATAAATACATACTATACAGTACTATTATTAAATTAATTTTACCAACCTTTGTACATATTTTTACAATCTCTCTGCTACTCATGTGAATCTAGATTCTATCTATTATTATTACCTCTGTCAAATCAAAGTGGCTCATCTTTAATTTTAGTGAAGGATAATCATCATACCTTTTTTACCTATTTGTCATGGTGTCAAGTGATTAATCATTAGCAACTATTGTTCACATCCAAAGAGAAAAAAAAATGCCAAACATGCATAATTAAAATATTTCAAGCAAGTATTGCCTCCTATTCTTTGGTGTCCAAATGAAAAAGCAAAAAGGGCTAAAAATGCCAGCTTATTTGTGGGTTTGGCTTATTAGGCTCTTTTTGTGGTGAAGAAAGATTGTTGTGACTTACATGAGCTCTTTGGGGCTCCAAAGAATAGCATAATGGTGAAAATTTCTGGTGGGATCAAACCATAAGTGAAATTTCATCTCTCTTCCAATAATTTTGCCATCCCCACTTCCTCTGATGTAGACATTGGTCTGCAAAGTATAAGGCTTGCCAAATGTGGTTCCAAGAAACTCAATGTCCACTTCATCATGCTCTCCTGGATGAGCTTCACTGTTTGAAAGCTGCACATTGATGAAATTACACAAGAGAGTGAGTGAGTGAGTGAATGAGACCAATTTAAGCTTAATTAGAAACTCTAGCTATTTTGTTTATAATTGATAAAAATAAGGCCAGTGATCCACTCACATAAAAAGCTGTGATCACTCCAGCAGTATAACCAGGTTGAAGCTTGATTGATGCTCCAAAATAACCAGACCTGAAAGGCTTAACTGACTTGAACCCACTTCCTGTTACACCAAGAATCAATCAATATTAGAGAGAGAATCAGAAACCCCAATTCAGAATTTAACAATAATATATATGTTAACAATTATTAACAATCAATCAAAGAGGCCTAAAATTACACATTGTTTAACTAGTGAACTGTAGTAGACCTGTGGTACTATCAAGCCAGATTGTTAATGCATTTTGATCAACACTTTGGTGCTGAGGACCCCAGAGATTTCTGTAACCGTTGTAGAAGCTCATGGACCTGAATTTAGAACTAGGCCAGTACCCTGGTGAAGGTGGCCAATAAGCATTAATGCTTGAAGGAATAACCATGAGGATGGTGATGAGAAGAAATAAGTGAAAGAGAGCCATCAAGAAGAAGAAAAATGATCTATAAGAGAGAAGTTGAATGAGTATTGATTGAGTGATTATAAATGCAGGGTGAGAGACTGATAAAGCATAGATTGGAGGACAAGCTCTCTGTCTATGGTGGAAAGAGTATGGCAGTACAGTTGTTGCTATAAATAAGCCGATCAGTGGGTCCTCCTTAAAATAGTAAAGCATAAGAAGTTGATCAAGCTGATGATCAGCTGAACAGAATCATTATAATTAAAGATAACAGAAAAATAAAATTCAGTCTTCAAAAGGTCACATGATATAATAACAGCACCACAATGTAGACACTAGTCGGTGTGTCATGTACTCATGTATGTAAGTAGAAAGTCGGTTGAAAATCACTTGGTGAATGTTTGTTTTGGCTTTTATATTGACAAAAGTGTTTTTGCTTTTTTAATATATGAATTGTCTTACTTAACTGTTAATTTATATCTATTAGGGGAATTTCAAAATTTGGACATTTTTAAAAAGTTTTTTTTTTAACTTTTTTAAAATATATGGATTGTTTCGACTGTCATTTATAAATTATCTATTTATATGAGTTACAAAGAGTTTAAACCTACAAGGAAATTCATCTCTTATACGTACAAGATTTCCTTATTTCACATAAATACTATTTCTTTTTTATGACAAGTTTTCTTGTAAATAGAAATCATTTTCCTTCAAGGATAAAAACTTCCATAAACAACATACTTCCTTTTTCGTTAATATTTCATGATTCACACATGCTTATAATTGACTAAAGTCCGGGTCACGGTTGACTACTCACTCCCTACACCGTATTGAAGTCACCTGAAATTATATCGCTATGAAAACCGAGATCCATGCATTGCATCACCCACCGTTGTCCTCATCGCTGTGCAATGCACAACACAAATCCCTGGAATATGACCGATGTCCTTACCGCTGTGCAATTGCACAGCACGAGGCACATCGCTTGTGTCTCTAAGGCACATCGCTCCCTAGATCGCTGTCTGATGCGTAGCACTAGGTACATCGCCCTTCAGCCGTTTCAGATCTTCAAGCCTCCCTCAAACAAGATATCATATTTTCAAACGTTTCCCGCGTCTCTAAGAAGTCTCCACATTGGTTCAATCTCGTTCGGTAACCATTGGAAATTCGAACCATATCCAACAAGTTTTATTAGTGAAAAACCTATTTTATAAGCTCTATTTAAAAAGTCATACCAAACACACCATAATATTTAATAATAAGTGCTTTTTTTCTCCCATCACAAATTCACACCTACTTCCCCATATCATTCTTTATTATAAAACCTGAAAACTTGGCTTTTTCATTGCTGGAAATCTGGTGAAAAGAAGATGAGAATCACACACGGGATCAAAAGGGTAGATGGCTATGTCTTAAATGTGTTTGCTATGTCTTTTATCCCAATGAGTAACTTTTTTTAATATATTTTTTGATGCTGTGATGATAAATTCTCTTTCTTCATTGAAAGCTCCACTTTGATTTCTGTCTGGAGTCTTTAAAGCACCAACCAGCAGTGTTGGATTATTACCCAAAATTATGTGTTTTTTACCATATTCCATTTCATTTTTCCCCTCTTCTTCTTGGTGTCTGTCTGTCTCACTTGTCATTTGCAGTACTCTTGCTGTCTTGCAGGCTATGGAGGAGGAGGACTGGAGGATCAATGTGGGTCAGATTCTGATACAGTCAATATTGTGAATCAAATTTGTGAGTTATGGTGTGTTTGAACCCCTCTCAACTTCATTTACAAGGTGGGGCATCGAGTATCTTTTCCAGGGACCTATGTTCGATTTCATTATAAAACATGTAGTTGTGATCGATAGATTTCATTACGTTCCGATTGAATCTAGTTGAATCGAAACTAATTTTTTGTAACCTTAAGTTAAATATTATATATTAGTACAATAGAACCTTATGCGAATTCAAAAAATAATAATGTAATTGAGATTAGAACCTCTAACCCTCTACTTTTGATTGAAAATGACATCAAATTTTGGAACAAAACAATGAATAATACATCATTCTTTGGATTAAACAGGCCCTAGCTTCAATTATTCCCTTGACTAATCAAACTATTGAACCTAAACATTTAGGTATGGGAAAAAATAAGGCTCTACACTGTTAGTGTTGTGATATGTCTGTGTTTTTGGGCCAGTTATCAAGTCACATTAATATTACTTTTTATTATTATTCTATACTTTTTTTTTTCGGTTACAATAAATATAAACCAAACGATATTTCTATTTCGGTACTGAACAAAATTTAAACACAAGATCTCTTATGTAGAAGATTTTATCCATAAAATCTAGCTGTTCTAGTTGATTTTCTACGTATCCACATTGAGTATACAGTTTCTGATTTTAGTAATACTAGATATCCTATCTTTTATATTGCACTTGTATTCAGTGGTGGAGCTATAAATTCAAAATTGGAGGGTCATTATATATTAAAAAAAATAAGGGAGGCCGAAGTGAAAAAGGTATAAAATTTGAGAAGAATTTACAAATTTTTAAATGATTTTTAAAGTATTTATGAGGGAATAGGTTATAGGGGTCATGGCCCTCTTAAGCCTCCTCCAAACGTGTATTCAAATTAATAATGTGGCAATTGGTAGATGGATCTCGTGTTATATGAATTTTATTGTCACGTTATCGATCTAGATAAAAAGGTAGAATTTCCACTATTACTCTTTAGATTATAGGGACATGTTGATCATCCTTGGGAAGAAAGGGTCGAACAAGGCTGCTTATGATCTTGCTAATCAGGCGCTTTTGCAGAAGAGGGACTTTGTCTGGAAGGAAGGCCTCCCAACTCCCAAGTGGTGCTTCTAGAGTTTTTTCTGCGTGCTGCGGAGCTAGTGCTTAGTCTCTTTCCTTGCTTTGCTTTTCTCCCAGTTCTTCTGGGTTCCCTGTAACCTTGTTTGCTCATTGGAGCAGTCAAAAAAAAAAAAAAAAAAATCTAATGAACAAAACTTTCTGCTTGGGACTCATTTAATTTGGTAGCAAATGACAGCGAGTAGTGGGTTTCTTTTGTTTCTAATGTTCTTTCTTGAGATTTTTAAAGGATTGTATATTTGTATTTGATAGACAAAAATATTGACAAAATCGCAAGAAATTAAACAGAGAGACGTATATACTATTTTGTCGGCCAAACCGACAAATTTAGCAAGTTATTTATAGGTACACTCACGTACGTTCAAATTTTTAATGTAATATGCTATTTTCTTCTGATAAAACTATTCATGCCCACTCTTGTTTTATCTAAAACTTTTCCTAAATTAGTACAAGAAACTATCAATTTTTAACTTGTATTTTTTTTATCAAAAAATAAATAAACTTGTATTTTTTACTAAGTAGTAATTTATTCTTGAATTTTAATAAAATTGGTGTATGAGAAAACAGTTTCAAGTAACTGTGATATTGTTTATATTATATAGACTAATGTCAGATATTCCATTATAAATTTTAATTTGTGGGGTGTCATTTTAATCTGTATGACCGTTAAGTTAAATAGCATTTTTTTTTAAAAATATTACATAAATTCAGAATTTTTTAAGGAAGGGAGGATACTCGAATAGTTAAATGACATACTTTGATATAAAGTAATGTTGAATGAAAATATAAGTTGAAATATAAGGTGTTATTTGTTAGGGAGCATCTCATGGTCGGAGAAATGGGCAATTGATTCTTTTGGAATTAAAATCTCATAGCACAATCAAGATATTTTACAAAAATGGCCTAGATAATTGGTTCAATCATTTATTATAAAATTCGATATTTTATGACATTTTTTTGAATGATTTTCTTAGGGATGGCAAAATTCCCCGCAGGGACGGGATGGGTTTCAATTTGGTAGGGATGGGGCGGGAATGAGGATGTATAGTCTAACCCGCAATGAGTATGGGGCGGGGATGGGTTTTATACTCCCCGCACCGCCCCGCCCCGCTTAATATAATACTTAGTTAAACTACGTAGTTTCAAAAAAAAAATATCTAAAAAAGGAAATATGTAAATACATTAACCCTAACTTTACATCTCTTCACCGTTATTTAACATAAAGTGACAAAACAAAATACTATCAAAAAACCCTAGCCGCTAATTGTAACTCTAAGTCTCTAATCCTCAAACAACTCGAATCGCCATCCCTAAATGTAGTTGAGCGTACAAAAAGAGAACTAGAGAAATAAATGCAACTATTAGATGATTAGCGTTATGAATTTCGAACATTTTGACCTCATACTTTATGTTTAAGTTTTATGATATGTTTTTCAATAGTACTTGGAATTATTTATTACTTTATATTTTTTTATCATATTTAATGGTTATATATTTGTTATTTTAATAAATAAAAAATTATAAATGAGGTTAATGGGTGGGGATAGGGAAAGCACTCCCCGTTGTACCCTGTCCCTCTCCAACCCGCTCCATCTATGGTGGAGTTTTATGAGGGGATGGATTTTCAAAAAATAAATGGGGCGGGATGCTCGCCACCCCACCCCGAACCCGCCCCATTGCCATCCCTAGATTTTCTTTTAAAAAAAATTATTACATCTTTTTGAATGATTGTTGTTAAATGAATATGCGATGCTTTTAATTTCATTATCACAATAATAAAAAAAGTGCATGAAATTTATAATAATGAAAAAGAAATAAGGAAGAGGACAAGAAATTATGTGCCAAGAGTGGTTATCAATAATGTCCTTAAAAAAAATATGCCACATAGCACAAACAAAGTGATGCTCGTGATTTGTGAATTGACTTTTGGTTCAAATATCTTCTCAATTATTATTTATTAATACAATTATACCTCCTCATTTTCCTTAATTTACATCACTATATATATATTGTGTTTTTTTTTTATATATAAAAAATTGATACCAAATACGTCATAGGGCTGCCGGAACTTACTAAGATCAAACACTTCAGCGAGATTCGAATGTCTACTTCCATAATCAGAAGAAGTCAACTCCAAACCGATATATATCACTCTACACGTATGAGTGTTTTATGAATAATTGTGGGACAATATATACGAGGTGTCAACTATCAAGGTTTTAATTTTGGTGGATTGATGAAGATCGTGAAGTCTCCGAACACCATGACAATGAGTATACGACTATATATGTGCATTAAAGAAACACTCTAAAAACCTTTTTTAGTTTTTTTTTAATATTACAATAATTCCGGTTTTATGGAGAAAACACGCCTCGAACTCACAACCTTATAGTGTAAGCGTAAAAGACATACCATCAGATCAACCTCATCTTGTCGTCTAACTTTTTTTTTTTCATTTTAAGAAAAATTATGTGATAGATGTATTTTTCTTAATTATTTAAGAATGACATTAATAACATCAAAACATCGGAAAATATATAAGATGTGGTTGGTCTAATGGTTTTTCCCTCACACCCACACCATGAGGTTGGCGGTTCGAGTCTCACCTCCTCCCCTAATCCCGGGCCGAATTATGTAATATTTCAAAAAAAAAAATGTCATTAATGCCTTACATTTTAATGGATAAAGTTGAGATGGTTCAAAAGTAAGCTCCTAACACCCATACAATTGAAGTTGTTTTAATTTGCTCAAATAATTATATCATCTTTTAATAGGTGGAGTCGTGGAGAGATAGATACCGTCAAAATAAAATAAAATTATATCATCTTCCATCTTCTATAATGTTTCTCAATTTATATATTAAGAAGGATATCACTCGAACCCATAACCTCATCTGGTCTTTTTTTTTATTTTCCAAGGTCTTAATGTTTTTACCAATAAGTTTGCCAGCCAACGAGGGGAAACAAAGGGGAAACTATAATAGTGTTTCTGGCATTAATAAGTGGACGTTTCCTTTGATGTTTTGGTGGGCGAACGACGACCATATATGAAATAACATCAAATCAAATGTACCAAAAACAGAAATTACAATGAAAAAAATATAGATAATATATACTGACATTAAAATATAAGGGGTGGTTTTTTGTTTTTTGTTTTTTTTTTCTGAAGACCGAATAGTTCTGAATTTTTTCTAAAGACTGAATATGAACGGAAATCTAAACCTGAATGATATGTTTTTTTTTAACATCGGAATATATTGTCAACATATTTTTTTAAAAAAAAATTATGTGAAAATAAATAATTTTACATTTATATTTATGCTAATTAAAATAGTAATTTAACATGCATAATCTTCTACAAACAAAATTCAATTTAACAAAACCAAAAAATTCATCAAAGAATATAATTTTGCATGTTCTGCAACCAAAATTCAAGTTCAATTTATTGTTAAAAAAAAGTTTAAGTTATTTTACATGTTGTCCACATTTTCGGTATATATAATTGAGGAAACTATTTATTTATTTTTTGGTTTCTTGAATTATATGCATAGTAAAACAAAAAAAAAATGGTTATTGATTTTTTTTTAAATGTGTTCCAGAATTATATGCACCGGCCTCTAATGAGAAATGATTAGGGTTTTTTTTTTCTTTCTAAAAGCCGTTTAAAATAAGAAATGCGTTCAAGAGAGATATCTACACCGTATTAAATTATGATAAATTTGGAAATATATCTGTTTTTTATGATAGACTTGGAAGAGAATATTTTAATTGTTATCAAGTGATTTGGAATTAAGTTAAAAGTCAAGATTTCTTATTTTATTTTTTAAGTTATTTTTTGATATTTTAAAGTTGTTTGACCACTTAAAAAACAAACAAACAAAACAACTTAATGAATTTAATTCAGATCCATTAAGTTTTAAGTGGAAAAAAACAAACGACCCCTAAGTATCCGGACAACAATGAATAGTCCAAAAAAAGTTGTTCTTCAATTATTCATGCTTTATATCCACCAATAATTATGATTAAATCACATTCACATCTATGAAAATAATAATAATCAGGAGATGGAGTTGGAAATTCAAGTTTAGGAAATCATTAAAAAAATAAAAAAATAAAAAAAATTTATGGGGTGTTCAGTGTGAAAAGGATTTAAAATTTAGTAATAATAATAATAATAATAATAATAATAAATGATAGCAATATCGATTGTGATTTGTATTAATGCAAACAATGAGAGAGGATGTGATGTTCAAGTATGTATGGGTATAAGATATTGTCTATTTTTTTTATGAAAAAAATACAGTACAATAATTCAGGATTTAATGGGGGTGGCAAACTCAAACCCATAACCTCACGGGATAACCCATAACCTCACGAGATAAGTGTGACGGACAAACCACTGAGCTAACCTCATATTATCAAGTATTGTCTACCTTTGTTGTCATACATAATTATTAACAATATCATAAGTGTCAACTGAAGCTCAATAACTGCCTTCCCAACGTTAAATTTCTTTTGTTAGCAAATCACATTTCATTTGTTACCTTTTTATTTTATTTTAAATATTACGCTTTTACATAAATCGGAGTTTTTTTTTTTTGAGAATGAGAATGACTTAAACCCCGTAATCTCATAGTGCATGTGTGAGGGGATTTACCACTTGACAAACCTCATCTCGTTATTTCATTTGTTACTTTAGATTGTTAGAGCATCCCCAATTAGCCGGAAATAGGGATGTCTTTGACTATATTTAGGGAGGCTTAATCGGAATTTGCTCCAACAGCCTCCCTATATCGCTCCCTAAATATTTTTCCGGCCAAAGGCTCCCTAAATGTAAGGAGTGAAGCCTCCTTCCCTATTTTTAGTTTTTCACTACCCAAATAACAAAAGTGGCTAAGATGAGTCCACATCCTTCACTTTCAATGGTCCATATTTATTCAACAATTTTTTTATTTAATCCAAATTCTTTTTTATTTATTAAACATTATTATATTTCATCCATCCAATTCTCCTTTGCCAATTTATCAAGGTATTATTATATTTTGTAACCTATTTTATTTTTAAGTTAGTTTTATTGTGTACTTATACTAATTATGTTTTGGTAAAATATTAATTATTTTATACCATTATAATTTTATTCATGTATTGTTTTAGTTTACATTTACTTGAGTAATTATATATTTTAATTAAAATTAGAAAAAAAATAATGAACCATTTTTAGGGAGGCTTGTTGGAGTGTTGACTCCTTATATGGCTCCCTATCTTTAAAAAGTACAACTGGCTCCCAAAATATAAGAAAATTTTAGGGAGCCTTATTGGGGATGCTCTTAGAGATGCCATTTTATTGTTTGAGTTTTTATTTGACAACTTGACCGTTTGGGTGGTCATGTGAATATGTAATTGGTATCAAGTATGTCTTGCACACAATTATATTCGTATTTGTTATATTTTATTCGAATTTGTCACATGTTTATATTTGGGTTAGGTACACTTGACAAATCAATTTAAAAAGGTGTATTAGAATTTAGAAACTTTAATATAATTGTTTACACCATAACTTAATAGTTATCTGAACATAGATTAGATTTGTCATTTGATTTATGAAACAAATCTAAAAGAAAACAATACGAATAAACAGAGCTGGTAGTACACATCCGTCCCACATAAGCTGTGAGAGGTTCAAATCTCATCATTCATATTTTACAAGTATGTGAAGAGAGTTTTCTTTCTAGGTTGTAAAAGTAGTTATCTTTCGTTATGAGAGTAAATATCCGGACCGTACATATATTGTTTGATATCGGTAAGTCCTACAGTTCAATTGTCATTCTTCAAAAATAAAACAAGAATCAATCGTTTATGAATGAATTTAAATGAAAATACAATTTTAGCCCTACAATCATTATAGTTAATTATTGGAAGTAAAAACATGAGGATTAATCTGATCAAAAATTTAAAAGTAAAATCCGATATTTATTTATTAATTTCTCTTAAAAGAATTTCAATAAGCCTTGGGTTGTTGTTGTCGTCGTTTGTTTTAACAATGATAGATCATATAATATAAGATTAGTCTTAAGATGCTAAAGTTGATTAGAAATTTATGCCCACTACAAAAATTTTACAAGAGCATCTAATAAAAAGGTTAAAAGTTAAAATGATTGAATAAATGTTGGAAATTCCCAATTAATAGTGAGAGGGAGTAGTAGCCCTACCGACACTTAAATTTTGGCTTATATGATTATATAAATTATGGGACTATTTGCATTTAATTTAAATATTGATAATAAGATTACATACATTGAAGTTGGTCTCTCACTGTCTGCTTCACTATTTGCTCTTCGAGAATCAAAAGATTGAATGCATATTTGAGTGTCCCTTAAAAAAAAACTTCATTATTTTTGTTGACGTGCTTATTTATGAAGACATGCCAAATCCCACATGAAACTTTTGCAATTGATATGCTATAATAATGTAAAGAAGATAGATAGTAATGGAATAATAGGTTTGGTACAACTTTTGAGAGTAGAGTTTTTAGTGGTAGATCTTGAAAAGTACAATGTTTATGTTCTAATTAAAGAAATAAAACTTAATCACCGATTTCTATAGAAGTGTTTACTAAAAAACGGTCGAGAATCAAATCAAGTTATGTGAGTTTCATACATAAATTAGTTGAATAAAAATTATATTTCCAATTGAAATTGATTATCTTTTATTTTTAATTATCGATCAGTAAAATGTAAATGTTCCCTCAACGTATAATCTCTAAAGTCTTAATGCATAATGTGGGTATATTTTGTATGTGAAATGAAGTTAGCAGCATTCGATATAGAATGAGGTTGAATTATTGTGGCCGCCTAGTCGGGTGATCCAAGATCCAACTATAATTACCATACACACTTATACTATGAGGTTGTGAGTTCGACCGTTCGAAATCTGTCATCTCCTTCATTCCAGGATTATTGTAATATTTAAACAAAATACATTTTGGGCTTGGGCTTGGGCTGGACAGGGCCGTGAAAGACCATAAATTCGCTTACATGTAGACATGCAGTAGTTATTTGACCAAAAGGCCATGAATCATGATAAATTGATAATACGAGTCTGCTAAAACCCAATTCATATTTCATAATCCCACCTTATTAACAATTTTTTAAGAAAATTTTAATTTATAATTGGAATCCACTTAATTTCAAAAATATTATTAAACGTTTTTTTTTTTGGTTTTATAAAAACTTTTGGATGTGGTTTCTTTTTCCTTTTTTTTCTTTCATTCATTCTTTATTTTATATATAAAAAATTGAGAAGAAAAAACCAATAAGAAACTTTTAAATAATAATAATAAATTTTGAGTGAATAGTAAAATAATTGTGAACGAGGTTTATTTATAAAAGTGTAAACCAATATTTTTTTTTTCTTAAAAAAATATTTTTAATAATAAGTGGATTGTAAGTTGTAACAATAAATTATTAAAAAAAGAAAAAATATAAACAGTTGCAGTATTGCACATGCAGTTTTTTTAATTATAAATGACATACTTCAGCTCGATAAAATTCCAAATTGCCAAATAATACTTTTCAAAGAAAAAAAAGAAGTTGCCGAATAATAAATGGTTTATACATTACAAGAAAAAAATTCTTTGTTGGAAGTTAGAAACCAAGTTAGTTAATCACTTAATCGTCCCCATTATTCTGTAACAACAGAAAAATATAGAACATGATCATTGGTGACCAAACAAATAGATCAATGGTATCACTAGTCAAAATCTCCAAAAAGAAAACCACTCAAATATGGTGTGTTACATTAAAAACCCAAATGAGATTTTTAGCTTTCATCGACATTTAATTAGCAAGTATATAGAAGCATTAATGAGGCCAAACAAAGTGATCACAGCAAGTCAGCAAACCCTCGGGCTGTAGCCTTCAAAGCCACATGTATCACGGTAAACCCGAATGATTCCCAAGTTAGCTGTTCGAATCCTACCAAAATAAGTGATCACAGCAAACCTGCAGGCCGCAGCTTTCAAATTTCAAAGCCCCCTTAAAGTCCTCAACGCTGTTCCAGGAAGCCACGTACATGACATTCAGATGGTATTTGTCAGCTGAGCACATGGAAAACCACTTGCTGGAACAAGGAGAGATTTCACTCTCATTCTCAATCCAATTTGTAACTTGTCAACAGAGCTACTTGAAACCTAATATTGGAGTCCAAATGCATGTTCATGTTCCATCGGGTTGTTCAAAAACAATCCAATCATTGTTTTTTTTTTTATTCCGCAAAACCAAACCAAACCAACCTATTTAAATTGGTTTGGTTTGGACCGATTGATTGATATGTATTGTTTAAAAAAGTTTTTTCCAATTTTTCTTTATATCATTTAGTTGTTAATAAATAGAGCTTTTGAATAATTAAAAAAAATTGGTTTACATCTATTTAGAGAAACTTAAATTTTTAACCTTTTTTAAGTAGATCTTTCTGAATTTTTTTTAATAACATTAAAATGTCTAATATAATCTTATTATATAAATATTTTTTTGTGTGGATATTTTAATAATCCTTCCGTATAAAAAGATTACAACAATTTTAAAGATCTTGAAGATCTATTAAAGAAGTTCTTCAAAATAGAGCTTAAATTGGTTTCCTTGGTGAGAAAATCTTGTATGCACCCGTCCAATGGGTGCATGCCATGTGGCAAAGAAAACCATGAATTCTTTATACCACATGGCATGCACCTATTGGTTAGGGTGCATTGCATCAAGTTTTTCTGTTGGTTTGGATAGGAAGGGTTGATTGGTCAGGCGGCTCAGCTTAGGTAGTTGGGTGCCGACCCCTAGGTTGGGTCTTGACCAACCCGAAGACTCTCACTTAAAATAAGTACTGTATACTATTAAACACAAGACAACAGGCACCGTTGTTGAAATTTCAAATTTGAAAACAATAGCAGCCAGCCAGTGACCCACCCACTGCGGTTCACATTAGGGTCGGATCCTCCAAACACTGCAGATTCCACTTCCAGGAATCTTCTCACACCCAGAACAATCTTTAAACACTACTTTTTTGTTACTTACTCCCTCCTGCGCCCATATATTTTTATCTTTCTTTTTCGCTCTCGCAAATTTCAGGAATATTCAAAGACAACATCTTTTACGCTTCCAAATATATACCCAAATAAAAGTATCTTTGCCCTATACGTGTTTTATTCTTCTTATCAATTCGACTGCACTACTCAAGGTCTCACGCAAAAGGGTATGTTCTCATGATCCTCCCATCTCTGTTTCTTGTTGACAAAGCTTTGATCTTTTGATATGGGTTCTTTTGTTCAAGCAGATTCCCTGAACAATAATAGTTGGTTCTTCAATCTTTTTAATCAAAACCCACAAACTTTAAAAGTTTTTATGTGGGCGCTGACCATAGTACCACTACTAGTTAGTATTCATATCATTATAGAACTTAAAAGTTAAAACCAATGTGGGACAATTCTTCAGGGTTTTGATCTTTTGGTGTTGGTGGGTGGGTTTGTCATGTTGATGTTATGTTAATGATACTGTTCGTCTGTATAGATGTTAGTATGTCATGTATTCTATTGAATTAGCAAAAGAACATCAAGTTTAAATTGTTTTACGAGTTTAGGATTGTAAAGAAGAATTTATTGGGTATTTGCTCCAACTTGTTTTGATGAATCTTGGAAACTAAAGAATGAATATATCGAAAAGTTATGTTTTTGATTTAATTCAGAAAAGTGGATAGTGTTGGGAATTTTCATAATGGTATAGGATTCAACTCTGAAAGAATTTGTGGAACCTGGTTAGCAATTGCAAGAAAAGTATAATAAGAAGGAAATAAAAACTGTAGCGGACCACAGCTATTACAAAAGTAGGCTTTGTGGACAGCAGCTGAGGTGTTATATAGTCAGATGGCTTCCATGTTAATGATGAAAGAACCTCACCTGTGTCGTAGTTCAAGGTATTGATCATAGTCTTTGGTTTTATTTTCCAAGGAAATTTTTTTCCCAAATATGAGGCACCACTGTAAACATTCGTGATGTCAATTTTTATTAGATGCTACGTGCACTGAATATGTTGTTTTTGATATCCACAGTGAGCAATAAGTTTGAGACTATTAATATTTGTTTTCTGAGACATATTTTTGGTCCGTCTCCAATTACATCTCTCTTAGACACATGTTTCATATTGCATGAGATACTTATTTTCCTGCCTTATTAGATTCATTCAGTTTCTTTTTTCCTTGTGAAGCTTATGCATTATCTCTCAGATGTTCTCCTCTATTAATTTTTCTTTTTGTACAGAGCCATAGTTTAGAAGGTGATTGTAGTTCAGTTGGAAGACAATGGATACAAATGATAGTAATTCTCATTCCCATGAAAATCAGCCTTCAAATGTTTCAAATGATACTAGCAAAGACATCTCAACTGAGAGAGTGGTATTTGTTAATCATGGTATGTTGCTTTGTAATTACCACAGATAACCCCAAGAGAAGCTTTTGTGTGCTATCAAAATCGTTACCTACTTTCTATGTGATGAGTACTGGTCTTTTTGTTAGTAAATTTGATTATCAGTCTTATTCTTTAGTAGATTCTAGACTAGGTTGATTATCAGGTCAAGAGAATAATTTTCAACCTGGTCAAACTTTTTATGAACCTTAGCTTTTCTTTGCACAAGCTGTAAGAGTACTTCTATGAGTATTTTGATTATGTACTAATAAGTAATACCATGGAACGTAGCATTATTGAAAATAATATATCGCAAAGCACTCTTGTAAAATCCACTTTTTCTTATTGTTTCTGTTGAGGGATACAGTCTTGTTTGTGGGAATAATGTGGTTGACCTTACTATGCAGCTGTGATAGCTTGGCATGAGATGAGAAGACAATGGGTTGGTGATCAGTCTCAAAAGTCAAAGAGAGTGCCTAGAGAACCAATTATGAGGTATGCTGATGGCTTTTTGATGGTTTAGATACTGAGTACTGACCACATGATCATTTCTGTTCGTGGATGAGGTTCACTTGTTTTCATTGGTGGTATCTGCCATCTTATGATTATTTTGGTTTCTTCAATTTGTTATGTATAGTGGGATAATTCAAGCATGCATTATAGATGTTCTAATTGTAACTTTGTAAGAAAGGTTTCTTAGAATATTACTTACTTCCCTGCCATATCTTTTGCCTTCAATATTTATGTAGATTTTTTCGCCTTTATTGAGATAGCAAAACATAGTAATCAATTCTTGAAGTTGGGTTTAAAAGGTTCCTGTCACTTGAAAATTTTCTCTACCCATAAGTAAGCTCTGGCATCATAACCTGTAGGAAGGATTTTATCTAATAATTACTTAGTTGTGCATGTACATGTAACGGGTGTATGGCCTCTTAGAACTCTCTTGCTTCCAGGGGAAAAGTTTGACAAAGAATCTTCTCTTGCAGCTGGAGCACAACTTATGAGGATCTTCTATGTTCTTCTGATCCTTTTCAACAGCCGATCCCATTAGCTGTAAGTTTTATTTAGGGAAGCACCTTCTGCATTTCCAATTCTGGGAACATTTTGATTTGTATGTGACTTATTTGGCATTTGGTTGATTTGCAGGAGATGGTGGATTTTTTAGTTGACACCTGGCTCGAGGATGGCCTCTATGACTAGATGAAGTTTTTTTGGTGCTTGCACAGTTTTGTTTGTGCAGATTGACGAAGTGAACTAATAGGTTATACAGACTTTTACTGTTTGAAAATGATGATTAAATAGTAGTAATTCTGGTTCTCTTGTTCTTGATTTGATGAACAAAGTCATTGAAGAGAAAATTTTATGTAGAGTACACTGACACCTGGTGAATCATTGATTAATGGGGGATTTTTATAACTAAAAAATTATGTAAGCAAGTTTTCTAAAGATTTTATCATTTTGTGACAATGTATGGAGGACCTTGATGTATCAATGTATATTCATCTCAAACATGAACTGGGAAACCAATCTTTGGAAAGAATAAGAAACCAAAAAAGAAAAGAAAAAGAAATTAGCTTAGCACCTGTAATGCTGGGACTGCAATTCTATATATGTGAAATTGAATCAAACTTCTAAAGAAATCATAAACTTGTATTGATAGTGCTTCAATTTTTGTATGTTGGATGCAGTTGGATTGCTGAACTATTTATGTGAGATGGGACCTCAGAATCCCTGATTGTATTGCTGGTGAAACAGGTTTATTGACAACCCAAACAGATAACAGGTATTTGTATTACTCAGTTGTTTATGGATCGGAAGGCATCTTTGCAAGCTTGGCTTTGTCCGAGAAGAATTCAAATCTGCTGTTGTTAATATAAAAAACTCATTGCGATTCTTGAATATGTACCCTATGAAAAGGTTTCTCAAGGGAAACTCATCACTGGTTACTCTTTTACAATCATGCAAATCCTTCAACCAAGCACTCCAAGTTCATGCTCAAATTGTTCTCAACGGCCTCTGCGATGACATCTTCACTCTCAGCAGGCTCATCTCCTCCTTTGCTTTATTGGGTTCTGAAGACGGTCTCATCCATTCTCGAAATCTTTTCTCACAAATTGATAACCCAAATGTGTTTATCTGGAACACCATGATGAGAGGCTACTCTCGTAGTAATTCCCCTCATCAAGCGCTTCTTCTTTACATGTCCATGCTTTCCAGGGGAATTGAATCTCCAAATAACTTTACCTACCCATTTGTTCTTAATTCCTGCGCAAGGCTGTCAAGCCTGAAGCCAGGTTATCAGGTTCATTGTCATGTAATACAATTCGGGTTCCAATTTGATCTCTATATAAGAAATGCTCTAATCCATTTGTATTCTGTTTTTGGACACATAAATGATGCCCGGAAGGTTTTTGAGAGAAGTCTTGTTAGAGATATCGTGTCATATAATACCATGATAAACGGGTACACCCAAGTTAAGCAACCTTGTGCTGCTCTGTGGCTGTTTAGGGAGATGCAGGATTCTGATATCCGGCCTGATGGGTTTACCTTGGTAGCTTTGTTGTCTGCATGTTCAGTTTTGAATGATCCCAGGATTGGGAAGCGGATTCATGCATTGGTTTATAAATACTTAGTTTACATTGATTCTAATATGCTGCTTAATGCTGCTGTTATTGATATGTATGCAAAATGTGGGTTGATGAACATGGCTGAGCGGGTATTTAGCACAATGAGGACAAAAAATACTGCAGCTTGGAGTTGTATGGTTTCCGGATATACTCGAGTTGGAGAAGTTGAGACTGCCAGACGGCTGTTTGATCAGATGGAACAAAGGGATGTAGTTTCTTGGACAGCCATGATTAGTGGTTATTCGCAAGCAGGACAGTTTAGCGAAGCGCTGGAACTTTTTGGACAAATGGAATATATGAGCATACAACCAGATGAGGTCACACTGGTTGCTGTTTTTTCAGCCTGTGCTGGGCTTGGTGCATTCGATTTCGGCAAAAGGGTTCTTCGAAAATACGTAGAAATTATGATTCTTGATAGAAATGTCTTTCTTACTACTGCCCTCATAGATATGTATGCAAAATGTGGAAGCATAGAGAGTGCTCTAGATGTTTTTAATAGAATACCAAATGATTTAAAGACGGCTTCTCTCTTCAATTCCACGATTTCTGGTCTTGCTCAGCACGGTCTTGGTAAGACTGCTATAGCTATTTTCAGAGAAATGGAATTGATGGGACCAAGACCAGATGGAGTAACATTTGTGGGGATTTTGTGTGCCTGTAGCCATAGTGGCCTAGTTGACGAGGGTGAGGAGTTGTTCGAATCCATGTTGAATGTCTACGGCATCAAACCGGAGATGGAACATTATGGTTGCATGGTTGATCTTCTTGCAAGAGATGGTCGTTTTGATGAAGCTTATGATTTAATACAGAGTATGCCTCATGAGGCCAACTCTGTAATATGGAGAGCATTGTTAGGTGCTTGCAGGATCCATGGAAATGCAGAAATGGGTGAGATTGCAGGGCAGAAGCTCCTCGAACTGGAGCCTGATCATGGAGCTCGGTATGTTTTGTTGTCTAATATGCTTGCGAATACCAATCAATGGGAAGGAGCCGGGAGGGTGAGGAAACTGATGGAAGATAGGGGAATCCAGAAACCACCAGGGTGGAGCTACATTGAGTTTAATGGAACTCTTCATCGGTTTTTAGCTAGCGAAAAGTCACACCCACAAGCGAAACAGATAGAGTTGATGCTCAAGGACATGATCATGAAACTGAAATGTGGTGGCTATGTCACCAACACATCCCAAGTAGTATTTGATGTTGATGAAGAAGAGAAGGAAACAGTTGTTGCTCGTCACAGTGAGAAGTTGGCATTGGCATTTGGGTTGATCAATTTCAGTCCTGAAGAAACTATAAGAATAATAAAGAATCTTCGCATTTGTGGAGACTGTCACTCATCCTTCAAGCTTGTGTCAAAGATTTATGGAAGAGAAATCATGGTGAGAGATTCAATCAGGTTTCATCATTTCAGGAATGGAACTTGCTCTTGTATGGATTTTTGGTGATTTGAAACTAATAATTAATAAAACACACTCTTATGTTTTAAACAACCAAGTTGAAATGAACCAAGTTGACATGAAGCAAGAGCAATACAGAACTTTTCTTGACCTATTGCATTCATTTTGCTTTTGAAAAGCACTTTTAAGAAATTGCTTCTTCTTCTTTTTATTATTATTATTATTTTTTTAAGAAATGCATGATGTTTACCTAAAAAAAACATAATCATGAAGAAAGATTAAGAGGTATCAAGAAGCATACAAGAAAGAAACATTGGTTGACAAAATAAAAGGCTGCTGGTCAAAGTCAATTGCTTGAATTACATGATTTATATCTTGTTTATTGACCATTTTATTCTTTTTTAATCTTTTTTTAATAGAAGATTCTCAATAAATATCGATATTATAAATTTATAATGAAAATATTTTTAATATTTCTTATAAGGTAATGAAATTGATATCATAAATACCTTTGAATATCTATGGTATTCGGCGGATATTAGTGAATATAATCATCAAATTGATTACTTGTTGTTTCCCAATAACATGTAATAGATCGAACAAAATATTTAAAAATGTAATGCCCTCCCTTGAACTTTTGATACTCAAATGACTTTGACTTTACCCAATTAAATAAATAAATATTATTATTATTTGATATAAAATAAGTAAATTCATTTTTTTTAATATTAAACAGGCAGGATTTTTAATATTAAACAACTTAATCAAACTTCTTGAAAATTGTGGCAATCATTACACACACGGCATGGCACATGATCATAAAAGCTTAATCTAATTTGACCTTCTTGTTTCTACTTTTAAACAACAAAATAATTTCTTCAAAAAACGAAATAATTTGTAATTTAAAATCAGAAATAGAAAAACAAAAAACAAAGGAATATTTTCAATAAAACATAAATATAAAATACAAATGGAAACGGCAAATTAAAACTAAAAAAAAAATAAAAAATCCCGGTTTGGTTGTAATTTGTAAATACAAATAAATAGTAATATTAATATTCGATGAATATTCTTTTTTTTTTTTAAATATTCTATGAATTTATTTCCAAAAATGGCGGGACTGAGAATCTGAGATTATCGTATATGATTTTTTCCAAATTGGTTTTAATATGTCAACATTTTTGTTTTTGTTTTTTGGCTTAAAAGCAGATACAAACATGCAGAAAAAAATAAATAAATAGATAAAAGCATATTTTCTGTTTCATAGATAAACAACTTGTGGCATCAACTCACCAAGAGGCAAGAGCACATTTTTTTTTTGTTTTTTTGTTTTTTATTTATTTATATTTTTCCTGATCAGAAATCTCTCTCTGTCTCTCATTCGATTTTGATTGCAACGATAAAAACCTAGAAAGTCATTGCAAACAGAGAGAGAGAGAGACTCATTCATTTGGATTTTTTTTTTCTATTCTCAACTTGGAGTCCACGATAGTCAGTCCATTCAAAGGTAATTTTTGATCTCAAAAACTTGCCTAGAACAGCTAAAATTGACCAATCTAAGACAATCCATGTGCTTAGTTTGGTGAAATCCGATCTTCTGAGACCTCTTCGATTGTATTGTACCAAAAAATATAGAGAAGATTTGCTTGAATTTATATGATCCCATTTGCTTTTAATTTTTATTGTGAATCTTTACTTTGTGAGTTTTGTGTTTCAAGGTATATGGAGATCGATAAAGCCATCAGAGAAAGTGGTGACCAGAGGCTCAAGACCAAGTACAACAACGCCATACATGTTATACAAAGAGCTCTTGCTTTGTACTCGTGAGTTTTTCTCTTTGTTTCTTTCATTTTTGTTGTTGTTGTTTTACTTTTTGCAGTTTTGTATTCTATAGTTTTGTTCTGAAGTGGGTTGTGAATTTTCTGAGTCAAAGGTTTGAATTTGAACCTCCATTTAATTGCTTGGAAAGTTGGAGAAAATCATATGGAATTTTAGATAATATGTTTTATTTATTTGATTTTGATGATGCAATGTTGCCTTGCGAAAAGGCGAATTGGAAGATGAAAGCTATTTCAGGTCTTGGAAGATGAGCATTCTATCCATGATAATTTAAAGTTCTATTTTTTTCATTAATATCTTGGCTAACAAAGTGGTGTTGTTGAAAGCAATTTGTGAATGGCAGTAGCCATAGATGTCATTATTAAATTTCTTCATTAAGTTTAGCTTCCATTGTCGTCCACTACTTACTACAATGTGATTGACTTGGCTTTTCATCTCACATCACACTTTTCTTAGTTCTAGCAGTCTGATAGGTCAAAACTGTAAAGTTCATCTCCATTGTAAATTTCATTAGAATGCCAAGTGGTTTAATCCTGTAATGGTATTGAAAGAGAACAATATATTTGCTAATGGACTCTTGACATGATTCAGATGTGTAAAGGAGAGATGGAAAGATCTGGACTTGGTTGTTTGACAGGAATTTTAGTTTTGATACATGAATCAATACTTGTATTGGCAGTTGCTATCTCTTGTAAGATGATTCTTTTGCTATGTGTTATTGATTTTTGGGCATTGGAAATGTTATCAGAATCGCAATTTTTTCGGATGTGGTTTGGCCTAGGATAGTTACAGTAGATACTGCAGGTTGAGTATTTATTTATTACGCTTTTGAGGAAAGGAATTTATTGCTCTTAATCAAATATGTTGAATTTCTTGATACCTTCTATGGAGTAGAATCACTTAGCTTACAATATGTTTGTTGGAAGCATTATTGGGAGTTTGAATGGCCCAATACAAATAATTAATTGATAATTTAATTCGTAGTTTTCGATGTAGGACAATTTAGGAGAATTTTCATTTTTAGGAAAGTCGTATTATGTTTAGTTTATTATAAATATACTTAATATTTCAATGTAGAATAGGTTTAGTTTATTACAAATAGGCTTCTTATTTAAGTTTAATGTAACATATTTGATTATTATTAATAAAAAGTTCATTTGGAGCAATTTCTTTATCGCTTTCGCTTCGTCAAGTGGTACCGTAGCACGGTGACTGCCAGCCTTCTAATAGTGCGCGACACGCCAAGCCTTCTAATGGTGTGCGACAAGATTGGGGTCTACCATTCTTCTAACGGTGATAAGAGAATGAGGGAAATAGCAGTAGATGTTGTTAATGCCGCCATAGACGAGATACACCCACAATTAAACGGAATGCAAGTATTGTACACGTAGTTGGCGGAAGTTCTCTGATGATTGGAGGTTTTCTCAGGTTAATGGCGACAAAGTAGCTGATCATGAGATGACTCATGGTCTGGCGCTTGTGAGACTGGATCCTGAACCAGTTCTTGAAGTACTAAATCTTGACGAAGCAATGGAAGTGATAAAGATAAAGAGAGTTGAATCTATGAAAGAAATTGCTCCAAAGGAATTTTTTATTAATAATAATCAAAGATGTTACATTAAACTGAAACTTTCTTAAAAAGATTAAAAAAAAAAACAACTTAAACAAGTTTTAACAAAATAGGAAATAAATCCCATAAAGTAAAAAATAAAATAAATCCTACTTAAATGTATATTCTCCTAAATTGTCCTACATGAGTATTGCTCTCATTTGGTTTGCAGAACAAAGAACTTCAGTGATATCCAAAAGTTGCAATGACGGTGTAGTCTTAAGTGAACAATATAAATTCTAAAATCTTTGGAATTTTAGAAAATGTGCTAATATCATTTTCATAGGGAAAGCTATTATTAATATTATGGAAGAAACAAGTGAAATATTTTGAATGATGATGAGATTATCTAGAAACTCCGGAATGGCAAGCCTTGCTAAAATGTATGCTCTTTAGGGTGGAGGTGGGGTTAGAAACAGTTGTTGGCCACCAAAGCATCTCATTTTTATGCAAGCTTCCTTTGAGACAATATATGTATTCCATTATGTGTTGTAAAGTGTTGAGGAGCTACTATTGGTAGATAGCCGTTATCTCGAGGCGTATAATAATGAAGGCAGGATCTGAACCCAAATGTATGATACAAGGAAGAGAATATCTTCACCTTTTTCACACTCTTTTTAATCAAGGAGCCAAGGAGGTTTCTTTTTTTCTTTTCCTTTTTCTTATTTTCTTAAGTATATTTACATTCAAGATAACAAATTGTTGTTGGCTCTAAACTCAAGTATTAGAGGTAGCAGTGACATAAGGGTAGGCTCTAGGTTTGAATCTTCTTAGCTAAAGCTACAACTCTACAATTTTCATCTCTATTTTATCGATGAAATAAAATCTCTATTTGAATGTCGTTAGGCCTTCTTGTCTCATCCTTCTTTCATTTCCACCTGTCTACACCCATGCTAGCTTGCAAACATCATTAATATATGCAATTATGACCACCCACTCTCTAAATGGTCCTGAGCTGGCAAATTAATGTTTCCATTACCATATTTAACAAGTAACAGCCATCAATGGCTGAGCTTGATGACAGTGATTCTTTTACTGTAATGAACATAATTATTCATCTTGTTTGATTTCAGGAAAAATTAGAATTCTAATGTTACTTTCTTCCTTTCCTCCCTGACTATTGATTGGAAATTGAAGAATCTACCCCATTGGTACCAACTTAATTTCTATTTTCCTGTGTGCATTATTTGGTAGTAAAAATAACTGCGTAATGTTTGGTTATGATGAGGAAGTCCTTAGATTGCACTCCTGATCTTTTTACTCAATACAATAATGCTGCCTAGATATGAAGCTTCTTTTGAAATCTGGATAGTCTTGATTACACATGGTAATTTTTATAGGTAACAAAGAAAATACAGAATCTGTTACTCACTGGTCTATGGGATTAAAATTTAGCATGCTTTGTCCTAGGTGTTTCAGTTGTTTGTTATTTCTTGTTGAATAGTTCTTGCTACTCAAGGGAGGGGATAGGTGGGCTGAGATTTTGATAGCTCTTTCTGGCTGTGTGAATCCCTTAGTCCTTGGATTGCTACATAATGAAGTAGTTAAGTCTGAGTACATCACACAAAAGTATCAGTTTTGAGAAATAGAAAGTCATAGCGGTATAATCTGGCTCTTTTTTTTTTCTCCTTCCATTTTGCAAATTTTTATTGCTCAATTATGCATGTATTTGTGCATTAGAAAATAAATATGAATGTTAAGTGCTCTAATGTATCATGTTTTAATGTTGCATGATGGTATTCTTTGTTTGTAATCATCCACTGGGATTAAGGTTATTGATGTTCACAAGTACTTATTGTTTTCCATCAATAGGATTGAAGAGGTTGCCTTCAGCTTCAATGGAGGAAAGGATTCAACTGTAAGTCTGCATACACATTTTTATTGAGTATAATCTCAAGTTTCATTCTTTTCTGAGTTATAACTGATAACGATCTTTGATGTTTAGGTTTTGCTGCACCTGCTTCGGGCTGGCTATTTTTTGCATAAAGGGGAACAGAGTTGTTCAAATGGGGGTCTAACTAACTTTCCTGTCCGGACAATATATTTTGAAAGTTCTTCAGCCTTTACTGAAATCAACTCATTTACCTATGATATAGCCTCCTTGTAAGAGAAACCTTTTTTTTTTCTTTTGTAGTTTTATTGCATCATCTATTCCCCACCTCCAAAAGTAAAGTTTAGGAAAGAAAAGGAAATTTAGCTGAAATTTATTAAATGGAAAAGTATCTTAATTGAATTACTTATATGAGCAGATATGGTGTGCAATTGGATATCATTCGCACAGATTTCAAGTCTGGCTTGGAGGCTTTACTCAAGGCCAAACCGATTAGAGCTATTTTCCTTGGTGTCCGAATCGGTGATCCGACTGCGGTATTTCTCATCCTCCATAGGACATAATTATAACTTAGTTACATAAATTCCCATCTATTCAATCATCTTAGAATATATAAGATTATTATTTGAAGTTGAGAAAAATAGAGATGCCTTACATGTTTATTTATCTTTTTCATTCTTGTAGGTTGGCCAAGAGCAGTTTTCCCCTAGTTCACCTGGATGGCCACCTTTCATGAGAGTAAATCCTATCTTGGATTGGTCATACAGGTCTCTTGATTTACTATAAGCTCTTTGGCTGCCTTCGTTGCTGAATTTATAAGTTATCATAAGTCATGACGGATGGTTAATGGTTGATAATATCATTTTCTTAATCCTTTTAAATTGTTACTCCTGTTAGTCATTTAGCATTGTGAACAGCCTTTGATAAAAACTTTTAATTGCTTTTATCATGTCAGTACTTTGTGTCATGTCATGGTTGATAAAACCTCTTAATCCTTTTAAATGGTTGATAATATCATGTCAGTACTTTGTGTTATCTTCCGTTTGGTAATGAATGCTTTTATTTGACAGGAGTTCATGAAACTATGAAAATATGAAAATGCCAGTAGGCACATACTTTTTAGATAGGAAACTAAGATTTGCATGATTAAGTTGCTAGAGGAAAGCTTCGTGGTATTTTGACTTTCTGTGATGCGAGTATCTGTACTGTTATCGGGTAAAGCCGCTAATTGCTCAATTTTGAAAAATGTTTTGATGCTAATTTTCTCTCAGTGGAATGTTACCACTTATATCTCTTAGAACATTAAATTATGTTGTCATTTTTTTAAATCTCTCCATGAATGCTTTTGATGATGCTTGTAGTGGGCATGTTTTCTTTTCCACTCAGTTTCAACTTAGGGTATATTTCTAGGTTTTGACTATCATTGTTTCTTTGTCAGAGATGTGTGGGCCTTCATCTTAACTTGCAAGGTCCAGTACTGCAGTCTTTATGATCAAGGGTAATAATTCCTTTATGCAGCTTGAAATATTAAATTTATTGCTTATTGTAGGTTCCTGATGCAAATTATATAACATGTATGTATATATTACAACTGAATTTCTATCAACAATTTGATTTGATTATCATCTTCTTTACAGTTATACTTCAATTGGAAGCATACATGACACAGTTCCAAATGCCTTATTATGCATAAGTGACTCATCCAGTAGCAAAGAAAAATTTAAGCCTGCATATTTGCTTTCTGATGGAAGATTAGAAAGAGCAGGGAGAGTAAAGAAGATTTCTCCTTCAGTTCGTGGGCGTTCACCCACAGTTGCCAATGGCATGGATATTGTGGATTCACAAAAACATGGCATGCTCACAGCCTCAGTCATTGCTGTGGGGGATGAGATTCTGTAAGTCCCTTGTTGGCATTACTTGGCATTATTAGAAATATCTCAAGGATGCTTTGTACTATTCTTCAAATTTCATTGGACTTCCAACATAAACTTCTCTTGGTTTCAGTTATCCTTTGATGAAAAAGAAACTAGAAGAAAATATCTGTGCATTTGATATACTTGGTCATTATATATGGTGTTGATGTATAATCATTCCATTTTCTTAGGTAGTCAAGATTTAAATCAATGTTTTCATTACCTTTCCAAGTATTATCTTAATGACCCCACCCCTCCCTCTCCCCCTAGTTTCCCCCTATCGTCTGCTACTGCTGAATTTTGTGATATGTTCTTTCTGTTCCATAGCTCAGGTGTGATATGTTCTCTCTGTTCCATAGCTCAGGTCTGGCACCGTTGAGGATCAATTGGGACCTTCATTTTGTAAAAAGCTACATTCAATTGGTTGGTCAGTAACACAAACTGCTGTTGTCCGGAATGATGTGAGTTGCTATCTATGATTTTCATCTTGGTAAACAATAGTTTTTAATAGGTAAACTGTTTAACAGTATGCCTCTTTGTGTCCATACATACAAGGTGGAACCCACAAAAAGGAATTTTGATAGTGATCTGCATTCTGCACATAAATGTTAGGATATGCATGTGGTTTACATCTGTAACTCTAAAATTTGAAATTATCAGCCTTTTCTTACAATTTCATCTTTTGACTTTCTTTTTGGATCAGGTAGATTCTGTTGCTGAAGAGGTTGAACGAAGAAAATCTGCTAACAATATGGTATGAGGTTCTGTTAAAGACCTTCTTCAATGATTTTTCTCTCTAAGTTCTCATTCTTCCTACACCCCATATCTTCTGTGGTTCTTGTAGGTATTTATATATGGAGGGGTTGGCCCATTGCATTCAGATGTTACTTCAGCTGGTGTTGCCAAAGCATTTGGGGTTCGCCTGGTGTGTTGTTTTGTAATGTGTCACATTTCCTGGTTTTGTTGCACTAAGGCATTCTTGAAAAGTGAATTTTAAATTAGTCAGGTTTCGGTTTCAGTTTATCTAAAGATTGCTGGTTCTGTTGTCTTTTTGTTGTACTAATTGTATTTTGGTTGGTCAATTGTCATTAACTTAAGGCTCCTGATGAAGAATTTGAAGAATATCTAAGGCATTTTATTGGTGATCATTGCACTGGTGACCGGAATGAGGTAATTTGATGGCAAGAATTGATTATTTCTGGATAGTAATATTTTGCTAGCATGTCGCGTTTTTTAGGGATTCATAGATTAACTTTATTAGATTAGATTCTTATCAAAATGATAATTGTTTCATATTATATACTTGTTTGAAACCAAGAGCATGTGCAGTATGAATTTGAGTGTTTCAATGGAAGGCATGATGCTTTCAGGACTTTGGCCCATCTTATTTTTTCATAATCTATACAAGTGAGACATTAATATGCAGCTGTTTCATCACCTAAGCCAAGATCCTACCCAAGCACTCAACCCCTGGCATGTTTGTCTTATATTGTGGGTGTTAAGTAATCGGTAGAACCAAAAATTTTAGCTTGTAGGTTATGGCTCAAACAATAATACTTAGTACTCTAACACACCCCATCACATGCAAGATCAACAGGGGCTTGACTAGTGGCCCATACCCCAAACTCAGGTTCAAAACTAACACATAGCAAATAAAAATTCAACAACATTGAAAGATTGTTTGGCCCATACCCTAGTAAAGCTGGCTTTGATACTATGTTCGGTAATTGCTACACCTAAAAACTTAAGCTTGTAGGTAAGGTCAAATATTAATATTTAAGAACTCTAATAGGGGAAAATGGAAAGATTGTTTTTCCAGGACGTTTGATGAAGGGCCTAATTAATAATATTTAACAACTCTAACAGGGGAAAATGGAAAGATTGGTTTTCCAGGACATTGATGCTTTGCGTTTCTGCTTCATTTAAGGGTTGATAATTTATTTTTACTTTACATGCCTCCAGTCTCAGGTTTTAGGAGACATATTTTGTAGTCACCCCAAGATCATAATTACCCCCTGATCTGTTGGTGGTGGTTACTTCTTGCTTTCTTGTATGGGCTTTTTTCTCCTGGAATAAGCATCCAGCATGCAAATCCATCAACTTTGAATTTATTTCCATATTCATAGTATGCACATTATCTGAGTCTTTACAGCTTGAATTTGATCTCATTCTTGGGTTTCCTTTTCAGATGGCTCAGTTGCCTGAAGGTATTACAGAACTGTTTCATCATGAACAACTGCCTGTACCTCTGGTATGTATATGGGAGGCTTACTTATGATGAAAATAGTTCTTAATTTACAAGGTCGGTTAGAGCTTCAACACCATATTGAAGCATTAACTGACAAATATTGGCATGATATACTTCTTCTTGACTAATTCTTAATCTCACTCGCACATTAATAGAATCATATATGATTTCTTTTATGCATTGCTAGTCTAAATCACTAATACTCTGTTGATGGTGTCTTGTAGATCAAGTGTCAAAATGTCATCATTCTTGCCGCTACAAATATTACTGAGCTAGATAAGGAGTGGACCTGTTTGCTTGAACTACTAGGTTGCAGTGAGTCGTTAGCATTGATGGAACCATTTACATCAAAGAGCTTGACAACAAATCTACCAGATGTACGTGCTAAAAGAATACTATTTTCTGTTGCTGTTAATACATTAAATCTCTTTAAATTTTGGTTGCACTTTGTGCAAGAAATAAAAATTTCTTATTGCCTACATGAGTACCAACCTACTCAATTCTACCTTCAACTATATTTCGAGCCCCCTTTTCATTGTTCTTAATGCCAACTGGCAGTTTTTTAAGTCATCTAGCAGTGGATTCTTTATTTTTCCTTATCTTTAAGCATTTTTGTCGATGCTCCCAATTGACTAAACATGTATATCTTAGAGTTATGTAAATGATATTTTAGGCACAGAAGACACAAAACTTTGAACCATTCAGATCAAATTATTTTATTCAATATTATTTTGTATATATTCAGTTTTCGCTAGAATTTCATTTTTAGCCTACTCGATTATGTTGTTCGCCCATATATGGATGCCAGTGGTATCTACACTGGAAGTTGCCTAGGAAGTGAGACTGAGCAAGGTAGGTGTGCCTACCTATTCTATAGATTCTTGCTCAGTGGAATCTGTACATGCTTAGAAAGGGACAGATAAATACACCAATTCATGAAACTATGAAAGTATTCTCTGTATGTATGAAAACGGAAAAAAATGGACTTGAGATGTTATGACTAGTTTTCTAGAGATCTTGGCGTGATTGATATTAATAGTATCTGCACGCTTATTTTGTTGGATAAATATCAATGAAGCATCTCACAGAGTTATATTACTTTTTTGTTAGGGTTGAATTTGTTAATGTATACTTCAATTTATTCAATTGCATGCAACATTGACATTCTATTGTTTGTAGGCCTGTCTTGATGTATACTCTGTTTTCATGAATGCAGGTAGAAGTTGCTCAACCTTTATCGAAACTTTGTCTTGAATTCCCAGATCTTCATATTGGTAAGACTTTTCCTGATTTTTGGGTTGTCCAAAGTAATATCTTTATTTCTCTTTCTAATTGTGGTCTTGTGCAAATTTAAGGGAGTTATCGCAAATCAAGACAAGAGATTCTCATTATTAGTTTCGAAGGCAAGGTATAAGATAATTGTGTATATATATCACCGAGCTGCTCTAGAAACCTAATACATTAGTTCCTCTGACAAATATCTATAATCGGGGTTGCAGGACCGAGCACGAATTGATTCAGCAATAGAATCATTGTGCAAGAAGTTCCGTGCTGGTGCATTCTCTGAAACTGCTTAAGTAGGCAGATTTACCCGTCTTTAAGCATTGCCTATCAAGCTTCAGAGACCTGGGGAGCCTATGTGACATCCACACTGCCCGCTTTCAGTTTTAAGCATATATGAAGTTAGAAGCACCACTTGACTGCCGTTGAAGAATTCATTTCGAAAAGGGAAAATACATTAGTCGAACAAGAAGACAGCACCAAAAAAAAAAAAAAAATGCTCCATAGCTGAGCAACCTCTACAATTAATAAATAAGAAAACTAATACACAGCTCTCTTGATGATTTAACCTATTAAGAGGAATTCAAAAACTCTGATTTATATTAGTTATCAAGAAAAATAGGGAATGGATCTCACAGCTTTATTGAAAAACTTGTATTTGTTGAGGAAGAACAGTTGAACAGCAAGCAGGTATTTATGAAGTATCAGCTATACTTTTACTTGATTTTACAGAAGCTTATTATGCTTCTACATATTTTGCATTTCTTTTAAAAGCCGACTCTTTACTTTGAGATGGCATAGGCAGCATGAACAGTGAGTAGAACGGTGTTGGTATGGCTATAATTTAATACAAATTATATATATATATATATATATATATAAACATACTTGGTATAGCAATAAATGTCGATGTTTTAATTATAAAAATACCATTTTATAATTGTATTGAATGCATTGATAGTTGATTTTTATAATTTTAAATAATAATAAAAATAAAAATAACATGTTAAATAGAATTATGTATTGTAATACTAATGTTAAATTAATGTGTTAAATATAATATTTTACTATTTTTTATACTAAATTTAACGTTGACAATGGTATATGTATAGGAGATGGTCTTATCTTATTCATCCCGGTTCTTATCTTATTCATCCCAGTTTTAGCTGACTCATAAACATACACTGGAGAAAATCTTCGATGCATCGGTAGAATGTTGAGTGGCCACCACCGAAGATAAAGAAATCCGGTGCACCACTCGTCAGTTCACCAGTTCACCGACAGCGGCGAAAGATTTCCCCCCACAAACTGCTTGTGAATTGATTGAACAAGTTTACACTGTTAATTGCAACGCCAGGCAGCCATGACTCATGATCAATAGGACCAAGTGATGGGACTGAAAAACCAGTCCCATTACTCACTTGATTCAAGTCCCACAGGTACCCCACAAAATGGGATAGCTGAAAAAAAAAATCATTTTAAAAATAAAATAAAACAACATAATTCTTTATTTTATTTAAATTATATTATTTTTTTAATTTCATAGAATAAAATAATTAAAATATTTTTATTCATCCTAATAAAATTATTTTAATATTGATTTATTTTCATATTGTATACAAAAGGTAATATTGCTATTCCGATAAATCTTTTAAAGCAAAAATGCTACAATTTAGTCATTTTTTTAAGAGGCAATTGCCAATTAGGTTCTGGAATTTTTTTAAAATTCTAAGTTGTTTATAACTTTTATAAAAGTGACCTAAATTGGTCCTTACATTTTTTCAAATATCAAATTAGTCCTTTTCTTTTTTAAAGTGACCAAATTTATCCCTCTAATGACTTAACGGTGTTAAATATAACAGTTGACTTTAATAATTTTAGTTAAAATACTCAAATACCTTTTATTTGTCACATTACAGCAAAGCTATTTTGTCCTTATGAATTAAATTCACCATTATAATTACAATAAAACCTAAAAATATTATTAATAAAACACCATTCGTACCTTTTTTTAACTAAAATTCTCTAAAAAAAAATCTAAAAATATTTTAATAAGACAATGTTAATTATACTTTTATTTTTTTAAACAATGTTATCATTCATTCCCTGTTTAGTCTTTTATCACTTTTATATAATATTACTTTTTTTTGTTAAAATTATGCAATTGATGTTTTCAAAGTTATTTAAAAATCAAAACAAAAATATACACGTGTTAAAAAAAGACTGTGCATGTATCAATATTATATTGTTTAGGAGTAAAGTACAATTTTACCCTACACAGTTAAAGTTGACGGACGGAACTTAGTTAGAGGGACTAATTTGGTACTTGGGAAAAATATAAGAACCAATTTAATCACTTTTATAAAGTAGCAAACAACTTGGAATTTTAAAAAAAGTCCAGGACCCCATTGGTAATTGCCCTTTAAAAAAAAAAGTCAATCATGGCTGTTTGCTACTTTTTATCAGTTAAAAAAAAAGGTAGCAGTAGGTGAGGTCCAAGCTTAGCTTAAAATTCAGATTTCAGAGAGAGAAGCGAAGTGAGGAGTGGGGTCTGAAAATTGAAATGGAGGGCGGTGAAGAGAACAAGAAGAAAGGGCTAGAAGGGACGGGTCTGAATCTTCCACTGAACCGTCACGGAAACTTGAAGAGTGCTTCCACCGATGATAACCTCCAAGACATTCTTCTTCAAATCAAGTCTTCCAAATCTCCTGTAAGTGTAACCAACCCTCTCTCCTTTTCATTAAACCTCGCAACAGAATCATTGATTTCTGTTTTCTTTGATTCTCTCTTCTTGCAGGCGGTTCTCAATTACGGTGCATCATGGTACGTCTCTGCTCTCTGTTTTCTCACATGAGCACAAGGTGTTTGATATAGAGCTTCTTTGACAATTTACTATTTGCAATATTTGAGACCCAAAACCACAAGTCTTTGAATTTATGGTTTTATTAATAATTTCAGGTGTCGAGTGTGCAGCCAGATTCTGCCTGCATTCTGCAAGCTGAGTAACAACTTCCCCAAGCTTGCTTTCGTATATGCAGATATCGATGAATGCCCAGAAACAACTCAACATATTCGCTACACGCCCACTTTTCATTTTTACAGAGATGGTGAAAGAGTTGATGAGATGTTTGGTGCTGGTGAACAACGCCTTCACGATCGATTGTGGTTGCACTCCTGAACTCCACCAATTTGCTGTTTATCATTTGTATTTTCAACATAATTATCATTATTGAATCTCTCTTCAGATATATTTGCTTGGTTACAGTTGTTTATATGACAAACTTGTGCACATTATGCTTCAAAGCAATTACAAATTAGAATTGATCATATCAAATCGAATAAATGACATAATAGAAATTCTTGGTAAAAATCAATGTAGTTGAAGAAACAATTCCCTGACATAAGAATTAAAATGGAAAAGCAAATGAAATATGACAAATTTTGATGTGTCCCTTCGCTAACACCTAAACTTTAAAGCATATATCCACTCGTTGCATCTCGAATCCGAATATCGGTGTTTTAATTTTGACATATGCATTCAAGCTTCTTTATTCTTTCTCTCACAAACATAATGATGGCTACGATAACAACCATCGGCCGAAAAAATTACCCAGAGAAGAAGACCGCAGACTGTTTAAGCCTTGGGCTTGAGGTGCTTGACGGTCTCCCAGGTGAAATCGGGGTCCTCACGACCGAAATGACCATAAGCGGCACTCTTCTGGTACCTGAAGTTGCCTCCTCTCTTCAAATCGAGATTGATGGCGATCATTCCTGGCCTGAAGTCGAAGTTTTCCTTGATCAGAACCAAAATGTCTTTGTCTGGAATCTTTCCTGTCTTGTAAGTGTCAACAAACACTGACAATGGTTCCGGCACACCAATTGCATACGAGACCTGCACAATGCATCGGCGAGCAAGCCCTGAAGCTACAATGCTCTTGGCTGCCTGCCTAACAATGTATGCACCACTCCTATCCACCTTAGTAGGATCTTTTCCGGAGAAAGCACCTCCACCGTGAGCACCCCACCCACCATATGTATCGATGATGATCTTCCGGCCAGTGAGTCCTGCATCTCCATGAGGTCCACCAATAACAAAACGACCCGAAGGATTCAAATGGAAGATGGTATTGTCATCAAGATAGTGAGCAGGGATAACAGGCTTGATCACATGCTCTTTCAAGTCTTGAGCGATCTGGTCATTGGTGACAGTCTCGTCGTGCTGGGTTGAAATGAGAACGGTATGGACTCTGGTTGGAACCATGGCTCCTCCGTCGTTGTGGTACTCAACAGTCACCTGAGTCTTACCATCAGGCCTCAACCACGGGCAAGTCTTGTTCTTTCTCACCTCAGTGAGCTTGGCACCAAGCTTAGTGGCAAGGACATGAGTCAGCGGCATGAATTCGGGAGTTTCATCAGTGGCATAACCAAACATATGTCCCTGATCACCAGCACCGATTTCCTCAGGTTTCTTGCTTAGATGTCCATGAACACCTTGCGCAATGTCGGGGCTCTGTTGCTCAATGTTGACAAGCACCTTGCACTTATCAGCATCAAGTCCAACATCGGCTGATACGAAGCCAATGCCTCTGCAAGTGTCCCGAACTATTTTCTCATAGTTGACAGTAGCCTTGGTTGTGATCTCACCAAATACCATAACCATGTTGGTCTTGGTACAGGTCTCACAGGCCACTTTGCTCTCTGGATCTTGCTCTAAGCAAGCATCAAGAATAGCATCAGATACCTGATCGCAGAGCTTGTCGGGATGGCCTTCATTGACAGACTCAGAAGTAAATAGGAAAGTTTCCATCTCTAAACTGAAACAACCATCACAAACAATACATCAGTTACCGATTTATTTCTTCTTCATTTCACAAAAACAACGATTAAATCCTAAGCATATTAATGTAATATATATATATATATATACATATATAAGATCCAATCCATCAGATACAACTCAAGATCTATGCAATCATATCATGATCAAATGAAATCTGTATAGCAAATATCGAATTCTAAGAAAAATGAGACGCAAATAGAAGAGATTGAAAGCAGATCCAACATGTATAACAGGATCTAAACAAATAAAAAGAGAAACATGCGACGACATACCTGTAAGCGTAAAGCGAGTGAAAATGAGTGGGAGAGGATCTGTGAGGCGTGAAGGAGAAGAAGAAGAGGAAGAGGAAGAGAAAGGAGATAATGAGAGAGAAAGTGAATTTATAAAGAGATCGATTTCGTAAGACTCGCTCTTTCTCTCTCTTGCTTCCCCGCTCTTTTCGTTTCACTTCATTTTGCTTTCCGCTTTTTATGCTCTTCTAAGATGTATCCTCTGCGACTCGTTGCACCGGTTCATTGTATCCTCACCGTTGAATTTGGTTTCGATCGGGATAGATTGACGCTCCAGATTGCATCAGAATATGTCGGTGATTTCAGGTTTACCAACCATTTAATGGTTGGCGGGTATCGGGTTGGTGAGTGGGTCCCGCTGGCACCTACTCCGAAGTCGGGAAGACGGGAGAGATCTGGCCACGTCACCGCCTGATCACTCTCACATTGCAAATTAGGCTATTAGCACTACATGTGCTCTTTTTTCTTTTCTTCGACTTTTATTGAACACCAACAACAATTAGAAAAGTCGTGGAAACACAATGTGTCGTCAAATTGTTTGCTTTTCTTGATCTGAAAACAATTCACTTTTATCAGATCTCAATTCATATTCATCGTTAAAGTGGATTGAAAAGCCAATTGAATAAATAAAAAATTACGATAATATCCGGGTCAAAGGTCTACCATCTTCATTCGATGTAATCTATAACTGTCCAAAATATAACTTTTAAAAGTTGGGTCTTTCAACACTTTGTGATTTGATGTATAATTTTAATTACAATGATCAATACACCTAATCAATAGATATTTGTAGAATAATCATTTTGATTGTCCAAAATATAAACTTGCCATATATGAAGGATTTATGAATACCTTTCTGTGTTTAATTTGTTTCCATGTATATGGACTATGGTTTTACGTTTCCAATTTGATGTAATTATCTATGCCTATAAATTGACTTGTATTGTAATAGAAATTAGATCTATCAAAATCATTCATTTTCTTCAAATTTTACCATTTCTCTTTAACACCATACATTAGGATTTTTTTTTATATTTTATTTTTAGAGAATTTATTATACAATAACAAGTAGGATCTGTTTGACAGTTTCCTTTTATGTTTAAGATTTATAGGATTTTATTTATTGTGTTGTTTAACTTTAAGTAGATTTGATCTATTTTCCTTAAATAGATAGTTTCATTCTTTAATCTTTATTTGATATTCTCTAATTACCTATAATACAATAAAATTGAGTTTCCTTCTATCAATTTTTCTCCTTTTTCTCTTTCCATTTCCCATCAGTCAACTTTGATCAATCAAACAACAATGCAAACAAAATTTATATTTTGACTTGCACGTCCGTACACTGCTACTGTGTAATGGAACTCTTCAACATGGTTTTGAAAAGTTACATATATCAAAACTCAGATATTTGAAGATACACGAGCCCAGTAAATATTACAATCTCTTTTCCCAGAAATTGCATGCACTATCTATAAGTCCAAGCTACCAGAAAAAAAATGCATGAAATATGTTGTGGTTAGTAACTGAGGCCGAGTTGGAGGCCAAGAGCAGCATGGACAAGAAACAATGTCATGATACCACTACCCAGGATCCCGTGAACGTTCCTTAATTCAGGTTTACCCTGCACATGATCGAAGTTTACGAAATATAAATGAAAAGAGTATAAAGATCCTCAAAATAGCTAGTAATAGCATCCTTGCAAACACTTCGAAGTTATTACCTCAAATAATGAGGGCAAAATGGTTTGTATAGTCAAGAGAGTAAGGCCGATGAAACCTGTAACAGCATGAGGACTGCAGACAAACATATAGAACTCAACTTTGGTAAATTAACATATTCTTTTCAAGAATATATTTGAGGAGCAACTAGAGAACTCAAATTTACCTTTCGAATATCGGTTTGTCTGAAGTGAGAAGTGATGTGACTCCACCAGTTGCCCCGAGAGCAAAGAAGAAAAACATCCCACCGAGAAGTTTTGGGTGCAAGTCTTTTGCCTTGGCCTTCTCCTCCTGCAATGATCATGATGATGAACAGCATATCAATGTAATGGTTGGTGATCAAGAAAAGGCAGGCATGAGGCATGAACAGATTTGTAATGAATTTTTCTTACCACATCATCGGAAAAACGAATTCGGAAACCTAGATATGTTCCATAACCACCCATGGCAAGGAGCACAACTGCCTGATAATAGGACATGAGAATTGATGTAGGTATATGTGCAATAAGTCCTAGAGACCGACGAGAAGGGAAGCAGAAAGAAAGAAAGAAAGGAATATACCATGTTGCCAGGATGACCCCAGTGCACAAGCCAGTCAGGAAGATTCAAAGACTTGACAATCTCAACAAACGGCCCAAAGAGAGATCTAACAGTCCCGGCTGTTGTTCACATATGTTGAAATTCCATCATGAGTAGTGAGTACTAAGGACTAATTAAGTTAACCAAGTAAGTAAATGCCTAAAGATGCAATGTGAGATCAATGCTTTACAAGCAGCAGGTGCATTGCAATAAGCTGGAAAATGCTTTGTAATAATACTCAGAAGCCTAGATTTTTCAAGTCGAACAATTCGGGCATGAATATGATCCTGAATTTATGAGATACCATCAAAGAGTTTTGCAACATATCAAGTGCTGCTCATAGAATCCAAAGTTCCACGGGTGAAATTACTCCTACATTTAAAAAAAAAAAAAAAACAAAAAAACCTCAATCACAGCATGCCGAAAAGCTAAGGTTATAAGACTCTTCCAGCTACTCCCAATTGGGTGGGGTTCATGTAATTTGATTCCCAATAATTTTTTGTGAACATTTTAATCACAAAACATGAATTAAATTCCTTTCCTGTTCAATAGGATTCCTTATTAGTAAACACGCCCTAAGCAGATTGTCTTGAAACCGATCATCCAGTATCCCAAACTTTCTAAATTATGAGCAAGTGCAAATGCTACTAGTCTAGTAACCCACCCACTAAATTCCTGTTGAGATTGATATTTTAGGAGTTAGTTCTGATTCCTGGATTTTAAATTGTGACTGTAACTGATTACTGAAGTCTCATCTGGAATTTCCAATGGAATCCTAACAATCAGCACTTAAACAACATAATTTCAAATCAAATAAACACGAAGAAAAATAATTTAAAGCTGCCACCTAATGATATGAACAAAAAAAAAAGATTTGAAAACGAAGTAGCTGATAAACAATAGAGTATAGAAATACAATGTAAAAGTAATACCTCCAGGAAGTGCAGCCACAAATAGCAAAGGAAGAGGAGATAGGGAGTATAGCAGTGTCTCTCTAGACTCTTCCATCTCTTCTTCTTCTTCTTCTTCTTCTACTTGTTCAGCTTCATCACCACAACTAGCTTCAACAGCCTCCTCCTTTAACGCAAAAGACAGACTAAGGAGACCCCTTCTGCTTGTAGTTGAAGACAATGCACGAGGCAAGAATGCTGGGGAAATGGGGATTGAAGAAGTAGGTAGAAGAGAAGATGAGGTGTTGAGGCAGAGAGTTGCAGAAGCATTTACCAGAGCCATTTGTGAGCTTGAGTGATACTAAACAGTACACACTCTTGACTCTGTTTTTTGGTGGAAACAGAGAGGGAGCAGGTGAAGTGGGAAAGGTGAGGAAAGTGACACGCCAATACAAAATATATTTGTTTATACCTTTCTAGTTTTCTACGTGGCCTCCACACGCTCTTCTATCAAACCAAACTTTTTCTTACTTTGCTATGAATTTTTCTAGGCTTAATTGCACAAATATCCCCTAACTTTAGACGAAATTGCACTCATATGCAACCTTTCCATTTATTGCACAAATATCCCCTGTAAAATGTTGACTTTTTGTTGACCAAAAGGGAATGACGAAAATACCCTTATATTAAATTATCAATTATCCCCTGAGCTTTGCCCTTAAATAAATTGGTCTCTCTATTCTCTATAATAGCAAATCAACCCCTGAAAACATTTGACCTCTAATTAAAAAATTAAATATTTTTAATAGGGATTGTACCATCAACCTTAGCCAAGAGCCCAAGCCAGCTAAGCTACTCAAACTTATTGTTATAGAATTGTTGATTTAAATATAACTATATATATATATATATAGTTATGTAATTATATTTTAAGGTTTAATTACACAAAAAAATTTAAATATGTTTCTTTCCATAATTTTAACATATTTAAAATAATTCTTTTCCTTTTGCTTTTTTATTTTCTTTTTCTTTTTCATAAATATGTTTTTATATATTATTATCATTAAATATGAATTTATTTAAAATATTATATATATGAGTTCATTTTAAATTATATAAATAGATTTAAATTATTTTTAAGGCTTAGTGGCACAAAATAATTTTAATTTGTTTCTTTCCATAATTTTAATAGATTGAAAATGATTTTTTTCCTTTTGTTTTCTTATTTTCTTTTTCATTTTCATTAATCTGTTTTTATATATTATTATTAAATGTGAGTTTATAAATTATGGAAAGAAACATATTTAAATTATTTTGTGCAGTTAAGACTTAAAATATAATTATATAACTATATATATATATTTAAATCAACAAATATATAACAATAAACTTGAATTGCTCAGCTGGCTTGGGCTTTTGGTTAAGGTTGTTAGTTCAATACTTCAATCCCTATTAAAAGCATTTGATTTTTTAATTAGAGGTCAAAGGTTTTTAGGGGTTGACATGTTATTATAGAGAATAGATGGACCAGTTTATTTAAGGGCAAAGCTTAGGGGGTAATTGATAATTTTATATAAGGGTATTTTTGCCATTCCTTTTTAGTCAACAAAAAGGCATCGTCTTATAGGGGATGTTTATGCAATAAACGGAAAGATTGCATATAAATATAATTTCAGTCTAAACATAGGGCATGTTTGTGCAATTAGGCCATTTTTCTATGATGTACATAAAGTTATATTTATAGTCCTTGGTGAATTTCAGTCCCCTTCCATGTTGGTTTTATCCGATGAGAAGCCAACAAGATCAAATGCCATCCTTTAATGGCTTCCAATTTTCAAATTAAACCACAAAATCTTCATTATTCTTAGTATTGTTTCATCTGTCAAAAATTTAATTTTAACATTACCATAGAAAGTCAAAGGCACATTGTCTTAGTGGCGAGCCGACTTCTTCCGTTTATGGAAATAGACATCCGGACTGTATTCTAGTGTAGCCTGATATCGGCAGCTCCCGGCAAACAAAAGGGCTTGTACCATTAGATTTCAGCATAGAAAGATACTACAAACTATCACCCAAACCTGTCTCTTGAATTAGTTTTGACACCCTCTACAAGTTTTGAAGCAGCAAGAACTTCAATACTCTAATATTTATCATTAACAAAAGAGAAATACAGTTCAAGCAACTGTTCTCGACTTGTGTACAATATAGCAGCAGCACCTGTAAGTGTATTGATTTTAACTGCAATTCCTCCCCGTAAAGTCGAGGATTCTTGATGCATTCGCCTATGTTTTCCTAACCATAAAACACTTTGATAAACATGGAAGTTGTTTGAAAAAAATGGCAGATTTTTGCAACAAAAAAAATATACATTTGCGCATAATAAACTAAATTGTATGCACAGCATAAACCAGCAGCATCAATCCCAAATCTGCATGAGTCAGCAGGTCCCTTTATGCAGGCATTCAGCTTCAGTACTTCCCAGTCCGATGGCATGGAACATTAAGCTGATCCGCCATTGTTATCTGTACACTGTACACAATCATTATAAGTATTGCAAGTGGTGTCTAGCAGTGGTTTAATACTACAAAATATATATAGAGACACAAACTAGATAATACTGAGATGACATTAACTAGCTATTTCAACGAGGGAAAAGTTGCTACCAAAAGTTTACAGCTCTGGAAACATAGTTAATCAGAATTTTTACGAATTTAAAAACAAAAACCACGTGAATTTCAATGGCGTCATCATAGAAAGCATTATCAGAAAACAAGAAAAATGTCTAAAATCCATTAGCTGTGGTCACAAACTTACTATTCCTAATTCTAGCATTCAAGACTCCTCACAGTTATCAATTAACAGTGCTTCAAATTATTGTTTGGACCTCAGAGTTGATATAATACCTTTGACAGCTCCACCATGCCTAGATTGGGATTTTGAATCAATCTTCAGGAACTCTGAGAAGTAAATAATTAATTTTACCTTGGGGGTTGAAAATATATTAAGGTTCCATTTGCAGTTGAAATCATGTCATCTCTCTACTCGGAGAATGTTGTTACACATGCCACCCCTGGTAACAGACTCTTTCTGAGAATCTATTCTCCACTGACCATCAATGATGAACTTTATCTGCAGTCAAACATAACTTCCAAATGAAATAACAAGCTATCAAGGTTTTATGCCATTGACAACAAAGAAAGATATTAAGATAATATAACAGATCTCTAATAGATAAGGTAGATTAGATGTTAAATTAAGCCATTTCTCTTCAGAGAATACACATCCTTTTGAGGAAGGTCGTAGCCCCCATGTACCCTCCAAACGGGCCACCAGGACAACTAATATGAATCAAAATACTGATGATGATTTCCGTTTTTGTTTGGTAACTAGTCATTCATAAAGGACATTGCAGACACTGTAAAAAATTGCTAGATTACAAATCCATGATATAACCAATGAAACCGTTACAGCTATAATATTTTTTCCCTCCTAACTAGCAATTTTTATTACTAATATTATGAATGGCAGATCATATGTGCCTTCCTTATGTAGGATCATGTTAATTCCCTATTCATTTTCAGAGAAAGTACAGAAATATGCACAAACATCAACAGGAAGCACCAATATGGATCATGGTTTAGGACTGTCATCAGAAACATATTTACACAATGAAAACTACTTTTAAACCTGAGAGATGGACCTATTCCATGCAATAAGAAGCAGAAACAGCTATTCCAAAGTTTCCAGTTTCATAGACATAATAATGAAAATTGACGAGCATAAATTTCACGTGTTCAATATAGCAAGAACATTATAATTTTATATTGGTTGGAAATCCCATGACTGAACTAGATAATTCTCTTCAGATTTAAAAGCAAAATATTGCTACATTGGTAGTAGATGGTAAATCTCCATACCTCATATGTCCCAGGATATAGCCACAGCACTGTTGACCAAAGTCTGGATTTCCTGGAAAATGTCATCATAATAAGCAATAATTTCTTTACCAGTTCTAAGAATCAAGTACAAGTAGTGAACATGCAAAAGCATAAAAAAGCATGAAATACTATATACAAAATAAATGAATAAATAATTAATAAAAAAAAATCAATGGCTAGAACACGGACAAACCTTGCTAAACTTAGGACATTTTTCCAGATTGATGACAGATGACAATATTATAACATGCCCAGACGTCAACTATTTACTAATGACTGCCTTATGCTACTGATGCTGAGACAGGTCCAGACCTTAAAACACTTGATTCTAGTTCAAAGAATGAGAAAGATAAAAGACTTCCATACTTGGAATATATTTACACTATTACCAGTGTCCTAAGTAACTTAAAATACTGATTAATGTTGCACCAAGATACTGATTAAGGAAAAAAGTTAATACAGGCAAAAACATTAATGTTGCACCAAGATACAATCATTATCATACAAACTGCATTTTTGTGGGCCCATAGGCTTTGCTTGTAATTTGTCCGATTGTCCAACAGATCACATATATAAGCAAATCAGCATAATGATTGAAAATAAACTCTGCCGTTAGAGTTAAAAAAAAAAAAAAATTTAAAAATAGGCAAGTAGGCAAGGAAGTTGAAGAAATAAACAAATTAGTATTTCAATTGAGCCCTACCTCTCTCTGTGCATTAATAATTCCTTGATGCGAATTTTTGGTGGATTAAATGCCAATTCCAACAAAGAAACCCAGTTTAATTTAAGTATGGAATATCCTCACACTGTCCTAATTGGCAGAGCATTAGTGGAATAATCAAAAGAGTTCCAACTACCTCAAACCTTGGGCTAAAGGAAACAAGGGGACAATGCTGAAATAAATTTCAACCAGTAGAAGCAACTGCAGCAATGCAGCATTTCAACTAATGAAGGGGGAACAGACACTCGAACCAAGCAAACTTTACTTACTACAATGTAACAAGTTACTAATGCTGAGATAATAATAATAATAATTACACAAGATATACACTAAAATATCAAGAATGGTGACTGATTATAAGGGCACTCATTTGATTTGACAAAAGAAAGAAAAAAAAACACCTTGATCCAATGGATTCTATGATGCTAGAATATGGCTGAGGATCCATTTTGATCCGATGATGCCAACCATTGAAGCTACCTGCCACCTCCACAATTTCACCTTCTCCGGAGAATTGGAGCTGAACCTGATAATAGCTGGTATGTTAATTGCCGGTCAGCAAGCATTGCAAAAGGTAAATAGTGAACCCGGATCTTCATTGCTTGGCACAAGGGGTCAATGACGAAGCATACAAACCAAAAATTAAATACAAGAAAACTCTCTTGTGGTGCCAAAATAACAGCCTTTCATAATTATTAGCAGTTCATCTATGTCTCTGTGTTACACAACTCATAATCATTTGCTCCATAAGCTGCAACTCTACCATCATGCCCATAAATGAATAAATAAATGACAAGTGAAAATGTTACCGATGACTGCTTTAAGCTGTTAACACTATCAAAATCCAACATTTAATCATCTATATGTTGTATGAACCAAATTACAGGCAATGCAATTTAAAATATTCCAAACACTAGTACACCAGGTGCAAGTTGCAACAGGCATAGAGTTAATAAATTTTATACACACACATTAAAATATATTATAATTTCATCAAAGGTAGCCAGGGGGAAACCCAGGAACTCCAGAACTAAAGAACTTACTAACAATGTGTTCTGAAGGATTCAACAAAACATTTTATTGTAAACGTCAACTAGGAATTTAGCTCAATCAGCACTTAGAACAATGCACCATCTCTAAAGATAATTCTTTGTGCAACATGTTTTACAATTTTGACTATGATGCCTACATAAACGAATATATTTCTAGCACTCAAATTTAACCTCCAGGCATTTCAATATCCAGAGAATAATTCAGATCATTGCCAAACAGCTTTGACTTTACAAATTAGACATTAAAAAAATTAGATTGTACCAGAAAAGGCATATGTCACACCTCCTCTAATCCTGAAAGGCTTTCTTCAGCAGCTTGTAATTCAGCATCTTTTACAGAGATGAGTTTCTGAGCTTTATTGATTTCTGTTTCAGCCTTGGTTTGCAAAACAGACAAAGCAAGCTGAAAGCAAAAGCAAAGAGACAATTAACGATTTTAGTAATTACTGCCAATAGAATTTGCTCTTCTATTAACTCAACTGCACATAATGTACTGAAGCAATACTTGTCTCTAGATAATATCAATAATTGTACACCAACATGAAGTCATGAACTCATGGAAACTACCACAGCATAACCTAACGTATTTAAAATACAGTAAAAAAAACTAGGAAACTTTGATACAAAGAGTGAATTTTCCAAATTTTATCACGATTTTTTCATAATTTACAAATGCAAAACTATGCATTGAAGATATCTGGAGATTCAGATGAAGGCATCATTCTATCTGTGCATGGTGGGAGAAAGACTTGTTAGCAAGACCTCAAAATAAAACATGCTTTCAAAAACAGTTCCACGTACCTTCTCCTTCTCAATATTTTCCTTTAACCTGGACAATTCCAACGCCTTTTGATGCTTAGCACACCAGAAGATACAATAAAAATTAAATTAGTTAGTCTATGTAATAGAACTTAGCAGACTTTAAGACAGTAGTAGGCCACAAAGTTTCATAAATATGATTACCAGCATAAACTTCAGACGACTAACCTCGAGCTGATTCTCCCTTTTACTTGTCTGCATCAAAGAAACAAAAAAGTCGAGATATATATGCCAATATCAATAATTGAAATCAATATTATGATACAGAACAAATAATGACCTCAACATCCAAATCCTTGTCAAAAGCAGCACCTATTAGTCCTTCAGCTGCTGAGCGATCACCCCTGCAAACATTTTAAATAAGAAAAGAAAACACCCAGTAATCAATAAAATCCAAACATAATGAAAAAAAAATTAAAAAAGATCAAATAATTGTCTTAAAGTTAATAAAATGCAATATAAAATTTTTGCTCACATTATGACATGGCACTCAATTACTAAATCAGAAGGAATATAAGGAAAATTTGCAATTCTGAGAAAGACTATTTTAGACCTATAACAAGTATAAAGGTCCAACGTTTTATACTTTCCTCTTTTTTCTTGGTGAACAAAAGGAGTATATAGTGTTTTTTTGCATGAGAGAAAAAAACAGACAAATAATTGATTTAAAGTGTCAGACGAATCTCAATATCTAATTATCTATAATACAGGCTGAAAATTCAGTCACCTGTCACAATTTTACATGGAAAAAGATAGAAACAAAAGTGGAAACAGAGTATGCGGTAGCATAAGTTGGAGTTTATAGAAATTTTTTATGATTATATTCAGAAGTTGCTCCTGATTGTAACAAAAAACTTAAACACTACTAGGTCTTTCAATCTTGATATAATAATGTCCAGCTTTCAGAACTACTTTAAGTAGTTTGGACATTAAGCTATGAACATTATCACAATATGTATGAGCTAGATATCTTTAAGCAGATATATCAAATACTAACCTAAGAGGATAATTCACATTTACAGTAGGATCAATCTGCTTGAAAGTCAGTGCACTCTTGTTTGATATTATAGCACCATATACTCTATTATCATAAGCATGCTCTAAGTGCTCTGCACCAGGGGTCCTTGATTTAACTTCTATTGCATCCTCTCCTTCAATGACTACATTGCTTTCTTTAGCAGCAGTTTCATTTGACATTCCATTGTCATTATCTGAGCATCAAGCAGCTCCATCTATTAATCTCTAAAATTACAAATAAGTAAAGGTCAATGTGTAAAAGGAAAAGTTGATAGGCAGGCGCTACCAGAGATAGAGATATCATAATGGAAGGATAGTACAAAACATGAGCACATGAAATACTATACTTATGGTCAAATGGCAACAGATTATAGATGACACTACGAAAAATATGAGCATTTACTGAACGGGACATCATAAAATATTTAAAACATCCACAATAGAATGATTATAAGCAGACTGCAGGATCAAAGACAAGCAGTTTCCGATTCACAACTATAAAAGGTATTAAGTTCAGTCACAGATGTATTAGATCCGTGTTCACACTATATTACATACAGTGTTATACTTACATTATCTTTGCCACATCACAAGCTCAAATTATAACAATAAAAGTTAAACCTAATAATAATTAATTCTTTTTACTTCAAAAAAAAAAAAGCAATATTATCTGCAAGATTGAGACTCTTTAAGATTTCTTCTCAGTTTAGATGCAAGTAAACAAGCTGAGTATGGGAGTTACACTTTCAACATTTCATTTATTAATCAAGCACCTTGCATTTTTGTTGGAACCAACAGTCTTAAGTCATTACATAGGACCCACAACAAATATCAATGAAGCAAATATAAACTAAATCATATTAAGAACTTACCCTCTGTCATATCTAAATCTCCATTCTGAATGAATTTTGCAACCTTTCCTTCCAAAGCTGCACCGGTTGAAGTTGTTTGAGGCATGTAATCATGCTCACCCAAGTTGAAAGCGATATCAGAATTTGAACTACCGGAATAATTTTGCCTAATTAATACTTCAGTTGATGAAGAAACATTTCCAGCAGTATTGTTCTCCTTCTCGTGCTGACCTTTTAAAGTGAATGAGTCAGTTTCCTCCAAGAATGAATTAGATGAGGATTCTATTGGCAGCAAAATTGAGTCATCAGGGTTGAGATCCTCATAAGTAGATGATCCACTGGAACGGTCTTTCATGTTTGAAACATCAGTAGATAAGGAAGTGTCTTCAACAACTATGCTGTCTACATTCCTATTCTGACTATTCGAAGTATATGATTCCTTTTCCTCCAATGAATTGGCTGAAGACTCTATTTCTATGCAACTATGGCCATCAGAAATGAGATTTGAATCGCTATTTCTACTTCCGAAATAGTTGTCTATACTGGGAACCTCAACCAATGATGAAACCTCTTCAACATCGTGGTTCACCTTCTTATCCTGACCTTTTAAATTATAGAAGATATCAATAATAGCGTACTTGAAATGTGAACTCATGAACAAATGAAAGAAACATATATTGACCTGCTAAGCTTTTGTCTTCATTTAACGCATCAAAGTCTGTTTTTGCTGAGCTAGTAAGTAGCTCTCCAATAAGTTTATATCCTCTCCGTCTCACAATATTTGCAAGGTCACTCCTATAGAATATTTGGACACAAAGGAAAGCAAAAAAATCAAACTTCTGAAGTAATAATTGAAGAGACAATTTATGCACCAACCAAAATAAAGTTCTCAACTAAAAAAGGATCAATTAAATCACACACATAAATAGTTTTCCTTTTCATTTTTCAAAGAAGGTAAACTTCATGTTCATGATAACATTCTATAAGAACGATGTTCATATTGTAACCCGCCTTGTGAAAATAAGTCTCGAAAAGGGTAAGTTTGCATAATCCTTGTCATTAACTGTATCCAATCACTACCTAGTGACTCAAATTATTCTCATCAAAATTTCAAGATGAAATAATCAGTAGTTGTTTGATTTTTGCTGTTATTTGGGACTAGTAGTCTGTGCCAATGAGTAATGGCTCTCGTTATTCACTTTTACCTTCATTCTTTTTTTCCGCGGTCAATAGGGTATCCCTAGTTCCTTTCGGGTGAAGGACCAAAAGTTGCAAAATAAGAAATTAACTACTAAACCTACTGAAGCCAAGTTTAGAATAGCTAACTTCTATTGATAACTAACTTTCAATGAATTGTAAATTTGTAATATCCCAAATTAGACATCATTTTCTCCTTTGACACATATCAGAATACAATGCCAGAGCCAAAAAGGGAGTAAATACATTCCAACAACCAATTTCACAACTATTAAAGTTACCAATACTCAAAAATGCTACCAGTAAACCCTAACAAAACAGAATTAGAAACAAATCAAAAGGCAGAGATAACATAGTAAACAATTGAAGAACCTTCCGTGCTCTGAAAGCTCCTTCATGGAAGGGACATGGCACTCTGGAAGTCCAACCGAACACAAAAACTCCCTTATTTCGTCGCGCAGTTCTTCATTGCTCTTCACCTTTCTACTACCAGAAGACCTAATAAAAAATAAAAAACTCACCAATTAATAAACGAACAACACCTCCAAAAAAAATCTGGATTGGAACAACAAATATGAAAGAGAAGTTGAACCTGGAAGATTTTTTGCCTAAACAAGCACAAATTGTGAACGTGAGGTGTTTACGGTGTGGGTGTTGTCGAGGAGGGTTCCAGTTCAGCCGGTGGTGATTTTGAGATAAGAAAAGCTTATGAGAAATGAAGGAGAGATAGCTCAGAGAGTGAGAGAGGGTCGCCATTTGGGAGTTTTTGCAGCATTGAAGGGTTAATTTCTATAGAGAAAACGGAAATAACATCGCAACAATAAAATTGTTAAGAGTCAAGAAAAGATTATGAATGATTGGAATTTGATTAGCCAGTATAGTTTCATGTACGTAGTACAAGTCAATTATTATCACCAAAAATATTAAATTTATACCTACATTTACTTCGAGCATACTAGCAATAAAAAGAATTTGAAATTAATTGTAACGCTTATTGAATTACTAATTAATTTAAAATTTGAACCGGGTACTGGTGGGGTGCGCCAGGCCCTTGCAATAGTGCAATGAATGGCCGAGCTCGAGCGGCCCAATAGCAAGATACTATACTCTTCCATGAAAAAATTAATTTAATTTGTATGAACCGATGATCCATATATCATATATTATACCGATAAAATTAAATACTACACTTGATCTTAACTAAAAGACCGAAAAAGGTACGAGTTGTTAAAAGGTTCCGTGTCTTTTATACCAAACATAGTAAAACTATCTATTTTGTGTATTGTAAGCAATGTGAGATAAGTCATTGTAAGTTTCTTTTTTATAGAGTAATTGGCACAGTTAACCCTTCGACCGTAAGCAAATTCGCATATTGTCCCCTTAACTTTTTTTTAGGCATTAAACCCCTTGAACTTTTAGAAATTGGCAATAGGTGACGGAATTATAACGCCGTCAATTTTTCTATCATAACAAATTGTACTAAATTCCCCTTATTATATATATAATTGCATCAAACCAGAAAAAATATAATAATATCATATAAATACCCCTCAGACCAAATTTTTAAAAATCAAATTTTTAAATAAAAATTTTAAATTGAAATATTGATTAAATAATAATAAAATTCTGAACTTTTCAATAAAAAAATTAAATAAATAGAGAAATGAAAAATTAAATTGATGGAGATGGAGACTACCACAGTTCGTCATTTTCTTTTTTTAATTCTTAATCTCCATCCATTTGGGTAATGTTGACCCTTCTCTCTGTCCTACACTTTTTATGTTTTTTTTTTCTTATTTTCTCATTTTATTTTCATTACACGTGGCTGAAATCTGTTACACCATTGTTAAATGACCAAAATATCCCTCTTTTTGTTAACTCAGACTAACGTCTGATCGACAGAAGGACCAAAATGAGTGGGTTTTGAAAACATAGGGACCAATCCAGTGAAAAATGAATAAGTGAGTAAAAAATAAATATTTCAAAAAAACATAAGGACCAAATGAATAATATCCCTTATTATTATTATTATTATTATTATTATTATTGTTGTTGTTGTTGTTGCGACCCTTACTTTTCATAAATGCATCTAATTGGTCCATTTGACCCTAATTTAAACGGTCAAATATGAAAGAAAATGTAAATGGACCATTTTGCCCTATGTATTTAATTATTGAATGAAAATGATACTTTTACTCTCCGACCTTTTATAATTTAACAACTTTACCAATTTAGATTGACCAATACAAAATTGACTCATATTGTAAAAATAATTTTAAAAAATACTTCAAAGCTATTTATTGATTTTTTAAAATGGAAATCTATTAAAAAGATATTAATTTGAAAAATGAAAAGGCTTTAATGTTAACACAAATTTAAATTTGATGTATTTTTAAAAAATGAAAAATATTAAAGATAAAGCTTTAATATTAACACAAATTTAAAAACTCCGATAAAAATAAATAAATAATTCATTAGGAACATAAAAACTCATTTATAAATTAAAACAAATAATGAGATATATATATATATATATATAAATTAAATTACTTTTTTAAAAAAAAACTCATGTATAAGCCCCAGATTTGTTCTCTCCCAGATTAGGAACAAAAAATAATTCATCATTTTTCTCTCCATTAGGAACAAAATATAATAAATAATTCATTAGGAACAAAAAAACTCATTTAGAACTTAGGGGGTATATTCAATTAGGATTTCAAAAGACTTTTAATGACTTTTGTGGAATTAAAAAGTTTGGGTGTATTCAATGTAGACTTTTAAAGACTCTATAAAAGTCATGGGGTATTCAATACAGACTTTTATAGACTTTAAAAAAGTCTTTAAATGTCATATGGTATTCAATCAAGACTTTTTAACAGTCTATAAAAGTTAGGAGGTATTCAAAATCTCAATGACTTTTAATGACTTTTAAATATCAATGACTTTTAGTTATAACAAATCTCACAATTTGTCTTTCATTGCTACCAAAAACTTTGAATGACTTTTTTTTAAATAAAAAACATTTCACTTTATAAGAAAAACATATAACTCTTTGAAAAACATTAATCATCAAACATATGTTATATTTTCAAATAAAAAAGCACACGTTTTTAACAAATTTTACAAATAAAATAAAATGAATAACTTTTAAAATGAATAAACATTATAAAAAAAATACAAACATTAATGATCTATAATAAAAAAAATTAACTAAAAAATGATATAAAACAACTCTCTATAGGCTATGCAATTAAGGACGAGAGATTTTTTTTTACCCCTATTTTCAAAGCAACTAAACAACAATGAAACAAATCAAACGAACTTCATTTATGTTAATTAAAAATAATAAAATACAAAAACTACTACTCAGTCATGTCAATATGCTATAATCAAAGTCGCATATGAGCGTGACTCTATGTAATTATGATCAATATCAAACCACCCACTTTTAGGCGTGAATCTTGTTCAACAACTATGTGCGGTTTTTATGTTTTATCTTCAGTAACTTGAATTAATTTTGGGTAGATTTTTTTATACTCATTGACATACTTTCGTAGAGACATGTAAACGTTAATATTATTGTCGATTTGCTATATTTATTTTAAAAGAAAATTTATAATATTTTGGCTAATTATAAAAAAATAAATAAAATTTGACTAATTATTAAAACAATTAGATGCATAATATCTTTATGATGCAAAATATAATAAAATTACAAATAAAAATTTTAAAATCACATATATAGGCAATAATGTTTTTGTCAAGTTCAATTAACAATGATTTTTTTATTCTTTTTAAAATATATATTTTTATTGATAAGAGAAATCTATATAATTTTACTAAAACAAAATATATATTATATTTAAAAATCAATAAATGTTTATGAAAGTCTCTGAAAGTCATTTGAAATAAAAGTCTATAAAAGTTATTTAAAATGAAAGTTTATGAAAGTTTTTCATAATTCTGTAAAGTCTATAAAAGTCCATAAAATCTGCAAAAGTTGTTCACTTAAAAAAGTCATTAAAAGTATTTTGAAATCCTAATTGAATACACCCTCCTTAGAAGCTCCCAGATTTGTTTTCTCCATTCTTTATTTTTTTTTCTCTCCATTATTTTTCTTTAATCAATCACCGAACACTTTCTCAATCTTTCCCTCCTGATTGTCTCTCTGAATCCAACCGTAGCACTCTCTCAATCTTTACCTCCCTCTTCTCTCACTAAATCTCTCAATGTTTCCCTTCAGCCAAAAGATTTATTTGGCTGTCAGCAAAGATTTAAGAAAATTTTGGATTTTGATGGCGGCACAAACGGGTCTTGGTATTGGAGGGGTTTTCATTGAACCCGATTTTATTTTTTTTGAATTTGGTGTGATGGGGTTTTGTGGTGGTGGTGTGGTTCAATTCTGGGTTTTGTGGTGGTGATGATGTTGGTCTGATTATAGATTTCTAGTTTTGGGTCTAATGGTGTCAGATTTATAGTTTTGGGTCTAATGGTGGTGTGGTGTTCGGGTTGATGATAATCTGGGTTCTGGATTTAGATTTGGTGGTGGTGGTGGTGGTGGTGGTGGTTTGGTGTTGATAAATGAGAATGATGGTGGTGGTGGTTTCTGGAATTTTGTTTGTTATTTCCTTAGTTTATAGTTATTAGTTAAACATTCAAACGGAATTAATAAAAAAATGATATTTAGTTAAACATTCACATTTAGTTTTGCTGATGTTTGGTTGATGGGTTTGGGTGGGTGTGTTAGGTTATCCGGGTTTGATTTCGGCGTTGGGGGTGAAGGATTTGGTGAGTTTCTGGGTTCTGGTGTTGGTGATGATGACGGTCTGTGTTTAGGTCTAGGTGTGATGGTGATTATGAAGGTCCAGTTATGCTTTCTAATGGTGTGGGTTATGGTGTTCTTGGGTTTGGTGGTGTGTTGATAATGACAGTCTGGGTTTGGATGATGATGGTGATGAACTGATTGAATCGTTCTTTTTTTCCTTTTTTTGTTTTTTTTTATAATTTAAAATTTTAAAAAAAGGTAGAATGGTATAATAGTATTTGTATTTTTAATTTATAATTTTATATATTAATAAATAAAAAATTAACAAGTGGCATATTTTTATGTTTAAACACAAAAACACCCCTGGAATCGTTAAGTTGGACTAAAGGCTGACTAACAGATGGACCGATTTGATGTATTTTTGAAAAGTAAGGGACCAAGGGCTGTAAAAAAATAAACTCATTTAAAAAATTGATCTTTCACCAAAACTTAAGGACTAAATTGATAATACCCCTTTATTTATTTAAAATAAAATAATACAATGAAATTTATCTCTTATGTTTAAAACAAAAATCAGGGGCAGCGGGGTCATTTGACCCTCTAAACCTGTCGGTAAACACATTTTCAACAAGATTCTTAATAGAATGACTAAACTAGACAATACTGAAAATCGGGGAACCAGTTTGTGTAATAGGTGTCAAACAAGAGGGACTAAAATGAATTTAACCCTTAATTAATGAAAACATTAAAAATCAAAGGGTGAAATTCATTTTCATCCCTCTAGTTTGACCTAATAGCCAATATGGTCCCCCGGTTTTTAGAATTGTCTCATTAAGTCATTCTGTCACAATTTCCGTTGAAAAAGTGAAATCTGACAGTAACAGAGGGTCAAATGACCCTACTGCCCCTGATTTTTGTTTCAAACAAAAGAAAAAAAAAATTCGTGACAGAAATTCATTCAATTCTCCAATTCACCACCACCACCAAATACATCCAACTCAACAAATTAAAAAAATTCGAAATTGAAATTCATCCAATTCACCAACACCACCAAACACATACCTAACAAATTCATCCAGTTTCATCCAAGAAATTGAAATTAAAAAAATGAAAAGCAAAATCGAAAAAAAAAAATCATCCAATTCAACAACCCTCACTCTCTTCGACCACTCCACTCCTAAAAATGACATCTTCTCACCACTACCACTACCACTACCACTGTTAACAGGGTTTTTTGGCAAGGGTCTAAAGAAGAATTTTCCACCAAGTATCTACCTGGTAGGAACCAATCCCAGCTCCCATGTACCTAGCAGGGCCAGTACCACGATCCCAAGGGAAGCAACCCGAAGTTCGACTACCCACCTACCTGGATAAGGCACCAGAAATGTTCAATCAGAAGGATCAGGTACCTCGCTGTACATCCATACTAGCACCTGGTGGAAAGGATATCACAGTATCATACATCTAGTACCTCGCGGGAACCTGATACTTCCCTCCTGGTATCTCGGTACTGCGGGCTGGTTCCCGATATCCCAAAACACCTCGACATCAGCCCAGAATCCAATCGGGATATGCATTCTATCCGTCTCACGGGACAAATACCGCTACAAGATCGCCAGGGAGAGTTAAATGGGCACCACGCTAGGAAGTCAGATTAGTATATCGATGAACCACATTACCAAGACGACGAACCAGTATTCATCTCCAAATAATACCAATAGAAAGGGTTGACTCTCTCACCATTTAAAGCGCCATAAATGAGACCAAAAGGTCAACCAAAATCAGGATTTAAATACGACAGTAATCAACGGGATCAAATCACGTGCCTTTAGCCCCACTTAACGCCTTTTCAACGCCTAAAACAGGACTCCTGATAATCCTCATGAATACGACCGGATTCTAAGGGGATTTTCTGGGAAGCCTATATATACATCCTTGAAGGATAAAAAAGAGATCGAAAAAATCATTTCTGATAGCCAGAAAAAAGAGTTTAATTTCCAGAGGAATTCCTTTTGAATTCTCTGAAGCTAGTGAGAGTCATTGACAATCACTGGAAGAATATATCTACTTATCGACTTAAATGAATGTTCCACCACCTTCCTGTGTAAAAACAAAAGGAGTGCTATGTGAGGGGAGTGTACGTATTGTAACCATAATTTCAATACTTTTTCAATTAGACAGTGTTATTTCATATCTCGCTGTTCCTTTTTATTTCTTTTTCGTTCATTTTTATCTACGTTACGAAGAGGGACCTCGGTACCAAAGGTACCTATCCCGCTACTGTCTACCGGTAGTGGGCGAGGGTGTTAACCGAAATTTCACCTCCCGAGTGGATTTTTCCGTTAACATTTTTTAGCGCTGTCTGTGGGAATCACCACACCCTATAAGAAAGCTGGTGTGTCTCGTTTTCTTACTACACTATCAGAATGAAGCTCTGATCCTCTCAGTATCATCCCGACCTGTTGGGACACCAGTCAAACGCTTCAACCTGAAAGGGGTCAGAAGCCAAAGAAAGGGGGAAAGGGTCGTAAACTCGCCTCGAAGCCATCAGCTACCGCTCGGGCTACCCCACAGGTATCTACTACCCCAGCAACTGGACCTGCCAATTTAGACCAACAAGTCGCGGCCTTCATAGAAAGCATTCGCCTCCGAATGGTCGTTGAAGGTAGTACCAGCCAGCCCGCAGTACCAGATACCAAGGGAGACGCCAATCGGCAAGGTACCAGGGTACCTCCCTTCGACAGGTTGGGGCCACCACCTCCCGTACCAATCCATGACAGGCTTGGGCCTGTGCCTCCGATGCCGTCGGTCCATGACAGACTCGGGCCCATGCCCCCGGTTCCAAGATAACTTACAGGGTATCAACCCAGGCGGACGAGGTCCGCCATCGATCTTCCACCTAGGGAGCGCCACCTCCCTGTCTAACCAGAAGCTTCTTCTAGGCAACCTCAGCAAGAAGCAACCAGGAGACGGCCTCGATCAGTGGCGGAAGGTAGCAATAGAAGCGCCATAGAAGACCTTCCCCAAGGGGAGAACATGGATGACACCTCCGCGACATCAGAGGGATCTGGTGATGGAGAATTCTAAAGTGGAATCCGAAAATAATGGCAATAAACGACTCCGGAACCAAGTGGCCAGAAAAGCCAAAGAGATCCAGGAGTTAAAAAAAGGCAAGCACCGGGAACACCGGAAGGATCCCTTGGGAGAAATGAATGCCCTATTCTCCAGGAGAATCAGGGAGGCAGAGTTACCCCTCAAGTTCAAGATGCCAACCGATAAGAACTCTGGAACTGAAGATCTTTTAAGCCACCTGGAGAGCTTTGTTCAAGAGATGGAGGTCCAAAATGCCACCAGAGCCGCCATGTGCAGGATGTTCCCTACCACGCTAACTAATTATATCATGACATGGTTCAGAAAACTACCTGCAGGGAGTGTCGACTCATTTACTAAGTTGACCATCGACTTATGCGCTCAGTTCCAGGGCATCAAACCTTGCCCCAAAGATCTCATTCACCTCCAATACGTGATCCAGGAGCGAGGTGAATCACTCAGAGCTTATGTGGAGAGATTTCACAAAGAAGTTATCCAAATGGGGGTCTTCGCGGAGAAAGAGACCTTGGCCAATTTCAGAAGAAATCTATGGGCATGCAGGCTATTTAGATCCTTCGACAAGCACCCCCCTAAGACCTACTAGGAGGCATACGATAGAGCTCTAGAGCAGGTGGAAATAGATAAGCAGCTCCGAGTCAAGATGGAGCATGATGATATGAGGACTACCAAGCTGCAGAGGAAGGAGGCGCCGAAGTTTGAACCAGTTCAGAAAAATCAGAACAAACCTCCCAATAAGTCTACTTTTTGGTCGCCAGCTTACCAGCTTCCAAGGAACCGATACCCAGTCAGACAGACTCCTCATAGGGCTACACCTCTGCTCAGGGAGATAGCGCGGATAGATAGAGAGGAAAGGGGATACTCCCACTATACCCCTCTGAACGCATCTCGCGAGACCATCTACCTCGCCAACCGTGACAAAGGACTCCTTAGGAAGCCTGGTCCAATAAAGGCACCAGCCGATCAACGGAACCGCTACAAGTATGATGATTTCCACGAGGACGTGGTCATAACACATCGGAATGCTACAGTTTGCGTAACCAGATTGAGGCCCTAGTAAGGGGAGGTTGTTTGGTGGAATTTCTCCCATAGGTGGGCGATAGCATTCATACCGGGAAAGAGGTGCAATCAGACATTAAAGCATTAGAAGAGAAGTGAAAAGCGAAAGAGAAGTACCTGATGGAACAGATCCACATCGTCTACACCATCAGCGGAGGTCCCACCCCGTCGGTAACATCCAACATTTCCAGAAAGAACCACGCCAGGAAGGTGCCCAAGTTAGATGCGGGCGAGAATATTCTCAAGATTACCAAAGGATCACACCAATCTCCTCCATCAGCCCAGATCATCTTTACTGAGGAGGATGTGTACAACACTGTGCAGCCTCATGATGATCCCATGGTCATCATCATACAAATACCTAGCAATTTGGTCCATCGTGTTCTGATTGACACATGCAGCAGCGTTGATATTCTCTTTAAGAGTGCTTTGGAGCAATTCAACTTAAAGAGACCTTGTTACAACAGCTGCACTACCCCACTGTACGGGTTCACAGGAGACTCACTGATCCCCACCGGATCCATGATCCTACCAGTGATAGTAGGGACAGTACCACTCCAGTAGAACCTAATGACAGACTTCGTTGTGGTAGACATCCCGTCCGCCTACAACGCCATCCTTGGGAGACCTTACCTGTCTGCCCTTAAGGAAGTCCTATCGATCTACCATAAAGTCCTGAAATTCTCAGTAGGGGACAATGTGGGCGAAGTGCGAGGAGACCAGCAGGCTGCGCGGAAGTGTTATGCAGTGTCCACCAACCCGGCAGCGCTGGCTAAGCAGTGTGTGCAGATAACCATTAATTAAGATCAACAGTTTTCAGAGGAGAACTTTGAAGGTGAAATGAATTCAATAGAGAAGAAGCCTGAGGTAGAATCCTCAGGTATGGAGGTCAGGAAAGAAGAAGAGAGAGGATGGGCCAATGGTCGTCCTGTAGACGAGTTGGAGGAAATACCTATCAGGAAGAATGACATTTCCAAGACAGTCAGGATAGGTTCGACACTAGAGGCGGGAGTGAAGGAAGGTCTGGTAAAGCTCTTACAAGAATATAGTGACATCTTCGCATGGAGTCATGAAGAGATGCCAGGAATACCAGTTACTTTGGCAGCTCACAGGTTAGCCGTGGATCCTACCCTCAAGCCAGTTAAGCAGAAAATGAGGCATTTCAACCTCGAAAGAAATGCTGCGGTGCAAGAGGAGGTAGACAAACTAGTGAGGGCAAAGTTCATTAGGGAGTCCTGATACCTTGAACAGATTTCCAATGTGGTCATGGTAACCAAAGCAAACGGGAAATGGTGTATATGCATTGATTAAACCGATCTCAACTGTGCATGTCTGAAGGATAGCTTCCCACTATAGAAAATTGACCAGCTGGTATATTCGACCGCGGGTAACAAGCTTCTAAGCTTCATGGATGCCTTCTCGAGGTACAACCAGATCATGATGCACCCTGCTAATCAGCATAAAACCAGTTTCATAACCGGACAAGGCCTGTATTGTTACAAGGTCATACCCTTCAGATTGAAGAACGCAGAGGCCACCTACCAGCGTCTAGTCAACCGTCTGTTCAAAGAACTGATAGGAAAATCGATGGAGGTGTACATCGATGATATGATCACTAAGTCTCAAGTAGCAAAGCAGCACCAGTACCACCTCCGCCAGACTTTCCAGATAGTCAGAGAAAATCAAATACGGGTAAACCCTGTTAAGTGTGCTTTCGGGGTAGCAGCCGGGAGCTCCTCGGGTTCATGGTTCATGAGAGAGGGATCGAAGCAAACTCGGAGAAGATCAAAGCCATTCTGGACCTTGAATCACCTACCTCACTCAAACAAGTACAGGGTTTGACCGGACGGATAGCAACCTTGAACCACTTCATATCACGATTAACTGATAAGTGTATTCCCTTCTTCAAACCATCAAACAAGAGAATAATATGAAATGGGACCAAGACAATGAGTTAGCTTTCCAATCATTGAAGAAATATCTGGCTAGCCCTCCATTACTAGCTAGCTCGGTACCAGGAGAAGAGCTACAACTGTACCTGACTGTATCCGAAACGGCTGTTAGCGGAGCTTTGGTAAAAGAGTGTGGAGTTGGAATTCAATGGCCTATCTACTATATGAGATGTGCCCTGACCAAGTCAAAAAAGAACTACACTCCCCTGGAGAAGCTCGCGTTCGCACTAGTAACCACTGCCAAGAAGCTCCGCCCCTATTTCCTAGCTCATACAATCGCGATGGTCACAAATCAACCTTTACGCCAATTTCTCCAAATGCCAGACGTATCAAGAAGACTTGTATTATGGGCCCTCGAGCTCACCCAGTTCGATATCAAGTATAAACCCAGAACTACCATCAAAGCCCAAGCTTTGGTAAACTTCGTGGTGGAATTCTGTATAATGCCCGATCCAGGTACCACCCAAACCTCGGATCCGACCCCCGAAAAGAGCGAGAACCTGCAGGTTGACCCGTCAATAGAGAGACCTGGATCTTATACACTGATGGGGCATCCAGTCAGACAGAAAGCTGGGGTAAAATAGTTCTAACCGATCCAGAGAAAGTCGAATGATGTCACTGTTTTTGATTCGAGTTTAACACCACCAATAACGAGGCAGAATATGAAGTCTTGCTAGTAGGAATGAAGGTTGCAGAAGAACTTGGAGCCGATTACCTACATGTCAACTGTGATTCACAGTTAATAGTCAACCAAGTAACAAGATCATACCAGGCTAAGGGAGACAACATGGCAGCTTACCTCAGAAAGGTCCACGAGCTCGTGGCCCGATTCAAAGGGTTCAAGATAGAGCAGATATCTAGGAAGCAAAATCACCGGGCCGACGTTCTAGCAAAGATAGCCGCCAACGGAGGGTAGGTGCTGCCACGAGGGGTACCCCTCCAAACTATCTCTAGACCCATCATAATAGAAGGAAAAAAGGTTAACCCAGTGGCATGGATTCCATGTTGGATGGATCTCATCGTAGATTATCTCCAAGAAGGAAAGCTCCCTGAAAACTCTGATCAAGCTTGCAAGATCAAGAGAACCTGATAGGACTATTTTATACCTATTTTAGGTCCCCAATTTTCCTATCGTTTGTTCTCATTTCGAGCGTATTTTGTATATAATGTGTTTGTTGAGCCATGTGTAGGTACATATTCCCTATTTCACGGTTTTGAGCTTAAAGTTTAGATTGGGAGGCAAAAAGAGTCAAAAACGAGAATAAATGGAAGTATTCAGAGTGCCACGCCTCACCGTTGATACTGACCGTGACGTGATCTAAGCCCAATCGTGGCCAAGAAAATATAGATGTTTCCACGGTTGATCCGTCGTCAAGCAAGAATGCAACACCGAGACCGCGTGCATGAACCCTTCTGATTTTCCGACAACTTATGGGTTGAAATTGTATGGGCCTGTGCAGAACATCCGACTTGTGGGTTCCATAACTCTCTCCTCTGATCGATTCACGTTGAGATCTTTATATATTCGGAAAGGTACAGAAGTCTAGTTTTCAGAACTCTTTACAGATTGCGATTCTAACTTTTCCGGAGGAAGTTATGCCTATTTGAGTAACTGGTGCACAGAGTGAAAATGGCATTCGGTGGGCAAAACGGCGGAAAATCCAAACCGCCGTTCTGACCGCTGAATTAGGATAGTAGGTTTCTTCACCAATTCGGCTGGCAAAACAGCTGGCACCATGGCCGCCGTTTTGACCGCAGAACGACACCTGGAGGTCACGTTTTTACCCAAAATTGAGGGGCATTTTCGTCCTTTCACTACCAATTCATACCCTAACCTCTCAACACTATATAAACACCTTTTCATCTCCTCTCTTCAGAATACACACCAGCCCAAACTTCATCTTCTTCATTCTTCTTCACCAATTAAGAGAGAGAGAGAGAGAGAGAGAGAGAGAGAGAGAGAGAGCTTTCAAGAGCATCCATGGAGGTTTTCCTCCATGGATGTCTCTCCCACATCATTTCTACCCATCACCCACCACATTTGAGAGTTGATTGCAAGGAGATAGGAGTGGTCTATAACCAATTGTGGAGCACTTGGAGGGATTTCTTCAAGGGTTGTCTCCTTTAAACTCATTCTCTTTGTATTTCATGTTTTCTTAGTTGTGTAAACCCCCACTTGGGAATATTTGTAAACCTAATTTGTGCTTAATATAATGTGTGGTTGTTTTTATATCTACTTTGTGTTTTGATTCATTCTTGCTTTTATTGAATATATCTCTATCTTGAAATGCTTGTGTATGGAGATTGGAAATTAATATATGTTCATGAATGGGATTATGAGTAGATACGCAAATACACTCATCAAGATGTCACTCTTTAATGTCTCATTTGTGTGTGTATGTTGATGGAAAGTCGAATTTGCATGTGTATAGATGGATTAGAGTGAATTAGAGTTAGGATTGTGCCATTTGAAAGGCCATTCTGGGCATAGACTTGACTAATTAGCTAGGAAGAATGAATGAACTTGTTAATTGCCATATTTAAAGAGGTTTGGTTCATAGTTTTTGTTATACATTAGACTTTGGCTACTTCTCACGCTAGGGGCTCTAGGTGAGTTTGTGGTTGGAGTTACAATAATTGGGAATCCGGCTATTTCTTGCGCTAGGGGCTCTAGGTAAGTTATGGTTAGAGGAACAATTACTCTTTCCACATTTATTAGACTTAACGTTTCCGTTTTACATTACCATGTTAGTATTGAGGCTTAATCTGGCATTGGTTTGTAGGATTGGTTCACATATGTTGGTTGCGGTTTCGTGTTTGAGAGGCTCTCGACACACTCTTCAATCGTTAGCTCTATGAATGAGTATAAATCGGATTGAGGCAAGAACAAACCCTTAACTTAAATTGGATGAACTTAATTTCTAACAACCCACTTGTGTGCACTTATGTTTGGTGGACTTGTAAACCCTTGTATGACCACTTTCATGCATCTCTCATATCTACCATTTTATTATTTCTCATTTAAACACAATTCTCACCCTTCCATATTCTCTTTATTTTTATATTTTCATTTTCATTTTCTTTGCTGCACACATCACACAACACACACAAACACCATTCTCACCACATCCACATTCTATTTACATGCTTTCCCTAAACTCTAAAACTTGAAACGGTTAACAACATATCCCTGCGGAACGATGCCCTTGCTTGCATGCTGTACTAGTTGAATTTCTATATATGTCTTTTGACTCGTGCCTTATAGCAAGGTTGATTTTAATATAAATATTTGACGATGCTTTCAACGACACAAAAAAACCATACATCAAAACCACAGTTCGATACTGCTGATCGGTCTATTTCTATACATATTTTAGGCCCCCATTTCCTATTATTTGTGCTTTGTTCTTGGGTGAAATTAGGTATTTTATGTGTTTGTTGAGCATTTATAGGTCACATTCCATGGAAGAGGTGTTAGAAGTTATTTTGAAGAAAAGGAGCAAAAAGCTGAATTTCGGCCAGTGCAGATCACCTAGATTGCGGGCCCCATATCTCTCTCCTCGGTTTTAATTGTGTATCCTACCACCTATGGATAGAAAGCCCTAGAAGTCTAGTTTCCGGCGCACTTTTCGGATCACAATTCCGATATTCTTAGAAGAAGTTATGCCCAATTTAGTAACCGAAGGTCGAGCTGGAGAAGCTGACCGCGGGCCAGACCGCGATTCGTGCAATTTCCTACCTAGCGGTCTATGTAGCGGTACATATCAGTACAGCACTGCAGTGCTGACCGCGGGCGACCTGCAGAGCGACCTAGGCAGCGGTTTTGACGTAGTTTTGGCGGATTTCATTCCGAATTGGTCCAGAACTGCTCAAAAACTTCCCAAATCAAATTCTAATGATTTTAGAAGATCAAAACATGTTTGGGAAACTTCTTAAACTCAAATTATGAGACAATTATCAAGAAAGGAAATCTAATTTAGGAAAGGATTCCAATTCCTTCTCTCATTCTACTTTCCTACTTTGAGAGTTTCCTATAACAAAGCAAATTTGGAGTTCACAAGGAATTATCACCTATAAATATCATGAGTTTCTTGAAGAAGAAAGGAGAGAAGCCAAGGGAGGTCCCAAGCCACCAAGGGGGCCGTCCCCCATCACTCCATCACTATACATCACCACACACTCATTCATCTTTACACATTGACGATTAGAAGACGAAGGAGAATTCATCATTGGAGATCTTAATGAGTTTTATCTTTTCTTTCTCTTCTCTTTTTATTTTCAACATGTGTAACTAATCCCATAACTAGGGAATCAATGTGAACCTCTTGTGAATGCTCATGTTTGGATTAATTATTAATTTATCAATTTAATTCTTGATTTATTCATTATGCTTAATTGCTTAATCCTCATTAGTTTTAATATTTATTCACACCATAGACCAAGGGTGGATAATTATTTGGCATGATTTTAGGGTTAAGACTATCTGAGAATTAGGGTTAGAGTATATAGACCAAACCTAATCTTGATTAATGCTCTTTTGAATGAATGAATTTTATCTTTAGCATAGGCCAAGCAAAGTATAGAATTTGGTTCTTAATTCTTGCGCTTAAAGGGTTTCCGATCACTGTTCACACCATAGACCAAGGGTGAATAGTGGTTGGGAGCACGTGACTCATCCCATGACCATACGGTAATAGTCACATTAAAGACAAAGAATGAACCCTAGAATTGATTGAATCTTGTTTATAAATTAATTCCATATATCGAGTGTTCATAATTGGGGATCATTGATAACCTAGTATTTCCTTCTCTTGATCACAACCATATTCTTTTTAATTGTTTTCTTAGCTTAATTTAATTTAGTTTTAGTTTAATTAAATCATCAACAAATCTTTGGTTACTTTAATTTAACTTTAATTAGAATTAGTTTTAATTAATAAATCTCTTTTCCTCGTGGGAACGATCCTTACTTGTCACTGTGCTAATCTTCACGATTCGTGCACTTGCGAGTGAGTATATTATAACACGATTTTACACCATCAACTGCCTGGTGGAAAGGCACATTTACCGCAGAGGAAGATCTCTCCCTTTACTCAGATGTTTACATCCAGATGATGCTAGTTGGGCACTCAGAGAGGTACATTCAGAGGACTGCGAAAATCATACAGGAGGAGAGGCACTAGCTCACCAGGTACTACGCTTGGGATACTACTGGCCTACCTTGCATCACGATGCGAGACAGTTCGAGCAATCTTGCGAACCCTGCCAGAAAACTGCCAGTTTACACCACTTACCTCCTGAACGACTGTCTTCCATTAGCTCTCCATATCCTTTTGCCTTCTGGTGGGTAGATTTGATTGGACCGCTTCCAACCTCACCGGGACAACAGAAGCACGCAAACCAGAAAGCAAACGGATATGGAGAGCTAATGGAAGACAGTCGTTCAGGAGGTAAGTGGTGTAAACTGGCAGTTTTCAGGCAGAGTTCGCAAGATTGCACGAACTGCCTTGCATCGTGATGCAAGATTGGCCAGTAGTATCCCATGCGTAGTACCTGGTGAGCTAGTGCCTCTCCTCCTGTATGATTTCCGCAGTCCCCTAAATATACCTCTCTGAGTGCCCAACTAGCATCATCTGGATGTAAACATCTGAGTAAGGGGAGAGATCTTCCTCTGCGGTAAATGTGCCCTTCCACTAGGCAGTATTGAATTGTGGTTCTCTTGATCTTGTGAGCTTGATCAGAGTTTTGAGGGAGCTTTCCTTCTTGGAGATAATCTACGATGAGATCCATCCAACATGGAAGTCGTGCCACTAGGTTAACCTCTTTTCCTTCTATTATGTTGGGTCTAGAGATAGTTTGGAGGGGTACTCCTCATTGATTATTTTACCAGGTGGGTGGAAGCGGAGCCCCTTTCCAAAATCACAGACGCGAACACGACAGAGTTCATCAAGAAGAATGTGATCTGCTGGATCGGTACCCCGATGGTAATCATCACAGATCTGGGTAGACAATTCGACAATGCGAGGTTCCGTTGATTCTGCGGGAACCTAGGAATCGATCTCCGATTTGCTTCAGTAGCACATCCTCAAACTAACGACTTGGTAGAGGCCACTAATAAGACCATTAAGAGGCTCCTAAAGAGGAAACTCCAACAAAATAAAGCTAGATGGGCAGACGAGCTCCCAGACTTGCTATGGGCGTACTGTACCACCAGAAGGACTGCTACTAGAGAAACCCCCTATTCACTAGCTTTCGGGGTAGAAGATGTCCTTCCTAGAGGTGTCCACGGTTTGGTTAAACCGGCGGTTAAAAACCGAAACCTAAATTGGAAAACCGAAACCGAAACCGGCTGTTACAAAACCGGTTGAAGCCGGTTCGGTTTCGGTTTGGCCTTGCCAAAAACCGACCAAAACCGGACAAAAACCGCCCGAAACCGGAAAAAACCGCCCGAAACCGGCGGTTTTAACCGCCGGTTAACAATAAAAAAAATGAACCAATTACAAGACGACACGTGTCCTTTAATTTGAAAAAACTTGTCAAAATTTGACCGTTGGGTTGAACCGTTGGACACCAACGGTTAAAAATTTTAAAATATATATATATTTATATGTCACCCAATGAGAAGCCGACACGTGTCACTATAATTGTGAAAAAAATTGAAATTGTGACCATGTGACCGTTTTGAAGATTTCATCTATTCTGACTTCCTCCAACGGTCAAAAAATTTTTTTCCCTTATTTTAATTTAATTGCAAATATGCCCCTCCACCTAAATTCTATAAATACCACCTCATATTTCATTCTTTTTCACACTTCAATACTTCATTCTTCTCTCATTCTCTCTCAAATCTCAATCTAAAATTTTCAATTCTCTATACATTCAACATTTTTATTTTATTTTCATTTCTCATATAAATTAATTAATATATATTTCTTTTATTTTTTACAAGCATCTGTTATATTTACTTACAATTATCAATTTTTTTAGTATTAGTGTTTAATTATTTATAATTTATTTTTTAATGGCAAGTGGGGAAGACGATTCAAGTCTAAGAATTTTGGATAGAGGAAAGGGTCCAATGCAAGATTTGTTGGAACACGAAGGTGATGACGTCAATTACAATGACCGAATTTACCACGAGTTCCTTCAAAGAGAATTTGGATCCGATCTCTCTCCTAATTCTAATCCCCCTCTAATAATTTCTGAGCCAGATCTCAATACCCCCACTAATAATGAAAATATATCTACCCCTTCTACCATGCCACCCTCTTCAGATGATTTTTATGCAGGTGAAGAAGAAAAGCCGTTGAAGTCCGATCTGTTCAAAACCCATATGAAGAAAACTGAGTTAGATGACGGAACGATCAAAATCAAGTGCAACTACTGCCCCAAAACATATAAGACCAGTAAAAACTTCGGAAATGGCACGTATTGGGCTCATATTAGGAAAAATCATCCGTCCGAAATGGTGAAGGGTAGTAACCAAGCCCAAATCTCCAGGTACGGAACTCCTAACAATCAATTATTTCATTATACGTCTGAAAAAAATAAGGAACAATTAGCAGTAATGGTTGCAGTAGAACACTTACCTTTTAGTTTTGGTGAGAAAGTTGGTTTTGTTAATTATTGTCAAAATGCATTAAATCCTGCAATGCAACGTGTTCCTAGAGTCACTCTCACACGTGCACTGTTTTCCATTTACAAAAAAAAACACAAATTGAAATCATTTTTTTATCAATTTGAAGGTCGCGTTTCCGTATGTGCCGACATATGGACCGACAATTTTGGTAGCCACCATTACATAGGTGTGACATGTCATTATATTGATAATGATTGGGTCATGCAAAAAAGAATTATTGCATTTCGTGTTTTCGATGAATCACATACAGCTGTAAATATTTTTCGACACCTTAAAATTATTTTTGAAGAGTTTCATATCCAAAACAAAATTTTTGCAATTGGTTTTGATAATGCTGCAAGCAATACCGCATATATTCCTATGTTAAAGGAATTGTGCAATGCTTATTTTGCGGGTAAATTATTTCATCAAAGATGTGCATGCCATGTTTTAAATTTATATGTTCAAGCTGGATTACAAATTCTTTCTATTTATATTAGACCAATTAGAGATAGTATTAACTATATCTTGAAGCATAACAAAATCCAGAAACAATGGTTGAGATTTTGCTCTCAAAATAATAGGCGTCCCATTAAATTTTCTCGGGATATTAGTACTCGTTGGAATTCTACTTATAAGTTGCTTAGTGAAAGTGTTGAATATAATGAATTATTAGTTTCTTTTATTACTTATAATGTTCCTTCAATTTCTCTTCAATTGAAGCATTGGGATGTATGTATAAAAATTCTTGAATTGTTACATGTTTTTAATGATGCTATCAATGCTTTATCTGGTGTTTACTATCCCACTACTCATTTATTTCTTATTCAAGGTGTTAATATTGCCGGTGCAATTAGTGAGTGTGAATTAGATATTCAATTGAGTCAATGTGTTGCTGCAATGAAAACAAAATGGCTAAATTATTATGAGGAGATTCCAATTATTTACTTGCTTGCATCATGTTTTGATTCACGCTTTAAATTAGAATATTTGCAGGATTATTTAACTCATTACTACAATAGTTTAGGAATAGAAGTTGATATTCTTAATTATTGTAATTCTGTTAAGACTTTGCTATATGAATTATATGATGAATATCTTAAAATATATGGCCCGTCTTTGAACATTTCGGTTTCACAACCACAACCCACATCTGATGGTACTACTTCTTCCTCAAGATTTAAATTAAAGGGTTTAGGGGATCGATTGTTTTCCGATAGAGCCAAAAAATTATGAACATCTTCTTCATCCTCATCTGGCTCGATTTCTGAGCTTGACCGGTATTTACAAACCAATCATGAATTTTTAGAAGATAGTGAATTTAGTATCCAGGTTTGGTGGAAGGATCATGAAAAAGTATTTCCAATTTTAGCTATTATTGCCAAACAAATTCTTGGAACGCCGGTTTCTACTGTTGTTGTGGAACAAGAATTTAGTGCAGGTGGAAATATTTTGGAACCAAGACGGTCGTATCTGTGTCCACAATCACTTGAAGCCCAAGCGTGTGTTGATGATTGGACAAAGGTAAAATTCAGACAACAAGAACTCGAGCCGGAGATAGTGAATGATTTCTTCGAAGATGACCAAACCACGGGAACAGAAGGCAGCGAATAGAATCCATTCCAACTTCCAACCTCCAACACCGAGCATCTAATTAAAGGTAAAAAAACTACGTAGCCTTTGATTCCTCTACATTGGTGGAGGATACGTAGGCAACTTAATTGTGGTCAAAATTAAGTGCAAGGCCAATATATATATATATATATATATATATATATATATTCATTCAATTGTAAATTTTTATTTATTAATCAATGTCAATTTCTTTTAGTTTATACGTTGATTGTAAAACACTTCAACAGTTCAATTGTATATTGAGATAATTGTAATATTTTATTGAATATTTAATATGAATATCAAATACAATAGACTAATAGAGTGATAGACATTATGTTATAAATGAAGTTTGATTACAAATAAAAATGTTTGTGCAAATTTTTATATTTAAACTTTGTCAAATTTTAATTAGTATTAATTAGACTATAGTAGTATAGTTGTTATATGTTAAGTTTGATTAATTTGATATGTATTTGAAATTGAAAAAAAAGTTAAATTTTTTTCCAATTTATTATATGTATTTTGAAATTAAAAAAAAAATATAAACTTTGATATTAAAAAAAAAAAAAAAACCGCCGAAACCGGAACCGAACCGAAACCGCCGGTTTTGAAACCGAAACCGAACTCAAACCGACAAACCGCCGGTTACAAACAGAACCGAAATCGAAAATTACCGGTTCGGTTTCGATTTGCCCTCTCCACGGAACCGGAACCGCCGGTTTCGAACCGAAACCGGCCCGGAACCGAACCGTGGACGGGTCTAGTCCTTCCTATCGAGCACAAACTCACCTCCTTCTGGGTTCAACACTTTGACTCAAAAGGAAATGAAGATAAATTGAGGGCTAACCCGAACCTCTTGGATGAGAAACAGGAAAGAGTTACAGAAAGGGTGGCAATCTACCAAAGCCGAATCGCCCGATGTTTCAACAAGAAAGTCAGAAACCGAAGTTTTAAGGAGGGGGGTCTGGTTCTTAAAAAGGTCACCCAGAACACCCGGAAAAGGTCTGATGGGGTACTATCGCCCAATTGGGAAGGTCCCTATCTGATTAAAATGGTAATCCGAAATGGGGCCTACAAGCTGGAAGACATGGAAGGACGTCCTATTGACCACAGTTGGAATGCAGATCACCTTAAGAGGTTCTACCCATAAAGTTTATCATAAATACCAATCAGTATCACCCCAGGTTGATACCAGAAGATGTCGGGACTCATGAGTATTTGTATTCCTTCTTAATTCATCAATAAAAGAGGACTTTTTCTCCATCTACGTTTTTCTACATTTACCTACATCTAATTCGCCATGTTCGCCACTGAGGCAAGGAAAGCGTTATAGCTCTTCTGATGCCATGGAGTGGACCAATCCCTCTAAGAGGACCTCCATAGAGGCCAGGAAAGCATTATAGCTCTCCTAATGCCCTGGGGCGGTCTAATCCCTCCAAAAGTATCTCCTCGAGACCATGACAGTCCACATGGCTTTCCTGATACCCTGGCTAGATACCACCCCTTGCTATAAGGGATCCGATACGTAAGAGCATAGTTTTCTGTCGGATCAATCATCGGTCGGGCACCACCCCTCGCTGAGAAGGGTCTAGACAGTAAGTGCATAGTTGCCTGCCAGATCAAGGCCTTAGCAGGGCACCACCCCCCGCTAAGAAAGACTTGGTGCTAAATTGGCCTTAGTTGCCTACCAGGATCTTACTGTTAGTACCGTCGCCTTATTTTCGCCAATAGAAGAGTCTGGATAGTAAGTGCATAGTTTTCCGCCAGATCAAGGCCTTAGCCGGACACCACCCCCCGCTAAGAAGGACTTGGTGCTAAAGTGGCCTTAGTTGCCTACCAGGATCTTGTTGCCAGAATGTATGCCATGATACCAAGATTCCTAAAACAGGAGTGCGAGGTACCCAGGTTCGCCATAATGTTCGCCATAGTACCAAGATTCCTGGAACAGGAATGCAAGGTATCTGAATTTGTCAATTTTATTCGCTAGCACTATCAACTATATACCTAGATTCACCAAAACAAGAAGGTTAGGTACCATGAGTTTCCAGCATTACCAACAACGTACCAGGATTCTCAAGGCAAGAATGCCGGTACCCAAGCTCTCCACAGATAGGGTTAATCAAAAGACCATTGTACCGGCTACGAGCCATGATACACCGTCAGATGTTACTGTTACCAAATATCAGTTAAGTCACATTCATGTTAGGGACTATTATTCGAAGTTGCACTACAGTTAGAAGCGCGCAGTGGAATTCATTCAGCAAAAAAGGATAAAAAATAAAAGGGAGATTTCTTCATTGATTAAATTAGGGAGCCCATCCCCCGATCACGGGCTACAAAATTAAAGAAAAATAAAAGTTGAGTGGGTAAGAGATCAAGCTTGGTCACACGTCCCTTTTCTCCTGGTTCGCCCCCCTCTCTCTAGCTCCTACGGCTTGAACTTCTCCTTCAGGTCCCCTTGGGAGCTCACCAGTTACATGAACCACCACCTCGACTGAAGCCTCGCTTGCTACCGGGACACCTGCCTCCACAGGGATCTCCACTTGAGCCGGCCCAGCCTGGGGCTCATCCGTTGCCACACCCGAGGATTCCCCCACTTCCTGGGTTGAGATAGCCTGATCCTCCACCTCCTTAACAGGACTTGATAAGGGGGCTGGTACATCAACCCCTCCTTCCTTAGTAGCAACCCGGTCCCCTACTTCCTTGACAGATCGGGATGGAGAGACAGGGGGGGTCAAGCATTCTACCTCAACTTGGACAACTCCAACTTTAGGGGCCTTCAGGTTAGGATTTGCTCTTACATTGCCTAGTGGAGGGAGGGAGATAGGTTTCTGGTCTTCACAACCTGCCACTCCACTTGCTCCAGCAACCCGAGAAGGTCCAGCTATATCGGAAGGAGCAGCCCCGGTTAGCTCTGCGGCTTTAGCCATGATCTCCTCCTTGTTCCATCCCTCGATAACCCTCAGGTCAAATGTAGGAGGGAAAGCTAAAGCCACCTGATAGCCAGCAAAAAAGTAGCCATCCCCAAAGATAGTGTCTACTTGAGCATCTAGGCTGTCCACACTGTCACGAAGGGATTGAACCTCTTTCCCCAGCTCTGTCACTCTTCCCTTCGCGATCTTTCTATCCTCCCTGCGGTGGAGGGACCTGAGCCTATCGATATCCAAAGCATGCTGCATCTGCTCCGTATCAACCTTTACTTCATCCGCTTCCTTCTTGGCGTTGCTCAGAGACTGATTCATGGCTACCATGCCTTTAGCGGCCTTAGCAAGCTCCTCCTTAGACTTCTCCAGCTCGGTGGTAGCATCCTTGACCTAAGCCCAGAGAGAGCTGATTTGATGATTCATTACCACATTAAACTTGAAGGCCTGCCAAGAACGAAGCGTGAGATGGAATACTAACCAATTATGAAATCGAGATAAAAGACTAAACAGCTTACCTCAGCCAGAAGAACAGAACCCTTGGAGATAAAATAATCAACAGGCATAGAAGTCATGGCCTCCAAACCCCCACCTATGTAGGAAGCCGCGAACTTGGCTAGGACTTCATCTTGACTGCTATTTTTTAACCTCGATCACGGTCTATCACGAAGCCCCACACAGCGAGTAGTAGCAGGATCAGAACTCTTCTCGACCCAAGTAGGTCGATCGGTTACCATGGTAGAAGAAGGGGATTGAGCTAGTTGATCAACAACAGTAGCTGCAATGACAGTGGCTGGGGCGATGGGTGACATCTTTTGTGCCCGGCTGGTAGCTCCTCGACCCCTACCCACTCGGGATGTAAATGCTTCCAATGATCTAACTACAAGGGGAGCTGAAGCCCTAGATACCTCGACTGAGGTCCTATTGGGTCCAGTGGGAGTACCTACCCCTCCACCGAGGCCAGAACCAGCCGAAACAGGGAACCTGGTAGGAGAAGCAGGAAGAGAACCGTTTGTACCACCAGTCGGATGGAGCTCCACCTTTAGAACCGATGGAGGCACCGCAGAGATTGCTGAGATAGCAAGAAATTAATATTTACAAAATTAATAAAGCAGTATAGCAGAAGCAGAGTCAGAAATATTGTTACCTGGGAATGCGTTAGAGATACGGAGGTAAAATTCCACCATGCTAGCCTCGAAGGCATCCGAGTTTGGATACTTCAGGTTGGTGTAGTTGCGAGTCATGATAGCTCTCAAAACTTTCTCCGATTCGACGGAGAGTTTGTTTTTCTCCAACGCGGGCCTTCCGCTAAAGCAAGTAAGAACCTTGAACTCAGTTCCTCCGATATTAACTGAGCTGCCCCATTCACCTTTGATGATAACTCATTCCTCCTTCCAGGAGGTATCCTTCTTCATGGCCGCTGGCACCATAAATTTCAGATTATTCTTGGCCCGAGCATAAAACTGCCCTTTTGAGCCAGAAGAGTTGGCAGCAATCTGGAACACATATCAAATCTCGTCCGGCCTCGGTTCCCGATCAATGCTATCTCTCTCACACTGCTCTCTCCATAGTACCAGGAACCCTACCAAGTGTCTTTAAAACCTTGGTGTCAGTTGAAGTGGGGCGAGCTGCAAGGCATACTACCAACTTTGTTGTGAGTTATCATGGTGTGTGTGGGTTGAGGGTCAGGTATGGAAGATGATTGTGAGGAACTATTGTTTTCATTATGAGATTCATGGAGCGGGATGGATGTGGGAAATAATCTATTTGGTTTTCTATTTATAGTAGAGCTAGTCTAGCACGAATTCAGCTCACGAGAGGATCTATTTGTGGAATTGGTGTTGAATTTAAAGATAAATAAGGATTTATGTGATCATGGGTAAAGAGATCCCTTGTCTCACATTCGAGATTTCAAGGCAACTATTGATCAACTCATTGCCATTGGCAAACCAATGCCTGATCAAAACAAGGTATTTTGGCTTTTAAACGGTCTAGGACCAAGGTATGAATCTTTCTCCATAGCCACGTTAAAGCCTCAAGTTCCTTCTTACAATGATTTAATTCCATTACTACATAGTCATGAATTGCGTAATAAGTCTCAGTTATCGGAACAAGTTAATCCTACACTTGCTTTTGTTGGACAACGCTCTTAGTCCCGCAATCAAAACAAGAGTGGATATAATCCATCCTTCACATCCAGAGGTCGTGGTTTCACTCCATCAAGCTCGCGTCCAACATATAAACCACAAACGTCATAGCTGAAAAATAAGTCATCTCATGTTTCTCAACAAGGCCGATTTGTTTCCAGTCCTCTTGAATGCCAGATTTATCACAAGAAAGGTCACAATGCCCTTAATTGTTGGCATCATTTTAATCACATTTATCAAGCTGATCAAATTCCTCAGGCTCTTGCTACATTCCATATTGATTCAGCTGATGGACATAAATGGCTTCCAGATACCGGTGCTACAACTCACATTACTGATGACCCAGGTGCACTCTCTAATTTAACGCCATCCATGGGCTCTGATTGTTGGGTTTTATGCCCTAAAAATGTTATTTGTAAATGGATTTATGAAATAAATAAAAAGAAAAATTCAATTCATTCTTGTTGTGTTGTTTATTTTATAACTTGTGCATATATTAACATCCTAGATTGCTGGATGTAATCTCGAACTATGTATATGAGTGTCATATACGGATGGATACAGTAAGAGACGTGCAATCTAACGAGTCCATAGATAGTAAATAAAGTCGGGTACTTTATTTGTGGTTAATTTATAGTTGCGGTCCATTCCGTAATGTACAGTGATCTATCTTGAATCATTCATATGAGATATGGAAATTGAGGCACCTTGTATGATGGTGCACTTGTAACATAGGAATTGATCTCATTTAAGGAAGGTCCACTCACTGCCATTGAAGAAGATTTTGAAGAAAAGGGTTGATGTGAAGAGAATAAAGTCCAGCTTGCCCTTTAGCACTGCCAATCATCATCCCTGAATTCAAATCCTGAAATTCACACATGGAGGGAAAAAATTTACCATACTAATATTATCTAGAGTTAGTTTGCTTTGCACAATTTAAGTTAACATCTTAGATGTTATGTTAAAAGCAATACATATTTCGTGTTAATTGATCACAAATTAACGTTCAAATTAGCTAACATTCATAAACACATATCGATATACATCTTAGAAATTAAAACATAATGCTTACACAGTTTAACACAAGTTATGTGCATGTCAATGCAAGAGTTGTGAATGCAAGATCCCACACCTCAAGAATTCTTAATCAACCCAACCTTTATTTAAAGTATTAAAAATTAATAGAACATTATTGTCTGGATTTTTTACAATCCATACCATCTTAATTAATTATGTGAATGTTTTAGTTATCAAAATTTTCACTCTTTTAAAGGTCTTGATCAATGCTGAAAACGTACTTATCAAAACTTGTGCAAATTTTGATTATTATTATAGATTAATGTGGTACTAATTTTGTTAAAATCATAACACATTGATTAAAGAAAATACTTCTTAAAGCATATTTATCTGATGATATAAAAATTAATTATATTATAATATACATATTAGCATAATATAGGACTGTGCCATGATCTATATAAATCTCTCACCAATATCCGTTTACCGATGAAAGTCATATATATATATATATATATATATCAACTAATGATAGATACTTGTGGGTGATCTTAATCCTGAATGTCATATTGACTCCTTCAAGTTAGATCGTGGTCTTTGATATACCATGGGTGAGATCAGATGCAGTTCCTGATCAATATGCTCCGTAATTGGGATTGCGGTTTGACTTGTGGCTGGGAAGATTTGTACACAATAGTGGAATCCACTCATTCTTGTGAGAAGTAGATGGTAGTTCCCTTAAAGATTGATTCAGGACTTAGACAATATGAGCGTTCTCCTAATTCCGCGAGGAAATATGATTTATTGTCCATTAGAGAATCAACGGTACTTAAAGGATATATGTAATTAGAGTGGTATAACGGACATTATTACCCAGCTCTAATTATGAACTACTGTGGAGGATCACACCATGTGTAATAGCTATATCGATGGACACCGAGTTGTATCGGTCTGTGTAAAAACATCTATAGTTGAGAGAGTGCAGCTTCGGATTTTTAGTGGAATAACACCGGAGTTAATAATCAAAGAATATTAATCAAAGAGTTTAATTAATGATTCCAAGGATTATTGGAGTTCAAATTACTATGGGTCTATTAGGTCCACTTGCTAGCTCGATCGATTTAGGTAACAAGAGTCACAATTAATTAATTGGATTGTCCAATTAATTGTGTTACGAAAGTGATACGTATTAATTCGGGAATTAATTGAATAATGAGATCATTTAATTAATGAATAATAGTGATTAAATAAATTAAATAATAAGATTATTTAATTATGTTGTTAATCACTAAATAGAGGGGATAGTTGATATTTGATTTTAAATAGAATAAGACAATATGATTATTTTATTTTATTAAATTAAATATTTAAAATGTTTAAATTTAAAATCAATATTTAATTATCTTTTAAAATAAAAAATATGAGATATCATTTTTAAAAGATTTAGTTTTAAAATCTAAAAGATATCAATTAAAAAGTTTTTAGTTATAATAAGATATATATGAGATATATATTTTAAATAAATAAAAATCAGAAGAAAAGCATCAGTGCATTTCAATGTGTGCATGTGGAGTCCGTGAGATTTAAAGAGAATTAAAAGAGAGAAAAAAAGTGGTGCAGGCGTGCACCAAGTGAAACAAATATATATATATATATATATATATATATATATATATAACATTTTTTTTATTTTATTTTAAGAATAAGAATTGTTCTAAGTTTTTTTTTTCTTCTTTTAGAAAGAATAGTTTTTTTTTAATCGGTGGTACAGACCACAAGTAAATCGTAAAGTGAAGGAGTTAAAAACAATCCAAATTTTGTTACTAGCACGAGTGAATGATTTGTGATCGGCCCAAAATTGGTTCGATCCAACTTAATCCGGCCCAGCAAAATAGTGTTATTGGGCCAGTCATCAGTGACCTAATCCGAAACCACTTGTGAAGCCACTCTCTTCGAATGCGCGTAGGTTTATGAATTACTTTGACCATCTAAATCTGAAAACAAAGCAGAGACAAGATCAAGGCAGTACATGAAATGATTGATGGATTGATTGATGTTTCAGTAAACCATTAAGACCACCCTTGGTTGGTTGGTCCCAATCTTTTTGGCTCCCACCATCTGCCACTTTTTCGTGCACAAACGTGTCTCTGAGTTGACACCACGCGCGCTTGACGTCATTCCCACGCGGAAAATCACCTTGGTCTCCTTGTATCCAAGTCAGTGATAAAAGTAGGCTTCTCGTTCCGGTAAAATAACGAGATTGCCACCATCCACGATCCTGTAATGTAGGGTGTAGCGTTTGTTTAGGAACACACGCATGAAAATATGATGATGAATTTTTACAGATGATATAGATAGGTGATCTGATCATTACTTTAGTCTTATGGCCCCACCCTTGAATTATTACAAAACAATCTCAACAGAGGAAAAAAATTTTATCATTATATTTTTTTCTAATTAACACAGTTGTTTTTTAATATTATATAAATTCAGGGTTTTTTCTACGAGGGATTAATCTAACATACAACCTCATAGCATATATGTGAAATGTTTACCGCAAAAACTATCTCATATTGTCTCTTTTAACATAATATTTATAAAGGATTCAACTTGTTAAAAAATGATATCCTAATTTATATATAACTAACGAAATTCAGCAATGTCAACGATTATAATGTAGATTTAATTTTTTTTAAAGCATTTACATTTAATATATGACATTGGTTGAGATGACTAAATTTAGTTGGTTATACACAAATAATGAAACCATTTAATTTTTAGAAGAGTGATTTGAATCATTTTATAAAAATTAAAATATATACGATGAGTCTTGACGTGGGAACCCACATCTCTAACATGGAAAGTGAGCTGCATAGTGCACTACCATTCCCGTTAATAGTAATGGAACTCTGTACAAAATTTCCTCCCATGCCTTGATCGCTCATACTATTTTTTTTTTAACTTTGATCGTTTATACTACCCCCAAACATTTCCCAAATGAAATGAAATATTACTACGAGATTGCATTGTACATTCGGATTAATAGTCATTAGAAGACATGATACCAAACGGAAATAAATAATGAATCTTAATAGTGTATTATATCTAGACATAACGCCGGTTCGGTTCGAACCAGCGAACCGAACCGGAACCGCCACTAAAAAATCAGAACATGACCGGAACCGGTACCGGGACGGTTCTGGTCCCAGTTCCAAATTGTGCTGAACCACCAGGTCCGAACCGGACTAAAACCACTAGTTCCGGTTCGAACCGGGCGGTTCCGCACAATATATATATTTTATTTTTTTTCACTTTCTCTCTCTCACTTTCTTTCTTTCTCTCTCTCTCTCTCTTAGATGATCATATCTCTCAATCTCTTTCTTTCTTCTTCTTCTTCTTCTTCTTCCCGTTGACGTCTCGACGACAACCGATCTCTTCGTCGACGGTCGAGACTGATCATCTCTATCTCTTTCGTTCTCTTTCTTTCTTTTTTCTTATTCTTCCCGTCGATGTCTCGCCGACGGCCGATCTACTCTTCATCTCGTCGCTGATCTCTACTTCAATTCTTACATCTCTGATCTCTTCTTTCTTTCTCTTTCTTCCATCTATTCCATCTTTGATCTCTCTTATTTCTTTTTTCTTTTTTGAGTTTTTGATTTTGGGTAGGTTTTGACAGATGAAAAGATGATTTTTAGTGGATGGATTTTGGGTGGATGGATCATGGATGATGTTGAAAATTTTATTTTTTTATTTTAAATAGGGAACCGAACCGTCGGACCAACCGGAACCGAAACTAGAACCTCTCAACCGAACCTCCGGAACCAGACCGGAACCGAAACTGGAACTGGAACTGGAACCTTCCCGAGAGAGGTCTGGTTCCGGTTCCGGTTCCGGTTCCGATTTTGATTTCCCCGAAACCGAAACCGGAATCGGCGTCATGTCTAATTATATCGCACACCTATTTAAACTCAAGTGTTGTTCATATTTCATTTCATATTTACGGTGGAGAATTTGAGTTCCGCCATACACACATTTTACAAGTATAAGTAAAAGTAGATATCTTTACATTTTATAATCATACATAGATATCTTCTTACTAGATATATCTAGATTGTATATGTAAATCATGAATAACATATTAAAAATGAATATATGCACTCTTATGACATGCAATTTCCGATGCATATTAATTCATTGCAAATTGGGGAACATGGTAGGAATAAAAAGATCAACAACTCTTAACGGAAAATCACATATGACATAGCCGATATCATTTTAATTTGTACTTGTTTGGTGAGGAACCGTTAGGTCGCCCAACGTATCTATTATATATATAATTAGCTAATATAAAGTTGGCAAAAATAAAAAGTCAAAGTCCATTTATTCGATTGATGATAAAAAAAATAAAATGAAGGACAAGCTTAATGTAAAACACAAACTAATATTTGCTGGCTCGACTACTCGTTCATGCTTTGTATAGTCAATCCAGGCTAATAGGTTTGTCTTCTTGTTTGCTTTTAAGTTTTGTCTGTCCAATTAAAATTTGACACAGTAAAATTTTCACGCAAATGACATTCTTGGTATCATTTTTCTCTTGATTTTTTTATTTATAAAATTCTAACACCAATCGAGTTAATAGTCTGTCAAGAAGTATCAAGATCAACCGCTCGGAATTTATGACTCATAATATATATGAATATATCTCGAAACAAAATTTCTCGATCAAGTGCTTATAATTATATTAAGTTAAATCCGATAGAAGCTAAATCATAGCAAACTGTTATAGTTGTACTTGGAAGTCAAAGAATGATCATGATAATGTATAATTTCAACAGAAATAGTCACAGTTTTCATATACACAAACACAGCTAGTTAACTAAGTTTGAATGGACATTATTTGATTTTCTATGCAGATAAGTATATAGAATAGTTAATGAACATGTGGAGGTGAGGAAAATAGTGGTTTGAACTTTGAATCTTGAAGAAGATGATATTTCCAAGGAAGAAAAACACAAAAGGAAGGTTGATTCATGGTACCTAACTTGGCCAACTTCAATTTAATGAGAATCAAATTAATTTGTTAAAATTTGCCATTATTGGTCAATATTTGCTCTTTCTCATCTGTACCGGACCATTAATTCTTTACAATATCCTTTATAGTCTAAGAGCTGCCCTCAGGTTCTTCTCTCACTCGGCTATATCTGTAAAGTGATTCGCTTTTTATTTACATGCATGCATGATGCATCATTATGCATTTTATAATCAAGATTTTTTTTTATGCAAAACAAGCATATATATGTTTTGTTTAATATAATTTAAACTCAAAGTTTGCATAATAATTAATGTTGTTAAATAGGTACTTTTAGACAAATATGGGAACTGACTTGGTTAGATTAGTCGGTAAATTTAATCTCTTATCTTAGTGGAAAAGTCTAGATTTTAAAACTCTCTTGCACTACAATATATATATATATATATATATATATATATATATATTACTTTTCACTCGGTGCAAACTGATATAAAATACATCAGTGTATTGTATGTGAGTCATAGATTATGGATAAACACTGACAGCTACATATAGTTTGTGTCAAAGCAATTGAATCTAATGATTTATATACAAATGCGCACCGAGATGAAAATTTTCATATATATATATATATATATATATATATATGAAGATTTTGGTTTATATACATTGATATATTTCGTAATTTATGTGTATTTATATGTAAATTGATAAAAAATATCTTCATTCAATCTGATAATATTTATACTCGAGTCACTCCGTTAACTTGTGTGTCGCTAATACTATTGATCGAGAGTGAATATGCTGTTAGGTTATAATGCGACAATTATGTCCTCAGAATACAAAATCATAAACTTAATTTATAATTATATATAGTCTCTCTTATTTATTTATTTATTTTCTTCCATTTTTTAAACTTCAACTGCTCTACGTACTCTCTCTTTTCGATATTTGATTGATGTGGAAATGGTGATAAATGTCACTTTTTTGGAGGTGTGTTGCATCAACGTCACTGCTTTAATAAGTTATGTTTAAAAGGCACCTATTATGGTGAACTACCAAAATTGCCCTTAAATAATCAATTTTTTATTCTGTTTGTACTTCTATCTCCACGCTTCAAACAATGAACTCAGTAACTCCTCTCTCTCTCTCTCTCTCTCTCTCTACAATAAACTTGTCTGAAAATTGAGTTGGTAAAATTTATGTATAAGATGATGAAGATCTGGGTCCAAGACTTTTAACACTGTGTCTGAGCCTTTTGTAAAACTATCCGAACCTTTTAAATTGTTGTCCGAGCTTTTTTCAAGGATATTAGTTTTGTCAATTTTGAATCTCCAAACATTTTTAATAAGTCTTCGAGCTTTTTCATAGCTTTTTCCGAGCTTTTTCTTAAACTGCCCGAGTTTTTTCATGAATTGCCCTGCCCGAGCTTTTTGGATATGGCTCCGAGCTTTTTCATAAAAGCTCCGAGCTTTTTCATTAAAGCTCCGAGCTTTTTCATGAACTGCCCGAGATTTTTCGTGAATTGCCCTGCCCGAGCTTTTTGCATAAGGCTCCGAGCTTTTTCATAAAAGCTCCGAGCTTTTTCATCCGAGCTTTTTCATGAACTGCCCGAGATTTTTCATGAATTGTTCTGCCCGAGCTTTTTCCGAGCTTTTTCATAAAAGCTCCGAGCTTTTTCATCCGAGCTTTTTCATAAAAGCTCCGAGCTTTTTCATAAAAGCCCCGAGCTTTTTCATAAAAGCCCCGAGCTTTTTCATAAAAGCCCCGAGCTTTTTCATCCGAGCTTTTTCATAAAAGCCCCAAGCTTTTTCATCCGAGCTTTTTCATAAAAGCCCCGAGCTTTTTCATAACAGCTCCGAGCTTTTTCATAACAGCTCCGAGCTTTTTCATCCGAGCTTTTTCATGAATTGCTCTACCCGAGCTTTTTGCATAATGCTTCGAGCTTTTTCCGAGCATTTTCATAAAAGCTCCGAGCTTTTTTATGAACTAAGAAAAAAAGTTCGGGGGCGCTGCCCCCTGCCCCCCCGCGAGCTGACCGGGCAGCTCGACCACCGCGAGCTCGGCGGGGAGCTCGACCCCCGAATGCATCTGTATAGCGCCACTCTGTCACCGTTCAAGTGATTGCCTGAGTTTCAACCGGACTTTCTCTCTCTACTTCACAACTTTGTCACTGTAAACTGAATAAAAGAAAGCTGATGTGGACCAACAATTGAGGGTATTTTTGTCCGTTCACCATAATATGTGCCTTTTAAACATAAGTTATTAAAGCAGTGACATTGTTGAAATACCACCTCCAAAAAGTGCTATTTATTTTTTGAGCCCTGCGATTGCTTCCTTGAGTTTGCTAATGAATTGTGTGGGAAATTATATATCTATATATGTTTTCTCTATTTAATTTTGGACGGTTTGCATTATAAAGTCGTATATATATAAGCACCAGTGATTTTCCATAATTGTTGTTTTGAAAGAAAAAAATTGACTTTTCTAATGACTAAGTCTTTGATTAATGATGACGACCGGTGTAACGAGAGAAATCAAACAATTGAATCAATCATGCATGGCTATTATATAATAATTCAAGCAATTAATATATCAATGGTGGGAAACTAAGCATGCTAGTTACATATAATGTTAGACCACCGTTTAATGTGGTTCAGTGGTATGTGGTATAATATCTCTCGAGTCGTTATCGTTAGGGGTATAAAAAACAATTAAAACATTATATAATATCAGACAAGTTCTAATTATTTTATTCCATTTTTTTATCATTTTCAAACCATCATATAAACTGTTCTTCCTGAATTGCAAATAAATATCGAATGCAACTCAGTATATATATATATATATATATATATATATATATATTTATATATGGAGAAGAAATTAATACAAAGACTAAAATTGTTGAGACAAAGGTCAAACTCTCCTCCATGTGGAACAGGTTTGAACAAGCAACAACGACAACGAAGCATCCAAATTACACATTAATTTCCCAATAACATAATCAAAATATCGTTGAAAAACCCATCTTATAATGGATGTAACTATCAACATATATATTTTGATTTTTCTTTCTAGTAGTATATATAGACTAGTAGTACTGGACCACAATTATCTTTACTAGCTAGAACTTTCTTTACTGGAATATATATAATATATATATGAAAAACAAAATCAATTAGGATCAGGCGAGCATTATAAGTTTGTTTTTAAGTGAGACATTAATATATAATTGT